>JAEQBH010000731.1:0-1200000 GCA_016808115.1 Tetrastigma voinierianum
CAAACAATAATTTACAAATAAATAGTTGGCTTAAATAGTGAGGTTTTTAGATGAACATATTATGTTAGTACATAAACTAGTTACAGTCGAACATTCACTGTTATGATAGTACATACATTGAAACTTCACCAAATGAGATCAAAAAAAAAATCAAAATGAACCTACAGACCTAATCAGAAAGACAAATAACAATACTAACCATCTAACCTTTGATTCACAATACAAGGAAGAACAACCCAAAGATATCGAAGTGGATTGGAAGGATTAAGATACCTACGCGTAGTTAAGGTTTACAAAGATCACGAATTAATGAAAGTGGGATATTTAAATCGACGGTTGCTTGTTGACGGAGGGAATAAGATGCTCACCGGAAAACACAATCACCAATGGATCTTCATGCAGTGGGAAGGATGGAGGAGAAGACCCAAATCGTTTTTTTTTTTTTTTTTTAAATTCTTATTGGATTAATGAAAGACATTTTCGGTTTTTACTTTTGCAATTGTACTTTCTATGCAAAATCACAAATATTTTTTCTGGTGGTAGCTTGAACCATGGAAACGCAATTCTTAGTGATATATGTGCAAATATTTTTAACTTCGTGGCCCAATACATACTTTTCCCATTTTATACCAAGATTTTTTAAAGGTTGAGAATTCAGTTATAGGAAGTTATAGGAGATTGAAAGATATATGTTAAAAGTTGTTTTATAAATCCTACTCAGGGTTTTCCTTACTCGTTTATGGCCTTTTCTTTTCTTTTCTTTTTTTTAATTAACTAACCAAACATTTACAAATTATTTTGACTAATTAAACATCCTGTGAGTATAATCATGTATTCCCTTAATGCTAGAACGTCTTATATAGTCATTTCGAAAAATAGACAATATAGCAAAATATCAAAGATACGAGCGACCATGATCATACATGAAAGGAAAGTTTATTATCCAAAAGAAACTAGATATTCTAGCCTATGTGCCATAAATTATAAATTAACAATATTTTTTTTCCATAAAGTTGCAAGAGAAACCTCTTTCGGGATATTCCCTAAAGTTTAAAAAGTACCAAAAGCTAAATATATAAATTGTAAACAAGAAGTACAAACATTAATAAAAACACACCTTGTACAATAAAGGAAAAGGAAAGCTTTGGCTGAAAGCTTCTGAAAAATATCTTACAAAAGAGAGAAAATGTGAGGTGAAGAATGGATACAAGAAAGAGGGGGAGAGAAAAAACTTTCAAGGGATCTTCGATGCCTGAGCATGAAGAAGGCCTCCTATATTTATGGGGGGAAAAAAGAAGAGATAAGGAATCAAATCCAAGAATCTAAATGAAAAGATAAGGATAAGATCGAAAAATTTAATTTCGAGTGCTCATTGGGCTCCATCGTCAAATTAAAGAAAACGATCTTTTACAAAAGTAGTGGTTGAAAATAAAAGTAGTAATTGATACGCGGCTTTTATAAGATTACTAATACGGATCTCGCATTTGTCCCTACTAAGGGAATCTTATCAAAATATGATCTAGAAAAGAAAAAATACAATTGCCATCTGCTTTTTGTCAAATCATCATCGTCATCTGCTTTTGTCAAATCATCGTCTACTCTAAATCCTCTTTAATACAAATATTCTCTGCTCCTACGAAACGTCCTCTTTGCTTTATTCAGTCATCTTTATCCTCTAATCTTGGGTTGTCTTTCGATCTTAGGCTTTCTGATTCTACTTCTTTGTTGAAATCTTTTTAAAGGATCTAAGCAACTTGTTGTGTTAGTTGGATTAATAGGTTTTTTGGGAAAACATCACCCATTAATGGATTTGATGTGTCTTTACTAGCTACCATTTGAGCTAGATTAGATTCATTAAACCGCCCAATGCACTAGGCTATGTCTTGACATGTTGGCTTGTCAAGTTAAGTTCTGTGTCCTGTTGATTTTCTAAAATTGTAAAACTATTCGGATGTTCTAGTTTAAATTTCTTTCTTTCTAAGGCCCCATTCTTAGACCTAAGTTCTATTTCATTATCCACTTTGGTTTCATATAGTCTTTTCATAATTTGATAATCTTGTTCTGATTTACCATATTTATTTCTTAATATTTCCAATTCTTTTCTAAGTAAGTGATCTTGAGAAGGAAGTGGAGGAAAAAGTGGGGGAAAATCATGTACTAATTCAAATGTTTTGTTTGTCTGGCTGGGTTCTGCAAGATTCAAATAAGATTTTCCATGATGATTTAAAAATAGTTTTACTAGTGGGCAAATAAAATAATTATTCCCCATATTTGATTTACATTGATCTAAGGCCTGGGTTAAATCATAAAAACCTTTGAAAAATTGTCTAGGGTGATTTGAAATATTAGGAAGGACTTTTTCCCATGTTTTAAAAATTCTTGTTCTATGGCCTTGGTATATAACATAAAAGTTGAAATTTGTACTACCATTATTTCTTTTATGAAGATATTCAGATAAGCTATTTAAACAAGTGATAAAATACTTTCTATCTAAATTTTTATTAATCTGATTACTAAAAATCTGATTAAAACTAATCCAAAGATTGTTTATAATACATTTTTGTTCTTCATCTAATTCTAGATGTGGCAATAGATTAAAAGTTATATTACTTTTAGGGTATGCTTTAAGAGAGTTCTTTCTAAAAGTAAATACCTTTTCTTGGCTTCTATTAGAAGAATAGGTTGGAATAATCCCAGTTATTTGCTTATCCATCTGTAACATAAAAATTAATTTATTAATCTACTTAATGAATCTACTAAACTATTAACTTTAATATGTTCTATTTCTATTTTTACGCCTGTATTAATTATTCTTTCTGTAAAATTTAACCATCTTGTTTGAGAATACCTTTTTTCGTTTTTTAGTTCATAGAACTTTACTATTGCTTCACATTCTATTCTTATTGTAATTTCTTGTTTTGAAATTATGAAGATTATGAAGTTATTCAGTGCCATAAGGCTATCTTAAAACTTCGCATCTAAAGTTACTTATATTTCCTTTTTCTTTATACTTTCCACTAGTATATCTACAAAAAAATTTTATTTTCTTTTCTAAATATTTATAGGGTTTTGCTAAGAGTACAGCTCCCCATCCTAAACTACATCCATCAATTTCTATTATTAAATAATCATTTATTAGGGGTAAAGCTAAATGTGGTAATTTCACATTTATATTTTTAATCTTTTTTAATTAGATTAATATCTTCTTGGTTAAAGTATTTTGTCCCTTTTCCTATTTTACTAAATAAAGGTCCTACAATTCCATTTAGTTATTTACAAAATGGTCTTGCATAATTTAATAATCCTAAAAAAAATTGTAACTCTTTTGTTTCTTCTATTTTATCTAGAAAATTTAAGATTTTTTTTCTGATATATGTGGTTGTAGTACTATTTTTCCATTTTAAGTTTACTTATTATGATAACATGTTTTTCGAATTTTTTAAATACTAATTGGAGATGTCCTATATGTTCCTTTTTATTTTCACTATAGACTAATATATCATCTATGTATATGGCTACAAAAGAATCATATTATCTTAATATACTATCCATTTTTCTTTGAAATATAGAAGGTGCATTTTTTAGACCAAATGGCATAACCAGCCATTCAAAATGTCCTTTTGGACATGAAAAAGTTGTCCAATGTATACTATCTTAGTGTATCTTAACTTGCCAAAATCTTGATTTACAATCAACACCCTATAAATATTAAAATTTTAATTTTTCCTAGTAAATATTCTTTAGTAGGTATATCATATTCATCATCTTCTATATTATCATTAAGTCTTTTATAATTTATAACCATTCTACTTTTTCCTCTTTTTTGTTCACTATGTTTATTAACTAGAAAAGCTGTTGATCTATGGGTTGACTTTGGTCTTTTAATTACTCCTAGTTTTAATAAATCATTTATATGTATTTTATAATATTCTTTATCTTTATCAATTGCTTCTATTTTAGCAGTTTTTATCTTATACCCTAGATTTTTTATCTTTAATATACATTATATCTTATCTTTTTCCCAATATTTTAACACATTTTCTCCTATGATTTCTAGTTTTTCTAGTCTATCTATGATATTTTGTATATGTTCTTCATTTATCATTAAATAGTTTATCTTACTATTTATTTTTGCCAACTCACCTAATTCTTCTTCATTTAATATTTCTTCTTTTAATTCGTCTATTTCTTCTTCTTCTAGAGTTTCATTTTTTAAACTACATTATTCTTCTTCCTTACATTTACATTCTTCATTATTAATTTTCTTTTTCTAGGAATGTTTTATTTGTTTTTCTAATTCTGTAGAAGTTATTTTTTTTCTCCAATTTTTAATGGGTTTATTATACTATGTCTTGATAAACTAAAAAAATCTTCACTAAAGGTTACTTGTCCGTTATCTTTTAACAAAAATGATAATCCTAATATTACTTGATGTCTAAAGTTTAAGGGTTTTATCTCAGTCTCGTCTTGGGGTAATGAATATTCTAGGCTTGAAACAATTTGTCATAAATGATATTTTAGCTCTTGCCTCTAATTGGTTTTTATATTGATTAAAGCTACCATTTACTTGTTAGGCTTTGGTATTATCTTTTCATCTATTATTACCTGGGTACATTCTGTATCTAAAAGTGCATTTGTTTTAATCAAATAATTTCTTATTCTTATTGTACATTCTACCTGTGGGGCTTTTAGATTTCCTAATTGGTTACATATTTTTATGGGTTGTATTATTGTTTCTTCTATACTCATTAATTCTTCTAGAATTTCTTCTAGTTTTTGTTTTCCTAAATATTTCTCAAGTTTTTTATTTATATCATAGTAGTTGTCTTTTAGTAAGTCTATTTCATTTTCTAGATATACTATTCTTTCTTCTAAAGAAAAATCTTTTACTGTTTTTTCTTTTATTGGTTGGTTTTCATCTAAACAGATATTAAAATATTCTTCTATACATATTATGCATCCTTCAAGAAAACATCTTGTACATTTTCTTTCTATGTGTCTATCTGGAAACTATTTACATTTAAAACATCTATCTTATCTAATGGCTGTTTTTCTTCCAAGTATATTCGCATGTCATATTCATAAATTCTAGCCTAGATAGATCTGATTCAGTATCTAAATTTTCATTGTCACTTTCTGAATTTTCTTTCTCGTCTTTTATGCTTACTATGCTATATATTGTTTATGTTCTTTTACTAAAGTCTCCTAAATTCCATTCTAAACCTGCTAAATTTTCTGCACTTATTGCTTGTTGTTTAACCATTCCTACTCCTTTGGTAGTTAATAAATTCACTATATCTTCTACTTTTATTTTTACTTTGTTATCTGCATAATTTGTACATCTTCCAATAAATCCTATATTTATTACTAAATTACTTCCTTTCACTTGTTGTTCATATCCTTTTGTTTTGATTCCTATTTTAATATCTTGTTGTAAGTCTTTGAGACTCATCATGAAGTCTGACATACAATAAACTATTCCTATATTATCATTCATATCTATTTCTGTACTTGCTATCATCGCTTTTCCCATATATGTCCAACTATCATCATATATATGCACTAGAATTTTTGTTCCTAAACCTTTCCTTCTTAATCCTTTAATAGCTATAGTTATTAATCCTAAATGACAAAAATTATGGTTTTTCTTTAATTTATCTATCACACCTTTTCCTAATAATTCTAGTATAATTGTATCATTTCCTAAACATTGGATTTCTTCTTCTCTAATACATTTTTATAAATTTATTTGTTTTTCTAATATTTTCTTTTTGTCTATTACTTATTACCGGTTCTAGAATTTTTAAACCATTGATTTTAAAAATTTTATATTCTATTACGGATCTATAATTCGGCTATTTTACCTTCCATACTTATCGGCTTGTCTGAAATGTCTAGCATTAATATTATTTGTTTCTCGTGTTTAATGTTGTTAATAAATTCACGAGAAAGATCTCCTACTATCCATTGATTTTTTGTTTATCTTTGTTTGTTCCAAATGTATAAGTCTTAGGTATTGCTATCGATTTCTTTGATTTTCATATTTCTAAATTGTTTATGTCTTTGATGAGATCTTCTATATCTTGTGGTTTTGAACTACTAGGCTTATCTTGGAGTTTGTCGAGTTTCTGATTTATGTTAATTAATAATAATATTATTATATTATTTTGTTTTATTATAGTTAAATATGATTTGCTTACAGGGACTTATGAGCTTAGGCCTTCTGGTGAACTATGAAAATTTTTAGCTTCTTCTATTATTTGAAGATATGTCTTATAGTTTGATATATTATTCATATGCTAATCTATTTAGTTCTTTTAATAAATTTGTTTGCTCTTTATTTGTTTCTATAAGTTTTTCTAATTGAATAATAATCTAAGTATTTGATTCTTCTAAGTGTTTAATCTTGTAATGCTAGTGTTCTATTTTCTTTTATAAGATCCTAATAAATTGATATAATCAAGGTTTTTTTCCTATTAGTTCTGCTATTTTCTAAACTTTTATCTTATTAAAATCTGGATTGAAATTCTTAAAAAAATTTGAGAAATTTGTTATTAAATCTACTATTAGTATTAATAGTTTTATATTAGTTTTCTAGGTTTTTAGTATATGTTATGTTTTATAGAGTTCTTTTTTATAGTTACTTGAGTTTAAAAGGAATTTGGGGAACTATTATGTTTTCTAAATTTTCTATTATGAGATCTAAGTATGATTTAATTGAATTACTAATCTTTAGGGATTGTTATATCTTTTATATGTTGTTTGGATAGTCTAACGGGTAGAGTTTATATTAGGTTAATTAATTTTTCTATAAAATGTTTCCTAGACTTGTTGTTTTCAGTAGGCTGAAAGCAGAGCCGACTATAGGTAGGGCATCTTCTCACTCTTTCATCTCCTTCTCTGCACCCTCTCACTAAGCTTCTTATTCACATTTGCCTCTCCCAGACTCTAGGCTTCTAAATGCTTACGCAACTATCCAAGCATGGAAGCAAGTGATTCTCTCTGATCCCAAGAACTTTACTTCCGACTGGTATGGCCTTGATGTCTGCAACTACAAGCGAGTCTGTGTAGGGTTCGAAAACTCGGTCGAGTCCGATATGACTTGGTAGAAGTCATTAGCCGTCTCGAGAGGTGGTACTTTGAATCCGTCTCGGATAAAATGTCGTAAACTCGATGTCATCGGCCAAACTCGGATGATTAGGCCGAGATTCCGAGTTAACTCGGTCAACTCGGTCTTCTTTGAAAATGAAAAAACCGATTCCCTACCTTCTCAATCTGTTTTTACCCATCACAACAAAAAAAAAATATTTTTTTTTACAGAAATCTGAGCAACAAAAAAAACCATTTTTTTTACAGAAATTTGAGCAACAAAAAAAAAACCATTTTTGGAGAAATCCCCAAGACTCTCTTGAAATCATAAAAATCTGTTTTACCCATTCTGACAAAATAAAAAACCATTTTTGAAATGAGATTTTACTGTTCAAAAGAGAACCGGGAGAAAATGAGTCGAGCAGATTATCGGCGAGGCCCGGAGACGGAAAGCCAGGAGGCGGGGAGAAGAGACCGCCGTGGGCGGTCGTCTCCTCTTCTTCTTCTTCCTTTTCTTCCTCTCGTTCTTCACTCTTCGTTTCGCTGCATCGCCGTCGGGGCGTAGGAAGGCGTTTAGTTTCTTTATTTTTAATGCGAATCAAAGCGGCGTCGTTTAAATTTCATTTGGAACCAAACGGCGTGTTTACAGTCCCGAGACATATCAAAGCAATAGTTTGAATTAAAAAAATTCGATGGTTAAAAGCGATGTCGTTTAACCAAGCAGCGACGTCGTTTTGGGCCCATTTATATTTTCCATGTTGAGCCTTAACCCCATTTTTAAATATAAAAAAATTATTTTATTAAATATTTAGTTTACTTAATTATATAAATATTTAATGATTTATATAAATTTTAATAATTTTTAGGTATTTTAATCATGTATTTTCTTGTATCGGTTGATCTGCTTAGCGACCGATAAGTCACCGGGTGTCCAGAGATCGATGGCCGTCTGCGCGGCAGGTAGTAGATTACGTGCTTCAGTCCCAGACGATCCTCATATCACTACAGTGGTCAGAATCGACTTGAACCATGCCGACATCGTTGGCTCCTTGCCGGAACAGCTTGGTCTCCTCACCGACCTCACTCTCTTTTGCATCAACTCCAATCGCTTATGTGGAACCTTACTCAATAGTTTCCGCCATCTTCATCTTCTTTACGAGCTCGATATCAATAACAACTGATTCATCGGCCAGTTTCCGTCAATGGTTCTGCCTTCCCTTCCTCAAATTTCTCGACATTCGGTACAATGAAATGAGGTGATATTCTATTGACCTTTTTGACTTGAAACTCGATGTTATATTCGTCAACAAAAAGTTTAAGTCATCTCTAGTCTCTACCGGAAAAAATCGGGAACAAAATGTTACGGTTTTTTATGTAAGCTCAAACGAGTTGGTGAGGTTCTTGCAGCCTTGCAGGAGAGTATAGGGGAGATGAAGAGCTTGAAGCAGCTGAACGTGGCCCACAACAAACTATTTGGGGATATTCCGACGACCATATGCTCTTTACCGAATTTGGAGAATTTCACCTACTCCTACAATTACCTATGCGGTGAACTATTGACCGGTTTTATACTGTGGTGCTTTTTGGGGTTATCAATCAGTTGACAAAATGGACATTTTAGAATATTATGTCTTCCTACAACACCAGTTAGATAATATTTTTCAAACTGAGTTAACCTGTCTTTAGTTTTTCTCTGTTCTTTATAAATTCTTTTTTTAAATAGAATCTGATTCATAAACAATAGCGTAATTTTCTCTTTTTAAAATGTCTCATTTGTTGGTGATGTTTACAGCTTGTGGTTGGTTTTTGTTAGGTGGGGTGGGGCCTCTTGGCATTCTTTATCTATAATCAACGGCCACCAACTTTGAGAATATTCTGATTTCAAGAAGAAGGTCCAAGTATCCCTTTCCAAGGGCGTGAGCCTGTTTAGTATTTAAAACAATTTTTAAACCAAAAATTTTAATTTCTTTAATACTTTGCAAAATAAAATTTTATTTAAAAAAATAAAATATTTTAATATTGTTCTTAATTATTTTATATATTTTAAAATAGATTTTTATATTCAGTATTTTATTTGTTATCATTCTGCATGTTTATATAACTATATTTTAAATAACTAAAACAAAGTATCCTCTAAATTTTCTTTTTATTTTTTTGTCCATATGATAGAATATTCAACCTTTTAAAAAAGGCAAATAATATGAAAGGAAGAGGTCTTGGATTCCAGTCTTAGTGAGAACAATTTATTATATTATATTGATTGTCATTTTTTTTATTATCTTTTATTAAATATAAAAATATTATTTTTAAATATTTTGACCTTTTTAAAATAAGAAAAATTAATTTTAGAAACAATTACCAAATAGACCTCTACTACTTCCTCTCGTAGTTTACAAAAGAAAAGATAAAAATTGATTAAAAAAAAAGATAAAAAATAAAATACTCAGATCAAAAGGCTAAAATATTATATACTTTTTAAATTTATAAGAGAATAGGTAAAAAAAAAATATATATTTAGATCAAAAGGCTAAAATATATAAATTTTGAAAAAGATCAAGGAAAAAATATTAGTCTTTTATAAAAATAACCTTCCTATGTGTAAATCAATAATATTAATCTTAACCCTACAAAAATATTCCTTATATTATTTTACGAAAAACTAACAAAATTGGCATGAAAAATTTAACGACTAAGTTTGCATCCAAAACATATCATTCTTATTAGTGTGAAAAAATGAAGATAATTTCTTCAAATAAGGATTACTTCAACCAAACTTTAATTAGACATCGTACAATAATATTTCTTACATTATTTTATAAAATTAGTTCAATATGAACCATGAATAAAAATATTGGTGAAGGATATCTTGAAAAAAAAAAGTTATTTTTCTTGTCAAGAAAAAATGAGGATACTTATTCCAAATTTTCCCAACAGGGATTGTTTTACAATAATAATACGACTTAATAATATGCAAATAGGGATGATAAGGGGCTGGTAAGAGGATGCCAAACCAGGATCATACAGGGCACTTGCATCCGGGCTTAGGAGAAGCAGCTAGGTGGTTGTAAGATATGCAGTTGAATGATGTTATTATTGGCATGCTTAATAAGCGGATTGTAGGAGACTTCTTCGAGGCTAGTTAAAAGGCGAGCCAATACGGCTGCTGATACTACTTCAGCAAAAGTTGCTGGGTTTTTGGCTTCATCAAGATACTGGAATATAGTTCCCCAGTTCTTGCAGGAGGCTCTAGTAAATGATGTATCGTTTCAGTCTACTTATAAATAAACCGTTTCTGATTTCCTATAAAAAATAAAAAAAGCAAATAAAATTTTGTTTTGCAAAAAACTAGAAACTTAATTTTTAAAAACTACTCTCAAAAGGTAGCGCATTTTGATGAACTTTTAAGTGGGTCAATAAGTTAGGCAGGCAGTTTGATGGGGGGTTAGCATGGCATAAAGGCTGAGGAAGAAGAAAGTTGAACAGAGCCACAAGGTTACACCAAGAAAAGAAACTCATTGCCGTTGAGAAAATTGCCGAAAACAATAGCATGTACATATGAAATATAACTTACGATGTATGTTGTGATTCGACTCTGGGTCCGAATACATCTCTAAACCGAGGCTAATATCAGAACATCACATGAGAAGATATGGCGTAAAACCAGGTGATGAATGCCAAAGCTATGGAAATCTGGAACCTGCTGCATGGAATATGCATTGCTGGCCTGCAAAAATCCAAGTCCCTTGCATACAGTACCATAACCCCAGCAGATGAGCATGCAGCTGCAAGAGATAAGGTGGCCGTCACCTGCACTTTAAACATTTATTTCACACCATCTATTATGTAAAATCGCATTACAAAGCAGGAAAAGGTGCTGATTATCCTTGTAAAATGTGTTTGGTGTCCGAAACTACATGATTAATGATGGTAGAACCACAAATAACTGGACAGGATAATATATCCCAAATGCATCATGCACTACCATAGAACTGATATAGAATCAATATTTCCAATGACATCACAGAGGCAACAGCCATAATGTACCAAAAAATGTTAGGGGCTCAACTACCAGCTAATCAAACAGCCTAAATATGCAAATCTACAAAAATTGGATTACAGTAACCTATGTACGGTGTACCCTACAATCACCCAAGTATTCATCAGGACATGGAACTCACAGAAATCTCAAGTGGAGATGATAATGCAATACTCTGTTAAGATAATCAGCTCTTATGCAAAACATCATTAACAATATAAAGACTAGAACCACCAGCATCCCTACAACAATACTGGACCTACTCAAAACATTTGTAGGGTACTTTGCTGGAACATGATCATTCCCAAACCCATGTGGAATGGACCAAATGGGCACAACCCGATTTCCCTATGCAAGGGTTGATTAGAGTGTTCAGCTCTCCTCAAAACGAAGTCTTCTGTCTCTAGATGTCGAACCAGACTGAACGCTTTCCTGATACCTACATCGCCCTGATCGACACGAATATCCTAGCTTGAACCGGATAATGAGTATCAAAGGGGATCACATGCCACCAAACGAAGTGTGATGCGTGGATGATTCGTTTGAAGTACGAATCATAGCTCACCCAAACCCGTTCGGACACGTGTCTAGGACACAAGGAGCAACTACTCCACGATACCATTAGCACCTGAGTTGGAAGGCAAGTGGCAATGTGACACTTGTACATTGGAAAGCCTATAAAAAGAAAGCCACCATGAAAATCCCTGACTAACTAATCATTCTCTAGGAAATCACCACCTTGCACTGGCACTATCTGTGGGTAATCTTCTATTCCCTCCGTGGTAACCCAGCATAAAGGCACCATCGTCCATTCATAACTCTCATCGTGTAACTCCTCATGATGTCGAATGGCGAGTTCCTTCTCCATTCATAACTCCCATCGATAGTCGGAAATGGGTGAGGTTCCTTCTCCCGCCTCGACGCCAGTGCTGGAGGAACGTCTCCTGCAGATAGAAAGAGCAATGCACAAAAGCAGAGACACAGTGTCATCTTAGGCTTGATCATGGAGACTAACACATCACTTCGATAAAAAACAAACAACTACGGACAATCTTCCCCCTGCTCCAAAGGAGGTTGGACACGGGTTTGTTCCTGCAGCAACTCTCTCACCCGAAATCCCACCTGCCTCCCTTGACATTCACCCTAAAAGATCTCCTGTCGAGGCCCGGCGAGGACGTACACCGGAGCGACTGTCATCCTCAGACAGTGCCCAGAGGGCCTTTGCGCCATCAAGGAGACCCTGTCCGAGGGCGGTCGAAAGAGAGGAGACTCGGTATCATCGATCTCCCCCGTGGAACCGAAACCCCACTCTTAAAATATTGGACGACTTGACTGCTATACCATTTGTGCCGGCCATATCACGGGTCGAGTCCCCACCTCACCTCATTTTGTCATGGCTAAATTTGAGATATAGGATGGCACCTCTGAGGCTCTGACCCTTTTCACCACTTAATGCATAATCAATAGGTTATGACCCCGCAAAACGGAAATGACATCCTGTTATGTCAGGTGTTCCTGTCTAACCTCTTGGAACTGGCTCTGTCATGGTTCCACGAACACACGTCTTCGTCATCATTCAGAGAGTTGTTGGAAAGGTTCATCATGCGCTATATGTGCTCAGTGAGACAAAAGCTCAGTGTTGCCAGTCTATTCCATGATAAAATGAGAAGAGGGGAATCAATTCGCGAGTTTATGAAATGCTTCGGTGCGGTTATCCTCCAACTGGAGTCAGTTAACATTGAACTAATCATGCAGGCAGTAAAGGAGACGATTCAGCCCAACACTCAGTTCTTTGCCTCATTATCCTTGGACCCGCCCGGCTCCGTTGATGACCAATTACAACATGCAAATCAATATGCGATGTTGGAAGACGAGGTGGCCGTCGCCTCGAAACAATTCCTCACTGTGCTGAGAACAGACAACCCTAGTCTCATCGGCCCGACTCTCGTTCCTTGGGAAAGTCACTGGCTCATGACTAGCATGATGAACCATAGGGAAGTCCCAAAATAACCACAGGGGAAGGTGGGCGACCAAGACCGATATGAGCGATAATAGTGAAGGCGATAGTTCAAAGCCTTATCAAGAAAGAGAAGTTTGGACTAGTTCACTCTGCCCCCATCACAGCTCCTACCTTTAATTCAGACAGTAGAGGGTTTTGTTTGATTGGGGCCAATGCGGGCCTGATGTAGATAGTAGAGAGACCGGACAAAGTTTTGTGATGTCATAGGAACACGGACACACAACGAATCATTACTGGCATCTGACCTATCTGCGTGAAATGTTGGTAAAGAGGGGACATCTTGAGCAATACGTCCTTCGGACCGAATCCAGCACTAACAGTAAAGAGACAGAATTGGCAATAATATTCATTGAGATGAAGTTGATTATTGTGACGATTCTGGCCACTTCATCCCGGCCTTTATCAAGCCCGAATAAAAAGCCCATGCCAAAAACTGTTGGTGCTGGAATCCAATATAGTTTCACGGTTAACAGCACTACCTATTGACGGACCCATCACGTTCTCTGAAGCCATCCTCAGACAGTTGCCTAGACCTCATGAAGAGAATCCTAGTGGATCCTCGGAGTGCTGCAGATATGCTTTACATGCCTACTCTCCTACAAATGGGGTATCAAGTAACATCTCTCCATAATCCTGGCAAAATGTCGACTGGTTATAATGGTTCATAGGCTGAGTCCTTGGGCGAGATTATGCTCCCTGTCACGATCAGCCCAACAACAATGTTTGTCATCTTCAATGTCTTGAATGAGCCCTCGTCATTCAATATCATCTTGGGCAGGACTTGGCTCCACGCCATGAAAGGAGTACCATCCAGCTACCACCAGACTCTCAGTTTCCTCATTGATCGCGGTCAAATCAATATTTGTGGCAATCAAAAGACTGCATGTTCTTGTTGCACAATCGAAGCTCGTGACGATTCCAAGGCAACCAAATAACAATTATAGATCGGCGACCGCATTGAGAAAGAAGAGGACTAGCACGCAGTTGAGCCCCTCAGGGCATATCCGTTGTCTGAATCTGAGAAAGAAAAGTTAGGTCTACCTCGGAGCCAATCTGTCCCCTTACGAAGTGACTTCCCTTTTGCACTGCCTAAAAAAACATGTTAAGTCTTTGCTTGGTCCCATAGCAATATAATCGGTGTAGATCCCAGTCTCGCCCAGCACTAGCTAAACATTCCCCATTAAGCCGACCCATGAAGCAAAGAATGAGGCGGTTCCATCCTCAACAACGAGAAGTGATTAAAGAAGAAGTTGTCTGACTTTAGCATGCCGGATTTATAAGGGAAGTGTAGTACCCCAAATGGCTCGCGAATGTTGTTGTGCCCAAGAAAAATGGGAAGTGGAGAGTTTGCGTTGATTACTCGAACCTCAACAATATTTGCCCTAGATACCCTTTCCCATTACTCCGCATTGATCAAATAGTCGACGCAATTGCTGGTCACAAACTACTTTCCTTTATGGATGCCTACTCAAGGTACAACCAGATCCCCATGTTTCCACCAAACACCGTAAAAACAGCATTTATCACCCCTAAGGGAATGTACTATTACAAATTCATGCCCATTTGGGCTAAAGAACGCAAGCACCACCTACCAACAAATGATGGCCCGTCTCTTCGAACCGTTGTTAGGAAAATCCAAGGAGATTTACATTGATGACATGCTTGTAAAGTCCATGACCTGGAGTAACCATGTACGTGATCTAGAAGAAGCATTCGAATTAATTAGAAAGCACCAGTTGCGCCCAAACCCGGCCAAGTGTGCCTTCAACGTGAGCTCTAGACAGTTTTATGGGTCACCTCGTGTCTCGACAAGGAATAGAAATATGCTCGGAATAGGCTCAGTCCGTACTTGAAACCCCTACCCCCTCGTCACGCAAGTAGGTGTAGTCCCTTACAGGTAAACTAGCTGCTTTGAGCCGTTTTATATCAAGATCATCTGACATGTTGCACCCTTTCTTTACCATTCTAAAACGAGTAGGCTTTTCACGATGGAATGAGGAATGTACGCAAGCTCTCAAAGCAATCAAAGCTTAAGTCGCCACTCCTCCCGTTTTGAGCCAACCAGGCCCAGCTAAGGATCTGCTCCTATACTTGGCGGCCTCCATCGCTTCGGTTAATGCGATGTTAGTCATACAAGATAGTAACAGAGAACAACGTTCGATTTATTTCGTTAGCAAAACTTTGGTCGACGCCGAAACCCGGTACAGTTCAATGGAAAAAGTTACTCTTACCCTATGAATAGCCGCGAAGAAACTTCGACCTTACTTCCAAGCCCACCAGGTCACCGTATTAACAAACTACCCAATTCAGGCAATCCTCCACAGGCCCAACATAGCCAAAAGGTTGATGAAATGGGCGCTAGAGGTCAGTCAGTTTGGCATCGAATACCAAGCAAGGCCAACCCTAAAAGACCAAGCCTTGGCGAACTTCGTTGTAGAACTATCCAACACTGCCATTAAATCAAGGGAGAGTATGACATGAGTCTTGGAAACCGACTGCTCATCCAAAAAATACAAAGGGGGAGCCGGTATCATCCTCAAATCCTCCCATAACGTGCAACTAACCCAAGCAATTCAGTTTCCTTTCCCCATCACAAACAACGAGGTCGACTACGAAGCTATGCTATTGGGTCTGAAGCTAGACTTGGCGTTAGACATCGTGAAAATCCAAATCAAGTGCAATTCCCAGCAAGTGGTATCCCAAATCAAGGGAGAATTCAAAGCTAAGGAAGAAAGGATGGTCAAATACCTCACTATCGCCAAAGCAATGTTAGCCCGTTTTGAACAATTCACCATTTCCAAGATTCCTACATATGAGAATGAAACGGCCGATTCATTAACCAACTTCGCCTCCAACGTTCCTCGCGCTAGCCATGTAGACATACAGATCCTAAATGCGTCGTCAACGGCGGAAACTCAAGTAAGACTGGTTGAAGAGGGACCACCTAAATCCTAGATGATCCCCTTGGTCGTCTACCTAAAAGGTGTTTTACCAAGCGGCGGCACATAAGGTTCGAACCGCAAGCCGCTGATACGTTTGTCGGACACAAGTTATGCGAAGATCATTCTGAGGCCATATTTGCTTTGCTAATGCGCCGAGACATCGACACACTCACGAAATTCACAAAGGAATCTACGACACCCATGAGGTGGAAGATCTTTGGCACACAGAGTCATGACGTAGGGTTATTTCTGGCCAACTCTAAGGAAGGACGCTCAGCAGTATATGTGGGCAATTGACAATTGACATAGTAGGCCCGTTACCGCCTACCCCCACCCAAAATAAATTCCTATTGGTAACAACTGATTACTTCATAAAATGGGCAGAAGCAGAAGCTTACTCTCAAATCAAGGCCCATCACCTAATGCAATTTGTACGGAAGAACATACTCTAAAGGTTTGGACCCCCCTCGCACCATCGTTTTCGACAATGGACCACAGTTCACCAGTGATTCCTTCCGTCATTTCTGCTTGAGATATGGAATCCACAACGCATATTCAACACCGCACTACCCACAGTCAAACGGCCAGGCCGAAGTGACTAACAAGACCCTGCTCGAATACTTGAAAAAAAGGCTAGGCGCCTCTAGAGGAAAATGGGTAAAGGAGCTTCCCCTCGTCTTATGGGCATATTGGACTATGCCACGGGCACCTACGGGAAAAACCCCTTTCACCCTGACTTTTGGAACAAAGGTCATCATCCCACTAGACCTTGGAACAACTACCTTAAGATCCACCTAATCCTCTGCACTAGTTGAATCCCTAGAAAATCTCGGCACTTAAAGAGCTCGTATGATCAAATAACCACTTGTGAATGATAGAAACGTTAGCCCTCTTAATCGGGGACTTCAACGCTCTTTTCTGGAGATTTGGAGTACTTAGGCAAATCTTTGTGACGAAGTGAAACCGAATTGGGAAGGCCCCCTTCAAGTCACCTCCGAAGATGTGAAACGCGGGCGCCTACAGGATTCAACAACTCGAAGGAAAAGACGAACCTCATCCTTGGAATGTAACCAATCTCAAGTACTACTAGTAACCGGAAGTATCCATATAGTCGCAAATCCCTATGAAGAGTTGAAAAGCCTCCGGTACCTCAGAAGACTACAACTTGTCTTGAATGTACTGCAAGGCCTTGAGCCATTTAATATTTAAAGGCTTCGAGCCCATTCAACATCTTGTCCACTCCCCACGTTTTTTCTTTTTTCTCACCCAAAATTTAAACAAGGCAAATTGCCCAATTCATTGTAAGGCTATGAGCCCAAAATTTTAACAAGGCAAATTGCCGGATTTACTTCAAGGCTATGAGCCCAAAATTTAGACAAGGCGAATTGCCCGATTCATTGCAAGGCTTTGAGCCCAAAATAAGGCAAATTGCCCGATCCATTTGAGGCTATGAGTGAAATTTCATCGAGCAAATTGTCGATTTACTTCAAGGCTATGAGCCAAAAAATTTTAAACAAGGCAAATAGCCCAATTCATTGCAAGGCTTTGAACCCAAAATTTAAGGCATTTTGCCCGATCAACTTCAAGGCTATGAGCCCAAAATTTCACCAAGGCAAATTGCCCGATTCATTTCAGGGCTATAAGCCCAAAATTTCATCGAGGACCAATTCATTTTAAGTCTACAAGCCCTGAGCCCAAAATTTGGTTAAGGCTATACACCTGGTTCAAATAAATTTATTTGCCCATCTTTTATCAGAATTAAAGGAAAAAAAAACCCTCATAGGGGAAGTCGATACCCCTAGCAAAATTCCCAAGCAACAATAGCAAGACAAAAATAGGAAAGAAGAAAGGAGAGGAGGAAGAAAGGCGAATGGAGGAACAAGAACTTGAAGAAAGGAAGGACCTTTTACCTCTTTTTGCAGAAATAACCCACTGGGGAGTATGAAAGGAGCTCGAGCGATGAACGGTTGCACTTTTCCAAAGCTTCGACAAACTAGAGCGCTAAAGTCCAACAAATGACAAAGAAAAATTTAGACGAAGGACCAAAAGAGGGAAAGCGGAGGGAAGTATTTAAAGGCTGATACTGTTTCTCATCCTTGCACCATCAGAGCTTGAAAAAAGACGAACGACCACGCGAGTCACAAGGAATCCACATTGCTTGATGACGTAATTGAAAGGACTCGCATTTATTGCAAGGATGACCCTCAAAGGAAAGATGAAACCCACAAATGAAAAAGAGTAGGACTCAAACCGGGCCCAAGACCTAGGGGACTAGTGGAATGGACCAAACGGGCATAGCCCGATTTCCAAAGCAAGCGTTGATTATATTGCCTGGCTCTCCTCAAAATGAAGTCTTCCGTCTCTAGATGTCGAACCAGACTAACACTTTGCGATACACATCGCCTGTCGACACGGTCCTTGCTTGAGCCAGATCCTTGAGTATCAAGGGATCAAAGCCACCGAAGCGAAGTGTGACGCGTGGATGATTAAGTTTTAGTCTGAATCATCACTCACCCCGAACCAATTCGGACACAGACATTGCTCCACAATCCCGTAACGCCCCGAGTCAAAGACAGAGTGGCAATGTGTTGGAATGCCTATAAAAAGAAAGCCACCATGAAAAACCCTAACTAATTAAGCATTTTGTGAAAGTCACCACCTTCCACCATGGAAAGAATGACCCCAGCAAACAAAATTCTATTTTACTCGTTTCTTTTGAGTTAGTACTTGCAGTCAATCATAACAATCACACAAAGAAATAATCCCCAACATTATGTAACTTTGTTGGTTAACCAAATGCATTCTGGTTGTTTGAAAGGGAAAACAAGTCCATGAGACACTTGGTTGCCAAGACAACAAATGACATTAACACAAAATGTGTAAACATTAAACGAGAGTGAAAACTAAATATAGTCCCTAAAATTTGAGAATCTATCATGTGAGTATGCATCTTCTCAATATGACAATGCTTTCATTTTTAGCACCAAAGAAAATAAACGTAGTCATGAGTTTAGGGACAAGCTACATACCCAATCACCAACAACAAATAGGCTCACAAGAACTGGATTTTGAAGGTCTCTCTTTATCCTCAAAGCATAGACATCAAGACATGCAAGTCCAAAGCTCCACAGTACTTGAAGCCCCATTGATGCAATTAAATAACTGAGCCCAAAAGAAGAATATCATTGTCAAATAAATATATCACCAGATTATATGATATCTGACAGAATTTTTAAGCAAAAACAAAAGAATAACCAGATTGTCTACTTCAGAAATATCTATCTATCTAATATATATATATATATATATATATATATATATATATATATCTGCAAAAGAATTATTGCACATATTAACAAAACAAAAGGGTGCCAAATTAAAGTGGCAACTATAGCGGCTACAGCCCATCCATTCTATAAAATATAACAAACAAGTTGGACCTTCCTGCCCGTCTCCTTATATATATATATATATATATATATATAGGCAAACAAGAGTGTGTTCATATTAACAAAAATAAAGGGTGCCAAATTAAAGTGGCAACTATAGCAGCTACAACCCCCTTTTTAAGAAAAAGAGCCCATCCATTCTATAAAATATAACAAACAAGTTGGGCATTCCTGCCCCTCAAAACCACATAACTAAATGCATTTCTTAAAGAAAAAAGAACAAATTTTCTGTAGATAAATTCAAAGAACAATGATATCACCAACAGAAATTTCAAATATTCTACCAGATACCTAGCATCAAATTTGTCAATAACATGATATCACTGGCTGAGAAGCACACAAATGAGCTTGCTGACAGGTGAACCAGTTCCTAAACCAAAATTTGTATGGAAATCACAGAAAGGAAAATCCCAAGCCATTAAGATAAGGAAAAAACTCTTAGAGTAGCAGAAAATGAGGATAGTCAGCAAAAGCACTAAGCATTCAGTATCTTGACACCAATGCAAAGAAAAATATAATTTCAAAAGAAACATCTATCATCACCTTTCAATTCTTCATCATAACAAAAATATTTTACGCACAAAATTCAATCTTCTTGATTCATACATGAGACAATATAAACAGAACACAGTGAAGCTCAATCTCTCAGCAAGCCCTTTTAGTAAGGCTGATAGATCATAGCTCAAATGCCAGCAAAACCAATCATAACTTCTTTCCAGTATCTCCATTTATGATCCATGAACCTCAACAAAGAGACATCTTATGAATTGAGAAGATAGAGCAAAGACATCAAAAAAAAAATTTTATACTGATTAGAAGGATGTCTCATCCAACTTCGATCCTAATACATTTCGATAAGTTTTTTTTATTTTGATTTGAAATATTAAAAATCAAATTAATCATTTTTATTTAAAAAAAAAAAAAAAAATCATCAAGTATATCAATTTTAGCTTAACCCCCCATCCCAATTTCTATAACCCCTTTTATCAATTGCCGCAGCTATAACGATTATATTGATGATTTTCCTTCTCCTTTTTACACCCGTTCTGTCTACAGTTCGACGCGGAAATTCTCTTAAAATAAAACTCCTTACACCACAAATACAATCCAGAAAAAAAAAAATAAAGGGGCAAAATCATTTAACAATGCAGTTCTAACACTCATCAAGTATGAGGAGAAAAAAAAGGCACAAAACCTAAATCCGGAACACATAAGGAGAAAAATATATATATATATATATAACATTTTTGAAAATGCCAAATGAATCTGAACCACGCCAACAATAAGGGAACAGTAAAACCCACTAGAGATTGAAAGAAACGGAAAAAGAAGAAAAAACAAAGGCCAGAGAATTAAAAGGAAAGATACCAGAAAGCAGTGTAGTTAGAGAAGCCCATAGCAGAGACCATGACTCCAATTGCAGCAGCAGGCAGCACACTGCCTATCCTCAACACGAGCCCACTGACCGTACCGGGACTTCCTATCAACTCCTTCATTGCCCTCCTCTCTCTACAGGGCCCTCTCTGCAACCAAAGGGCCCTTACTAGAAACCCTAGATTCTCCAAAGCTCCATTGTCTTCTCCGTTTGATCGATTACCTCTGTTGTTTCTGGGGTCTGAGATTGTGTATCTTTATCAAGATTCAAGACTAACTAAACCTTAAGAATCAAGATCTACCTAAGGTTTAGATTTCGGTCGCAAAATGCGTGAAAGGTGAGATTGGGTTTTCATCGCCATTATTTTCGTCCGAAAACCCATTCATTTCTTCTCCGCCGAGTCGTTAGCTTAAAGAAATCTTAGTAATATTTTTATTTTATTAACTTGATTAATTAAAACTTAAACTTTAATTATTATGGTTGGAGCCTGGAGTCGGGTTTTAAGAGTGCTTTTTGAAGACTGAGAGTCCTACGTGGATTTCTTTTTATGAACCTTTTCAGCCTTTTCTAGAGACGCCGCTCTCATGAGGGGCTGCTTCAGTAGAGCGCATCAGGATAGAGAGCTATGGTCTCGCACAGTAAGAATCGTGCTCCTCGGAATCTGAACATTTCGAAACGTGTACTGAAACGACTGGTTTATGTACTTATTGTCTGAATGCGAATTACCTGATTATCAGCTTCTAATTTGGTCTGTCCGCACAGAGCCTATTGTTTCCCACCAGGCTTGACCACATCGGGCCGGGCCCATTAGAAAGTACCAATCTGACGTGGCGATATACCCATCAAAAATACGTGAGGAGTCTGCCTGTCATTTGTCATCGCCGATGTCCTCGAATAGGGCTGGTAAACAGGCAACCCAATTCATTTCGGTCTAATTCATTTGAGTTATGGATTAAAATGGGTTAGGTTAATCTGATTTATTTTTATCCGAATTAGTTTTCGATCAGTTTAGTCTATATGGATTGCAAGTCTAAACAATATAATAATAGTAAACAAATTTAAAAAAATAAATAATATTAAAAATCTTATAAGCTAATATATCAGTGCTTATTTAAATAATTTAAGCAAATAAAATAACGACTTAATAATATATCCCGAAAAAGCAATCGAAAGTATCAAATGGAATCTCGTATCAATACCACATTACCATTCACCATCATTATATTAGCAAATAACATGTAATTGCATTAAAAAATATCTTTGGTGATGGTGGTTGAGTTATAAGTAAATATTAATTAATTTAAATAAATATTATAACAGCATAAATTTTATTTATAATTTGAAATAAAAAATATATATTTTTCCAAAGGCACATCTCAACCTATAATAATGAAATATCCTATTTATTTGAAAATTCATCTTAGTAAATATATAATCATAATAGGAAATAAATTAGTGTATAATTTTTGTTAATTATTTTAAAAACAACATTGTTTTTATTAACACTAGTTTAAGTAATAAAATTATTTTAAAATACAATGATTTGAGCATTTATTTATTTATTTAATTTATAAGCTAGTATAACTTTATTTTTATCAAAAAAAAACATATATGATTAAATTAAATTTAAGGACAAATAAAAAATAAAATTATAAATATTTAAAATAAGATTAATAAGGAATAAATAAAAATATACAATATTAAAACTATAATTTATTTAATTCAAATGCATTTCATAAATTTCATATAAGATTTTTTAAATATTAAATTATCATATAAATTATATGTAAAAGATGTATTTAGAAATTGAAAATAAAATTATTAAAACAACAAAGTTTAATATATTAATCATATATTATAATTATTATTATTTTTAAAACTTCTATGTTATAAAAAAATGTATTAAATTAATCGCTAAAATACCGATTAATATTTGTGTTTTAAAATTAAATAAAATTTGGATCGATCGGGTTAATCGAGATTTATACTATATGGCGGAGGCAGTAAAGCAATTGATCAGTGTGGTGATTTATTAGTCTTAAATTTTATAGTTTTAATCGGCACAAAAATTGAATTAAGGTAGAATTTATTCATCTGATGACCGATATTATGAGAACACATCGTCAAATGGTAATTAGAGAAGTACATAATACTTCATTTGAAATGACGTTTCATTTAATTAAGGGGATTAATTTAATGAACTGAAATTTAAAATTTTAGAGTTTTGGATGATAAATGATAAATGATAAATGACAAAGCCATAATAATCGCTTCAAAGTTCAAATTGAGAGGGCTAAACGTAAATTGAAGGCAATGGTCTCTGGGAGTGGGAAAGCTTGATTCCTAGAAGGAGGAGATTTGGGTACCCGTAGAAATAAGGTTGGCCACACTTTTCTTTTAAATGTTTCATTTTAGTTTGATGACAAAAATTTAGAACCGAAAAAGTAATCTGAGTTCTGAGAAATGATGACCATGCACGCTGCTATAATTATTTTTTCTTGGTAGAATAGAAGAATTTAAGAAAACCAGTAAGACTCCGTTTGCATTTAGTGAAAAAAAAATTGAAGAAAAAATAATAATAATATATATATATATATATATATATATATATATATTAAAAATTTTAGAAATTAATTATATATGTTTTTCAAACTCATCTTAATTATTTCTCCTTATATGAAATTAATACATTTAAAAATATATATACAACTTTAAGAAATTTTGAATTTTGATTATATTTAATTTTTTTATATTTCTATGTGAAAGAATTAAATCTGAAAAAAATCATTTTTAGTTTTTCTTAGTATTTTTAGGGTTTCCAGATGAAACCTTAAACTTATCTTAAATTTTGAATTTTTGTTTAACAATTCGCCTTTAATTATAATATAATAAATTATAATCATCAGATTGAAGTTTAGGACATATAACATATCATCTTTTTAAAATATTGAGCGTTACATCGTATAAAGTTAAGCATTTATGAATTCTTAAATTTAATTAGAATTTTGTCCATTATTATTATAGTTTTATATAATAAAACATTTCACATTTCCAAAGATAAAGACATAGGAAAAAGAGGTTCTTGGGTTCAGTCCTAGTATGAACAATTCCTATATTATAACTAAAAGTGTTTCATTTAAAAAAAAATTGTGGGAATCTTAAAACTAACACTTTTTTAATAGTATTTTTATTAGAAATCTTTTAAAGAAAGTAAATTTAATGACAGGAATCAAAAGGGACACTTTTAATAGTATTTTATTAGAAATCTTTAAAGAAAGTCGTTTAATATTTAAATAAGTTTAAAAAAAATGTTTTATCCATGTAGTTCTGAACAATGTTTGACTTTGGTAGAGTCTCTCATTTGAAATAAGAAAACTATAGATGCATTTCATTTAAGAGTTATGACGTTTCTGAAAAGTTAAGAAAAATATATGAGGTAATGGATATGGAGGAAATGTTTGAGGAAATAAAAATAAAACTAAAATCCATAAATAATTTAAATTTTTGACAAGGTCATAATAAACTAAATAATTTAAAGCCCATAATGATTTTTTTTAAATTAATTTCAATTATATTTCTATTATTTTTAAAGCTGTGTTTAGTTCTAAAAATAAAGAAAATACATTAAGAAAAAGTAGTTTATTATTTTAATTTTAAATCAAGAAAAATAATCTCATAACAATTGGTAAAACTAAGTTATAAATTTTCTATTTTAAGTGTTTAATATTTATCAGTTTATCTCAAAATAAATGAAATTGAATGAGCCAATGAAGACTCACTGGTTTAAGGGTCAAGGCATGAAGGACAAGATTGGAGTTTCACAAAACAAATTACGTAATGCAAAGTGAATAGTATAAAAAACAATTAGAAGGAGTTCATTAGACATAATGTTTATAATACTAATTTTTTTTATATTATTGAAGAATCAGGTTAATGACTGAAACTTTGTAACATTAAATTAGCTTTGGCATTATGTTGTATCTTTTCCGTTCAATTCTACATTATCCTTTTTTTTTTTTTCGTTTTTTTCATTCAGGTCAAACATAAAAAGCACAGAGATATTGTATGATTAAAGTTAATAGTATATTTCATACTGATTACCAATCGCTATATATGGAATTCATTCTTCAGATCTCTGTTGATCATAGCATTAGCAAAACCTACCACAGTTCTGGAAAAGTGCCTTTGAGAACTGAGGAATTGGTTTGGACCGGCAATGAGCTGTAGTTGGGTTTTCTTTCATTTCCCATCCATCATCAAATTCAAAAATGATATTGAACATAACTTCCAATAGCTTCCCCGATCATAACATAAACGCTGATGATTAATAGTCATTACAAATTTTATTATGTATTTTATTGGCCCTTGAAACCTAATCAAGAGTGATAAAAAGGTGCAGGCGGTGCTAAATTACAAGATGAGATGGTACAAATAGTTCTGTTATTTGATGTATGTTTTTATAGACTTTTAAACTTTTTTTTTGATCGATGTTAATGTGGTTGTTTATCTTCAGAACTCTATGTTTATCATCATTGGCCAGCAGTGAATAATGACAATAATTAAAGCCGTTGGCGTATCCTTGTCAACGACATGTGCTGTCGACACATATGACATGTATGGGTGTGATAATGATGGAGCGGTTCGTTGCAGCATCTTGTTCATGACTATGGTGAAATCATATTTTAAATCATGAATCAGTTGTGAATATTGGACCTAAAGGGTTAAGGAGCCAGTAGAAGGCAAAAGTGGTGGATTACATTTCATTTAAAAATATTCATTACAAAAGCATAACTCGAAACTATTGATTGTTATAGTTTAGGAATGACATGGAATCCCATGTGGATGCAGTAGTGAAACATGAGTTGGTATAAAATTAGAACTGTCTTTTGAGAAAAGATGAGTTCGGGCAAATATAGAGAACTTCGTGCCTTTAAAGATGAGGTTTAGGTGCAAATACATAACTCATGCACTAAGGCGGGTTGAATGGAAATTTATGCTGTGTTAAAAGACTAGTTCAATACAAATTTAAAGTCATTAATGAGAACTTGTATATTTGGAAAGACAAGTTCTATCAAATTAAGAACTCGTCTATTGAAAAGACAAGTTAGGTGGAAATTTAAGAACTGTCTTTTAAAAGAGCGAGTTAGATACAAAAACCACGAAGAGCTCGTATGTTTTAAAGATAGATTTGATGCAATTACAGACACCATTTGTTTAAAAAGTTTAAATTGCAAGTTAGAACAATGGAGTGAAAGGCAGAGTTCGATTAAGTCAAAGTTAGGTAAAATTTGACAGTTTATTGAAAAAAGAGCAGTTTAGTGCAAATTTGAACTTCATTAAGTTGAAAAAAACCAGTTGATACGAGTTTTGAACTAATCTAATGAAAAGACAAATTATGAGTACAAATTTCAAAACAATACATTGAAAAGACAAGTTCGATTCCAATGTAAACCAGACTTTGTTTAACCGATCAGTTTTTCTAATAAAATTGGATGGTAATTATTATATGTGGTCATAACATGTGTAAAAATTATAAGTAAGTCTTAAATCAAACAAAATAGTCTTACTTATTAACTTTGTGTCATAACCAATACTATCATAGCAATACATCATCAATACAAATTAATTATAGATTTTGATATTCTATTTATTAAGCCATAA
The DNA here is from genome assembly GCA_016808115.1 of Tetrastigma voinierianum. NCBI lineage: Eukaryota > Viridiplantae > Streptophyta > Magnoliopsida > Vitales > Vitaceae > Tetrastigma > Tetrastigma voinierianum. The sequence goes on from JAEQBH010000731.1 coordinate 26,573, forward strand.
TACTCCATCAATACCATCATACTTATGACATTATCAGTTGTTTTAGCTACGAAAAACAAAACAAAAATACATTTATGAGTCAATTTTACATGAAGGAACTCTACTCCTCTTATGTGTTGAGATAACTGATAACTCATAGTAAAAAGCATGGAATAGATGCAATGTAAGTGAAGTAGAAGTAGTTGGAACATCATAAGTTGTTGGAATATCATAAGCTGTCAAAACAACGAGAATGTGGTACATGGTGGCATTTTGTTGAGACAAAGTTAAAACCAGTCCAATTCAGTTTGTGCTTTGTGCCAAAGACTAATTCGGTCCCAGCGCAATGCAAAAACTTGTTGTGATTTTATATCAAATTACATTGAATTGTTGGTCTCGCTACTTGAGTTTAAACTCTTGTAGTGATTAAATTACAACGACAATGCCTAAAACTTGTTGAGCTAGTAATTTGTTTTTCTATTTACCATGATAATATAGAAAATTTAATTTTGTGCAGCATTCGCGAAGTGCGCATATCATCTATTATCAGTGGATTATAAGTCGAGATATCATTCCCGGGAATTGATGAAAATTAAAATCAATATAAGAGTTATCTTCATTTGAACATCAACTCTATTCTATTCAATAGACAGAAAGTATTTTCTCTTTTCTTTGTGGCAGAATAAATGAAACAAAAATGGATTAAGTTTCAGTTGAAATAACATTGGGAATGAATCGGTGTTATGATCATCAAATCGCAAGAGGTTCGAAAACAATATAGTTGTGGACTTGAATTCGAGATTTGTCTAAGAGCATAATAATTATAACCTTGGAATACCTGCGTGCTATCATTCACTTTTTAGAACACATATATAAACAATGTCAATGGGTGATTCAAGGCTACTTTTGGTTTGATCATCTTTCACAAAGGATGTTTTTACTAAATGGTGCACCTGACCATTTCTGGGTTAAATTGTTTGCCCTCATAGACAGGATATAGTCTGTAGTTAAATTGACATCCTTAATCGTAATTGATTAGAATGATCATATATTGTTAAAAAGGCACAAAACGTTTATATCAAAACAGATGACCCTAAATATTAAAATGATCAGTGGATGAATTATGTGCACCAGAGACACCATTCTGTTGTCAGCGGAACTACTTTAAGTCAGGAGGTTAAACATCACTCATGATTCATCGCCAGGCGTATTTAAAGAATGCATTAGTTCTAAGATGCTCATTCCAATGGCATACACTAGTTCTACTGTGTTTCTTTCCAGTAGTCATATATGTGTCATAAGAGGGTTGAGATGGGAGGCACAAATCACGAGCTTTTTCATGTATGATCATTGATACTTAGGTATAGGTCTTTAAAGACAATATCAATTAAATGATCAATACTCAAACCCGACATTCATTTCGTATATAAAATGATAATCAAAACATAATGCCTAGAGGAGCTTGGCATTCATGGTCATAAATGACAATGACTAAGTTGATCCAACAAATTCGTGAAAATGTAATCAAGCAGATAAATTGAGTTCATAAACCAACTTCTTAGATTCCATCAGTTAGTTGCCAATGACAGATTTGATCCATTTCGATGTTGACCAGTCACACTCTAATCTAAGATGAAAAACCAAAATAAAAAATAAAATGTCTTCACCAAGTTTTCTTCCTTCTATCTTGAAGTTAAGGTTGGTCCCCTCTTATGAATTGTTGCGCACTCCACAGGGCTTCTACAAACATAGACTAATGATTGACCTTGAAAACGGCAGATAATGTGGACCTCAAAAAATCCCAAGGTTGCCTAATTACTTTCCTAATAATCTTATTATTTACTTTGATCATGTGTTTGCTTTTTTGATGTGTGACTCAAATTTTGTCACATTCTATACAATGTGGATTATTACTTTTTTTTTGCAACAATTTCCTTTGTGGCTCTTATAAAATAAATGCTAGTCAAAACTATGAATCTAGACCTAAATATGTTTGGGTATACTATAGAATGTAATAATATGCATCATTATTTGCAGTGAGACCTATCATTTTAGGACCCAATCCCACATTTGTACCATATGGCATTCTATGTGCTTTCATTGAGATCTTTAAATATATAAAGTTTTAATATCAATATATTTACAAAATAAAATCATAAGGTTTTGCAGAAGCTGGTCAAATCCATTTCATGAGCCACATGTTGGGGATATTTTACTTGACATGTGAGTTTTATAAGCGTTGACTCTAATCTCACAGTGCTTTGTCCTCGTATATTTATAACAAACCTATGATGACAAAAACAAACGCGCTAAACATTTTCATACTTAGTGGTTCTATACAATTCTCTCTTCATTTCAGTTTAAATCAATTCATGCAATTTTTATAAAACAATGATGTTGTATATTTTTCACAATTATATATATATTTATTTATTTATTTATTTCATTTACAATCAATTACAATTCATTGGTCATTTCAAGTTATGCAATTTCATATGTACTAAATCATTCAAATCACAAATCATACACTTTTCCAATCTTATTATCATTTTGCTATATCGAATTTAACCTATGCTTTCGGTGCACAAGATAATGAATCAGGCATGTCCTAGAGGCTGCGGTAGGTATAAAAGTTTTATAAAGCGATCTTGGTCGTTGGAAATTTCGCGGCCCGGTTATTAAAATCATTTGTGAATACTCGCGTCTTTGTCCGGCAGTTCTGCGGATCGGTGACACATCATTACGTTGACACAATACTCCTCAGTGACCCTTATTGGTATGATATCAGCCTTTTCGAATTTTAGCGGTTAACATTCTTTTAAGGCCTTAGTCATTATTGAATTTACAATAAATTATGCCATACATTTTGGATACAATAATTTATTTTCAACATATGCATTTTTCATATACAATTTATTTCGCAGTTTGTTGTCTTAAATCAATTTAAAACAATCAATATGCAATTTATCATAAATCATTTCAATATTTCATAATAATTCACAATCAATTTTGAAACAATAAAAGAAGAGTGTAGATCAAACTTTCACAAATTTGAAACAAGAGAGAGATTGAAGAACAAACTCAAAAATGTTGTCGCTCTTCGATTCCTATCCTCGGAATCCCGTTCTTGGGTCAAGATTCCTCATCAACAACTCTTAATCCGTCACAAATATGTCACAATTAAGACTTGCTACGAAGAAAAATCAATTGTGTATTCTAGGATTTTTGGTTAGGGTTGATGTCTACCTAATACTCATTCACTTGCAAAATTTTATGGAGACACATGAGCCATATTTTTCTCATACTTCCTTCAAGAAAATAATAGCTTTATGAGTCTATTTTCAGCCAAGGAATCTAGATATCTCATTTAGATACTTAAACTCAATTCTGACATTTTAATGTCAAACTAAGTCAAATATGCCGCTCATTGGATCACTCTTTATTATTTTCATTTCAGAGGTCTTAACATAGTGGTAATGGTTAAGCTACTAATTTGAAGTATGGTTCAAGTTCTTCTCACGATTATGATCTTAAATTTAGATCGCTAAAACTCAAGGTATTGCGTTTTACGTAAACTATTTACAATTTCTGAAACATAATCTGCACATAGCTCCGCTTTGACAGATTTTTGGGCACTGGGGTTACAAATTACACCACCTTTATTCAAGTAAATTATTATAGAAGTCTAGTTTTAGAATTTTGAATCATTCATTTGGATGGAGTTAAACTCAACTTATTGCAAAACACTACAACTACACCCAAGCGAGCATACCATGAGCTACACAGAAACTCACATTTAAGCCCATATTCGGGAGCCTTAGAGCTACAATTTGCTCATGGTTCCTTCTATACATTTGTAGCTCTAGATCTTATGGTTCTTTACCAATTAGAATCACTTCATTTGGATGATTATAACTTAACCTATAGCAAAAAAACGAACAGGGGTTTTAATAAATTTTTGATAACAACTCCTTTGAAAACACAACATTTTCCTTTTTACAAACATTCTTCAAAACCAATCCAAACCAATACCAACCAACAATACACTTCAAAACTCAACCCAACTTTAAAACTGATCCACAATAATCAAAATCACCTTTACATAATGTTAGGGTTTCCCCAAATCGAGCAAAGAAAAGAGTTACAGGGTTTGTGTTCTTTACCAGATCTCTTGACACTTCTTGCCCTGCTTTATCTTAGAACTTTCTTGTTAGATCTTGCACCCAAAACAAGTTCCACACCAATCTTTTGATCTTTCAAAACCCTAGCTTTTTCTCGATCTCAAATACATTTTTTGCACAAATAGGTAATTCAATATACCAAATGTAATTACGAAGTCATAACATCATAAGGCCATGTTTGGCTCTAAACTCATTTTGAGTTAAGTTCTCGATTTGCCATATAAACATATACTTTTTCTCTATTTGCACTTCAATTCTCACTATTCACACTTACACATATTTTCTTTATCATAAATGACCCTTGGGTCCTCATTTGATAATTTTCCATTTGCCCTTAACAGGTAAATTCGTGTTCATCTCATTGAATCATAATCAATCATTTATCATTTAACATTTAACATATGATCATTTAACAATACCCGAAAAATCCCCAGTTTGCTCAATTTATACCCTAAACACATAATAAAAATATTATAAAAATAGTAGGGTATTTTGGGGAGTGTTAGTAGCTCTGAGTGTGGAAATATCACAACTCTATACGATATCATTGTTGGGTCGCGACTCTGGTGTATATTCATTGTCGCGCCTTATTTGATGTCGCGGCTCTACTTTGATGTGTGACACAGATATTAATCTTCCATTATTTGTTGTAGTGTGCGACTTTGTAGATGTTCTTTGTTGTTGTTTATCGCTTCTAGAGTCTGACATTTCTCAATGTTCTTGACTCTACTTTGATGTCGCGACATTCTTCACCCGTGTATGACTCGTTGATATGATGTTGCGAGGCATTCTTCGGTCGATATCGCAATTTGGACTTTTGATACTTTGCTTCTTTTTCATATAAAGTTTATTTATTTTCGTGATATTCCTACAAAACACAAATTTGGATGAAGATTTCATAATTTTGCATTAAACTGAACTTTTAAGCCTTAAATATTCATTAAAAATTGACTTAAAAATATATGAGTTTCAAACTCATTAGCAACTGAAATATCAGAAGTAGCTGAAACATTAAGAGTAGGTTGAACATAGAAGCATCAAGAACAAAAAAAATAGGTTGGAACATCCACAATCGTTGGGAGAATCAAAGCATGAGATCCTAATCCATCCTGTTTTTTGTACGTGAACATCGCCATCCTTGACATCATACTTAGCCTACACAAGGTGCTCTTGGAGTTAGGACGATGATGTTGTTGAAAATAGACAAAGGTGTTTTACTACATGATGTTGTGGATGCTTTGCCTTTTTTATAGGAATCTGCTGTGTCAATATATGTATATTATACCCCCTCTTCTTTACCTCTTTATACGCTAAAGTCATGGTAGGGGCCTATAATATATATGGAGCTCAACTCATCCACAACTTGCAAGGTATTATGTAAATTGATAAATGTATATCTTCCTTTTATTGTTTGTAGTATTAGGCCACTGACAATTCATATATTTGTTCCAAGCTATTAGCTTATATGTCAAATGTAGAAGATGTTATTATAATTATAATGAAACTAACAAAATAAATTAAAAATTATATATAAATTACCATAAGATCATGGAAGGATCCCTGCTTGGTGAGATATTGACGTGTCATAGAACGATACCATAACATATAAGGGTCGCAGTATGAAATATCTTCAGATAATAACTCACTGCTAACTACATGATCACGACGACAATCCCACTTCTCTATATTCATCGCTTCAATCAAGATCATGTCGACCTCGCAAGTCAATGCTATGTAATTTAATGTTAGTATGACATGACTCCGGTAGATGCTTTAAGCTATATAAATCAGATTGGCGTAAACCGGAGTTCTTTATGCCTCTCGACAAATATGAGGAAAATAAGGTGGGGACATTGTAAATCCAAATGCATCACCAATAATATTATAGTGGCAATGTAAGAATGTGATATTAGATGTGTGGTTGCCTTCAAACATGACTTAGTCTCTGTGCATCAAAACCAAATCTATTTGGCGAGGACATGTGAATACCTTTGTGGTGAAAAATGTCTCTCTATTTGAGAAAAATGTAATGACATATTAGGTAAGATAAAATGGAGGTTTAGTTTTGAATGAATTTTTCTATAATAAATACCAGATCTTATATACAAGTGTACCCAATGGAGGTGGTGGGAATGATACCATCAACCTTAATGATCATCTATCATGGAAATACCTCCCCAGTCTCCTCGATGATATTTGAAAATATTTTCCATACCCGTAGTGAAATAATAAGTGGTGACTATATCATGTGCGCCAGACATGGGATGCTACGACACATCTCCCTATAAAGCCAAACGACGGGCACCATGACTATATCTACGTGACCGAAGGTGATAAAATGGGAGGAAACTATGGATGAACAGAACCACGGACTTGTACGCAATGAGCATCTCTGTGTGGGTTTATAATATATATGCTATAACGTTGGACCGTGCATCATCGGCGTAAAATTATGGTAAAGTTTAGATTTCATTTGCTAACCATGACATAATAAGGCATGATCCGTTTGTATACATCTTTCAAGTCTATGAGCGACACTAGTTTAGGCCTTGTTGAAATCGACGATAGAAACCCTGAAGCGGTAGGCGAAGTATTATACTGATATCTTATAAAGTAATAGTCATCTCCACATGTTGCCATGAAATGTGTGTGTCTCTAGATTGCCATATCACAATTAAGGTGGTCACCATGTGCCAATCTAATGTAATAAACCCAGTATTGTGCATGAAGCTTGCTTATTGAAAATATGGAATAATTAATTGATCTAGACATCATACGATAAATCACAGCCTCAACATCTACAATGGAGAATTTGTGTCCTAGATTATATATATATAAAATCCCATATAATGTATACTTGTTGTAAAGGCAAACAACGATGAATCATAAGATTAGGGATCCGCATTATACACAACAAACTCAAGTAATATGATTCATCCATCACCAAAATATATCATAGAGTTAACATTATTAAAGTATAATCTTTCATGAAAAAATGAACAAACATTGATATGGACAATACATCACTTAGTTCTTACTAGTAGTCAAATATGTAAAAAAGTTCTTATAAATAGAGTTCATTTATTACATCATATAAAAAGTTCATACACCTAACTAAAAAAGTTACATATCTTTAAAATTCATTAATTTGGTTTGTTAGATGGATTTAGCGCTTGCTCTTTGTTAGGACACTTGCAACGAGTGCCATGACCTTCTGCTTGCATCATACACTAATCTTGCTTGAGGTTCCCTCAGTCATCTCATTCTTTGTATGCATGATGATCCTAAGAGTGGCCCTTAGGTCCTCACAGCACCTACGGATTAGGATTTAAAATTGGAAAATTTAGTTTGAAATTGTGTCTTCATGTGGTATTGGATGAAATTCTGGTGCATAAGAAGCTGCATATTTTTCCATTCTATAATAGGACTCCACAAATTGCCAACTATATAACCTTGTATAAGCACAAACAACTAGGGCATGAAAACAATGTAACCTAAATGATTGCCACTTGCTACAAGTACAAGTACATTCCTTAAGCTTCATAACTTGCTTATTGTTACTCTTATCATTAGACCCATGAAACGTGGTCACACAGAGCCTTGTTTTGGTCGATGAATTAATGCAATACTATGTCCACTTGCCTTAGATTCCCAATGCCTGATTTTATTTGTGCATAAAAGTGTACATTTCACTTTTTTAAGTCTCACGAGATTAGGTTTAGTTCTCGTGTCTTCCAGTAGGCAACAAAGTTATAAAAAGTTAGTTGTACCAATGCGATAATAAATGACATACCCTTAAACACCCCATTATTCTCTCTATAATGTTTGTGGTCATACAATCCTTACATAACCTTTCATCATATGTATGTCCCATTTTTCTTTATCAATTTTATCAAAAAATGAACATGTACTTTTTATTTAACTTTTAGCTCTCTTCATGGCCCCAGAAACTTGCAGGTTGATGTGAGATCGAGACTTATATACTAGAGTGTTTGGAGCTGTTTACAAACTTCTCATCGAAATTGTTCCCCACACATGTCTTAAACAATATCTATGATGACCATGGGGTGGAGTCCATCAAACTTTTGCATTTTGTAATGTTGCTTTAATTCCTGCATGACGATAAGAAATTATGCATACCCCATCTCTTTGAGTAACATGAGACCTTATAGCATAAAGAAACCAAGACCAACTATCTATTGTTTCCTCCTCAACAAGTGTAAAGGCAAGAGGAAAGAAATGTTCATCACCATCAATTGATGTTGCAATCAATAGCTTCTCGGTGTACTTTTCATATAGAAAAGTTGTAAAGAAATGCAAAAATCACTCAGTTTTCTCTTAAAAATTATTATATATTCGAGGGTATAATTAAGACTCCAGCAGGTGCCAATTTTAGTTGAATATTGATTAAATGATTGGCCCAATTCGACAAGCCAAGTGAAAAAGAAAATATGGAAATTGTAAAATGGGGACCTAAGGGTCAATTGTAAATAAGTTTATATGTCTAAGCGAAAATAGGAGACTTAAATGAAGAATAATAGAGAAATGGAGGGACCTAAATATAAAAAAAAAAATAAAAAAAATAAAATAAAAGAAAAAAGAAGAAAAAATCAAGGAAAAGGACATGGCGTGGCAGGAAAGAGGGAGGAAGAACCATACTGTTTAAAGAAATACGTTAGGAGTGATCGTAAGAAAGGGAAAGCAATGAGAGAAAGGAAAGAGTTAGAGGGAGAACCTGCGCCTGGATTTGACGGAATGGACCATAGGTCTCAGGTGAAGCAAGAGGAAAGTCAGCCACCAGTGACAAGGCTGATGAGTTTGGAATCGAGAGTTTCGACAACTCACGAGAGGTAGGTCTTTTTACTTTGGTCATTTCTACCCTAATTTTTGTGTGATAGTGCGCATTAATGGGACATGAAGAATTTGAATTTTTGGGTAAGAAATAAAAGAGAATCGGGTAGTGAGTCCTTCTGGTAAGTTGTATGCATCTCTGATGAGCTTGATGTTAGGCTTTTGAATCTCTCAATTTGGACTCTATAGACTAAGTTATGAGTGTTTTTGCTGAAGTCAAGCTGACAAGTGCAGTTGAGATTGGGTTCACGCGATTCAGGTCAACTAGCCCGGGACCTTAGAACCAGGTTTTGGAGGCAAAATAAAGGGTGATGATCTTCTGGGGAAGTGTAGCTACGTCATGGGACAGTGTTGGCTTTTGAATTTTCTTCATTGGATTTTTGTGACGAGTTACTGGTGTTTACTCTGGAAGGCAGTCAAATGGGTGAAGGAATTCGGCCCATAGGGTCGTCAAGTAAATTCAGTGATTATACGTCACGAAAAAACTCAACTGTCATGCAAAGCTCAACTGAGTCAAATGAGGCTCAACTCATTCATGTAAGAGCAAACAATACCAAGCTCTAACAAGTCTGTGAAATTTGAAATTCGTCATCGATCTTGACTCGTCGGTTCGGTCGACTCCAAGGCGGCTGCGCATGACCTCCAACCGGAAGGTCATAACTTCTTGTCCCGAACTCCGATTCGAGTGTTCTTGGAGCTCTATGGAAAGCCCATTGGTCAAAGTCCATCCATTGTACAGAAGATGATGTCAGACTGGTGTTGGGTTGAAACCAGTCACTTCCAGTATTTCAGTGATCCGATGTTCCATTAAAATGAAACTGCGCGCGACCTCAACTTGGAGAAGGTCATATCTCCTTAAGTTATTTCAGGATTTACAGGTGTTTGGACTCTATGGAAGGCCTGTTGAGGTCAGGCTTGCAGTAATATTCACAGAGGTATATTAAGATGTCAGACCAAGGTGTTGTCAGCTCAGTCCAGATTAAGGTCAGCTCATTAGGTTCGGTCCCTAGGCTCAAATCTGGGTTTGGGCTCTTGCGCGACTCTCATTTGGAAGATATTTTATCTCTTCATTAAGACTCCGATTTGTTATTAACGGACTGCATGGAAGCCCATTGAGTCAAGAGTCATCATATACCTGAGGTATATTAGATGTCAGACCCGGTGTTGTATCGAGCAGTCAGTTGGTCGACTCATCGATTCGGGTCGGCCGTGCGGGTTGACTCGCACGACCTCGACTTGGGAAGGTCACCATCCTATATTATTAAGAACTCAGGTGGGACATTCTTGGACTCTGTAGGCCATTGAGTCAGGCCATTCCCATATTTCTGAGGAGGACAGAAGATGTTTGATGAGGTGATAGATCAGGAGCTCGTCGGGAGTCGAGTCCGGCGCTCGTCGGTTCAGTTGGCTGCGTGTGGCCTCGACCCGGAAGGTCCTGCCTTGTCCGGAGCAGTTCGGGTGTTCTTGGACTCTATGACCATTGAGTCAAGAATTCATCTATATATATATTGTCGAATTTGGAAATGTAGTAATCTCTGAAAATCAATCCTAACCAAAACTACTAGTCTGCGCGAATAATATTGTTCTTTAATGGTTTTGGAATAGGGTGACGAGTAGGAAAGTGGCCCAGAGATTGAGATTCGAGTTGAATCAAAGTGCAAAATTTTAGGGTTTGTTCTACCCGACTCCTATTCCTCGTTTCAAGTTTTGTGTTTATTGAGCTTATTGAATTGATTTAATTGATTTGAAAAGTGATTGTAAATGTTATATAAAAAATTGCATGATTTAATGAAAATAAAAGCTATTTATCGGCCATATTGTACTATATTTTGCTATAAGGTTGAAGCGCCCTTAATAGAATCGGTAGTTTGGCCCCGCGTAGGATGGGTGGGTATACGATAAAGTTGATAAGCGATCGCTGAACTATTGATGTGTCACCTCAGGGTGGCCCGTGAGACGTATCGACCAGTGTTCCTCATTGGTATTTATAACCCGGTCGAGCCAGTAGGCCGTCTCGCGTGTTATAAAACCGCTGTAAATCTGCGAGCTGCGACCAGCGGGGACGTCTGTGACTCAAATCCTGTATATCGAAGACATAAGGTTAAATTCGTTAAGGGCATGCTTGAGATTGATTAGCATCTTGAATTGATTTACATAAGCGAATTGGTCGCATAGCGGGTGTCTACTGTGAGTGAATTTAGGCCCAGATTGATTCTGAATTGAACTAAATTTATGACATAGTGAATTGATTTGAGATTACGAAATATTGATTGTGAATGTGTATTTATGGGATGATCGATGAACTATAATTTATTGTATATATATAACAAAGTATATGTATTGTATTTATATTGATCATCAAAAGATTGAAAGTTAGATTATTAAAGTGCATGAATTGATTTAAAATTTGGAGCGAGAATGGATTTGTATAGAACCACTAAGCATGATGCTTAGCGTATTGTTTTACCTATGCAGTCTGGAGTGATAGATGGTGGTCAGCCGGATGAGATCGAGGAGCGTCGAGTCATAAAGAAGGAAATTTCGGGTGTACTCGGACATGTGCATTCATTTTATTTTCTTTTGGATATTGATATTATGTAAGCAATTTAATTTCTGGCGAAGCATTATTTTTGTAAATGTATTTTGTGAAATATAAATGTTTATGGGCTTGCCCAAATTTTGAAATCGCTTCCGCAAAGATATGATTTTGAGTGATTTTAGTGGCATCCCGGACTCGGTTCGGATCCGCCCAAACGGGTCGGGTCGGGTAAGGGGCGCCACAAAAGTACCATCAATTTGAATGATTGGCCTACAATGCTTGAATCCTTCTATAATAGCTCCAAATGCCCAAAACAACCTTTTAAATCTAACGTTGCCATTAAAGTTCCCCAAGGGAGTCATTTTCCATACAACTTTTGTACCAAGATTAGTTGTTTGAAGAACATTCATCCACTTGGGTAAAAGGAAGTAAGATGTATCCCAATCACCAAACACTGCTATAATTGCTTTTCTCTTTGCTTCCCAAACTCTCCTATAATGGACTTCATATCCATACCTACCTTTTATTATCTGATGCAATGTTGGCACTGATGTAGATGGATCCTTCCTCATAACATTTTGTATCTCCTTAGCTATCAAAGTGGACCCCAATTGAGAGTGGTATTGTGAGAGTTTAGGATATACACAAGTGTAGGAACTTATGTATTGTGTTATCTCAAACAAGTTGTGAGTTTTACAGCGACAAGCACGAAGTCTCCACTTACAACCTTCACTTCCCGCATTTCACTAACCATAAGTGTGGCTCTGATTCAACAACAAACAAATCTTGATTATTACAAATACAATATCTTCTAACAACATGTTGTAAGTCTATTTTATTCTCAAATCTTAAGTCTTTGTTTAATACATCTTCGTTATTCCACATTCCACCACATGACCCTAAATTCTCTTAAGAAGTGACATTTATGACATCCCAATTCAACTCACTCATCATCAAGGAAGGGGTGACATATTCATGGTCTAGGTGCATACGTTGATGTTCCACATGCTCAAATATCTCAACATCATTATCTTCAATATCATGGTTTCCAAGAGCCTCATAAACATATCCTTCATTCATCATCATATCCTGCACAACATTGGAATCTATCTTAATCATCGGCTCATCGTCATCATTTTCACCAATTTCAAGCGCATCGTCGACACCGACCATTTTTTTGTGATGGATTAGGTAGTACACCAATTCCCAATTCAAAGCAATCAATATTCTCCATTTCAATCGGTAGGATCTCTACGTACATCTCAATGGTATAAGGTGTAGGAAACTTTGTAGCTACATTGCACATTAAACTCACATCATCATCATCATTTATAGGTAGTGCTACAAAGTTAAAATTACCATATTTGAGATTAATTAGATAATGATACACCAACTTCAACTCCCCTTCATATGAACCTCCACACAATAACTCACATAAATGTGCAACTAACTCATTAAATGATGTGTTACTTTTAACAAACGTTGCCTTTGATGGAGAACAATTGTAGCAAACCCCGTTAGGTGCATTGACCATATTACCATTAATGTAACACATTACTGTGATTAAACTAGCCCCCATTATAGATCCTAAATTTAGAGAAAAAATATAAAATGAACACTTTAGTTACATGAATAAACAAGTTAAAAAACTAAATATGACAAAAGAAAATTCTTTTGTAAAAACAATATTAAAATTTTTTTGGAGCAAAGCAATATATGGCATGTTTTATAAAATTCATGAAATTTATTTTCCTTACCTCTAAGATATTTGTTAAATTACTAATTTTCAATTTTTATTGGACTTCAAATATGCAAACGTATTAGTAAACATTTAAATTGGAAAGAGGTAGGTTGAATTGATGATCTCCTAGTAAATCATATTCTAAGATTATGTTAAACTATTTTTCAAAACTCAAGCATATAAATCTTAGTTTATGCGACTCTTGTGTGTCATACCAATATTGTAGTTGGAGATTTCTTGATATGTAGTCTTAAGCAAAAGGATTCAGGGTTAGAACTCAGATTTCAAGTTATGGATCTCATAGAGGAAAATCTGCAGTAGCAAATAGAGTTAATAAGAAGAAATGATGAAAATGGAGCTCATGCTTATTTGAAAATTTTCTAGGCAACCAAACAAAGGGTAAACAAGATAATTTTCTTAAGAATATTATGAAAAACTTTAGAAAATGCTTTTCATATTTTTAGTTGTTCCCTAAAACATTTTACTAAATTTTTGAAAACACTTTAAAATTTTCATCTATAGGAAAAAAAAAATTCAATTTAAAAAAATATCCTTAAGAAAAAAAAAAGCACCAAATGAAATTTTGTTCATCTTTCAAAAAAATTCTAAAGGTGGTGAATTAATTTTTTTTAAAAAGCACCTAAGTTTTTATGAAATATTGTGAAGGAATCCCCAATTTTCACCTGGATAACATAAATTTGTAGAAATTTTTTTCACTTGGATAGCAGTTCATTACCTTTTAGAGGCGACGTCGATCTTCAGAGAAGCAAAATCAGAAGTCGATAGTGTTCGAACTCCGATCCGTAGAGCTAGAGAGTAATGACCAACTTACTAGAAACGAAATATAAAAAACTAGGTTAATGCTTGACGGATCACGGAAAAAGGAGAAAGGAGAAAGACTAGGTGTTTGATTTGATTAGAAGTTCTCTCGGCATGGTATTGATGTGTGAAAGTATTCTAATTTAATCAATACTTTTCATTAGACATTATTTTAATTATTATTTATTAGAAATTTTTTTTAAAAAAAATTGTTCCCAAATTAGATGTTATGAGAAAAAATCAAGAACATTTATTCACCTTCCCCCAAAGTAGATACTATAAAAAAAAAGTATTTTATTTACTCTTAATTATTTTAAATCCTGTGGCCGAAGATGAAAGTGGACTTGGCAAACTTTCTTCTATGTCGTGTTCCTGTAGATCCCACCGGCTTTACTCCGGTAAAGCAGAAGGCATCTTATTTCTGTGCAGTGACACGTGTCAGGTCTATTGAATGACCGTGTCGCTCCAGTTCATTCATTTCAATAATCAATATTAGTTCAGGCGTCTATGAATGTTACTGGGCAGGCTGCCCCCGGCGTCGTCAGTGACGCCTTCGCGACCGCCATTAAGGTACTATTTCTTCCTATTTTTCGCAATCAATATCTGATTTCCTAATTTATTAATATGCTTGAGAAATGTTTTTCTACCTTTATGTTTCATTTGGAATCCTAAAAACAAATAATATAAAAAAAAATGATTTTTTTACTTTGTGAAAAATATAAAATTAAATTAAATATAATTAAAATAATTTAAATTTGTTTAATCCTTATATAACGAAGGTAAATAAATAAAATGGGTTTAAATAAACATATATAATTAAATTTATTAAGTGTAAATATGTATATATATTTTTTATTTTTTTCAAAATTTATTTTCTTTAACTTTTTATCTCTATTTTCTTTTTTAGTAATTTTCGAGTTTAAAAAAAAGCCTTATATTTTTTCTCGCGAATCATAATTAGAAACGAGTAAATGTCTTCCAATCCCGATGGGCATATTAAATTGAGAAGTTGGCTTGTGCTGCAGGTTGGGTATAGACATATTGATTGTGCGCAAGCTTATGGCAATCAGGAGGAGGTAATATCTTTCCATAGTATTAATAAATCTTTTTAGCTGCCTTAATTCTGCAATTTCCGAAATCTTTTACTCTTTACCTTCCATTCTGTTCTAACAGCTAAAAAAATGATTTTGTAGATTGGTGCCGTTTTGAAGAAGCTATTTGATGATGGTGTGGTGAAGCGTGAAGACTTGTGGATCACCTCCAAACTATGGTTAGTTGTAATTCTTATAGCGATTTAAAAACATACCTGTGGTGTCATCAAATTGAAATTATCAATGGAAGACTATTGTGTGGTTTAAACTTCAATATCTATAGTGAAAACAGGGTTAGTTTCTACTGTTTGATTGGAAGGACTTGATTTAGGTGTACTGATCATGATCCGGAAGATGTTCCAAAAGCACTAGACAAAACTTTGAGGGAGTTGCAACTTGACCATTTAGACTCGTATCTAGGGAGTATATATCATAATTAAGCTTAATCTTATGGATGCTTTTATCCACATTGGTTTGATATTGTTCCTAAAATAACTCATACCAATTAGATATTGTTTAAAATTGGATATAAATTCATAAGTTTTCTCATTTCTAACCGATATAGGACTTTGGGGACATAACCAACATTTGTTACCTCTTGTATTTTGAAGTTAAATTGGGATTATTGTCCTATGAAGGTAGATTAATTATTGAGGAATATATATCTCTTATTTGTGAATCTAACATTTTCTATTTTTTTTTTGAAAAAAAAACAAATTTTGAACAAAAATGTCCTTCTACATTATATGTATTTGCATTGTCTCTTAAGAGAAGTTATTTTTACAATAAAATAGGAAAGACATTTTTGTTAAAATCAGGCCAAATTTTGATGAAGGATTAAGTTTCCAAAATTGAGTTTTCAAAAGTCTTTTAATCAAATCCTATCTTGGTTGAAGTTTGATCTTTTCACTTGCTAATTGAGTTTCTAAATATTTGCAGATCCATTGGCCGGTCAGCATGAGAAGAGGGTCAGTAGGATTTAAGTCTGAAAATCTGACTCATCCTAACATACCCAATACATGGAGAGCAATGGAAACACTCTATGATTTTGGCAAGGCTCGAGCTATCGGCGTGAGCAATTTCTCCACAAAGAAGTTGGGGGATTTGTTGGAGGTCGCTCGTATTCCTCCTGCTATCAACCAAGTAGAATGTCATCCTTCATGGAATCGATCCATTGTTAGGTGATGCGGGCGCCACCGATCAATTTATTTCGTGAGATGAGGTTTTCATAGTATTATAAGCTCATTCTGGCCAAGCATGGCCGTGTGGGATAGCGACATAAGCTACGCACATTACGTCAATCCAAGGAGTTCACCTATCGCGAGTTTTAAAATGCGGGACATTTTAAAAAAATTGTCTGTCACCTTCAATGTTGTCCCATACCTTTTTTTTATACATTTATTTATTTTGTATTATATTATTGTGCTAGGTTCTTATAAGGACTCGATCATGATGCCTGTGCGCTGATCATGATAAATTATTATGGTTTAGGTATTAGCCATTGGGTTAGAATTAATCTTTGAAGCGAGGTCCTTAAGAATCCCGGCCCCAAACACGGTGTGAGAGAGAAATTGGAAGTCTTCGGCACAAAATTGCTCTTCGATGGGGTTGCGGATGGGCAATAGTATACACCCGAGAGGCACAAACGAGGTTAGATCGAGGAAAACTTAGTGTGTTTGGGCGGGTCGTGCGATGACCTCTTTCGAGTTGTTTGGGTGAAGCGGACAAATAGTTTCTCTCAATCCCAGATACCAGAGATTATGAATAAATTTTGTTTTCTCTCTAATTTCTTTGACATTTTGTGCATGTTTTTTTTTTAAAATCTATTCACTTTGTATATAAACGTTATGTTAACTTGTTTTTATAAAAATTCGATTAAATCTCTTATAACCCGCTACCATGAAACTTTTATTTGTGTATATATATATATATATATATATATATATATATATATATATATATATATATATATATATATATATATTTATCCCATTTGTTCAATTTTGGATCCGCTCCCTATGCTTGTTTGAAACGATATATGCTTTACCGCATGAGCAAGACATGACGAGCTCACATTTTATGCATGTTAAATTTCCTTATTTGCTTTATTTGTGAAGTACATGATTGAGTTTATGAATTTATTTATGCAGGCAAGGCTTCTTAAAGGCTCCCCATTTGTGCACGAAACTTTTGGCGCATATAAAACCGTCGAGGAACTCTGGGATGGAGAGCTCTGAGCGGACAATTAGAGTTAGCGTAAAATATTTGGTTGACATCCCAAATGATTCTTGTTTGCTTGTTTAGTCACAGCTTAAACTTCAGTATTCTACAAGTATTTGCAGACTACCTAGAAAAAGGATGATTGTAGCAGTGGGGTTTCAATGAAATAACAGAGAATTTTCCCAGCTCTTCTTAGGTCTAGCCTCTAGAACAATGGGATTTATATGGTTATGTAGCGCATAATAAAGACGAATTTCAATAAATACCTATGCTCTTTGTTGTATAACTTGTTATGTTGCATCTGAAAAACCATATCCTTTGTTCTATCCCTTCAATTTAGTCTATGTGAAAATATAAATCTAATACGATCAAAAAACATAATTTAGTATTTGTAATACCTTTTCATGTTTTGAAATCTAATATAAATGTATCATAAAAAAAAGTATTTAGAAACATTATGGATGAATTGTGAATCATATAATTGGACTGAGTTAAACTTAAAAATAAAGTTAGTTGAAGTACTTTGAATGGATTGTTTTTAATTTAAAGCGTAACCCCTTGATGAACTTGCTTTAATTATATTTTAAACAAACATAACCTAATTTCGAAGCTCATGCAAAGACTCAAGTTAAAGAATTTTAATAAGCCGAAACTCATAAAATTCAAATTCATTACGAACTCCTTATAATATAGATGTTGAGATTAATGTAGAACTTCAAAACATGACTATAAAAACAGCATTCTTGTCTTCGCCTATCATCTCATCTATCCTTGTAACGCTCTCTATGATGTTCTTGTTCCTAATAGCAAGAAAAGGCAAGGCTAGCACCTTGAATATAACATAAGGTATCTCTATCCTCCGGCCTTTCTCTTCCCACCAAAGCTTCTCTTTCCTTCATCTCTATGCCCCAACCAAGGGGGTAAGTGAAGAAGAAACACAGTGGTGTCTGGGCATCACTTTGGAAATGCAAGTGGAATAGGGAGAATGAGGGTGTTCGGACGGAGATGGTTCTCCGTCGACTATAAATCCTTCGAGCTAAAGGAGGTGGGAGAAGGAAGAAAGGCTCAGATGTTCATTACAGAAAGGTGAAGGGGGCGGAGCTCTTGGATCCGCTTTGGAAAAGAAGGAGTAAAGATTTTAACTAAGGGTGTTGAGTCATTTAGAAGGGAGTAGCGGGCAGTGAAGGGAATTTGGAATGGAGGAGAATGAAAGGAGGTATAGTGCAGGTTAAGGAATGAAGGAGGCGTTGCCACTTTGTTCAGTTCTGGATCTAGGCAGGAAAATGGAATGGGTTGTCTTTTCCAAAAGGAAATGGCCTGATAAATGGGTGGTCTCTGTTAGTGGAAGCTCTGCAAGCTCTGGGGACGATGGACTACAAAGGAGAATATAGCAAGCCAACAAAGTCAACTTTCTCAAGCAAGACGAAGAAGGACAAGGAAAGGCTAAACGAGACCTACGGTGTAAAACAACGATTGAAGAAAAGCAGGACCACGATGCGGTTGGATATCAACGAGAGCATATAAAAGGAAATTTGGGATTGCTAAAAGCGGAATGGTGGGAGGATGATATTAAGAGTAGGGTTGTCCTTGATAGAACTGGAAGCTTGGGCTAAAAGAGCTTGGAGGTTGAAGGGGAGAGTGCTTTTTCAACAGCTAAATCAGAATCTATTCTTCTTGGATTTTGACTTGGTGGAAGAGGCATACTGGGTTATGGAGAATGGGAGCAGGATCTTCAAGGGTGAAGCGATGCATCTAGAATGGTGGACCCACAGTCGACATCTTTGTAAAGGGAAATAGAAGAAAGTCGGAAGTTTGGATCAGAGTGGTGGGCCTACCCTTACATCTGTGGACAGAAGAAATTCTGAAAAAAGTAGGAAATGGTTGCGGAGGTTTTGTCGCTCTGGATAAAGATACAGAACAAAGGAAGGACCTTCGGTGGGCTAGAATTCTGGTAAAGAAGGACAGGACGGGAAAACCTTCTTCAGCTAATCTGCTCGCGGGGGCTAGAAGCTATGAACTTCAAATATGGTGGGAGATTCTACCAAGGGTAATGGAGGTTTACCCCCGTGGCTGCAGAACCAAAGGTTTCTTGGCGGTATCCAATGGGGAAGACGAAGGAAAGAGCACACACGCCCACAGATGTGAGTGCGACAGAAATCCTTTTCACTTATCTCGGAGTGGCGAGTGTGATGAGGGTGTGAGAGGTCTGAAATGTGGGATAGGAGAAGGAGTGTCCGGCGATCACGCGTGCAGGATCTATAGAGTGGGTGTCACGCCTGCACGATTTTCGAGCGCGAGACCAGATATTGGGACTCTTGACACGATTTTTTTTTTTTTAAAGCGAGCCCACCTGAAAAGAACTACCAGGAGTGGGTGTCAACTCAAAATATATATACACATATCACGTCCCTTTTCAAATACAAAGCCAGTACTTTTACAAGCTAAATCGAGCACGGAACCTACATGTAGTGAACCACTTACAAGTGTGTTGGCGGTGTATGCGGGATGTTTGCGCGTCTTCTCACAGTACCTACGGATTAAGAACGTGCTAAGCTTTACGCTTAGTAGGGAGCATTTTCACTATCTCTGAAACACAAATGGATCGCGATGCCAATTATGTCGAGAATATTCGGGCATTCACATAATGAACTTATCGATTACTTGAAACATCTGAGGACTAATACTTGTCACATTACGATCTTATACTTATTGAGAATTACACTTATGACGAGACTTATCCTTATTTGGATGTTATACTCCCTTAGCACTCATTCCTGGCATCCCACAGGGCTTATACTTATAGCAATCGGATCTTATACTTATAGCGAGACTTATTCTTATTCGGATCTTATACTTATTGGATCTCCCCAAAGGACATATACTTGAACTGTCGGGGCCAGTACTTATCTCCGTAGGATACATATTTATACTTATGTTTATTATAGGACATAAACTTATTTGATCCCCCGTAAGTTCTGAACTGTATATCTGGTACTTATGCGTATTGATATTTAGATCTATCTCGAGATCTCAGTAGGAGTTCTGAACTCATAATTATCCTACGAAGTTTACACTTGTTCGGGGGTACCCGTAGGTATTACAGAGATTACGGAACGTATACTGGATTTGAGGAACTTAATCTTATACGGTAGTACTCGTAAGTACTACTTGATCAAATATCTGATCTGATACCAACTTGTGTTGGTATCATATCCCAACAAGTCCTATGTTAGCATACCTGGGCTTATAAGGGTACGAAGTGGGTACTCTGAACATCCTTGTCTTACGGATCTTCTACTTGTACCTCTGAGTTTATTAAATTATTTCGGATCTTATCCTGGTATTACAGACATATACATGTATTTGGATTTTATACATGTACTTGAACTTATACATGTATTTCGAATTTTACCATGTATTGCAAGTATATACCTCTTACGGAACTTATGGTCTTGCAGACTTATCTTGGTATTCGGATCTTGTCGTGTGTTCGCAGACTTATACATGTATTTCGGATCTTACATGTATATTCACGGAACTTATATTTATCTGAGACTTATAGTTATTATGCAGGACTTATTCTTGTCTTACGGATCTTATGCTTGTGTTCTGAGAGCGATTCTTGTATTTCGGATCTTATTAACTTTGAAGGTGCCGTGCCAGTGATAAGTCGGAACAGATCGGGGATCATAGCAGCGTCTGGTGGATCGGACTTATACGGATCACGGACATTGGTCTTTCGTAGGTGGATCACGGATTCATTATCTGGGTGCAGTAGGTACGGTTTGGATTTATACTTATTTTACGAGGAGACTTATGCTTATTGCCAAGATAGAGTAGAGTGGGTACTCACGAACTTATACTTATTTTGTTGATGCGGGAGTGCTGCTTGGAGTCACTTCTTTGGACTTATCTTGAATTGGTATTGCAGATAAGGTACCGAGTAGGTACTATTTGGACTTATACTTATTCGGATCTCCCATAGGGTTCTGAGTTTCTTAGTATAGATGTTACATGTACAAAAGTGCACCTGCAGGTACTACGTGAGCAAATACAGAGGCACCCGTAGGTACTACAGAACATATACAGAGGTACCCGTAGGTACATTCAGATCTTTACTATATTCATTTCTTATTCATTATTCGTAGTCTTATCATATATTATTAGATTGCCTAAACCAAGAATGGAATGAGTAGGACACAACACAATGGCACCTGGCGGTACGACATGTGACGTAGAGTGCCGTCGCACTAATCATAGAGTACCGGGAAGTACTAATGTGCCGAAGCACGACCGTAGAGTGTCGTCGCACCAATCGTGAGTACGGTACTCATACGTGCCTCGCCCCACTTAACATAGGTGCCATGTCATTCAATAACTGGTCTTAGGCAATTTTACAGTTATATGAGTTCAATAACTTACTATCTTATAATAGGGGCCTTCTTAGCCACATTATGTGTTTATGACATGCTGTCATTTCAGGTTCATATTTCATATTTCATCTCATATTCATAGTTCATGCCTATTCCATACGGCATTTCATATACTTGTACAATATGATGCCTATCCACACATCATTCATGTATTCTAGTCCCTCTATGAATCTATTTTTTTTAGGAATTGGAATCAATCCAATTGGATTATCCAAACTCAAGTTATGACATTTTCATGCCAACTAGTCGGTTTACCGATTTTTAATGATGGATGGGGCTTTGACTACGAATTCTTTTCCAGCGCCTTTGTTTCACATTTGACACTGGTTCTTTGTGCTCCTTTAAAGCTAAGGTTAAGGTGGCTATTTCCAATTGGAATCACCCAAATCGGAGCATCGGAACTCAACTTACGTTCGAATCAATCGGGAATCCTCTATGATCAACCTGATGCGTAAGATGGGTTTGCACATACCTACTTTGAGGAATTTTTGGGTTATCTAGAGTCGAATTTGGGAGATATTTGATAAATATGGTTTGTTCTCCTTGAAGTTCATTTTAAGTGGCCACTTGAATCACTCAAATCGGATAAGAAATGAGGGAAGTTATGGCCAAAATACAAAAATCGGTCGTAATTAAAAACCATATCAAAGCCAAATCTGCATAAGTCTAATATGTATCAAAATAGTTGGCCAAAAACGACCAGAACCGAAATTGTACCGGTACAAGCTCAACTTGTACCAGTACAAGTGACCCGAAAGTGCCCAAAATGTATATTTTTGTTCCATATTTCCATATTTTGATACCCAATCAACTCTACTCTTCAAACACACATCAAAAACACTTCTAATTCACATTGTAATCTCCTTTCTATTCAATTCATCTTTCAATTTCATATGTTTCTTCAAAATATTTCCATGAATTTCTCCCAAAATCATTCCAACATGGGTTATGATCCATCCTCAAACCAACCATGATGATTAGTTAGGGTTTATTCTAAACCTTAACTCAATTGCTTTCAATTAACTATGAATCCAACCCCAAAGGAGGATTCCACACCTTCACCCTTGAGTTCCATGCGGGGTTTTACTCAACCCTAAATTAAGAGATCCAAGGTTAGAATGAATTCTAACAAAACCCTAGCTTTTGGAGACAAGCCATTAACCAAACCAAGCCTTAGAATTCCATAAATCCATACTTAATTCATACTCAAAGTAGTTTCCATACCTCTTGAATTTGGCTTGCTTGATCTCCTCCTCCATCTTCTTCCTCTTCCTCTTCCTCTTCTTCTCTCTTTTCTCCTTCTTTTCCACGTTTTTTCCTCCCACAAATGAGACCACTTGGTCTTTAAATTCAGATTTTAAGGCCTTGCTTAGCTCTTTAAAAAAAACCCATTTTTGGGTTAAGTTTGCTTATTTGCTTTTTGGCCTCTCATCTTCTAGGAATTACACAACAATTCCTATTATTTCTTCTTTAGCCTCAAATCTTGTCAATTTATGACTTTTAAGTCCCTCTTTGGACAATTTACAATTTTGTCCTAATTTTGAAATTCCGGTCTCTCGTTTCCTGGGCTTTCGTATTTAACCTATGAAACAAACTAAATTAGGGCTTACAAAATACCCTAAACATGTCGAAAACGACTAGGGTATATTTTGGGGTGTTACAGTGGGGCCCAAGCAATGCGTCGGAGTTCAAAATAACATGGGGATCAGTGTGAGAGAGGAGGGGGCCAAACAAGTCATTTTACATGATATCAAGAAAGGAAGCCCGGCCGTCAAACAGGGAAGAGGGCAGCCCGAAACCTAAGCCCTCATCAAGGAACTACAGTGGGCCAAAGCCCAAGTCGCTTTAGGGAGCAAACTGAATGGCCCATTGTAGGAAATGCTTTGGACGATAAAAGGGCAAAGAGGACGGGACTGGGTGGGGAAAAAACAAAAGGTACAGAGAACTATTGTCTCGTTTCTCTTCAGCGGAGCGAAGACATTGAGGGCGAAGAAAAGGAGCCTTAAGAAAACACTCCAATACAAACGGTGGGGCAGAAAGAGATCAACAATAGAGAGTGGGGCATGAGCAGAGAGGAGGGCAGAATTTCAAGGGAAGTAAAAGGAAGACAAACTGAAGAAAAGGGAAGATCTCTCACGGATTTGGATCGGGAATCGTTCTCCGGTAAGGTTCTGAGAGAAACTCTTTCCTTCCTAATTGTGGGTGTGGACAGTGTAGAAGAGGTTTCTACTGCTGGGGAGAAGAAGCAGAGATTCATACAAGTGTATCTACTGCCTTTTGTGAAGAAGGTACCGATCTTGCACAACATCCCGGGCTGAGGGTTTCAACCTTCATCCCGTCCCGCATTCCGTGTGTGGGAGACATCAAAGAAATTAGGGCTAGAGGATGAAGAAGCTTGTGATACATGCGCGGGCAGAAAGTGTGTGGTCGTGGACAAGTTCCGGGGAAAGCAAGAGTGACAAGGCCCGTCCGGGGGTAGGGTGTGTGAAAATCCCCGTCTAAGAGCGTAAAAACCTCGACCTGGGTCGAGTTTACGGAAGACCGTGGGCCTGGTTCACCGTTGGCTCCTGGATTCGATCGCCGAATATAAAGCAGCCCATGGACCAGTTCGACCGAATGGGCCTAAGTCCGCGTGTTGAGCGCGTGCCCACCTGGGATGGGTCGAACTCGTTAGGACATAAGGGCTTTAAGGCAAAGATTGTGGGAGAGGAGTCTGGGCTGAAACAAGGCCCTTTATTAAGGCCTCCTATGCCTTTTGAAGGCAATGTCTCTATTTCCAGTGAAGCAAATATCGCCGAGGAAGGGAATAAAGAACACAGTAGGGAAGAAGGCGAGATAAGAGAGGGTCTACCTCAGGATGATGACTGCGCTCATATGGAAAGGTATGTAGATAACTTCAACGATCAGCCTCCTGCTCCTGATTCTCTCAGTTTTTTACCACCCTGTTACCGTGGGGTACCTGGGTATGAAGATCCTGGAACTACCGAGGACGGAGGCGTAGGGATGATGTGGTGGCTGGGGTGGAGGTCGCAGGGAGTGATTATAGCAGCAGGGGAGGTGGCCGGGGCAAATGGCCGAAGAGTGGAGGAGGCACAACACGAGTCCACAGGGTCCTGGATGTACGACAGTTGGGAAAGTAGTTGCTTGGCTAAATTCAGCGAATTTCTAGGATTTCCAACCAAGGGGTTTGAGAAGGAGATTTTGGAATTATTGAGGAATTTAGTGGCTTCTCTAAAAAGCGGTAAGGAGAAAGGGAATATGACAAAAACAAAAAGCGAACGGGAATTAAGAAGACCAAGAGCACCACACTATAACGGAAAGGCATAAACAAAGGAGGTGGGAGGGATAAGGGGAATCTACAGATAAAGTTATAATGAAGTTAAAAATTCTATCTTGGAACGTAAGAGGTGTGAATGATTCTAATAAAAGGAAAGTAATCAAGAACTTGATTAGATCAAACAAGGTAGACCTGGTATGTCTTCAAGAGATGAACAATGATATGGTGCGCAGCCCCTGGGGTGGGTCACGCGCTTCCCGAATTGACCGCTTTTGAACGCCGAGGGTCCGCTGGGGTATCCTTCCTTCCTGCTTTGGGATAAAAGACGCACGCATGGTGGACTCCATGGCTCCGTAGTTTTTCGCCTCCCGTTTGTTCAAACAGTTATGATGGGTTTCAATGGGCCTTACAGGTGTATGGTCTATTGGAGTAGTTAATCTCGTAGAAATCTTTGGGAGGAGCTTGGCTCGATCAAAGGTCTGTGGGAAGAACCTTGGTGCGTGGGAGGTGACTTCAATGAGGTTCTCTATCCTGAAGAAAGATCTAAAGGGGGGTAGGATTGACAATTCCATGAGAAGATTTTTCGACATCCTGAATGACCCCTGGGGTCGAGACCTCCCGTCAGTGGGGCCTTACACCCGGCTGGTGGCCTCAATGGTAGATTAAAAGTCCCGCGAGGATGCATTTGTAGTCTCCATCCGGTCCGAGAGCTAATTGGCCGCAGCCATCTGCCGCCACCAGCTAGCCTGATCACGCCCCATCCTCTAGACAACGACGGAGTCGAACAGCCCTTCACCTTTCAAGCTTCGACCGATGGTCAAATACGCCGATTCAAGGAGACATTGAAAGGGTGGTGGCAAAATCTCCGCCTACCTGATCTAAGGCTTCATCCTCTCTCGCAGTTACAGTCTTGAAAGGTATTCCTCAAGACTGGAAATCGGCAGGATGTTTTCGCAGCAGAAACCAATGCATGATGCTCTACGAGGGTGTCTTATCGATGATATTGAGCGAAAGGGATCTTAACCTTGAAGAAGCCGAGTGGTCAGGGAGCATTAGTAGAGTCGACTTCAAGAGGTGGGCCCTCGTGGAGGAGATCTCCTGGAGACAAAAATCCAGAGAGACCTGGTTGAAGGAAGGGGACAGGAATACGGGGTTCTTCCACAAGACGGCTAACACCCACAGGAGAAGAAATTACATTAAAAGTATTAGCACCAACGGTAGAAAGCTAGAAAAGGGAGGTCAGATAAAAGATGGTTTAGTGGCAGCCTTCCAAAATTCTGTTTTCTACTTCATGACGTTGAGTCCTTCCCTTCCTAATTTGGAAATCAATGAGATCGGGTCGGAAGAAGCTGCGAGGCTGGAGGAAAGTTTCTCAGAGGAAGAAATTTGGACTGCTATTTCTGGACTTCACAGTGATAAGGCTTCAGGTCCAGACGGATTCCCAATAGCATTCTGGATCTTTAGCTGGGAGTTCGTGAAGAAGGAGGTCCTAGGTTTCTTCAGGGAGTTTCATGATCAATGCAGATTTGTTAAAAATCTAAATGCGACGTTTTTGGTGTTGATTCCTAAGAAACAAACTGTAGATGATTTCAAGGATTTAAGGCCAATAAGCCTTGTGGGAGGATTATACAAGATTCTGACCAAAGTTCTAGCCAATAGAATTAAGAGGGTCTCGATAAGTGATTTCTTAAGTCTCCAAAATGCTTGTAAAAGGGGGCTTATTGCATTCCCGATGCGTGCCGATTGCAATGAATTAGTGGACTCAACCATGAGAAGAAAGGAACAAGGAATGTCCGCAAGCTAGATATTGCTAGAAAGCATACGATAGTATTAGGCCGGGAGTTCCTATACCAGTCATGAACAGATGGTTTCAGAGTCATGGTCAGAGCTGATAAAACCTAAGGCATTTCCACAGCCTTTCTACTCTCATCAACGGATCCCCACCGGTTTCTTCCCAAGTCTAAGGGCTGAGACAGGCTTACCCCCCCTTCTCCATATCTCTTTGTAATTGGAATGGAAGCTCACCGTTTAATAAACCACATTAAGGGAAATTATTTTTCGTAGCTGTGATTGCGCTGGGAGAGGGAGGATCTAGTACTTCTCACCTCCTCTACGCCGACGACATTACCGATTGCAAGGCTAACATAGAGCGCTAAAGTATCTGTTTGATTTTGATGTGTGGTTCAAGCGTCAATTTGGCTTGAAAATTAACTTAAACAAGAGCGAAGTCATTCCAATTGAATGGTAAGATAGATAACTGAGTGAGTCGGGTTTCAGAGTTCATGCAAAGATCCTCTCCCACGCCACCCACTGGACTTCCTCACGCCAAACATAAGGCTCTTGAGCGTGGGACTCGATCGAACACGCATTCGAAAAGAGGTTAGCATCTGGAAGATTCAAGATATTTCCTCGAGGGGATACTAAGCCAAGGCCATTCGTAGCACCTTGTCTAGCCTTCCAATTTATTACCTCTCTCTCTTTCGTATGCCTCAAAAAGTGTGTGCTAGATTGGAAAAGATCCAAAGGCAGTTTCTCTGGGGAGGGAGCGATCATGATAAGAAAATTTCTTTGGTAAGATGGGCCACAGTGTGCACTGATAAGCGGAAAGGAGGCATCGAGATTAAGAGCTTTTCTAACATGAATAAGGCTCTGTCAAGAAATGGAGTCAAGGCTTGCCAACAATAGGAACTCAGCTTTGGAGGAAGGTTATTCGCTAAATTTGGCTAATCATTTGAGGTTGGCATACCCGCGACCCCGTAGGCTATAAACTAGTTTGTAAAGGGAGATCAGAAAGAGTGTGGCCCGGTTTTTCCGTAACCCGGTCTTCGCCCTAGGGAAATGGAAGAAGGATCACCTGGAAAAGATGTCCGTGTGGAGGGGGAGGCTTTGTGTACAGGGTTTCCTTAATTCTAGTCAATATGGAGGCTAGTATCAGATATCCGATAGCATGATAAATGAGGCCAGTCACCAACCTTCCTAACTTCTCAACGACTAGGAGATTGAAGAGATGTGGTTCCTACAAATTCTCCATGACCAAAATTTCAGTTAACGGTGAAGATATGCTCTTATTGAAGGAAGTTAAGGCAAAAAGTTTCTCAGTTAAGGCCATGTATAAAAGTTACGATATCTCCCCCACCTTTTATTTCCCCTATCGTTCGATTTGGAATTTAGTCGTACCTCCAAAAATTGGCATCTTTACTTGGGAAGCTGTGATGCAAGTAAAGTGCTCACGCCGATAATCTCAAACTGGCGAATGGCTTTTGGTGCAGGAAATAGATGCTCTCATACTGGTACGATTATGGCATCATAAACCATTTACTTATCCACCCGCGTATGCGCTAAAATGTCGTGGACTCGCTTTTGTCAATTGTCGATTTCATTGGGTGTTTCCATGCTCGGTCCTTCACACATTTTTAGCCTGGTAAGGTGTCGTCGTGGGAAAGAAGCGGAAAAATTGGACAAGAAGACCATGCCTCACATGGACTCTCTCGCTGGTGGTTAAACAGCTTCAAGGTTTCTCGAGAACAAGGTCACTACCTCAAATGATTAAAATTAACTTTGTCTCCAATTTGTGGAGTTGGGCCAACCTGTTTAGCAATGATACCACAAACTCTGTTTTAGATTTTCACATGGTTAAACAGGTAGTTTTTAGGGTTTCTTCCCTTTGTCTTCTGTGTGTCATTTCCTTTTGTCCATTAACTCAGACTCATCAATTTTCCTTTTTATAATACTTGCTTTTTACTGATCAAAAAAAAAAAAAAAAAAAACATGACTATATATGATTGAAGGACAATATCATTAATTCGTAGACTTCGTATTTTTGGCTATGATACGTTTCTTATTCATAGGTGAAACTTATTTTTAATTTTTTAAAATGGTTTGGAGTCATCACTTAATTTTGTTTTACTTTAAAAGAAAAAAACAAAATAAGTAAGAAAAACCTTAAATGTGTGATTTGATAAAAAAAAATAGGTATATAAAATCCATTTGTGTGATAGTAGTCATATTACTTATCGGAAAAGGACGATAAAAAGTAATACCATTCTAAGCCCCTAAAGGTCGGATCTCTATTAGACAAACTAAGGTAAACATAGCTTTTGGTTCATCGATGAATACTAAGAATGAACAATAACAATGCAAGAGCACATTTGTATAAATAAATTAGATATAAATAAATAAACAAACAAAATTAGATGAGAAAAATATGTACTGTCTCATATAAAAAACATTATCAATTAGAAAACAACTTTAGTTTAATAATAAAATACAAAGTATTTAAATGAAAACATATTATCATTGTTACTAACTTTGTCTTTCTTCGTCTTACTCTACTCAAAAATTAAAAATGATTTTGTTACTAACTTCCAATAGCGACCGTCAATAAGACCTAGTTCAAATGGTTAGGAGTTTAGATAGGTATAAGAAAAAGTCCACTATTTGAGTCCCATTTGGGACAAATTTGTGAAGAAACAAATTCTTATGATGTATTCCAACATGAATAGATTTAAAAAAAAAAAAAAAAAATCTAATAGCTACTCGATCTGTTGTATGGAAACACAATGATTATCAATAAGTCAATAAAATTTTCATTTATATATTATTAAGTATTTTATTGTCCTTAAATCTTGACTAAGTAATAAAGGGTTGAGATGAGTTATAAGAGGTTTCAAGTTCAAATCTATGTAAAAGGAGAATACTAAAAAAATAAAATATTTTGTTTACTACATCCTTAATTATTTTAAAGGAAAATAACAAAAAAAATCCTGAATTTAGCTAGTTTTGTATTTATATCATGTACTCACAATTTTGGTATTTAAATACATGAAGTTTCATTTTAATTACACTTATAATCTTTGATATGTAAAATCATCGTCTTGGTAAGAAAATAATTCAAAAAAAGGAAGGAAAAGTTTGGTATACCTAAATTTGATGTTCTTTGGGAAAAATATTCCCATATTAGTGCATTGGAACATTACAACCACCTATAAATTAAAAAAACTTCCCTTTTAAATACTTTTCTTCTCCTATTTCCTATTTAAAAACCTACAAAGAGCACTCTATTGACTTATTAATATTTGAAGACAAAATTAATATTTTAAAATATGTTTACATTAACTCTTAAATTAAGTTTTTCAAACAAAATTTCCTTTAATTTTTTCCTTCTTCTCCAATATGAGGGAGCTCTAAGATATTGGATAAATTTTAATGATTTAACTACACATAAAATAAAAATTTAATAAAACTAGAGAATGAATATTTGATTTTTAATTTTGTAAGGCTTTAAATAGGAAATACGAGACGAAAAATATTTAAAAAGGAATTGTACTGTACCAATTCACTAATAAGGGAATATTTTCTCCAATGATCATGAAATCTGGGTACATCAAACTTTTAATTCATTTTTTTTTGAATTATTTTCTAATCAAGATGCTGATTTGGTATATCCAAGGCTATAAGTATAATTAAACTGAAATTTCCTATATTTAAATACCGAAATTGTCCATTATATCTATCTCCATGAAAATAATTTATTGCATTATAAATAAAGTGTTTAACTGTAAAATAAATTATCAAATATTTTAGTTCTACAATATATAAATACAAAATTTGTTAAAGTTGCGGAATTTCTTTTTTCTATTTTCTATTATTTTAAATTCTGTATAATAAAGGCAAACGTGGCCGAAAATGAACGCCCACTTGGCAAATTTTCTTCTATGTCGTGTAGATCCGCCGGCTTTACTCCACGTAAAAAAAAAAAGCCATCTTCAGCTGTGCAGTTGACACGTGTCGGGCCTATTGGGCAATTACGTCATTGCTCAGTTCATTCATTTGAATAATTTATTCCGTATCTATCTATAAAATGTTGCTGTATGTCCGCCTTTGTAGACACACACACACACAGTTTCTAGAATTCTCAAAATGGCGAGAGCTCTTCGATTCTTCGAATTGAACACCGGAGCTCAGATCCCCTCCGTTGCCCTCGGCACATGGCAGGCTGCCCCCGGCGTCGTCGCCGACGCCGTCGCCACCGCCATTAAGGTAATTTGTCTCTATTTCTCGCAATCAATATCTGATTTCTTACCTTATCTATATGTTATGAAATGTTTTTGCGCACAAAAATGTTCTTACACATTTAATATTTTCTCTTTCAAATCAAAATTAAAAAGCATCCTAGGAATAGAAAGTTCCTTTCCCAAACATATTGAGAAGTTGGCTTGCGCTGCAGGTTGGGTATAGACATACTGGATTGAAGTCAGCAAAAGTAAAACTGTGTAGAGGAGGAGAAGATCTTTCATCATTTCTGAGTCTTACATCATTGTTGATTATTTCATTGTGTGATTAGTATATTCCGTGTGTTATTATGACGGTGTAAGTGGTATGCGAAGACTTCAGGATCACCTCCAAACTATGGTTTGTTGTAACTCTTATAGAGATTTAAAACGTACCTGTGGTTTCATCAAATTGAAATTATCAATGGAAGACTAATGTGTGGTTTAAACTTCAGTATCTATAGTGAAAACAGGGTTAGTTTCTACCGTTTGATTGCAAGTGCTTGATTTGTAGGTGTACTGATCATGATCCCGAAGATGTTCCAAAAGCACTTGATAAAACTTTGAAGGATTTGCAACTTGACTATCTGACTTGTATCTGAAAGTATAAGGTCTAATTAAGTTTGATGCAAAACTATTTCAAAATATAAAGTTAAATTGGGATATTGTTATATGAAGGTAGAATATTGAGAACAACTCATTTTTATTGATATCTTGGTTGAAGTCGATCTTTTCACTGCTAATTGGGCTTGAATCTTTGAAGATCCATTAGTCAGCATGAGAAGGGGGTCAGTAGGATTTAAGTCTGAAAATCTGACTCATCCCCAACATAAATCCAACGCTCTACAAACCCAAACACTTATGATTTGGTAAGGCTCGAGCTTATCGGCGTGATACCTCCACAAAGAAGTTGGGGGATTTGTTGGAGGTAGCTCGTATTCCTCCTGCTGTCAACCAAGTAGAATGTCATCCTTCATGGAATCAGTCCAAACTACGCACATTCTGTCAATCCAAGGGAGTTCACCTATCTGTGAGTTTTTAAAATGCAGCTCATTTTTTTTTTAAATTAATGTAATATGCATTCAATATTGTCCCGATACTTTTTTTTTTATTTTTTTATATTTATTCACTTTCAGATGACGTGAGTATTAATTATATTCTTTATGTTATAAGAGTCATGACTGTCCTAGTCACCACTTGGATCATCATGAATTATTATGGTTTAGGGTATTCTCCGCCATTGGTTCCCTGTGCACAACATCTTGCCGACGTCTTAAGAACTGATTTTAAATATGGTGCTCCGAAATCGTAAGCTCCGCGGCACAAGTTGCTCTCCGATGGGGCTGCAGAGGCCACTGTTATCACCCAAGAGACAAGCCAGGTAGATCAAGGAAAACTTTGAGCGCGCTTCATCGGGTCAACCCTAATGACCTATTTTCTCAAGTTGTTTGAAATTGAGCAGGCAGGATTTATGCCTGAGTGGTTGGATTATGAATTAATTTTGTTTTCTCTAATTTCTTTGACATTTTGGTTGATCAGAAGTATATGATTGAAATGATGGATTTTAATTCTTGGTAAGGCTCGTTAAAGGTTCCCCATTTGTGCACGAAACTTTTGGCGCATATAAACTGTCATGAACTCTGGGATGGTGAGCTATGAGCGGACACTGAGAGTTTGCATAACATATCTAGTTGGCATCCCAAATGATTCTTGTTTGCTTGTTCAATTACTGCTTAAACCTCTGTATTCTACAAGTTATTGCAGGGTACCTAAAAAGAGGATGATTATAATAGTGTAGTTTCAATGAAATAACAGAGGATTTTCTAGCTCTTATTGGGTCTAGCCTCTAGAGCAATGGAATTTATATGGTTATGTAGCATAATAAAGGCGAATGACAATAGATACCTATGCCCTTTGTTGTATAACCTGTTATGTTGTATCTGAAAAACCATATCCATCGTTTTTTATGAGAGAAGATATTATACATATTATTTTTGATTTAACGTCAATAACTTCTTTTCGCCTTTAACGCTAAATAAGACTTTTGCATTGAAGATTAGCATTGCCGTTTTCGCTTTTTAACACAGTATCGGTGCGCGATGGCAACACGACCTTATTATTCAAGCTCTTCGTCCTCGCCTCTACCTTTAACGACAGACAGTTTAATTTTACCTTTAATCGCTTTTAACGGGCCGTTACTTCTTAAATCGTGACTGTTCAAGTATTGTTACCTTGTAAAACCGAGAGGCTCAAAATTTTCTAAAATCGTAAATGTGCCACAGGTCAATAATTGTCATAGTGGGTTTGTGTGGGCCCAGAAAATTCTTTCAGACTGACGCACGAAGGATCAAGGTCGGCAGCTGCCCGGCGAAATCTGCATCCTTTAAAGTTTTTCAATAGAGACAAGCGGAAATTTTCGATTTTCATGATATCGCGCACTGCGGACGCATCTTACGAAAAACTGAAAGCCGTGAATGACTGTTTAAGTTCATTTAATACTGAATCGAAAGAAATAAATTGTTCTCGAGGAGAAACTGACTTAATAAGTGAATATGAAATCATGTATCCAAAATAATAATAATAAGTTTGCTCGATATATTTTAAAATAAATTTTATTATTTTATTTTTTATACTTTAATATAAATAATAATAATTATTATAATGTTTTTAATAATATTTATAATTATAATATTTTATTTTATGAAAAATATTAATTTTAATAGTGCACAAAAATAAAACAAATATAAAAATTAGCTCAAAATAAAATAAAAAATAAAATGGGGGTGCTCAGAATTTTTCCATCTCCGTCTCGCCGGTTAATTCTTTAACGGTAATGTTGCATCGTAGTGTCAACGAGCCAGTTCGTGATTTAAATGCCTCGTCTCCAAACCCTCCCATTGTCATCCCCACGCCAAGATATCGCTGCAGGTCTTCTCGTCAGCAAATGATCGAAATGCCTATTTCATAAACGACTTTTTTCATTTAGAAAAACGACTATTCGTAAAAGTTTCATTTTCACAAAAAATGTTAAAATTCAATCATCATTCAAATGCTACAAGAAATTTCCAAGAATATACACTATTAGTGACGACAACGAGAGGGTTTGGGATTGTGGCTGGTCCCGTCCCTAATTCCTGGGCCGTTTATTTTTTCAATTATCAAACTTGGCCTCTCATTTAAAATTAAACAGCATTTACGGAGATTTAAAATCTCAAACTCGCCTCGCTTACATTTCCTTATTTTTTTACTTTAATTTCTTTTTATATTTGCTTTTTTATTTTTATTATATTAAAATTAATATTTTTCATAAAATAAAATATTATGAATTTTTATAAATTATTTATTAAAAATACACAATAATTATTTATATTAAAGTATAAAAATAAAATAATAAAAATTATTTTTAAAATATAATCAAAAGGTATTTATTAATATTATTATTTCTGGATACTTGCCTATATCAAGTTTCATTCGGTCCGTCATTCCGAAACAATTTATTTCTTTTCGCTCACTTATTTAAATGAACTTACCTCAAACCATTTCCGATTTTCTTTCGAGATTTTCGTGAAAAATCTCGGCTTCGAGTCACCTGACAACTTCTATCACCCGTAAAATCAAAATTTCCGCTTGTCTCGTAATTTGACTTAAAACTTTTCCGTGGCCACTGGGGATTTCATGGTATCGAATTTAACTAAGATAGTCCGGGTTTGGCATCATCCGAGATCTAGAGAATTTTTTAGGCTTCCCTAAACCCTTATGACAATTTATTATTTTTATTAATATTTTACCATTTTTGAAAATTTCTAATTTTCTCTGGTTTTACAGAGAGTAACAATACCTAAACTCGTCTCGGATCTGAGAAAATAAACCAAAACCCGTTAAAAACCCGATTAAAATTAAATTAAACATGTGTCATTAAGAAGAAGGCGATTTAACCTAAAATAATGTCTACGCATCCCCACTACTCATCTAATATTAAAAAACAAACAACTTAATACTTAATACTATTAGGTACTATTCAGTATTAAACTCAAAAAAAGTTATATTCAGCGTTAAGTAAAAAAAACAAACACCACCTAAGTAATAGAGATATTAAGAGAACCATAATAATATTTAAAACTAACATTAATCACATCTTTGAGAAAATTAGACCATCAAATACTCGATTCTAAAATATTAATTCCTTTTATTGTTAGATAATTTGTATTTTTATTTGCTTCTCTGTAGACGTGTCGAACAATTATGATTATCCTTTGTTCTATCTCTTCAATTTAGTCTATCTGAAAATATAAATCTAATAAAATATAATTTAGTATTTGTAATGCCTGTTCATGTTTTAGAAGAATGTATAAATTCTATTTTTCTTATTATCATCTCGAAATTTTGTTTCATTTATTACTGAATTTAATAATATATATATGATAAAAAAAAAAAAGTAATTTAGAAACCTTATGGATGAATTGATCAATATAACAATCATGCCCATCGAGCTTGGCTCAAATGGGACATGGGAGATAAAGGCATAAGAAAGCAGGGATAACCCAAAGGGAGATAGGTTGAGCATAAAACGATTAAATCAAATTAAACCAACCTAATTTTGAAATATTTGAAATTATTTTTTAAAAATTTGGATTTAAAAATTTAAAACCGAACAAATGCGGTTTGATTGTTGGTTTTAATTTCAAAAATTTTAAAATAATTGAATCGAACCGAGAATAAATATTATTTTGAATTTTATTCTATTTTTAGTATTGATTTTGGAACTCTAGAAATAAGATAAATTATTTTTTTAAATTTTTTAATTTGAATAATTTTTAAGAAATTGTTTGAGTATTTGAAGAATCAAATTAATTTGGATAATTTTAGGAAGTGTATTAAGTCTTTCCTAATATTATATTTATTTTGATAATTTGGTTGTAATTTTGGAAGATATGTTTCTCTTCAGTTTTTTTTTAAATATTTATTTTAATTAATTTCGTAATGATAGGTTAATAATATTATGATAAATCTTATATTCTATTTAAATAAATTAGACTTAAATTTTTTTTAAAAATTAATTCTAGCTTCTTTTATTCCATTATTTATGTTATTATTTTTATATTATAGTTTATAATTTTTATTAATAAAGTTAGCAAATATATATCAAACTTTTTTGGACAACATTAAATATGTTAGTTTTATTTTTATATTTTTATATTACAATTTTTATTTTTTATTTGGTTTTTAAAATCCAACCTATTTAATCGGTTTTATATTTCAAATTATCGATTTCGGTCTTAATAAATTAAAACCGATCGATTCGATTAGATTTTTATATTCAAAATCGAACTGAATGAATGACAAATTTATGTACTTGTCATAAAATAATTGGACCAATGTCAAACTTAAAATAAAGTTAGACTGGGTACTTTGAATGGATTGTTTTTTTAATTTAAACATCAACCAGATGAACTTGCTTTAATTACATTTCAACCAAACATAACCCAACTTAATTTTGAGGCTCACTGGAAGGACTCAAGTTAAAGAATTTTAATAAGCCCAAACTCATAAAAATCAAATTAATTATGAACTAGTTAATACGACCTAACTCAAGTGATTAAGAGTTTAGGCTAACATAGAAAAAGAAAGAGTTTAGGGTTCGAGTCTTGGTGGAATAAATTTGTGAGGAATATACACGATGTAATGCAAAAGTGTATAGCCTTCAAAAAAATTATTACAAATTGATGAATTAAAGTTTTGATTTGACGAATCAATGTAAATTAATATTTACATGAAATATTTTGTATTTTTTTTTTTTTTTTTGAGAATATACTAAATATTTTGTTTATTAAAATCTATCTTATTAAAATGGTGCCATGATGCATTTCTTTTACTATATGTGCCAGAAATATAAACGCATGCAATTATGTTTATAGATTCTATTTGAGTAAACACACCATACTAATTTTATAAAAGCTTATTAGATAAGAGCTTACGCTATGCGATTTATTCGCAGTCTATTTGTGTTTGAATACATATTTTAATAAACACTTATATATCATTTTACAGATGCATGCATTACTACTCAAACACTTATAATATTATTAAAATTACTTAAATTATTATAATACTACATAAATTGAAGCTGCTTGATAAATAAACACTTTTCATAATGTTTAAAAAAATTAAAATTAAAAACCAAAGAACCAAAGAACTCTCTCTCTCTCTCTCTCTCTCTCTCTCTCTCTCTCTCTCTCTCTCTCTCTCTCTCTCTCTCTCTCTCTCTATATATATATATATATATATATATATATATATATATATATATATATATATATATATATATATATATATCATGAAACCATGATAAAAATTAAAATAAAGTAAAATTCACTATATACCGAAAAACATTTATCATTCACTAGACCCTGGGGTGATAAAAATAACCAATGAACCATACCGTTTTCTCTTCAATTTTGTTTCATATGCATCAAAGAGATTATAAAAATTAAAATATTCTATTTTTCTTCATTAAAATCTTTAATTCATGTTTTTATAAATCGAAACGCGATATACAAATTATCTACATTATTTAAACAAGGTCAGATGCATTAAAAGTTCTCTTTATACTTTGATATTAAAGGGTAATGAGGCGCGGATTTTTTAAGGATGCGTAATCACTAGAATATAAATAAAAATTATATATCTCACTAATACTGTCTTATAGCTTTTTATCTAATAACATGCGCATAATAAAAGAAAAGCGATCAAACATAAAAATCAAACATTAGTAGGTTTTTCCCCATCATCACAAACATTTTCAAAACAAAATAAAGGTAATAATAAACACCATTTGTGTTTCTATCATTACAAAATTTCTAAGTTCCAAAACAAAAATAAGCATTCAAGGAACTTGTAATTAAACATAAATAAATAAACGTCCAGAGTCACAGAACTTTTTCATTTTTTTATTCTATGTCAAAAACTTTTTATATTTTTGTAATAATTTTTCAAAAAATTTTACCTATTTTTACATAAATTTTCAGAAGTTGTTTTATATTTTTCAGAATTTTTTTCAAAAATTTTACCCATTTTTACATAATTTTTCGGAATTTATTTCATTATTTTTCATAATTTTTTCTATTTTTTATATAATTTAAAAAAAATTACCTATTTTTGTCATAATTTTTTAAAAAGTTTTCGATTTTTTTCCTAAATGACATTTTGGTGTCAAATGACCAATTTAGTCTTCAGATGTTGTTTTAAGCTTATTTTATAAGTTTTTCCATGGAAGCCTATTAAAATAATAAAACTTCCATTTTTATGATATCAAGTGGCCATTTTTATGCTCTTCAAAACATCTACAATTTTTATCAAAAGTATTTATATGAGAAAATAAGCTCAAATAAGTCAGAATGTTCTCTCCCAACGCATCTATTAATTGCAATAATATTAAATACACTGGAGCCTTTTTAATATTTTTGCTTGGTAGTTATAGTGATGCAAGGGATAGGACTTTGATGGATGATCTAAAGTTTTAGGTAAGTTAGCGATGAGTTTGTGGTAAGTTAGCGATGAGTTTGTGGTAGTTTATGGGTACATGATACAACTTCGAAGGGTAAGGAACAAGTTTGATTCCAAAGGTTATAAGTACTTTGATGTGAGGTTTATATAATACAGACCATGCTAACGGCACTGATTTGAAATAAATTATCGATTTAGTAAAGCAGCCTTGATTTGGAGCTAGTTTGCGCTTTTTCGTGTTTTTCTAAGGTAGGTCAAGTGCACAATTTGGGGGTTTCTAAAATTACATGATAATATTTGGCGATTTATAAAGTAAACAAAGTATTTGGAAATGCTTTTGAAGTATGAAACCAGATTTGGAAAGTTTTAGGTTTAAAGTTGAAGAATTGGATTTGGAAAGTTAAAAGAATATGTGATGAGTTAAGGTTGTAGGATAATAAATACTTACTTCGCCACCTAAGGAATCCACCTAGGGATAAGAAGCCATGAACTTTCCTCTCAAGGGAATCCACCCAAGAGATAAAAAACAAGAGAGAACTCTTAAAAGAGAAATGTAAAATATTATTAAACTTGAATTGATGATCAAGAGAACAAAGATTGCATGTATATATATGCCTCTATACTTATAAATCAAAATAAAAGCAACTTTATTACTTAATTGGAAAATAAGACTTTCTAATTTAAATAAAGCAATCCCTAAAGGCAAATCATTCTAAAAAGAAAGAGGAATTTCTAAAAACAAATCTTTATAAAATAAAGCAACTCCAAAATAGGAACAAGACTCCAAATCATGTCTCTAAGGTTTCACAACCTCCAAAATCTGAATGTTCCATAATCAAGCCTAAACTCGCAATGGTTGTTGTAAATGCCTGCCATCAATTCATAGTTAGGTAGATAAAGATCTACCTTCTCAAGTCTTACCATGATAACTCCTTAAATCCTTGACATTGAATATAGGTGAGCTATCATAATCATCGGGTAACTTCAACTCATAAGCAATCTCTTTAATGTTCTTAATAATCTTGAAAGAACCATTAACTCTTGCAAACAATTTGGAGGCCTTTGCATCATAAACCATTTTTTCTTATGTGTAACCAAATCCAACCTCCATGGTCAAATACTAGATTGTGATGACCTTCTATTCCTCGTTTGTTTTCGATATAGCTCCGCTCTTTGCCCTTTGTTGAATCTTACTTCCGCATGAATCAAAAGGTTGTTAATAGCTTGACAATCAACACACTTTTTCCAAGATCCATCTCATTTAGTCCCCAACACGACTTGAACTTCATAGGAACTTTTACTTTCTTGAACAAGCCCTTTGTCAAACAAATCATCAAATTGTCTTTTAAGTTCTTTGTGCTCCTTATGACTCATTCTATAGGTTGTTGATATATTAGGAAAAATCAAACCTGACTTGAGGTATATTTGATGTTGAATATTCCTCTTAGGAGGCAAATCATGTGATATTTCCTCAGTCACAAAATCTACAAATTCCCCTAGAATTGGTTCCACTTTTTGCGGGATTTCCTTCTCAGTTTCAGTTTCTTTAAC
Source organism: Tetrastigma voinierianum (assembly GCA_016808115.1). Taxonomy (NCBI): domain Eukaryota; kingdom Viridiplantae; phylum Streptophyta; class Magnoliopsida; order Vitales; family Vitaceae; genus Tetrastigma; species Tetrastigma voinierianum. The sequence continues at coordinate 66,808 of JAEQBH010000731.1, forward strand.
CAAAGCCATCACATCCACACTATCTTTGATTTCCAACTTTGATTTTGATTGTAGTGAACTCTTCTCCTCATTTTCTAGGATATGGTTAGATTCAACTACTTCTCAACATCCAACTCAGATTTTGATAGGGGTGAACTCTTCACCTCATCTTCTTGGACATGGTTAGATTTAACTACTTCTTCAACATATTCTTCCTTAGCATCATATTCCTCAATTAGAGCAACCACTTTTCGGTTCGGAACTCTTCACCTCATCTTCTTGGACATGGTTAGATTTAACTACTTCTTCAACATATTCTTCCTTAGCATCATATTCCTCAATTAGAGCAACCACTTTTCGGTTAGGAAATTCAAAAGCAATATGCTCGAACCCTTGTCACTTATAACACCTCTTTGCCTTAGAAGTTAACTCTTGTTGCGACTTATGCACTTCATTTTTTACTCGAGGCGTGAGACTAGTTTTACTAACATTAGGATCCCAAGAAGTTGAACCCTTGGCAAACCTTTCTTTAACCACACTCTTAGTTGTTATAGAACTTCCATAGTTGTTTAGAGTGACAACTTTCAGCAGCCATCAATCTTCTACATGTTATAAACAGGGCTACATGAAAATAACTATAGCAATATCGAATCCTCAAACCAACAAAGTAGCGAGCTAACTCTTGCAAGTCTCCATTGATTATCAAGTTTTCAAACTCAACCGAATACTCCTCCATAGTCAAATCTTGTTGTTTAAAATTTTGAATTTTGAGGTAGATATCTTGGAAATAGTTAGTGGGAAGGCACCTTTTTTTTTAGCTATTTCTTCATATTTTCCCAAGTTTAAATCTTCTTTTTTTCATCTCTTTCATGTTGTTTCTTCCAGTTTTCCCATCAAATGTAAGCATTCTTATACATCTTGATAGCCATAAACTTTACTTTTTTGTGCTTGGGGGGTCGTAATACTCAAAGATATGCTCCACCATATTAAGCCAATCCAAGAAGTCATTAGCTTCCATTATTCCATCAAATTCTAGAATATCAAGTTTTAGATTGAATCTTAAGCCTTCATCATCACCACGCCTCTTATAGTAATCATCATACCGGTAGTAGTTGTCATACCTACCATGATAATCATAGTCTCGTGCATGCCTATCTTTGGCCTTCTTGATCTTGTTTTTGTCTATATCTTCCAATGTTCCTCTATGTATTATAGATCCGTTAGAACTTAAGCCTAGATAGACAAAATAGAGTTTAATGGTTGTGGCTCATTGAACCTACACATTTATTTCTGCCAAAAAAAAGTGATCCATCGCCATACAAACCCCACTATAGTCAGCAATAGTCAGTCGTGGTTTGTGGTTGCATCAGTTCTTAAAGAAACATGGAACTTTGTCATATGTTCAAAGTTGTTATTTGAAATTCAGTCTAAAAGTCTATGTAAATATCACCCATGAACTGGTAAATGGTTATATTACTTGGAAGATTTACAAATAAGTTTCATTCTGGTTAATATGTATTTTATCAAATCAATAAAATATATTTTTAACATTGTTCATGGTTTTGCTTTTGTTGTATATGAAATCATATATTTATGAAAAGATGTCCCAAGATTCCAACATTTGATATCAGAATAAGTTTCCTAGATTCCAAATTTGAAATCTTGACATTCATAGGCTAATAAAAAAACTCAATTTTTTTTATTTGATCTACTTTCATATCTGCTTTCGGAACTGTTTAAAGAAAAAAATCAGTCTTTATTGATTTGATATTCCGATTATAGGTTGGATTGAATATGTTATTTAATACTTAATAATATTTCGGTATATCTATGTCTCCATCCCAAAAGTAGGGAGTTGGTGAACAATGGATGCCAATTATTATTATTTTTTATTCTGCTTTTGTTTTAAAGTCAACACCTTTATTTATTTTTTCGTGCAAGCTTCACTACAATTATGACATATATGTTTGGTTGTTACAATTAAGTGTTTCTTGTGGTTTTTGTTATATTTAACTACTTGCTTGGCACACAGATAATGCATGCCGTGCTTGGTTTCTAGCAAATATGTTTTTTTTTTTTTCGAAATAAGCAAATATGTTTTTGTGCTTTTGGAATTCTGTGTCATCCTTGGACTATATGACTTGAAGGAACATTGAACAAAAATATTACATTTAATAAGAATTGCAATAGTTTGAAAATTTTAGTCCTTTTCATTGTAGGATAGATTTTATTTTTGGAAAGTGAGAATAGTATCTTAACATATTTTCTTTTTCCTATAAAAACCCATTATTCCAAAATTATGAATATCCTAGGTAAATGATTTGACTTATTTTGGATTATTATTTTTTGAACGAGTTTTTACAGTGAGAAAGATCTTTAATAAACACGGGATTGACTTAATTTTGAGATGAAAATTGGAATTATATTTAACAAGATTTATCCTTAATGGATAAATGTTAAATAGATATATAATTTAATTTATGTTACTAATAATTAAATTATATTTTAACAATATTTATCTTTTTTGATAAATGTTAAATAGATATATAATTTAATTTATTAATAAAAGGATAGATTTAATTAAAATGTGTTTTTGTGCTAAAGTATTTAAATTATTAAATTAAAGTAAACATTTTACATGGAGAAAATTAAATCTAGAATCTTTATAGAACTTATTCTATAATTAGTTTGACTATAGAAATTTGCTAAATTGGAGACATTTATAAATCAAATTTAGTTGAGCTTAAAAATAAGCATACTATAATGCTATTTTGAACCCTATTCAGTGCAGGTTTTGAACACTTTTTGTGTACTAATCAGCTTAATTAACCCGATTGACACATTAAGGTCCTTGCTATACTATTAATCGTATTTTTGCAAGAATTGGTAGCTTTTTGCAGTTTAACCTCGCAGAAAATTGTCGAGTCACTGAACATAAAGAATCCAAATCGACCATAGTCGCAGTGTCGAAACTAGAAGAAAGAAAGCAGGGGGTAAACCAAGAAACGGAAAGAAGAAAAGAAAGGCGAATGCGGGGTCGCAAAAATTTTGCAACCTCGGTAAATTTCAAACAGAAAGTTGCGAATTTTCTCACAACCCGCCGGTTCCTCCACTTGTTTGACTCTTTTTGACCACTTTCTGTATTTTTTTACCTAAATTGTCCTTAATGTAATAGTAGGTGGTTGATATATTTTTGTAATTTCTCATGGCTGGGGCTGTATATAAGCTCATGTTACACTGTACAGAGACACCTTTGATTTTCTTTAATACAGCTGAAGGGCAATTTTCCGTCTAATTTTCTCCTTTTCTCTCCCTTTCTCTCATTTTCCTGCCTGCCAAACCCTCCCTGAGGATGACAACTCGTAGGATGGTCAAGCAAACCCCTTTTATCCCAGTGGCTAATGGGGCTACTGATATGAGGTAACCGAGGCTCTTCATGTTTTGAATCAGTGCATTTATTGACATTCATGTCTCTGTTCTTCACACTAGGTTCAAACCCCTTTGATGCACCTTGAATGACCAGTACTTGACAATCTTTTAGGGTTTAGTGGATGCTTATTGCTAGATCCACCGAGATTTGTTAGTTGCCATTTATTAGTCATTGTAAGGTGGGTCAGGGAGTTAGGTTTTCACTGTCTGAGGGTGTTAATGCTTAATAAATGCCATCTCTCAAAAGGAAAATTGTTAGGGTTTAGGTTTTATAGCTAAATGAAGATCCAATTCGGGAAATGACTATAGGTCATTCTCCCAACGCGAGGAAATGGACTCGAGAACCCCTACCAATCTGATCCCAAACCCACAGCCCGATGTTTGCCAGTGAGTTCTCTTTTATATTTCACTTCACTTTATTTCTAGTTTTCAGCCATCAAACCCACTGTTTTTACCACACCTTAAAATCCAAAGCAAATTCACCAATTTGAACTTAACTACAAATCATTTGTGCTAAGAAAACCCATCCCTGTGTTCGACCCTAGCCACTATACTGCAGTAGCATTGCTATAATAGTAGAAGGAAATAGGTTTATAAATTTTGTTGATTCCGGACCACCCTCCTGCACCATGAATCAAATGGTGCCATTGCCGGGGATGGTGTCTTAGTGCAAGTGGTGAGCTATAGAACTTGTGATCCTCATCACAAGTATTGGTGAACTATTATCTCTTTCAATTTCCCTAGCAGTTCATTTCTTGGTTAATTAAATTATTTTACTGTCCATATGCAATTTTTTTTTATCTAACAGTAACCTTTTTGGTAGCCGTGTTTTTTCTTCTTGTTGGTGTTCTATGTTGTTCACATAGAAGTTTATGTACCAAAGGATAGGGAATAATGTTAGTAAAGTTAGAAAGAATCGCGTTCTATAGGAACAAGGCCGTAGCGAGCTTGAACAAGGACTTAATGGAGCCTCCACCCGAAGAACAAGAGCCACTGGGGGATGCAGGAATCCCAATGCATATAGGTCCATGAGGGACCACATACATCCCCCAAGAGTGAGTGCACCCTCATGCATTGTGCCTCCCACTGAAGACATGATTATCAAACCCTACATCTTGCCCCTACTCCCCACCTTCCATGGTATGGAGAGTGAGAACCCATATACACATATCCGGGACTTTGAGGAAGTCTGCAATACCTTCAAGGAGGATGCTACTAACCTAGATCTAATGAGGCTGAAATTTTTTCCTCTGGCTCTGAAGGACAAGGCAAAAATTTAGCTCAACTCCTCGAGGTCGAGGACTATCCACTGGGACGTAGATGTAGGCCGAGTTCTGGGAAGAAATTTTTCCACAATACGTAACCAACAAATCAAGAGGCAGATTACACCTTCGTTCTACTTAAAACGGTGTAAATTCTACCAACACGTAAAGGTATTTGGAGATCCATCGGGTGTCATTTCACCACGGAGCTTGACACATGGTTGCTAGTCAACCATTTTTATGATGGAAATGTCCTCTCGAAGTATGGGGCAATTAATTGAGACTCATGCGGTGGAGGGGACTTCGAGCAAAATCTAGAAGAAGCCATGGACTTCCCGAACTATGTGGCGAACATCCAAGGCTCGACTTAACCCAACCTATGGAGGCGAAAGAATGAGACTCAGAACTAACCTGAAGGGGGAGTGGCTGGACTCACACTCCCTGAGGTGGACATGGAAATGAAAAAGCCATCCACTGACTAGAAGGTTGGAAGAGCTAGAAATGAGAAATCAACATGAGGTGCGAGCAGAAATGAAACACCACCGCCCAACCAAACATGCTTCATTTCATAGTCTATCAGCACCAAGGAGAGACCGCTTCAACCTGCTCCCCCGTTGAGGGATATGATGGCTGAACAAGCTTCTCAATGCTATAGCCAACAGTTAAGCCACCAACAAATGCCCCATACAGCAACACATATAATCCTAATTGGAGGAACCATCCTAACCTCTCCTGGAAACCAAAGCCTCCAACATATGTACCCCCTGGTGCACAACAATAGTATGGTTCCTCATCTCAACCACAGCCACCACCATCCTCATCTCCGGTTGAGCAAGCTATAATGAATTTGTAAGCAAAGTGGTGGGCGCTTTTGTGAAGAAATTGTATGTGCTGGAATGCCTGCTTAACTAGAGGATTGATACAATCGAAATAATAATCGAATAAGAAGATTGAGAACCCGGTGAGACATTGCCCGTAAATTCGACAACCCGTAATATTCCATTTCTAGGTTGGATCGACTAGCAAAGATGTGTGCAAGAAAAGGAAAATTCTCCTGCATTACCCAATCCTAGGGGAGTGCACGAATTGAGCTTTTCCAGTGAACCAACTCCTTGGATAGATAAAGTCAAAGCAGTTATCACTCTTAGGAGTGGTAAGAAGGTTGAGCAGCCAGTCTCCAAACCAGCAGAAGAAGGCACAAGAGAAAAAGAAACTGAACTTGAGAAAATTGAGGTAAAAAATGATGCAGCAAAGAAGAGCACACCACATCCACATCCCCCCCCCTCCCCTCTCCCCCCAAGCACGTAAAGCAAGAAGAAGCACAACTGCCGAATCCTAGAAGTGCCGAGGCGGGGTGAAAGCCGAACATCCCCGTCGGGACAAGGATCAAGGTGTTCCAACTTATGCAAAATTTTTAAAGGACCTGTGCACAGTGAAGAGAGGGTTAAATGTTGACAAAAAGGCCTTCCTGACATAACAAGTCAGTGTCATTATTCAGTGCAAGACCTCGATGAAATACAAATACCCGGGCTGTCCTACCATCTCGGTGAACATCGGGGGAACTTGTGTAGAGAAGGCACTATTGGACTTAGGGGCCAGTGTCAACTTGCTGCCTTATTCGGTGTACAGGCAGTTGGGTTTGGGGGAGCTTAAGCCCACCACCATCACATTGTCCCTAGCAGATATATCCATAAAAATCCCGAAGGGCACTGTGGAGGATGTGTTTATACAAGTGGACAAATTCTACTATCTTGTAGATTTTGTTATGCTTGATATAGAACCGCCTATGGAGCCACTTGAGAGGGGTTTATAACTTGGAAGACCATTCTTAGTCACCTCCAATGGACATCACTTTTTTAAATAAGTCAACCTACATTCTGAACACACTTTGGAGCTTAATATTTTCCATTTGAGCAAAAAGCATATGCATGCAAAGTGGAAGAGGGTCCAGAGGAGGTTTGCTTAATTGACACTATTTGTAAGAATGTCGATAACAAAGCAAAGAACATGATAAAATGATCAGAGAAGTCGGTCTGATTTGTCTGAAGAGTTGCAGGAAACCTAGGAAATGTGTGCTGTACATGGACCATGGAGAAAAAAAGGAAGAAATCCTGCCTCTACTTATTGAGGAAGACAAGAAAAAGGAAGGAACCAATGAGCCTCAAGATTTTGACCTCAAGCCTCTACCTGTGGAATTAAAGTATGCATATTTAGAAGAAAATAACCAATGCCCAGTTGTTATCTCTTCATTGCTCAATGCCTCATAGGAGAGCAGTCTGTTAGAAGTCCTCAGGAAGAAGAAACAGGCTATTGGGTGGAAAATTTCCGATTTGAAGGGAATCATCCCTTTAGTTTACACCCATCATATCTATCTGGAAGAAGAGGCAAAACCAATGAGACAGCCGCAGAGGAGACTAAATCCTCATATGCAGGAATTGGTACGTGTAGAGGTTCTTAAACTGCTACAAGCCGGCATCATATACCCCATATCCGATACACTGCGGGAGTCCAACTCAAGCTGTGCTAAAAACTGGGTGACCACCAGGCGCCCATGAGAAAGGAGAAGAGGTGCCTACCGCCTTACTACAAGCCGAGGGTATGCACAATCAAGGAGGCTGAAATGAAGCACAAGAAAAGATCACTCCCATTACCTTTTATAGACGCTCCTTGAGAGAATTTCGGGCACCCTTCTTATTGCTTTTTGATGGCTATTCAGCTACTTAGATCGAGATCCCGCAGAGGAATCAAGAAAAGACTACCTTCACCTGTCCATTTGGGACTTATGCTTACAGGAGGATGCCTGTTCATGCAATGCCCCTGCCACATTCTAGAGATGCATGCTTAGTGTTTTCAACGATTTGGTGGAGCGCATTATGGAGGTCTATATGGACAACATCTCAGTATATGGGGGTAGTTTTGAAGAATGCCGATCAACCTTACAAAGTCCATCCGTGTGCATCGAGAAAAAAATCGTGCTAAACTAGAAAATGCCATTTTACGGTCAACCAAGGGATCAGGTCGGGACATATAATTTCTAATGTGGGAATTGAGGTTGACAAGGCAAAATTGGGCTAATTTCGAACTCCCTTCTCTCCTACAAATGGGAAAACTGTGAGACAATTTCTTGACATGCAGTTTCTATAGGAGGTTCATCAAGGACTTCGAAAATTGCTAAACCTCTTCATAAGTTGCTGGAAAAGGATGCAAAATTTGCATGGGATGAAGATTTCCAAAGGAGCTTTGGGGAGCTCAAAACCTACTTGATCACTGCACCAATAGTGAGGGCCCCAACCGCGCCATCTTTTTGAGGTTATGCGATAAGTGATCTTGCCATCTGAGCGCTTCGAAAGGGTAGAGAAGACGGGAAACCTTAAGGTGGTCTATTATGCAAGCAAACTTTGAACGAGGCAATGTAGGAACCACGCCTACCACGCAGAAAGAACTACTGGCAGTGGTCTATGGCTTGATAGTTTCAGTAGCTGCTTTGTGGGTCATGGATACTACAATTTCATAGATAATTCGGCCTTGAAGTACCTCCCCACAAGCAAGATGCTGCTGGGACTATTTAATGGTCCTCGCCTCCAAGAATTCAACCTACAGATCAAAGATAAAAAGGGAGTGGAGAATGTTGTGGTGGATCATCTTTCGAGACTAACCATAGCACACAACACCCACAACCCTCCAATCAATGATGAGTTTCCTGAGGAGTCACTGCTACTAGTGGAAAATGCCCCATGGTATGCTCACATTGCTAATTTCTTGGCAACAGGAGAAAAACCAGTTGAGTGGAAGGCATAGGACAAGAAGTTCTTCTTTTTCCTACTATTAGGAGGAACCCTTCTTATTGTTCAAATATTGTGCTGACACTTCCATGAGAGTGCATGTGGAGGTCACTTTGTTATCAAGATCGCTGCTTTTTCGCAAACACCAATTTGTGTTCTATTGGCCTTCTCTCTTCAAGGATGCCCACAACGTATGTCGTGCATGAGACAAATGCCAAAGACTAGGGAAGATCTCTCGCTGTCACATGATGCCTCTAAACCTAATTTTAGTAGTTGATTTATTCGATGTTTGGGGCATCGACTTTATGGGGCCATTTCCGGTTTCCTTTGGATACATATGCATATTGGTGAGGGTTGACTATGGTCTGAAACGGATCAAGCAGGCCCATATTGCAAAGATACCACAAGGTTACAAGATGAAATTTGAAGGAAAACATCTTTTCAAGATTTAGGGTCCCTAAGGCCATAATCATAGATTTGTGGAGGTCTACACTCTTCAATAAACCTTTGAGAACCTCCTAGCTAAATCGTAAAGCACAAAGTAGCCACCCCCTTACCATCCCGGGGACTAAGGGTCAAGTCGGGAAGCTCGCCAACAAGGAAATCAAGACCATATTAATGAGTGCAGAACTCCAATGTGAAAGACTGGTTCCCTCGACCGCCGGACTCCCTTTGTGGGCATACTGCATCAACCTTCAAGACCATTCTGAATGTCTCCCCATCGCCTTAGTTTACGTAGCGCATGCCACCGCAAGAGAGATCAATATAGCGTACGCGGGCAAATCAAAAGTCGAACCTGACTTAGGAGAGTCGCCTCAAGAGGTTTCTTGATATCAATGAGTTAGAAGAGCTGCGAAATGATGCCTACTTGAACTCGAAGATTGCAAAGGATAGATTGAAGAAATGACATGGCCAGCTGATAACCCGCAAAATTTCAAGTAAGTGAGACCAAGTGTCGCTATGACTCCAAGCTCCAATTCTTCGCAAGCCTGGTTAAGATGGACTGGTCCATTCCTTATCCACCAAGTCTATCCCAATGGAGTAGTGGACCTGTTAAACTCCAAGGACATCAGGGTGTTCAAAGTCAATGGTAGATAAGTGGGAAGCGCTATGCGCTGGTGCCACAGTTGCATGCGAGGAGATCCTCCTCGACCCTCCATAAGTTTATCTAGCTACTCGAGTCAGGCTTCGGTCTCCAATGAGACCGAAATACCCACAAGTTTTATTCAATTTTTTAATTGTTTCATTTTCTTTAAAGTTAGTTGTAGCTTGTAGTTTATTTATAGTTTTTAACTTTCCGTAAGCCAGAGCCTGCAAGTTCTGCTTGCGAGTCGTCGTTCGGGATGGCCGTGAATCGGTCCACAGTGAATTTCACAGTCGCAAAATCCTTGCAACCCTGAAATTTTCACCGCCCGCCCGCCTCTTCTTCATTACCTCTCCGCCTCATTCATCCCCAACGACTTTTCGCTTTCTTGTATCCCGCCAACTATGTTTTAGGTACCCATTTATGGACACTAAATAGCTTACCCCTTTCACCTTCCTTGAACCCTCTATAACCCCTTTCCTTTTTCAATTCCTTTCATTACCTTTTCCCCAGAGGTGATTTCCTGAAGAAGAAAACCTCTCCATCCCCTCCCTAACCCAAGCACACAAGACCCATGGCACAACCTAGCCACGTGTCCCTGGGTGCACCCTTCCTCCCCTCCCATGCACCAGGCCGCCCGTCGATCCCTCCCGCCGCCGCCGCCCCGTCGTCGGTCCGACCACCCTCCCGTTGTGGTCAAGCTTCTATTCCCGTAGTGCCCCCGTCCCACGCCCTCGCCCTCGCACGGTGTATGACACGAGTCAATTCTACTCTTCATCTCCACATCTCACAACATCCGTGAAGGCCCTGGCCTGTAAGGGCTCTAATTCCTCCGCCTGTGAGTCATCTAGCCTCGCGAGCCTAAGAGCCTCGCCCCCCACCGCTCGCTGGTCACCGCTAACTTCCTCATGATCCGGTCCCCTACTTCACTTATCAAGACCTATCTTCCATCAGGCCCAATTACAGAAATTCGATCAGAGTGCCAAAGAGCCGCACAACGGACCTTTACGACGTATCTAATTTTTTCCCCGCCTCTTCGAAGTCTGGGATTTCATGCAACCAGCAAATGAGACTTCAATCCTGCAAGACCTCAATGATTTTCTACTCCCGAAATGGTCATTGAGTTCTTTCACACCATGACATCCAAAGTAGTCCCCCATCCCCCATCACATCCACTTTTTCTATCATGGACGTAAGCGGGACACTCCCGGGCCTCGAACATTACAACTACATTCAATCTCCTGGTTATCCTTGCCAACTCGGCTGAGTATAGACAGTGGCCCCACCGCTCGCCTCAGGAGATGGTTCGCCTGCTATCCCGAGATGTGACAGTAGGTTCCATCCTATTCCGAAGACAGCTTCCTCCGAGTATGCTCCTCATCGACCACGTACTACGATCCAACCTATTTTTGCTTCAGCATATATTGCAGAGGAGAGGAGCCATTCTGGAGGCTCTTTATTGCATTTTCGAGGGCTTTTGGTTCAGCCCAACTGAGCTCATCATGACTTCCTTGTTCCACTTCGAGGACAAGGTCCACCGTAGGAACCTGACCCGGGCTGAGTCCATACCCCTCCTGTTCCCGAGGCTACTTTGTCAAGTGTTAGAGCATCTTGGTTTTCCCATCGCAGTCCCATGAAGGATCGTCGAGATCGCGGGCCATTTTCTCACCTGTTAACAGTGGCGATTTTGACCCAGGCTCATAGCTCCCACCCCGTGACCTAGCCGACGATGAGCCGCCAGGGATGACCATCCCGCAGAGGCTCACTATCCTCCAAGGCCTACCGAGGGAGCCCTGATTCAGATCCATAGCTCCAAAGAAATACGCCCCACTCCCTACATCGTCATTCTTGCACCTCCAATGCCCTAGCTCCTTCAGCAGTCGCCTAGACTCAGACACAAGACCAATTATCGCAAGATATCTCCATATCCCCTCGGGATTTCCTGGCTATTATGGATGCAGTCCACACCTTCTCAGCCACGTCCGCATATTTTGCGGCTGCCCATACAGCCTTAGCTGAGAGGATGACACACATAGAGGCTCAGCCGGGCCCCCCCACTCGCCTTTGCTCGCAGATAGAACTACTGCCATCCTCGTGCAGATGAGTCACCCTGCCTACCTCCGATCTCTCTCCACCAAGCCCCCGCCCCAAGCCTCTTCAATTCATCCTCCAGCAGAGCCAGTAGCACCCACCCATCTTGCTCCCCCAATAGCCTCATTGGACCTGCTTGCAGCAGCAACAATAGTAGATACTCCTTCCTCGGTTTCACAAGAGCCCTCACCCGCCCAGACGAGGATGACATCCCACCACCGTATAACACGAGAGGTAGCACTCCTTCTCTAACTTTAATCCGAGCTCCTATTACTGACAATGTGACATTTAGTTGTGGAAAGAGTTAGCGAAGGAAGTGGCTTTTTACATTTATGCTTTTGTTATTTTGAGTAAGCCCATTTTGTGTTGTTTAGTGGCTTGCCGTTAGTCCCTGCGGAAGCTTTTCTGTAGTTTCTTTTGAAAGTCGAAAGCATAGTTATATCTCTTTTATATACAATCGCATAAACTTACACCATGGGGCTTCAAAATTGCATCCTTTTTTTTTTTTTTTTTTTTTTTGTATTGCCTAGCTTTCGGTAAGAAAAGTTGAAACGTTGTCCAATTCCGTTGATGCTAGATTGGTTCCATGCCTAATTGAGTGGATGATCAATTGAATTCTTGTTGCTTTCAACCTTTTTCTTCCACCTTTAGCTAACCACACACTATACATGTTAGGTTTCAACAATAAGCTGAAAAACTACCTAGCCTCCTAAACCTTGTAAAAGCCTCGACTAGTATCGTCGACCACTCCACTGTGTTAAGGACCCCCATGAAAGCACACAACAGTCTTCCAAAATAAAAAAGAAGTGAAAAAGAAAAAGAAAATAAAATTGCAACGTTTGCCTTGAAAAACCCGAAAGACGGGTCCGAGGGGTATATGGCGAAAGTCTTTAAAACCCGCCTCTAAGTTAACTGATCGGGAGTCACATATTTTGTCACCGTTAAGTACGGGTGGGATGGCAGAGTTTAGCAAGTTATAGGTGTTGGAGTCTCGAAATCATCTAAAGTCCGTGAAACCCGAAGAGCTCAGGGTCCGAAAGATCCCAGGCGACTTGATGCCCTATGCCTTAATCGTCAGGGGAGTCACCTGGGATTCCTTGCCATACGGACTGGTGAAGCTCGAGTCTCATTGCACCCTTACAACGCAAAAAATAATGCTGAATAAGAGTGGGTCCCGATCTATTTAGGTCGGTTAGTATACCAAGTTGTGCATGGAGCAAAGTAAGGTCGGGGGAGAGGCAAATTAAGGCTTATCGTTGAAAACTCCGATCATATAAACACTTAGGTTTCGTGGAGTTCTGTGGTTGATTTCCAGAGAAGGAAACTCTGATGCTTGATTCTCAGCATTCAATCTCTCGAGATGGCTTGGGTGGTTTTTGTGATTCATATATTACATATTTGCCCATACTCTTTTTTGAAATGCCATTTTTGTGAACATACTCTCTGATATTGCCTGGTTTGCTTTCTTTCTTTCATTGCTAGTTAATTAGTTAATAGTCAATCAGAGGATTAGTCCCAAATAATGCTATTTTGAAACCCTGTCAGCAAGGGTATTTGGCACTTTTGTGTACTAATCACCCACTAACCCGATTGGCACATTGCTGTCCTGCTATACTAACGATCGTATTTGTGGAAAATTTTAAGCTTGCAGTTAACCCGCTGAAAATTGCTTACCACCGATCAGAAAGAATCCAAATCGAATTCATAGCTGCAAGTTAGAAACTAGAAGAAAAGAAAGCAGAAACCAAGAAGAAATAGAGCAACAAAAGAAAGGAATTGTGGTCATTAGTGCCTGGTCCAGTGAAATTCTGCAGCAGTTGCTAAATTTCAATCCCCAAATTTTTTAACCCGCGAATTTTCGCAACCTCATTGTCTCCGACTTGTTTGACTCTTTTTGACCAATTTTTGTATGTTTTTACCTAAATTGCCCTTAATGTAATAGCAGTATTAGGTAGAGTTTGACACACTCAAGTGGTCATGTGCATATAAGCTCTCGCTTAATCCATGATATAAATTTCTTGATTTTCTTTTATTTAGCGCTTTCTCTCTCGAAGGAATTTTCCGCTCCTAATTTTCTCACTTTCTCTTCTCCCTTTCTCTCATTTTCCTCTACTGCCAAACACCCCTATAATGACAACTCAGAGGATAGTTGGCTAAACCCCCTTCATCCTTGAAGAGGGGGGCTACTAGGCTATGAATATGAGGTAACTGAGGTTTCTCATGTTTTTAATTCATGCATTTATTGACATTCACGTCTCTGTTCTTCACACTAGGTTCAAACCCTTTTGTTGGATACATAAAAGTGCAACATTTATATAGGGTTTTAATCCTCCAGCTCATGTTTTACTCTCATTTTGTGTAAGAATAGGTGCTTTTGACCGTTTCTAGCATTTTTATGCATGTGCAGGTTTTTCTAGTCTCGTGCACATCTTTGTGGTGGTTTGGCTCGAGAAATGTAGATCACTGCTGGTCTGATGCTGACAACACTGGCTTCAGAGAGGCCCCGGTAGTGCCACAAAGGAAAGAGGAGTGTTGGCGAGGTAGCCGGGTACCTGCAGACCACTTTCACTGTACCGATACCACATGCGCAGCTAAATGGTACCGTACCAAATATAGTGGTACCGATACCCCAAGGCTGTGGAGCAATTAGTGATCCTTCTTGGTACTGGTACCATTCCCATCGTACCTGCATCAACATGTAATCTTCACGGACTTCAAGCAGAATTTAATCTATAAGGGCACGCTCGTCTTTCACCCCACCACTGAGATCGTTAATTATAACTGTATTTAAGCCCACTTTAGAGCAAAGTTGAGGAGAATCGGATTTCAGGGGCTTGGCTCTTTGAAACGGTTAGAGTGTTTTCTCATAATTTGCTAGGGTCTATAGAGTGTAGAAAATTTTAGTTTTCTCTTCGACTGAGTTTTTAATTACTTTTAATCTTTCAATAGTTTATAAACTTGGTATTCTTTATGATTATGTTTTTTATATCCCTAACCTCAGAATTGACGTGTTATTTCTCAAGTCACTTTTACGATTAGTGTTCTATTAATCATGAATCAACTCTCATTTTTAATGGAGTTCTAACCTCCATGATAGGTTCTAACCGTGGAACTCACCTCCTTCTGTAACAACCTCAATTCTTTGCGGCTTCAATGGGATTGTACGAAGCTAAACACTAGCAAAAAATCTTATAAAACCTTAGTTTGCATCTTCGACAACGCGCGACCCAGAGACTCTCTGCACAAAGTTGTGCTTGGATCTAAAATGCGCACTAAGAGTCCAAGCAAATAGTCGAACAAGTGTTTGTTATCGCTCAATCGTTCTTTGTCTTATAAAAGCTTTTAATGTTATATCTTCCGTCGAAGACCATTCATCAATGGCTCCTAGATGAGATTGTGAGTAAGAGGTGGGTATTACCTAGTCGGTGGTGAGCGAAAACCTAAGGATCCTATCAGTCACCCTTCTTGGTTTAAAATAGTTAAGTTAATCGGTTACTCAATCAATCAATCACAACTCTTATTTTACTTTAAACTACATTCATTGATAGTTAACCCCGTGACTTAGAAACTACCTTCTTGAAGGCTCAGGACCTAAGTAGTATAATGTTTCACGACATTAGTCTCTAATGCATTAATAATTTTAAGATAATAATAGACGTAGTCATACTTGCATCAAGTCGAGTGAAGCAGGCAATCAGTCGATCTAGAGAGAGCTAATGGTAATTTGTAATTGCATTGCAAATCAAAATGCTCTCTACCTTTCTTTTAATTCAAGCTGTATAGACTCAAGTGGATTATCCGTCTAGTTAGTAAGATTGGTGCATGTCGGTTTAGGCTCGCAACAAGCAACGTCGACTTGTAAGAATTATACCTCCAAGACATTCTGAAGAATCCATAGTAAGACATTTGCTTCAAGAGAACCCTACACCTCAAATTGAATCTTCATCCCAGAATCAAGAAACTCTTTAATCCAAATTGGTTACCTCGGGTGACCTACAAAGACCCATGAACCTCCACAACAAGGAGATAGGCACCACCATAACCCCACTGCCAGGAGGGGGAAATGTTAATTTTCAACAAAATCAATATCGGGTTCCCTACCCCTACCTAATGTGGAAAGAACCTCGAAGAGATTCAACCCCAAAGAACCACAACAAATTCATGCATTGGCCACCGAAGAGGCTAACCAATCTTGGCGAAGCTCCGAGATGATTTGCCTTCTCCCCGTGTATTAAGGGGTCGATTCAGAACCCCTACTCATTCATGAGAGATTTCGAGATACTTAGTTATTTTCTTCTACAGATCGCTCCATATAATTTGTATGGTTTTATTCCCATTCTCTGAAGGAAAAGGCTAAAATATGGTTTCACTCCGCTTACATGCCAATTCAATTTACTGGGAAGACATGCGAAATGAATCAGAATAAATTCTTCCTCCCGCACGTACTCAATGCACCTGCGAGCAATCCAAAACTTTTTTGAAAAACCGGGTGAACCTTTTGCTATTGTATGGGAAAGATATATGTGACCTCCCATGCTCTCTCATCATGGTTTGATGTTGACAATTTGTGCATATTTTTCACCAAGGACTATCCTTGATTAACAAACAATACATCCGAATGATGTGTGCGAGTTCTGAGAAAAGTGCCAAGGGAGCGGTTCAATTTTTGATACAATAGTAGAAAATGCTCGAACTTGGGGAACTAATATATAGATCTTGCTAAAGTGCATAGTACACCTAAGGGAGGAATCCATCACTTAAGAGAGAATGATGACCTGCAAGCGAAAATAGCCAACTTAACTAGGAAGTTGGAGGCCATAGAATTGAAAAAGGTGAATGAGGTAATTGTTGTACCCCAGGTGCCTTCGGTGCCTATGGGATCTAGAGTGGAGGAGCCATGCATCATTTGCGATGACCCGCTCGCTCAGTGTCGCGCCACTAACCTTCCTCAAAGTCAGGGAGCAGATTAGGATAGAGCAAGCTAATGCTCTTAATTACCAAAGGAAGCCCTTCAATTCTCCATACTCTGAAACTTATAATCCGGGGTGGGGTAAGCACCCAAATTTTAGTTGGAGGAATGAGAGGCCCACACAATTGCCAAACAACGAGCGAATCTTCAGAAACCAAGGCTTTTGAATCAAGCCTCCTTTCCAAATCAAGGTCTCAAAGTTCTGTGAACCCTAACCAAAGGTTTGCACCCCTCGTCTCGAGGAATTCAAACCCCTGACCTTACTAACCTCCACATGAAGTTTGAAGAGACATTGTGACCACCAGGTTTGTCAATTTCGACAATCCACCAACAACGAGTTTGAACCGCCTTAGATGATGTGAGATCTGATCATTAAAGTGAGCCTCTCTTATATGGGGAAATTTTCAACAAGAAAAAAGGAAACTCCCTTCTCAAACCATCCAAAACCCCAAGGTCAAATAGTGTTAGAGTCTCGAGGTCAGCGATGTATGTACCCCAGACATGCAAAAATTGTCACCACTCTTCGAAGTGGAAAAATAATTGACAAAACCATTCAACCCAAGGAAACAATACAAGATGTGCAAAATGAACCACTAGGGGATGATGAGGTGTCGTGAGCCTCATGTTCCTAAGAGTGACGTTGTTGATGTTGAGCGAAAAGAACCAAGTCCTCTCATGTCCTCTGCTCCATACCTCATGGGTTGAGAGCCCCTGAAAGTGAACAATCACTATGAAATCTATGAGTTGTTCAAACAGGTTAAGTTGAACATCCCTTTATTGGATGCCATTAAGCAAATCTCGTCATATGTCAAGTTTTTGAAAGACTTGTGCATTGTAAAAAGAAAACTAGGTGTCAACAAGGATGCATTCATGACTGAACAATCCACCTCCTTGATTCGGAACAATTTGCCCCCAAAATACAAAGACCTAGGAAGCCCCACTATTTCCATAGTGGTAGGAAATTCGAAATTAGGACATGCTCTAGTGGACTTAGGAGCGAGTGTTAACTTGTTGCCTTACTCGGTATACGTTGAGCTAGGGTTAGGAGAGTTAGAACCGACTAATATCACCCTCCAGCTAGCTGACCGTAGTGTGAAAATTCCTAGAGGGATAGTAAAGGATGTATTGGTGCAAGTAGACAAGTTCTACTTTCCTATGGACTTTGTCGTTCTTGACACTCAACCTGTGGTGAATCAAGGGACTCAGTTCCCAGTGATTCTTGGTAGGTATTCCTTGGCCCTTTACCCGATGCCATCATACCTTTGTGGGGAGAACTAATGACATTATCTTTCGGTAACATGACTATTAATTTGAATATCTTTAATGTTATCAAGGAGATAGGGGATGATGAGGACATCTGTGAGGTAAATATGATAGACTCGGTTGTGCAGAACTATGTAGATCATGTTTCATATGGTGATCCTCTCAAGTCTTGGCTAGTAAGCCCAAGTTGTGTCAAGGAGGTAACCATACGGATTGGGTTTACGCACTCCATAATTGAGCTGCTTAGTCTTGGAAGCAAATGGGTAGGCACCCAGATTTGAGAAATTGCCACCAATTGAGGACAAGGTGTTACCTTCAGAAGAGAAACCACCTAAACTTGAGTTGAAACCCTTACCATCGCATCTCAAATATGCATTCCTAGGGGTAGAAGAAACTTTCCCGGTAATCATATCCTCCTCTTTAGAGTCAGATCAAGAGAATAAACTTTTGAAGATATTGAGAACCCACAAAACCACCATAGGATGGACAATTGCGAGATATTAAGGAATCCAACCCCTTGATTTGCACACACGAGGATTCACTTGGAAGAGGATGTCGAGCTTCCCAGACAACCACATCGGCAGGCGGAGCAATCATGAAGAAGTGGTCAGAAAGAGGTCTTAAAGCTATTTGGACGTAGGTGTTGTTACACTGTTCTGTGGATAGCAAGTGGAGTCGGTCCAGCCAGTAGTTCTAAGAAATCTAGGGTCTTGTGGTAGCAAATAGAACCTGATAAGGCTAATTCCCTTTCGGGTAACCACAAATTAGGGTGTGCATAGACTGTGGAAACTCAATGGGGCACTAGGAAAGATCATTTCCTCTACCTTTTGTGGATCAAATCTTTGAAGGGAGTTCTGCGGGGCATGAATTTTGTGTTTTTTCTAGATGGGTACTCAAGGTACAATCAAATTGAGATAGCCTTAGAAGACCAAGAGAAAACCACGTTCACTTGCCCTTTTGGAACATTTGCCTTTAGGAAAATGCCCTTTGGATTATGTAATGTGCCAGGAACCTTCCAGTGGTGCATGATGGGGATTTTCAGTGATATGATAGAACACGATGCAGGAGATTTTCATGGGCCGATTTCTTGTTTTTTAGGGTCGTATGAGGGATGCTGGAGAATTTGCGGAGGGTCTTGGAGAGGTGTCGGAGAAGATTTAGTCTTTGAATTGGGAGAAGTGTCACTTCATGGTGACACGATTGTGCTAGGACACATAGTGTCGAAAGGAAGGAATAGGGTGGATAAGTGAGAGTTGAGGTTGATCTCGAGCTTACCTACCCCTAAGTGTGTTAAAGATATCTGAATTCGTTCTTGGGTCATCTGAGTTTTATAGGAGATTCATAAAATTTGATTCATATGGCAGTCCTTTGTGCGATTTTGCTTACCAGGTGTCACCTTTGAATGGTCACAGGCTTGTGAGGGAGCCTTTGATAAATTGAAAATTATGTTAGTGTCCCCTCCTATCATGCGATCTCCTAATTGGGCACTCCCCTTTGAGATCATGTGTGATGCTAGTGATTATGCCATAGGGGCTGTTTTGGGGCAAAGGGAAGATAAAAAATCTTTTGTGATCTACTATGCCAGCAAGACCTTAGATTCCGGCTCAATTCAATTACACAACAACGGAAAAAGAGTTCTTGGTTGTCATCTTTGCCTTTAGAAAGAGGTTTAGGTGTACGACAGGGTCTCTTGTAACCATTTTTCACGGATCATGCGTATTGAAGTACTTGCTCTCTAAGCGAGATGCTAAGCCTCGTTTGACTAGGTGGATCTATATCATCAAGATTTAGCGACCATTAAGGATAAGAAGGGAGTTGAGAATGTGGTAGCGACCACTGTCTCGGTTGGATTCGGCGACCTTTTTTGAAGGCCTACATGCGACCCAGAGGCGGCCGACCGTTAGTGAGTCGAGCCCAGAAACCGGGACCTTTCGTTCTTCTTTTAAAGTCATTAATCAAATCCTTTAGTTATCGTTTTATTAAATTTTAGTTTTCAAAGTGTGGCAGGCGAATCCCAGGCTCGACCGGTTGGCGGATCAGTACAGACCGGTTTACTCAGGCACATTTTCAGTTATCTTATCAAAACATTTGGCTTGTTTTATTCGTTTTAAATTTAAATTTCGCGGAAGCTATTTTCATTTAGGTAAGCCAAGTAAACATTCTACGCGTTAAGACTAAATACCACTTACATTTAACAAAATGCATTTACAAAAATAATGATTCAGAGTTCAAACTGTTTTACAAAATATCAATGTTCGAAAGAAATGGAGTATTGCATATGACGGAGCATACTCCACAGTTCTTTCTCTATGACTCTGATGCTCCTCGATCTTGGGTCTTGCTTCGGTGTCTATCACTCTGTACCTGCGCATTGATAAAAACAATACGCTAAGCATTTTCATGCTTAGTGGTTCATATCTGATTCTGTATTCATTTTGTTCATATAAATCATGCGTTTATCAAAATAATGCCTTTATACAATATCAATGTAATGTAAAGATACTTATACAAATACACTTTTATTTACCATCGTTTCGTTGTTCAGTTTGTGATTCCACATATAGCTATAGAATTCGACATCCTGACCCAGTTCGAGTTGGTGAATCCTGCACATTTGTCATTCGATAGTAATGGTTTCACATTCAATATTATCGTCTCACATGACTATAAATTCGACCTTCCTGGCCAGTTCGGTTGGTGAATCACAATACTGTTTGTCGTCGATAGTAATGTGATTTCGCGTTCAATATTATCGTCTCACATATGACTATAGAAGTCGACATTCACGACAGATTCAGTTGGTGAATCCCGTCATGTTGGTCATTCAATAATACGTTTCAAAATCAATTTACTTTTATGCAGTAAATTCACTTACAGTTCAAATACTCGCATACGTACGCTATATTTGGCTTAAGCGGTTGAATAACAATGATTCAAAATCAATATATATGAATATTTCGCAAATGAGAACAATATGAAAATAAAGACGAATAAGAACAAGCTAGAATAAAGAACAAGTATAGAACAAACCAATTGCTCCCGATTCCGTTTCTTTCTCGATGTCAATCCTAGGTCGAGGTTATGTCGTCTTCACCCGCACTGGTCAAATCTGATTTATTCACTCTTAGTGATTAAGCAAATAATCATACTAAATGAATATCGCCGAGGCAAAGCGAAACTTTGCGGAGGCGGCGAGGTACGCTATTTGACTATGAATACGTTTTTACTTAGTCTCATTCTTATTCCTCTATGAGTCTACTTTACTTAGAAATTGGAATCATTCCAATCGGTTTATCCAAACTAAAGTTATGGCATTTTCATTGCCAACTAGTTAGTTTCACCAAGGATTTACCGAAGAACAGTTTGCAATATTGTTTTCAGTGCCTTGTCTCCACATGTTGACACTGGTTCTTTATACTCATTTAAAGCTAAGGTGCTAAGAGGTTCTCCTCCAACTGGAATCACCCAAATCGAACAGGAACTCAAGATACGTCCGAAACCTTCGGTACTCTGTAATCAAAGCGTCACGAATTGGCTTGCACATGACCCCACTTTGAGTGACTATTTGGGCCAATTAGAGTCAGAATTAGAAGGTATCTATTTCTATATCTTTGGTTGTCCTTGAAGTCTATTTTAATTGGCCACTTGAATCACTTAAATCGGATAAGAAATGAGAAATTTATGGCCAAAATACGAAAACTGATCTAAACAGGAAAAGTAGAATAGGGTGTACCGGTACACGTCTAACATGTCTGCAGAGTACACGCCCGGCAAATGACAGAACCCAAAGTGTGCCGGTACAGGTTCGGGGTGTACTGGTACATCTGAAGTGCCCAGAATGTGTATTTTTCACCCATTTTCCATATTTTGATACCCGATCATCTACACACTTCAAGCCACACATCAAAGAACCATTCCATATATCTTATAACCTCTTTTATACTCAATTCCTCTTTCATTACTTATCTTATTTCAAAATCCTTCATGGTGCTCTCAAACCCACTCTAATATGGGTAATAACCCATACATAAACCAAATACAAGAATTTGTTGGGTTGGTTTGCTTGATCCTTTACTTTGCAATTAAACCGTCGATCCAACCTCGGGAGGATTCATGTTTTCTACCATTTGGGTTTTACCCTCTTAACCTCAACAATTTAGGGGTTTTTGTGTGATCTTTCCACAAACCTAGACAGGAACAATTCTCAAACCAAGGCCTTAGGAAATCTGGCCACATGAGTCGAGTTGAAAACATACCTTATTGATCTTAACTTCTTCTCCTCTTCCTTCTTTATAACTTCTTCTTCTCCCTCTTCTTCTCTCTTTTCCTCTCCCTCTCTCTCTCTCTACGGTTTGGTCCTCCAAAATGAGACCAAATTTTGCTCTTATCCATGTTTTGTTAAGGCCATGTTTGGCCAAACAAGAAAATCCATTTTTGTTTTAAGTTTTCATTTTTGCATTTAGGTCCTTAGACTCCTTTCTTTTGCAAAGCAACTTATGCCATATTCTAATTTAGCCCCTCATTTCTCTCTTATTTCAATCCAACTTATTTTATTTCTATTATGGCCCATCTCTCCTTTTATGATTTTTATATCCTTATGGCAAATTTCAGATTTTATCCTTGTTCTAGTGCTTGGAATTTTAGGGTTCATAAATTTATCATTTCATAACGCTCAATTTTATCAATTTTCGAACCAAGTTTGGCTCAATTCATATCCAGAATATATAATAAAATTATTATAAAAATTCTAGGGTATTTTTGGGGCGTTACACTACCCATAGGCGACACTTTCCCTAATGAGCAACTTTTTGCTCTTGTCCACTGCCCATGGTATGCGGACATAGTAAACTATCTAGTGACAGGACAGATTCCACCCTAACGAACCTCTCAACAAAAGAGGAAATTTTTGGTGGACATCAAGAAATACTACTTTGATGACCCATACTTGTTTTAATCTTGTAAGGCAGTGTGAAAGTGTGTATCGATGGCGATCAAGTGGTACTCACCTTCTGACTTTGAAGCTTGTGGAGGCATTTCTGCACTTAAGAAAAACGGCCGGACAAAAATCTTTTAGTAGGTTTTATTGGCCTCTTTTTAAAAGCTAGCATGATTTTTGCAAACCTATGCTCGGTACCCAACAATTGGGAGGGTCACAAAAGGAACATGGTGCCCTCACCTCCTATTTTAATCATTGAGATCTTCGTTTGTTGGGGTTTAGACTTCATGGGGCCTTTCCCCCCCTCTTGTGGGTACCTTTATATTTTATTGGCAGTTGATTATGTTTCTAAGTGGGTGGAGGTCATTCCAACGAGAACTAATGACCACAAGGTTGTTTTGAAATTTTTGAAAGAACATATTTTTTCTTGCTTTGGAGTGCCTCATGCAATCATTAGTGATGGTGGGCTCCATTTTTATGTCGACCATTTGATTGTTAATGAGAGTAATAGGTCACCCCTGAGATTTCAACACCACCCACGGATAATGGTCGGGTGGGTGTGATAGGAGATCACATATTTTAGAAAAAACGGTTGCCACGAATCCTTGAGGATTGGTTGTAATTCATAGTGCTATGTGGGCCCTCTGCGTCTTGCTTTTTAGACTATTCTTGGTATGTCTCATATCGAATTTGGATTTATGGAAAGGCCTGTCATCTGCCGGTGGAAATGGAACACAAGGCATATTGGGCCATTAAAACTCTTAATTTTGATTTGGCTCAGGCAGGTAAACAAAGACTGCTGCAGATGAATGAGCTTGATGAATTGCGGCGTGAATCGTATGAGAGCTCACGAATCTCTGAAAGAACCGGCTATTCCATGACAAGAACATTTATGCGAAGACCTTTGAACCTCACCAAGGTATTTGTCTGACTCGTTTACATTTTCGGGTAAACTCAGTTAGGTGGGTAGCGCTTTCATCGTCAGTGGTTACCCATATGGCAGCGGTGGAAGTGCGAATCGAGAATGGGAAAATCTTTAAAGTCGATGGCGGCAAATCCATTTCTCGAGAACCGTAGCCGGGAGAGTAGTGAGGAGCGTAGATCAATATACCGAGATGTTCCTTCGACGTAATCTACATCCTACCTTTTTGTATATAGTTTTCTTTTCCTTTTCTTGCGTTTCTTCGCTTTATTCATTTAGTCAGCCTTCATTAAAAAAAAGCAGAGAAAACAAATAACAAAAAAAAAAAAAAAAAAAAAAAAAAAAAAATATATATATATATATATATATATATATATATATATATATATATATATATATATATATATATATATTTGGAGATTCTCTAACCTTATCCCGTATTTTGGCCTTCTCTTATAGTCGGTGGGGTGTATCGTCCTTGCATTGAGGGCAATGCCTATTTCCGTTGCGGGGGTGGGCATACACTGGTTGAGACCATTTTGGTATAGTGTTGGGTTTAATTCGGTGTTCTTAGGGATTAAGTGCATGCGAAATTTTTTTATTTTGGCTCTTTTGGGTATGGTACCGACTGTGATGTATGCGTAGCGTGACCTTATGTATGCACTCCATATAGTCTCCACTGCACATACCTGATAACGAGAACATGCACAAAACTTTTTCATATTTGGGATATCTGACCCCCGATTCTTTTCTATTCTCTAGAGTCGATCTTGGTAGGTATCACTCTCATTCATACACTACCCATGTGATTGATTTCACGCCTCGAAGCTCATTTTTACTTCTTGTGTGCTTGACTTGTGCAATGTTTTAACATTCCTTGTCAACTACATGCATCTTATTATCTGAGGAACACCTATACGTAGCTGAAAGATTATTTTAGGCCATCATTTCTCTGTTAAACTTCTAAATCATACTGAGTCAACCATTTGCACCCCTCTTGAGCCTTGAATTGCCAATTCTGTTCGAACCTTAGGACTCTTGATCACGAGGAGTACGGATGACTCCAAGGTAAGTGTGAAGGTGTAGGGGAATATGTAGTACACGGATTCGGCAAACATGAGTCGGAGGTTGGAGGGGTATGGAAGCGATGAAAAGCTGACATCGGTGAAGCCAAAATGTAGGGTGCGGAAATTTTGCAAAGTGAATGCCGGCCGCTAGCGATGCCGTACCCTGACCTAGAAAAGTGGCGGTGGCAAAGTGGTACGGTACCACATTTTTTGGTACGGTACCCGATGGCGAGCCGACGACACTTTTGGTACGGTACCGCGCGCGAATGCCCAGGAGTACGTGGGTGCGTGATTAGTGCCCAAAGGCTATTTTGAGCCACATTCCTGATGGGTTTTGAGTGCTTTCTTGCTAATCATATCAATAAGCGATTGATGTGTGCGAGGTCACTTAATTTCAATCCCGTTTAGAGTTTGTTTTTGGCTACGGTAATTTCACGGAGCTTTGCGTGCCTCGGTAATTAGTTCAAGTTTGATGTCAGATATTTTCCGAGAAATGCGAGGATTCACGGTGTTTCAACCATCAGATGAAGAAGTAGTGAGTGGATGTGAAGAAGGTTGCGGGATGCGTAGCAAGAAAAACCAGGGGATTTTCGCTAGGATTGCGAAATTTATTTCAGAGGATTGCGAGGCCGCAATCATAGCGAAAATTTTCGCAATCCTAGCGAAAAAAATTCTCAATCTATTGAAATTTTAGAGCTGTATGTGAAAGTAGCTAGGCGTAACACTAAGAGTGGCTATCTAGCGAAATTCAATTCTAAGCGAAAATACCCTGATTTAAGCTATCTCACTGCAAATTTCGCTGAGTGGCGAAATTTGGCTAGATATAGCGAAATTCAGCATTCACTAGCGAAATTTCTCCAATTTAGCTATCTCTTCAATGAATTTAAGCTGGAGTTGGCGAAGCATCGAAGCCCTGTGTTTTTTGGAATTCTTGATGTCAAACGACCACGTTTTGATATATTACCATTTTGTCCCTTATGTAATTTCATATTTTAGGCATTTTTGTATTTTCACACTTTAGGGTTGACTATATAAGCCCCTCAAACTTTGTAACCCGAAGCAACTTTTCATTTATAAGTTTTGCGGCTTTCATTTTAGGTCTCATTTTGCTCTCTTCTCTCCTCTTTCTCTCATTTTCTGGTTGCCCGAACACACCCCTTGAGGATGACAACTCAAGGGATGCTTGGCTTAAGCCTCATCAACATGAAGGAGGGTTGTTAGCTTGGTTTTAGGCTGCTGCCGGAGTTGTCCTCATGCTTTGATTATTAGTCTTTGCATTAATGGTTCCAAGCTTTCCAAACTAGGGTTTAATACTGCATTTTAATGTACGTCTTTTGATCAATACTTGCCATGCTTTAGGGTTCGATTACATTCTTGTGGTAGATGCTGCTGACATTCTTTATAGATGTCATTTAGGCCTGCTGGGAATGAGGTTAAATGCTAGGGTTTCAAGGCGAATGGGACTTTGATACTTAGTACTTGGGTTGACTCAAATAGGAGTGGTTTTAGGGTTAGGTTTTATGGCTAAACAAAGATGCGGTTTTGGCTTTGACTATATGTCAATTGCCCAATGCGAGGAAATAACCCGAGGACAACGTAATGCCCAGTGTTATCCAGTATTTAGTGACCCCGAGCCTTCAAGGTTACCATTTCACACTTCACTTTAAACCATTATAGTTATCAGTGAACAAACAACCTCCACTGTTTTTAACAAAATCCACAAATCCAGACAAAAGCCTCACCATTTTCCAAACACTGATGCAAATCATTCGTGGGATGAAAACCCATCCGTGTTCGATACTGAACCGCTATCTTTGCGAGTAGCTTGACTACGGCGATGGGAGGCTATAGGAAACAAATATTGTTGATTCCGCTCACTGCAAGTGGAGCGAATCATGCATGAATGGGCCATTTGAAGGTTTTTTCTCCCAAAAAGTTTGAACCCTTTCATATCTCCCTCCCGACTCTATATAAGAAGCCTACTAACCTAATTCTACTCACTACAAGCAAATGTAAAAGTCGACGTTTCCCCGGTCTCCATTGCTCGACCCGGTGCATCCAGTTCTTCCGCCGCCTTCGAGGAGATTGGAAGTGCTAGACCCATAGTGGTAAGTGCTCCTCATATCCTTGAGAGCAATCTAAATAAATTTTTACTGTGTTAATATGGATTGTGTTGGGTGGCTTTGGTTGGTGGTTCTATGTTCTTGGTTGATTAGGGCATCCATACGGTATAGGGGCGTTACGGTGATTTGAAAGTGGGCGAATGCATTGGAGATGGGTTGTTGGGAGACCGTTGTGTGTGTATGGGCCATTCTCGCTATATTCGCCATTTTGGCCATATCTATGGAAAGATTGAAGAACACTGGGAAAGGAAAGGCTACTAGCTCTTCTATGGAGTGAGCCGTTAAAAAACGAAAGGTCGATACTTCGTAGATTGTGAAGAAAGGAAAAGGAAAGTGGAAAGGTTCCTCATCAGAGAGTGAGGAAGAAAGTGAGAGCGAAGATGAAGAAATTGAGGCTATGTTTGTTGAATCATCATAATCGAGAGGCGAAAAGTGGAATCAGTCAATTGAAAGGCGAGGTTTTGCGTGGCGGGAATGAGAATTGAAACGTTTTTGTTCACTCACCCCATTCGTTAATGGATTATTCGAGGATCGAGAATCACTTGATTTGTCGATGAGGAGGTAAGGCTATTTAAGGCCATTGTCGAATTCTACTCCAGCAGAGAGAATCAGAATGTAGACACCTTTGTTGGAACTCTGATTCGGGAAATGAGTTAATGAGTCGTACGACTCGTCGTTAGATCGTGGATTATGTCCGCCACACTTACATGACCGACCACACCCACTTAGGGCTATTACAGAGTTTGATGCTAGTCTATTTGCAAATACCATGTGCACCAACCCGGTACCCATGGGGGGCTTTGTGCCAAGGAGTTCATCATGGGGAAATTAAAACCTGAGTATGCATTGATGAATAAGGTCATTCACAATATGATTGGGCCGAAGAGAAAAGAGAAGTTGCCAAGCAAGGAAGAAATCCGATTTAATATGGTGGCGGAAAAATTATTGACTATGCTTTGGTAATATGGTGTATTATGAGGGACTTTACGAGGTCCTGTTGGCTAAGCACATCCGCTTCCGACTCACAGTTACAAACACGGTGAGTTGGGATAAGGGGTTACAGTAGAAGAAAAAGAAGAAGTTCTTCCTCAAATTTGGGGCCCATCACAAGCAGGGCAGAAGCCAAAAAGAGTAGTACGCCCTGAGGCTCAGTTAGCATCCCTGGAGCTATTGCGGGAGAAGCCAGTGTCGTCGACTCTTGGTGGATGGTACATCCCCTTAAAGAGGATGGAGCGTAGAATCAAGGATGAAGTTCAGATGGCTACGGGAAGCGAAGCAAGCGGATCCACCGGGGATCCAAGCGGGGTTACATCCTATGTGGAGAACCGGGGTTGTTGTAGATGATCCTCTCGACTTGGAAGGGGATTACGATGAAATTTGGATAGTTGTGTAGATGAAGATGCATTCTCCTCATTTGAAGAGGAGGAGGGACGAGAAGAGTAGGAGCATTTTGGGTTAGAATAGGGTGGTGTTGGAAATTTGGTAGAGACCTCAGCCATGTCATACAACCACCCATTTTGTTTATGTAAACCCTATTTGTGTAGCCCATGGTCATTACAAGCTTGAAAGACCTTTTTTATTTTAGTTACATTAGGATGTTCCTCTTTGACTTCTATGCATGTTAGTTTTCTTGGTTATGGTAAAATGTTTGCAGTTATAATGAAGTTCATTTCAGTTTGGTGATTTCATTGCAGCCTTATTTCAGATCCGTGGTCCCTTATATGAGTATCTCTGTTTTGTAACAGTTTGTTATTTTGTCCATTACTTTGGGACTGTGGTATTCATTTAAGTTCAGATGGTTGCATACTCTGTCAGGTTATAGCACTATGTTCATTTTTTCCCTTGAGGGAAACTTGCAATGCCTAACCGCACTTTAGCGCATTTTGTTGAACCTCATAGTCGATAGGCGCTACTAGTTCAACTCTTGCTAGGGACTAGCAAGTTGTAGGTTGGGGGGTGTGTTGGATACATAAAAGTGCAACATTTATATAGGGTTTTAATCCCCCCAGCTCATGTTTTACTCTCATTTTGTGTAAGAATAGGTGCTTTTGACCATTTCACAAGCGTTTTTTATGCATGTGCAGGTTTTTCGAGTCCCGTGCATCTTCGTAGCGGTTTGGTTTCGGAGAAAAAATGTAGATCATCGTTGTCGATTACAGCCGCTGTCGAGAGGCCACTGGATAGTGCTACGATTGAAGAGGGAAGCGATTCTCGGGGAGAGCGTGAATGCCGTACCACACTTGAAGTGCGGTGCATGCGGTGAAACAATGAATGCCCAGGTACCAAATGGTGTACCGGTACCCCAGGTCAATGAATTACCAATGCACTTTTGAATGCTGATTGCCACACTTACTAGTACCCGATTACCCGACATGCAATCTATGCGAGGACTTGAGCGAGAATTTCAATCTTGGTGCAAAAGCGCGTAGATCTTTTCGACCACCGCCGAGATCACTAATGAGGATTATATTTAAGCCCACTTTAGGGCAGAGTTGAGGAGAATCGGATTCTAGGGTTTGGTTTTGGAACGGTTGGAGTGTTTCTCATAATTTTCTAGAGGTTCATAGAGTAGAGTACTTAAGTTTTCTTCGATTCACGAGGTTTTAATTACTTGTAATCTTTCGAGTTGGTTTCTATAACCTTGGTATTCTTTAAGGGATTATGTGTTTTGATATCTGACCTTGCGATTCGACGTGTTATTTCTCCATAGTCACTTTTACGATTAGTGTTCTATTAATCATGGACTCTTAGTTTTAATGGAGTTCTAAGCCTCCATGACAGGGTTCTAACAGAGTGAAACTCACCTCCTTGAGAGTACTTGACCCATGAATTCCTCTTTGTGCTTCAATGGAATTATCTGAAAGTAAACACTTCACGGAAAATCTTATAAAACCTTAGTTTGGCATCTTCTTGACAACGTGTGAACGAGGGACTCTCGGTACACGTTGTGCTTGATTGCAAATGCAGACTAAGAGTCCAAGAAAATGGTTTGAACAAGTGTTTGTTATCGCTTAATCGTTCTTTGTCTTATAAAAGCTTTTAATGTTATATCTTCCATCGAAGACCATTCATCAATGGCTCCTAGATGAGATTGTGAGTAAGAGGTGGGTATTACCTAGTCGGTGGTGAGCGAAAACCTAAGGATCCTATCCCGATCGCCTTTGCTTGTTTTAAAATAGTTAAGTTAATCGGTTCGATCAATCCGATCCACAACCCCAGGATTTTACTTTAAACGCACATTCATTGGATATCAATCCCTAAGGATCACCTAGGAAACCACTCCCTGTGGAAATGACCTATGGACTCCCATAGTAGTATAATGCTTGACGACATTAGTTCCTACGCTTGGGAATAATTTCAGCATACGAAATAGATGAAGCACCCTTTGATGCACCTTGAATGACCAGTACTTGGCAATCTTTTAGGGTTCGTGTGATTCTTGTGCCTAGACTCCATGAGATCGTTGATTCTCATTTATTAGTCATTGTAAGGTGGGTCAGGGAGTTAGGTTTTCACTGTCTGAGGGCATTGATGCTCAATAAATTCCATCTCTAAAAAGGAAAATTGTTAGGGTTTAGGTTTTATAGCTAAATGAAGATTCGGTCCGGGAAATGACTATAGATCATTCTCCCCAACGCGAGGAAATGGACCCGAGAACCCCTCAGTCATCCTTGGATCCCAAACCCAGTAGTCTGATGCTTCAGGGAGTTCTCTTTTATATTTCACTTCACTTTATTTCCAGTTTTTAGCCATCAACCCCACTGTTTTTACCACACCTTAAAATCCAAAGCAAATTCACCAATTTGGACTTAACTACAAATCATTTGTACGAAGAAAACCCATCCCTATGTTCAACCCTAGAGCCACTATACTGCAGTAGCATTGCTACGGTAGTGGGAGGAAACAGGTTTATAAATTTTGTTGATTCGGGACCACCCTCCTGCACCATGAATCAATTATGACATAAACTTCAAAACACTCAAGTTTTAAAATATTTATGTAACACCCCAAATTATACATTAACGGTTTTATAACATGTTTAGGGTATAATAAAAGTAAAAGTACATTTATCCAGAATAAATTAAAGATAAAAATAAAATAAGCAAGAACTTGGAATTAATACAACAGTTAAGGGTAAATTAATAAATTGCAATTCATGACGAGGTCGTAATATAATAAGTTCATATGCCAAAGTAGGAATATGCATAAGTTAAATTAAGAGTAAAAAGAGAGTTGGAGGACCAAGAGTAATAAAGAAAGATATTGAATGAAATAAGGAAAAATTGTGGAAGAGACAAGTGGCTTGAAGGAAAGGAAGGAAGTTTCCTCATTTGACCTGGATAATTCAAGGATGCTCCAAAGAGAGAAAAAGTGAAACAAAAAGGGGATAAGATCAAATAAGGATAAGACCAAAATAAATATCTTATTTTGGTCTTGGAAAAAAAGAGAGAGAGCAAAAGCGGATAGAGAGAAGAGAAGAAGGAAGAAAAAGAAGAAGAGAAAAGAAAAGAAGAAAGAAGGAAAGGAAAAAGAAGATCACAGGTATGGAACTATGAATAATTGTATGGAAACTATGTGTGTGTGTGTATGGAAGTCTAGTTTTGGTCTAGAAAGTTTAGATACATGGTTTGGAACCCTTTCTTTTGTGTATGGTTTGGGTTTGGAAACTCCCAAACTCATTTCTTGTTAGGGTTGAGTTAAGAAGAGCTCTAAGGCTTCTATAGATGTGTTAAAGGAAGGTGCAGTTCTGAGTTGAATGAAAATTTCCCTATGTTTGATCATACGCATTAGCCGGACCTTAGAACGGGTTTTTGGGTCAGAAATAAAGGGAATTTGGAAGTAAGTACTTCTGGTAAATTGTAGCCACATCAATTAAATTGATGTTAGGCTTTTGAATTTATCAATTTGGACCTCTGTAGACTAAGTTATGGTCCTTTTACCGAGGTTAGGTCAGCTCGGCCAGTTCAGGATTTGACTACGTATGACCTCCAACTTCGGAAGGTCATAACTTCTTCGTCCGAACTCCGATTCGGGTGTTCTTGGACTCTATGGAAAGCCCATTGAGTCAATAATAAATTAATATACCTGAGGAGGATATTAGGTGTCAGACCGAGGTGTTAGACTAAGCTCACAAAGGTCAGGTCAGCTCGGCTAGTTCAGGTCAGCTCGTCTGGGTTGACTACGTATGACCTCCAACTTCGGAATGTCATAACTCCTTCGTCCGAACTCCGATTCGGGTGTTCTTGGACTCTATGGAAAGCCCATTGAGTCAAAAATACATTCATATGCTTGAGGAGGATAGTAGGTGTCAGACCAAGGTGTTGGGCCTGGCTCATGAGGTCAGGTCGGCTCGGCCGATTCGGGTCGGCTCGATGCGGGTTGACTACGTATGACCTCCAACTTTGGAGGTCATGCTCCTTCGTCAATTTCTGATTCGGGTGTTTTTGGACTCTATGGAAAGATCATTGAGTCTAGAGTCTAACCATATTCTATTTAATGGCATTCGGTATCCACATCTGAAAATATGATTGTTGTACCAAGTGTACAAATCGCTTGGGTAAAAGAATCTGGTCAAATACGTGATAAGAAAGAGATAGATATGAACAGAGATAGCAACATAAGTAGATTTGACAGAGGGAGTATAGAAGAAAAGAATAAAATGATAGCTGAGCATGTATAATTATATGGCCTGAAATTGGATATTGAATGTGAGACATATATGATCGGTCTTGACACTCCTAGCATCTTCTGGCTTCTGTACGTGGCGGCACATTATACATGACCCGGTGCTTTGGCACTCACGCTGAGTGTTTCGACACTTCTATTACGTGGGCAGGCACGTCTATGTTCGTACCGTATTGTACCTTGAGTATATATTGTACCAAGTCTCGTTCATTTCTTTATCTAGGTCGAGCAGCGAATGTTTATCGTGTGTGTCCCGAATAAGAAATGATAAAAGGTAAATGGGTTGAACATGAAGGGTACCTAAGGGTATTAAAGAAAGGAGTCTATGTTAAACCTACGGGAGATAGAGACCGGTCACGATAAAGTACAAGTAAAACTTACAAGTATAGAAATGTATAGGTATATGTCATAAGATATGATAGTCTAATAAAGAGTACATGAAGATATAAGTTAACAAGATATAAGATGTTACCAGGAATGAGTACATGTACACGAATGATAAGAGCGAATATGAATATAAGAATGAGTAAATACATGCATGATAAAAATATAGGAATATATGCACATTATAGAAATATGAGCGAAGTAATATGAAGCTACAGGATATGAGCAGTCTGATTAAAGTAATGATAGTATATATTATAAGCAGTATGATAACAATAGTTATTCATGCTTATGAGATATGTATAGAAAATGTAATAAAGCGGATTGCACAGTAATGCGACCAAGTAGAGGGATAGATAGGCATGCCTATGGGAAGATACGAGTTCTTGCTGCGGCTATACGGATACGAGATGTCGAGGCCCGTTTAGGTTGATAGGATAGATCCGTTTGGATCACGGTGGCCGCGAAAAGGTTACCACAGTGCCTTCGGGCCCTTTATAGATGGTCATTGTCTCGTGCAGTGACTGCGGTGCTAACCGGGCCCTCATGGACCTTGTTTCGTCACCGGTGGTCACAGCGCTTAACCGAGACCTTTATAATTTCTGTATCACTTTGTGTTCTGAGGCATGGAAGAAAGTAATGAAAAGTATAACGAGGAAAGCTTGGTATATATGAAAATAGTATATGAACAGTACATGAATCAGTACATGACTACAGTATATGAAATTAGTACATGAACACAGTACATGAAAATAGAACATAACAAATGATATAGTATATAAGCATGAAAGTAATATATGTATAAGAATATGACATGCACATAATAGGTTATGTGATATGAACCATTAGAAAGATAATAGATCAAATGATAAGTACTAGAATAAGAAATATATGATATGAATATATGATAAACATACCTAAATGAATAGATGGAACATGCTATGAACACATGATAGAAATGCATAAGTGCTAAGAACAATAGAGATAAGTAAAAGTGCATGTATAGATAGGAGATATGTCAAAGACAGAGAACATGTGACATGCAATAGGAATGTAAAGATGATAAGAAATAAAAAGTTATATGAATATGTATAGATATATGAAATGCATATGTATAAGCTTGTGACGGTCTGTGATTGGTTGTCCATGCTTATGTTCCCAAAGCGTAAAGCAGCACCGGGTGTTCAATCCGTGTAGGTACTAAGGAGGAAGCAGAAGACAAGGATAGAGGACAGGACATCCCACATCAGTAGAGCAAGCCAGCTCAGAGATAGGTGCTCATCGCACTGCTTCCGCGATCTCTGATGTGTTGTATTAGATAGAAAATGTACATGTCTAAGTAAATGGGACTCAGTTTA
The DNA here is from genome assembly GCA_016808115.1 of Tetrastigma voinierianum. Lineage (NCBI taxonomy): Eukaryota > Viridiplantae > Streptophyta > Magnoliopsida > Vitales > Vitaceae > Tetrastigma > Tetrastigma voinierianum. The sequence goes on from JAEQBH010000731.1 coordinate 101,142, forward strand.
TGTGTATAGAGTTTGAGGGACACCACTCCGGTGGTAGTTCTTTTGTAAATGTAAATGATTTTTGTTATTACAGAAATTGTTTGCATAATCACAAGTACAAGTTCAGCTTTGAGAAAGAACCGGTCAATAGAGTCGATTATATAGTCTCGCCCCGGACTGGTTCGGATTCGCCGTCGGTCGGATAGGGAATCGGTGTGATGTTAATGGGAAAGTTTAGCCAACTTGTAGCCTTCCACTGAAAGGGTCTTGTGATTCATGTTTGAATCAACCTAAAGTTGGACAAATGTCATGATCCTAGTTAAGAGAATCCCTTATAGTTAATTAATAGTTATTTTAGTGGGGGAAACCAACCTAGAGTTGTGTCCCTTTACTAAGAAATACTCCAGCGAGATCGATGGTGAATACTTAATTTGAAGAAAATAGTAAACTATCTAAAATAGTCCTTATTTATTTTCTCGAGAGGCCAAGTTTAAAGGGTAAGTCGATCACCTAGTCTGAGATAGAAGTGACTTTGGAATTGATTAGATTATATCATTAACTTTGAGAATATAGATTTAACTTTAAAGTAGGATGGCAAGTTCTGTGGAAGTTAATTTATCTTTTCTTGATGTGTAATTTTGAGTGTTATATTTTATACTATCAGTACAAATTGTATATATAATTATATATGTCTTATCGCAGTGATAGACACATCTTGTGAGCACGATTTGATTCGAAGATAAATATGTATGCCTTCGATCCATTAGCATCAATCATTTCGAACAACAGGTTAGATGGAACCAACTATGTGAGTTGGAAGAGGAGTCTAAACATTCTCTTAACTTGTGAGGGTATAATTGGGTGACCTTAGAGCCACTTCATGTACCACCCACAGAGAGCTCAACACTTGAAGAGAGAGCTAACTATGAAGCATTGAGGAAGGATGATGAGAGCTGACTACATCTTAGCTTCTCTTAATGAAGTGATAGGAGGTCATCATCAATCCATGAGTACTTCAAATGCAATGTTGTTAAGTCTTTAGGAGATGTTTGGAGTTCAAAGTAGATCAACTAAGCAAATGGTAATGATGTAAATAATGAACACTATAATGGCTGAAGGTACCCCAATGGGAGATCATATGATAAAAATGATCAGGCTCTCTAATGAACTAGGAGACCTAGGTGTTGATATTGATTGTGAAACATAAAATAACATGGTCCTTGAGACGTTGCCTTCTTCCTTCGGTCATTTCAAGTTGAATTATCCTATGAACAAATTAGAATGGTCTTTGACTGAACTAATGCAACAACTTCAAATAGCTGAGACAGTTGTAAAGGGCTAGTCAAATGTTAATTTTGTGTTTAAGTGAATCCTCTAAGCCTTCCAATGGGAAGAAAAAGGAATAAAAAAAAGTAGTCAAGTGTTCATGCTAAAGCCAAGATTGCTAAGAAAGTTAGACCTTTTGATCCTAATAGGAAACCAAAAGGAAAGTGCTTCAAGTGCAGACAAAAGGGATATTAGAAGAAGGATTGCCCTAAGTTAAAAGGACAATCAGGTTACTTCTCTACTGCAGTCATTGAGTCTTGTTTTGTGGCCGATTATGCCAATTCTTGGTGGATAGATTCAGGAGCCATTGACTATATTTGTAACTCTTTACAGGGGTTCAGAGTGACAAGAAGTCTCAATGAAGGAGAGATGCAGTTAAAGATGACTTCCTTAGCTTCCATCTCAGTCATAGCTGGAGGGGATCTTAGTCTTAGTTTTTCGAATAATTTAGTCTTAGTTTTGTATGATTGTTTATTTATACTTGGGTCCAAAGAATTTAATTTCAGATTTTAAATTATGTAATGATGGTTATTTAGTTTCTTTTAATAAAACTTTTTCTATTATAAAAAGAAAATGAGGTTGTTGCATGTAGCACATTGATGAATAATCTACATCTTATTGATTGTGTTTGTGATTTAAGTTGATAGTGTGAAAAATCATTGAAAATAAAAGAGTCATAAATTTGAAAAATACAAAGACTAGTGAGTTGGCCATTAGCCACTTTGTCCCTAGAGTAGCTACCACTATGCTAGAATTGTATTCAACGTAAAATGACCAAGATCCTTTACCGCCAAAGGAGTTAGAGCTGAGGGTTGTTTGGAGTTGATACACTCAGATGCGTGTGGACCATTTAGTGTCCTTGCAAGAGGTGGCTATGAATATTTTGTCACTTTTACTAATGACTACTCAAGATAAGGATATGTGTACCTAATGAAGAAGAAATATGAGGCCTGGGATAAATTCAAGGAATTTAAGGCTGAGTCAGAGAAACAATTTTAGAAGACACATTAAATCACTTTGTTCTGATCGAGGTGGTGAGTACATACATATTGAATTCATTTATATCCTTAAGGAGCATGGGATTTTATCTCAACTTAGTGCTTGCTATAAAGACTACAACAAAATCGAAGTAGCGGAAAGAAGAAAACCGAACTTCATGAACATGGTAAGGTCGATGATAAGTTTTCCACATTACCTTCATCTTGTTGAGGATATGCCTAAAAACCCATTGTCGCTGTTCTAAATATGATGTCATCCAAGTTAATACCAAAGACACCCATGGAAATGTGGACATGTCAGAAACTTAATTTAAGTCATATATGCATATGAGGTTGTGCTGCTTATGTATTAAAGTAGTCATCTAACAAGTTGGACACAAAATTAGAATTATGTTGGTTTGTTGGATATCCAAAAGGTACAAGGGGCTACTATTTCTATAGTAAATCTAACATGAAGGTATTTGTGAGTACAAAAGCCAAGTTCATGGAAGAAGAATACATTATGAATCACATAATTATGGATATGAATGAATGGATGGAAAAGTGAATCCCTAGTATCTAAGATAATGTACATTCGTATTGATCCCACATTACTAATACACAAATGATACACCAAATATGCCTCGTCGTAATGAGAGGGTCATTATACCACCTGCTAAGCTCATGTTGATGGGAGAATTATCTTTGATAATCCAATAGTCAAATGAGGATGATCCTATAGGTTACTTCGAAGCAATTAATGATAAAGATCCCGGTTTTTGGAAAGGGGATATGAAATTAGAATTAGAACCCATGTATTCCTAATAATGTACGGACTCTCATGGATTTGCTCCAAGGGGTTAACCTATTGGTTGTAAATGGGTGTACAAGAGAAAGGGATGAGTAGATGGAAAGGTTGAGACATATAAAGCTAGATTGGTTGCAAAAGGTTATAGTAAAAAATCAGGTTTTGATTATGAGGAAACTTTTTTATGATAGCATGATGTTCATCAATACTTCTATCCATTGCGGCGCTATTATGATTATAAGGAAATATGACAAATGGGCGTCGAACAACATATACTTGCTAGCCGCCAGAAGAAAACATCCATATGATGCAACTAGGATGGTTTCATAACCAAGGTAAAAATTTTACATGATATGCAAGTTGCATAAGTCCATACATGGACTTGTGACATCGAATCAGGGAACAAATGTTTTGATTAGGTAATCAAATCTTTTGGTTTTGATCAAAATGAGAACCTTATGTATCGAAAAATTCGAGATGATATAGTAGTTTCTAATTTTATATATGGGCGACATTTTTGTTGATTAGAAACAATTTTGAGATATTGTCAAGAATCAGTCCAACTATTTAATTCCAAATAAAAAGTTTGGGAAATGTGCTTAATATATTAGAGTATTAAAATAATACGAGACAAAAAAAAGAATAAGGTGTCTGATTTCTTAAGAAAATTATATTGATAGTATATTGTCTAAGTCTGACATACAAGATTCAGAAAAGTTAACCGTTTAGATATGGAATCAATCTTTCTCATGACTAGTGTCCTATGACAACTGAAGAGAAAGAATACATGAAGATAGTACCATATGCTTTAGCAGATGGTAGTCTTATGTATGTGAAGTTATGTATTAGGCCAGATATAAGCTATTCGGTTGGAATAGTGAGTAGGTATTAGTCTAATCCAGGTAGGGAACATTGGACCACTATGAAGCATATACTTAAGTACCTACAGAGAACGAGGGATTATATGCTAGTTTATCATGATGATAAGTTGGCCCTTATAAGATATACTGATTCTGAATTTCAATCATATGCAGATTTGAGGAAATCCACATATGGATATGCTTTTACATTGGGTGGAGCCTTTGTTAGTTGGAGGCATATCAAGTAATCATAAATTGTTGATTTAATTATATATGAAAGTTAAATATGTGGCAGCATCAAAGGCAACTAAGAAAGTAGTATGGCTTAGAAAATTCCTTATGGAATTAGGAGTCATAGCTAAGGTTATTGATCCTATGATCTTGTACTGTGATAATAGTGGGGTTGTTACTGAAGCTAAAGAACCAAGGAATCATAGGAAAGGCAAGCACATAGAAAGGAAATATCTCCTAGTTCGAGAGATTGTTTAGAGAGGAGACATCATAGTAGAGAAGATTGCATCTGAGGATAACCTAGCAGATCTTTTTACTAAAGCACTTAAGATTAAAGTGTTTGACTCTCATGTATACAACATAGGTCTCAGATGTACTTGTTAGTTTTTGAGTTTCATGGTTTATAATGTAATTAATTTGCATTAATAAAATTGGTGTTTCAGTTACTTCATATTATTGTGTTCATTTAGGTCTAGTTCAAGCACATTGTATATGTTTGAGTGTGGCAGCATGTGGTGCAAAGTTTATCTGAGTTCTTTATTGTTGAACATTATGTGATTCATGAATATTAGCAATCATATGATTTTGGTATGATTTGCCAGTTCAGTAAGATGGTTTGTCATAGCTTCAATTGATTCTCTGGATCTATCCATACTAATATATGTAATTACATATGACTGGAACAGTTTCAATTATCTCTCTCTCTTGGCTGGTTGTATAGCTACTATCTCATGAGCTCTTAACTTTGAGGTCATTGGAGACTTGAGGGAGTGATTGTCATTTTGAGGTGCTTCTTATGACCATCTATTATTGATAGTCACTTATAGTGATGTTAGATGACTTTTTGCTCTAGCTCATAGAATTTTGCTTTGACCAAACGGAGGTGATGACCAGTTATATGACAATATACAACTGTGGTAAAACATGAGGTGATTGATCCTTAGTTTCCCAGCCAAAGTGGCCCACTTGAGTTTAGAAGCGGAACTTACATTCATGATGAAGTCAAAGGAATGGCTTTGTAGCTTTTAAGTAAATAGTAATTTCGATATTTTATAGTATAATGCGAAATTACTAGTATGGATTCATGGGGAGATGGTGTGAGTAATTAGTAGAGACATAGTAATCTTCCACAATGATTTGGAATGAGAAGTTTTAGATTTTGGAGTGCGAATTAGTCTACTATAATTGGTTTGGTGACCAATTGAGGAATTATGTCTGTCAGGTTCCATAGAAGCTAAAGTGGAAAGTACAGGTCCCCCCGATTAAACCCCATTTGTAAATTAGTCGAGTGTTATGAGTTATTTATGATTCATATGAGCCTTCAAGTTTGCCTTAGGGTTAGTGGTAGGATGTTAGAACTAAACCCAGATAAACAAACTAGAGTTTTAATTGAGTTGGACCATTGAACTTATATGGGCTAATTATTGGTTCAAGTATGTAAGTGGATTCAATGGTCCACTAAACCCTATTATAAATATAACATTATATTTAGGTTTAGGGTTAAAGACTAATTTTAGAGGGAAAGATAATTTCTTTGTGTCCTAAATCTAAAAGCAAAAGGCGTCGGACTGTTCTTAGAGCCCATACTCGTGTTTCAGACCTCTGAATGTCAGTTTAATGCTTGGGGAAGATTCATGGATCAATTCCATTCCAATTAGTATGCATTTTATCAAATCAATAAAATATATTTTTTATATCATTGTTCATGGTTTTACTTTCGTTGCTTATGAAATTTATAGGAATGTCATAGGATAAGAGAATAAGAGAGAAATCTTAAAATGAAAATATGAAATATTATTAAACTTCAATTGATGATCAAGAGAGGAATACATTAAGAGGGCATATATAAATCCCATATTTCCTAAATCAAATAAAAGCAATTCTTAAAAAAATATTTCTAAAAAAAATTAGAGAGAAACAAATCTTTCTAAAATAAAAACACTCTAAAATAATAACAAGACTCAAATCATGTCTCAAAGTTTCACAGCCTCCCAAATCTAAATGTTCCATAATCAAGCCCAAACTCACCATTGATTGTTGTAGATATTCTTGAGTCATATATGATCAATGAAAAAAAACTAATAATTTTTCTCATATTTTAGTAAATTTTAATTTTTAAAATTATAAACAAATGTTCTAGAAAAATAAAACAATTTTAGGATTTTGGATTTATAAATTTAAAAATTTTGAAAATTAGTCAATACATGGTCATCCATCTAATCAATCGACTTTTCATGTAGATTAATTTTTTTTTAACCTATTCATTTATATATATACTACGAATACTTTTACGTCACGAGCATTTGTATCATTAATCATAGCGTTTAAGTATTTATATGCATTCAGATATTTATATTAATTACGTACAATATAAAATTTAATTGAATAAATATTAAAACAATATGATTAAAGGTATAAATAAACAAATAAAAAGCTATAAACTAATTAAATTCACAAGATGAATTTAGGTCATGCTATAATGCTTCTTTTCTAAGTAAATCAAAAGCGAGGAAGCGGGGAGTTAGATCATGCACGTGCACATATATTATTTGAAAATTAGATGAAAAATCAATACATTGGAAAAAATTCTTCCCCTCAAATGAGAGAGTCTTAAGAAGGAATCAGATTTCACGTATTTTAACGATGCAAACATTGATCATGAAAAAAAACAAACATGAAAGAAGACAAAGAGGCATAAACTTCTTTTCTGTGAGAGCCCACGGAAGGGTAGTCATTGCAGGATGAGCTTCATGTGTCTTCTTTGGAGGAAGAATCTAGGCGAGAGAGAAATTACACAGAGTCTTGAAGCAAGTAGGACGAGCTTGGGTTCTACATATTAGCCTGAGAAGCAATTAAGAGCGAATAATGGACATATAACGATGTTTATACATGGATGAATCAAAATAGTAAAATACAAATAAATTGTAGTTTTATAACCTTAAGGGAATGTGCAGATGTTTAGCTGCAGGTGAAGAAATGACATCTCCAAGAGCCGTAATAGAACGATTAATATTTTGGGCTCCCTAGAGCATTGTACTTCGATTTTGGCTACTCTATAGCTTCCAGCTAGGTCTACAAGCCATAACTTGCTTCTAGTGCAAATCCCTATTCAATAAATTCTCTTCTTTCACCACCACACAATGCATGCTGCATAAGAAAATAGATGAAAGAATGACCTTCAACACTAAATAACCCATATCCCAAGATTCATACAATGAAGTGAATTAATTTCAATAAGAATAAACCAGTAAGATCGACTGCTATGCTCATTAGCAACAATCCTGGCTTATGATGTATTCCTTCAACTAGAGCCATAATTTCTTTTCAAAAAACAAAAAGGAGCCAAAATTCATTATAGAGGAAATTCGTAGGAAAAGTGTTCTTTGAGATGCAAAAATGAGAAATGGAATCCTCCTTAGGTAAAGTGTTTGATTGGCATTTCAGAAGAAAGCTCCTCCCCCTTGGCAAAATGTTTTGACTGACATTTTAGGAGCAAACTCCTCCTTGAGATGTACCCAAGCAAATTTTCACTTCCAAGACCAAGAAAAACATCAACTTATGTATAAGCAAATGGCCTGAAAATCTCATTTGTAGTATTAAATCTACTCATTATTATTTGAATTTTTAACATAATTTCAAGAAAAAGTAAGATTTCTACTCCAAAGATTTTTCACAAACCTTATCAAACAACAAAGAAACATAAATAAAAGATAAAATGTGCAAGAGCCCTTACTCTACGTCCTTGTAACAGCTCGAGGTTAAGTTCCTGTAACATATAAATATCATATTTTTCTCATCACAAACGTCTAGGGCGCTAACAGATATATTATACCAAAACACATCTGGCAATCTTTGCTTTCTGGGTCTAATACATACCTGTATGGAAGCTTTCTTTCATCCATTTTGTTAAATATAAGCGATATTCTATCACATAAAAACAATAAAAAGAAGTCATTAAGCAAATTAATATATGCATTCATTCAATGTGAACATGCTAAATGATCAAATGTTGATTTGTGTCTTAATTCTAATTCAAGCATGCTAATAACCATGATTGCTTTTATTTCAAGAAATGTTATTGCACATAAAAGTAAGTTTTTGAAGTTCGACTTGGTAAAAATCAATTTATTTTTGAAGGAATGTGATCGATAAGCTATTGTCTTCCCTCTTACTTCAGACTTTTTTTTTTTTTTTTTCATGTTGAAAGTGTGTTCTATAAGTTCATATTACCTGGACAAAAATAGCACAACAATTTTATTTTGTATTCTTATTTTTAGCATTAATTAGAGAAAATAAAATATGGAATAAGAATATATTTCATTACAAAATCAAAATCAATAAAAAAATGAAATTCATTCTAATTAGTTTACTTTTGTGTCAAACTTATTTCATTGAGATAAGATGGAAAGATACCAAAAAAAAAAAAAAAGGATTTTTTCAATATTATTTCATTTAAAGGCAAAAGAATAATAAATTACCCAAGAGATGCATTCCCACCAAAAGAATTTAATTTAAAAAAAATGAATTTTCCTATATTCCTTATCTTCCAATCCTCTCTTCTCACCTCTCCACTCATGTTTCAGCCTCAATCCTCACAACCTACAGCTCTCCTGCTTCCCATGCTGCCATTTCTCAATCGTTGTTTTCTCTCTTCTCTCAGGACTCCTGCATACTGTAAGTTTATTCCTTTGAAGATTATGTATGTGTACATCGCTATACCTATTAAAAAACAAAGCATATATACATGATCATAATCGTTTTTCAATATTTATTCATTATCTATGAAACCACATGTTAAAAAAAGATTGAAAAATCCACACACTCCATTACCATCTAAAACCAATAATCAGAATATTCTAAATAGGATATCAAGTTATAATTGTCTAACAAAGAAGTCATAAGTTAACTACAAAAATGATTTTCACAAAATGAAAACAAATATAGGATGAAATGTAAACAGGGAAAACAAACAAAAGCATTTCACTAAGATCACGGTTTGTTGTCAGATTCTAGTTCTTACATGTGAAACAGATTACCAACATTTGTCTTTTGTATGAGACTAGGAAAATTTACCTATAACTTGAATTTCTTTATGATCCATTACTAAACAAAATTATAAATAGGTAACGCGTTAACAGGTCAATAAATGCAAAATTTATGATGCTCTGGGATCACTACTTGGAAGGATAATAACCAAAAATAAATGCATCATATGAGACTTGAATTGAAATGTAGTCACCCCTATTACCTGAAATAAATACATCCACTGATAGACTTGGATTGAAAATAGAGCAAAAGAGCTTTCTACACCAATTGTATTGTAGACATGAAAATAAAGTAAAATCTTTAAGGCAATCCAAGACTTGCCTCCTTTTAACATATCTTTTGGCATTCATCCAATCATAAGCTTTTCAAGGAAGAAGAAATCTATTAGAATGGTTGAAGAATGCAAGGAGCTTCTTTCATTTATTCTATGATTTTTAGACTTACTGTCATGCAAGGACCATCTTTTGTTACATACATGATGGTGCATCCATTGAAACATAAGCAGGGGAAGAGTGCATATGACAAATTATATTGCTTGAAGTCAATTCATTACTTAAGATTCAATTAATTATTAAATTTAACTATGACTCAAGTTTGTCAAACACATCTCAGCGGGAAGTACTAAACATGTTGCTAAATTTCTCACTTCCATAAAGAAATAACGTCATTCCCACAAAGCAAGCTTTAATTTAATCAACAAATTGTATACCAACAATATAGTGGACTCAATTTTTATCAGACCGACCTTATGATATACATCCTCTTTTCTATGAGTTGATATGATTTACACCATAACTATTTTGCTTTTCCTGTTCTTGCTAATAACTGTGAATCTCAATGGCACCATGAAGTCAATGCACTGATCATCTTCAATGCAATGATAAGGCTAATTAGACTTTGAAAAACCCATAAATAATTTTATAAGGAACATACACAGAATTACCATAATGTAGCAAACCAACAAAGAGTGTATGCGAATCAACTTCCAAAATATTACAGAATTTTGTGCATTTCCATAATCTTCCTAATAAAGAAAGCAAAAAATAGGAAAAGAACAAGGATTCTTCAAACATAAGTATTGATCAATAACACTAAAATCTCTGAGGAATAACTACAGTGACAGTTAACATGGCATTTGTTGACTTCTTGATCTAGAAATGAAGGGGGAAAATACCATTTCAATATAGAAACAACAAATGGCCCTTTCAAGGCATGGGCTTTGGTGTAACATTTTTTTGATAGGTTGACCTCAAAGTCAAAGGGGCTCTGGTATAACATTCAATTGACCATTTGGCGTCATGTAGGTTTTTAATTAAATCTTCACTACTATTCTTTACAATCTTTACATAGAAAATTACACTCACCTATCATTTGACTTTTTATCCCTTATAAAAACAAATTTAATTATTATTATTATCCATCAGATTAAGAGTTAATAAACAAGAAACAATTTCAGTCATCTAACCAAGTGTATTGGACAATTGATTTCTTCTAAACTAATGCTTAGCCACATAATGGATACAACTCATGGAAACCCCTCCAAGGATCCTGATATAATGAAAATTACATAATATAGTTACCTCATTGATTGCCACCAACACTTGGCCATTGCTCTTCTTGACCTTCTTAAGCTTCTTCAGAAAATACCTACGTCGGATCAAACCAAAACCCTAACTCAAAACCTGAACCCAATTTACAATCAAACAATAACCAACTAATCCAGAGATCATTATCATGTCCCACATACCAGAACTTGGATTTGGTAGATCTTTTACTCATTTAAGCATTTCATCAAATAGATAAAGCACAAAAAAGAACAAAAAAAAAAAGTACTTTATTTATATGCTAATAATATAATCAATTTTTCCTTTACCTAAATAGAGTTCATGATATTAGTTGTAAAAATAATAGTAAGAATGAGAAGAAGGGCACGTGTAAAACCAATAATGGCTCTGCATGAAACCCATACTCTATCGATACAAATTTCTAGGGCAGGAGCAATCTTGGGCCAATCTCATCACATAAAAGATGAACAACAAGATTATAGTGCACTGAAATAAGGACAGTCCAGAGAAATAGACTGACATACTGGGTTTGCAGCATAATACAATTATTTTGTAGAAGATAAACAATTAGACCGACGAAGATATCCAACAATTATGTAGACATGTTGTTCTTTCATGTGAAATGAAATAAAAATACCTTCCTCACAAGTAGCGGCATTGCGGGGATTCCACAAACGAACACCTGGCTCCCATATATCAACACGTGTCTTCCGCAAGTAATGAGGTGTCTTTCGCAAGAGAGCATAAGGATATATATTGATGATGCTTTTTTTAAATCGGGCCCAGGGTGGGCGTGTGGGGCGTCGTTAGGTCGGACCAAACTCTTGGTGAAGAATTTAGTACGTAGGATGCTGGATCGTCGGTACAGTAGGATCATTGCGGTGCTAGTTGGCCGACAGGTTTGAGAAGATATCCTCCTGCAGCAAAACAAGAAGAAGGGAGTCGGCGAGGGCTTCGCAGAGTGGCAGCTCCGTCTAAAAATCGGTTTCTTTACGAGAGAAAGAGCGCAGAGAGGCGAATAATATTTGCGTATGTCTGCGTATGAGTGTGTGTACCTTTCTTAGATGGGGTGGCTGTGTAGCCATTTATAGGCAGATGTTGACCAGGTTTGGATGGTGATTAGGATTTGTTCCCATTGGATGAGATATTTCTTATTAGTGTCGATATCGGATTTGGTGATGGATATAGAAAGAGCAGTTTATTTGGGATAATCTTCCTTCCTTATTGGGGGATCCGATTTGATGCTGATCTATTATTGTCTTTCTTTCCTTATTGGTGAGGTTTGGTTGGATTTGTGGAATAATATATTATTAGGGATTATTCTATTTTCTGTACCTATAGGAGACTTCCCATAATCGGTCTTTGGGCCAATCGGGTTGGGCCTTCATTCTGGGCTGGCACCAGAGGCTTGAATGTTGGCGTAGAAAGGCCTGAATGCTCCAATGGGCATGTCTCTCCTTTGGGGTTTAGCGGATGGGCCTCAATGTTTCATTGGGCTGGCCTCTTTCTTGGGCCTGGCAGGTGGGCCTATGTGCCTTATTGCAGACCCTATCGGTTGCTGACCCTTGTATCGGCACTTGGTGGCGAGGCGTAACGTGTCTCGCTTGGATGCGGTTTCCAGTAATGCGCTCGGGGCTGGATTAATTAGGGCTTGGTCGCCGTCATTTGTCTTATGATAATGATGACTCTTCGGTTTCGCACTTTCAGTTCTCCTCCTTTAGTTTCCACCTTTGTTTCTTTCGACATCCTCTGTCTTGTGTGCCTTTGCTAGGACCTTCTCTTTGCCTTTAAGCGAGTTCGGACTTCCTTACTCTGCGAGTGCTTATGTCTACGAGCACTTTTTGTGCAGAGTCTTTTTTTAGTGTCTTTCTTGGGATAGTCTTTTCTGTCGTGTTTCTGGGTCCACTGCGTCTTTGTTTTCTTGGTCTCTTTTCGGGCGATACGACGAGGTGTTAGAGTTGGGTTGGCTGAATTTTATTTTCATTATCCACTTTCATCATGGGTCCGAGTCGTTCTTCTTCTTTGCATGTCAGCCAGTGACTCTTCGAAGCTATTAGCGGATTACAGACGTGAGCGGCGGTGTCAGCCGTTTGATCGAGTTGAACCGAGTGCCAGGGTGGCTTCCTCTTCCCTTAGACAGGGCAAGGGAAAGTAGACTGATTAAATACCTTAGAGGGTCGAATATCTAAAGATCTGCCGTTCGGCTATGCTTTAAGCGTGGGACCTAGCAAGGTTGGTCCTTCATATGGGGCCATCTTTGCCGGGGCGTTGCTCCCGGCCACTCCCTTTGGCGTTCGGGTGTAGTCCACGGCGTTTTGACCCTTTATGTGGTCTGCATTGCCTAGATGGTGTGTTTCTTGAGTGGCCTTCGATGCGGTCTTAAGCTTCCCTCGCATTCCTTCGCAAAGGTTTGCAGCACTTTAATAATAATCTGCTCAACTCGTAATGGTTCAGGAGTATTTGGATTAGTCTCTTTAGTTTTCTTTAGGGACCCGGGGGCTCGGGGTGTCCCTAGCATAGCCTTGCTTCTTTACCTTTGCTTGAAGGAGACATCAGGGGCTTTCTTTGACCTACAGGCTTTCGGCACTCTGGTGATTCCGGGTTTATCCCTCCTCCCACAGGCTGTGGAAGGGACGCTACTTCTTCGTTAGCCGGCCGTGGTGGGAGGCTATGACCCTCTGACAAGGGACGACCTCTAGGCGTTCAGGTGGCTTGGACTACCCAGAAAGTCTTAGGTAGTGTTAGATTCTGTTTTTTGGTTGTAACTTGTGTCACGGTCAGCGGGTATCTCGATTATGTACTGTCATACATGCTTCTCAGTGCTTTCGAATTGATCTATTGGCCCGAAGATAAGCCATAGCGTTAGGCGTTGGTTGAGAGTGTCCTTCTCGTCCCTTCACAGCGGAGGCGATCATGTCGGATGTTCACGGTCCATCGGGTTCGAGGTCTGCTCAATCTGCTGTTGCAGGCCTTCACCTCCATACGCAGCAGAAAGTTCCTCCCGTTGGGCGCTGGCGCTGCCCAGGCAGCTGGGGAGCTGTTGACTGATTGGAGATGGTGTCTGAGCCGAAGTGAAATGAAAAACCTCGGACTACGGTGAAAGATAGGCCGGCTTTGGTCAAAGTTCCGAAGTTGGGGGCTTCTTCATCTTCCCCGTCCTCTCATATCCATAAATCAGGACGGGTTATGGCTCCTATAATTTTGAGTTCGCGGTCCCATTAAGATGCTCTTTGTAGAGCGAAGGTCCCTACGGGTGAAATGGGTTGAGCGGCCAGTTGGCGATCACGCCCATTAAGAATCTGGAACATGACGAAGGTTAAAGTCAAACCCAAAAGGGCGGAAGAGCGAGGAGGAAAGATCCGGAACCCCAGGTTGGCGAGATGGGGATTCTTTACTTCATAATGCCGAACTCGCGGCCGTAGTCTCGTCTATTCTTAAGGATTCTGATCTTAAGAGGTCGGTTCTTGTTGCCCGGATTGATGAACTGACTCTATCTCGAGGGGGTCGCCTCAATGGATTCCGATACCTTGTCATATTTTGACTCCATTTTGAGATGAGTTTCGAACTTACGTGGATATTGATTCCATGTTGGATGTGCAGGTGGCTACTCATTTGAAGGGTTTGACGAAAGGCCAAAATAAAGAAGGTCTCATGCTAAAGCGGCCGGGCTTATAAGGCGGGTGGCTTCCCTCTATCTGAGGCGAGTTGAGCTCTGAGTCGAGATCTGACGTATGACCCGGGAAGGCGTGGCTTCAGAGTCGATCTGAAGTACCACCACTTCGGCTCCTGCTCGTGCCAAAGGGTAGGGAGAGGCGAGGCCGGAATGGCAGGGCGGCCGGCGAAGCGGGATGATTTGAGTTTCTTGTGAGCGACTTGATGGAGGCTAGGGATGGGGTACGCAATCCACCTAGTATGAACTTGGATGGTTAGGGACCGAGGGCTTCTCACGTCCCGAGGGGCGGGCTCGGAGTCCCCAGGAAGAGTACGTACGATCAAAGGCGATCTTAGTGATAAAACGTGTTGGACGAGGCTCGTCGCGAGGCCCCAACTAGGTAGTCGATTCGATTAGGCTTTGAATGAGGAGTGTCGAGCGGGTTGCGTGGGGACCTCGTCGACAGCAAATATTTGGTGGCTCAGCTGAGGCAGTTATTGGGCGAGGCGGGCTTCTAATCAATGGGTTTCTAGGTGGCTGCCTTCGGAAGAAGAATTTGTGTTCTCTTCCTATTAGGCACGGACTTTAATTTTGACCTTCGGCGAGAGGATGGGGGTCCTTCTCTGCTGAATTTATCTGGAGAAGCGAGGCTGCCCATTTGGGCGCTCCTTAACTACCGTCTGCTTCTCATGGTGCCTAATCTCCTGTACGTCTTACCGCTTGCCCGATGTCGGCACATGCTTTTTTTTTTTTTTTTTGTTGGGCCTGGGCCCCAAAACATATGTAACCTTGTCCTTGATGAATACTCATTTTTGCACCTCATTTCTTTCGTCTCTACTTGTGCTCTTCTTGACGCTTTTCTTAATTTGGATCGACTTCTTGTCTGCATGGTCTGAATTGGGCGCCTGAGTTGAGGTGTTGAGCTGCTTAAACTGGTCCACTGAGGCTTTTGGGCTCTAAGGCCTAGTAACTGTAGGCCCGACCTTTGGGATACATGGCCTTAGATGAGGTACATTGAGCTAAATCAATGTAATTCTTGAGAGCTTAGTCGAATTTGATTCGCTGAGTTGAAATGACTCCTAGGCTGCATGGTCTGTGTAGAATCGTTGGAGGCTCATCAATACGAGCTCTTTGGGCTCAGTCGGTGATTTATGCGAGTTAAATGACCCGCGCCCAAGTTTGCATATTTGTGTAGAATGGTTGAGCTCGTCGTGCGAGCCTCACGGGCTCAGATCAATTTGATTTGCACAGATTGAAATGACTCTAGAACGCATGGCACGTGTAGAATCGTTAGACTCGTCAATGCGTTCTTGTGATCCGTCCAGCTGATTTGTTTGAGTTGAAATGACTACCCAAGGCTGCATGGCACATGTAGAGATAGTTGAGCTCGTCAATGCGAATTTCTTAACTGAGCTCCGTCGGTGATTTGCAGATTGAAGAGTGACTCACAGGTTGCATGGCTGTGTAGAATCGTTGAGCTCGTCAATGCGAGCTGCTGTGCTCCGTCGGCTGATTTGTCTGAGTTGAAATGACCCCTAGGCTGCATGGCCTATGTAGAATGGTTGAGCTCGTCAATGCGAGCTGCTGGGCTTCGTCGGCTGATTTGCCTGAATTGAAATGACTCCCCAAGTTTGCATCTTTGTATAGAATCGTTGAAGACCGTCAATGTGAGCTCTTATGCTCAGTCGAGTGGGTTATGAGTTGAAGAATGACTCCTAGGCTGCATGGCCTATGTAGAATGGTTGAGCTAAATCCAATCTGTTTCTTTGAGCTCCGTCGGGTGATTGCTGAGTTGAAATGACCCACAGGGTGCATGGCTGTATGCTGTAGAATGGTTGAGCTCGTCAATGCAACTGTTGGGCTCCGTCGGCTGATTTGCCTGAATTGAAATGACTCCTAGGCTGCATGGCCTGTGTAGAATCGTTGAGCTCGTCAATGCGAGCTGCTGTGCTCCGTCGGTTGATTTGTCTGAGTTGAAATGACTCCTCGGGTCGTGACGCTGTGCGAGGAAGTAGGACTCGTCAAAGTGAAATTTCTTGGGCTCACAGGCGTTGTGGCAGTGGTGATGTAACTGGTGATCCTGACTCCTCGGGTGGCGTGACTGCTGTCTGAGGAGTAGACGAACTCGTCAAAGTGAGCTGCTGGGCTCCGGGCGTTGTGGCCAAGTGGCGATGTAGCTGAGGCGAGTGACTATCGGGTAAGCGTGACTTGTCACCAGTGGGCAGACCCCGTCAGAAGTGTTGGGACTCCCGGTATTTGTGGCCCAGGGTGTGATGCTTTGAGATCGACTCCTCCGGGTAAATGACGTAATGTGCGAGTGATGAAGCGAACTAAATCGAAAGTGAGGTTAAGGCTCCGTGGCGCGTGAGATAGCGTGTAACTGGCGGTGACTCCTCTGAGAGTAACATGACACTGTCTGATGGAAGCAGACTGGACTAAAGTGTTTCTGCCGACTCCGAACCTTTGTGGCCCGAGTAAGCGTGTAACTGCGAGGTCTGTGACTCCTCTCAGGTGCGACTGTCTGAGTAAACGAACTCGCTGAAATGATATAACTGGCGAGACCGTTAACCGATTTTTGGAAAGGTCGCAGGCGTCTTTGTCTGAGTTTATGGAGGGTGGGTGAAGTTAGTGACTTTTTCCCAAGTCTTTGGCCTTCTTACTCGTGTGGCCTCATTTGCTATGGAGTTTTCTGCTTTGCAGACCTTCATGTACGGTCATGCTTAGAAATTTGGGCGAGATGGGCGTGGAGTCTAGTTGTCTTTCGCTGGGATCACACAGAGATTGCAGTTTCTGGTCTGTTGGATTTGTCGCGCGTGGGGGTTGGCGTGAAGAGAAGGCATGGGAAGCCTAGTCTGCTTTGCGAGTCATGTTATTCAGCTCAGGAGTCTTGGGTGCCGGAGGCGGGAGGTGGTCTTGTCATACCAGTTTACGCTCTTCTTTCTCTTATTTTCTCCTTTACTCCTTCTCCTTCTTTTTCATCTTTTCTTCCACTCTCATTCTCCCTTTTTTTGTTATTACACTTTTTAAACTCCTTCATCCCCTTTTCTTGTTTTCCTCTTCTTCCACATCTAATTTCTCCCAACTTGCACAGAACTCCTTCCATCCTTTCTTACTTTCTCTTCCACCTTTAAGCCTTTTTCATTTTTCTTTTTCTTCCAAGTTTTTTGAGGCGCATCTTTGGTACTTCAAGATGTAATCGATGACACTGCGTGCAGCTAAATGTCCCAGTTGGAATAAGAGAATTTTCCTTTTACGTCTGAGCTTTCATTATTGCATGTAATTTTTACATGACATTATAATATACGATTGTTTTGGCAGCGTCTTACGCGGAATAACGCGCATTAAATGGTAGAATCGTTGGCGAAAATTGATAAATCTCATTTCTGGGTACAAACCAAAGGTCTAAATAACGTTTAAGATGTTAAATTCAGCATCTTTGTAAAATTTTCCCCTGTTTAGACTCGTGTTACGTCTATATTTGTGGAGATGATGTAAAGAGACCTCGATTTAGACCCAATTTCATAAATTTGGATTCTTCTTTCTTGGCGGTAGCTTTTAAGACCAAATCACCCAGCATGTAGCTTCTGGGTTTGACTTTTTGGTTGTAGTATAGTACCTTCTTTGTCTTCTTTTTGTTCTTATGTCTTGAACTTGCTGCATTTTCATCTAAGAGATCCAAATTTAGACGGAGAGCCTTGTCATTGTGCTCCACTGCTGCCAACTCGATCCTTGGGTTTTGCGTCAGTCAATGAGTGCCGCTGCAGTAAAGAACTAGGCGACGGGGGTTTCGGTGGTGACCATGTTTGTCTGTCGGCCGCACCGCCGAGGGAGTCATTCTGTACTTTCCTTTGAGATCTTTCAATTTGGTCTTCAGCGTATAAGGTTCTGTTGGTGAGCTTGGCTGGCCCAGATTAGGCTGCCGGATATCAGCGACGAGTAGTAATTCTTAATTAAGGCTCGACACGAAATCTGAATTTGGCGTTGTCGGGTTGTTTCAGATTGTCAGAGCACGGGGCTCTTGGGATACGAACACAAGCGCTGTTGGCTCGCCCACCTGAGAGTGCGTATCTTCTGTTTTGTGATTGTGGGTACAAAGGCGCATTGCCCGTTTAATTGAGAATAATCTCTTTATGACGATGATGAGACCGCGAACAATGCCCTTCCCGAGGGCGAGAGTTGATATGTCAGGCCGAGACTATTGGAAGGCGGGGGCTTGTGATTTGTCGAGGGCTCTGTCGGAGGCAGGAATCTTGGCGTGCTGCTTGGATCTTGCATTTTGCCAGCTAGAGTAGGTTCATCTTTGAGTGTATGGTGGTGTATCTTGGCAATGCCAGAGTGCTGCTGCAGGCTAGACTCACGATGTAGTTCGCATATACCCTGTGTTTCATGCACGTGTTAAATATTTTTCCGCGATGCAGCCCGAGGATTGGTGTGAAGAAACCTCGCACATCTGAGCTTCCGCATGATTGGTGAACTTGGCGGACCTCATCCGCTAGCCCCCATTGCTTCCTTAGGACGGTAATTGACGTCGTCTGATATATAGTCCCGAATGGGGTCCGTCAAACTCGACGGACAGGCACAGGCCGACCCTCCCATCCCTGGGGATCCAATGGGGCTGCGCGGTAAACGAGTGTGTCGGTGAGGTCTTCTATAAATTTGTCGCTAGCTGTGAGCGTCGCTCGGGAGTTCTGCTGTGGGGACATGTAGACTGAACTGTATGAATTTTTTAAGCCAAAATCTCGTACCGCACCGGAGATATAGGTCATCCTTGCTTTAACCTCTACAGAGTGTCTTCTGGTATCTTCTTACCCAGTAGGGTCGGCTGCGATTCTCTAATTGGTCAACTTCAGTGTGTATATCAGCGAGGTTAGAGACTCTTTATGATGACCCTCGTACTCATTACACCTCATTGTTGGAGGCTTGGAATCAGAATGAGGGTGCGTACTCTATGTGTCCTTCAGGAAGGTCGGGATTAGACTGCTCAGAAAGCTTCTTCTTGTCGTTTGAGGCTCCATCTGGGAGAGTTTCAGGCCGGGAGATCGTCGTTGCGTGAGATTACGTGAGTTCGCGGGGTGAACTCCATGATGAAGTCAGCTGGGCCACGCCGCACCCATCATTTACATTTTGGTTTGTATCGATGTCGAACTCCACTCGGCTCATGGCGCCATCGACCCGAGACTTACGGTTTGTGCCAGCTGCCTTCCCATCGGGTATTCGGTTGGGACTTATGGTGTGAGCACCGAGCAGGGGATTTCAATCTGCTTGGATTACAGACGAGAATTTGTTTCTTCATCCTTGGAGTATCTCTCCTCGCTCCTCTCAGGCTCGAGCTACTGATAATGCAGCAAGGTCTTTATGCTGCTCTTTGTATCTCGGCGGAGCGACGCGGTCGAAATCCCAAATATAGCTGGTGCCAGGGTGAGGAGCTCCGCCCAGTGGACACCACTGGAGTGCGGGGGGCTTAAATATCTTTCAAGGTGAAATGCTTCTCGCCATCGCGTCAGTGAAGAAACCTTACTGGACTTGGAAGAAAGGTGGCGTTATCCTTGCACTGGATCACGAATCGACAAGCTGACAATCCTTCGGTCGGCGAACTTCCTTTATACTTGGCGAGGCGAAGGCATGTCGAGTGATATCTTATATGGTTAAATGAGATTCTGACGGTTGACTATGAAACCCGAGAATTTCGGTTGATATCGAGGCTTTGCCATTTGGATTCGATTTCATGTTGTAGTTTCTCAGATGCGGGCAGCAGGACGGATGGGCTATGTGGAGCCCGGTGGGTGGATTTACTGACATGTCATCTATGTATGCTTCCATAGTTATTTGCTGCGGTTACAAACGTCAGGTTCACGACCTCGATATAACCCAGCTCCTGCGTTTTTTTGAGCGACGGCATCACCACGATACTTGATAGGTTCCTGTGGTGTGACGAATGGCGTCTTTTCTTGGTCACACAGGTCCATCTTGATGGTTTGTAGTGGAGGCATCCATCGCGGGGAGTTCGCGTGGTGGCATCGATGAGGTCAGTTCAGCCGGAGAAGGCTATCTTTGACCTTTTTGTTGATGTCCCGGTGGTGATCTGATCGCCATTTGGTGCCTTTGGCCGTCTGACGGTGGCTGGCCATTCGGAGATTATTCTACTTCCCTGATCGCTCCTTTGTGGGGTTTGTTGACTCTTGTTGATGGCTTTGTCTTTCTGGTGCGAAGCTCCTCCTCTTTTGTTTGATTAACCCAAAGGAATGGGGTGGCATTCCGACTATCAGGTGATCTGAATGGGATCAAATTCCTCCATGTCGCTGCTTCCATGCGAAAGGCGTCTGTTTGTCTTAAAAGTGGATAAGAAGGAGGTTTTTGGGGTCTTAAGCTGGTTTCAGTGATATCAGGCGGGGATGTTGAGGTCATCATCGGTAATCTAGGTTCCGAGTTCTTGAGGCTGGTCAGTGGAGTACCTGGAAATCTGCGCTCTCATGGGCTCAGTCCACGTATGTTGGCATCGACGTTTTTGTTTGTGGATCTTTGAGTAGCATTCCACACAGTGCTCGCTGGTCTCACCAGACCATTCCTACAGTTTATGGTAGGAATTTGATCATCATGTGATATGCGGAAGGGATGGATTTATTGCATTGAGAGAAGATGCGCGGCCGGCGTATTTATAAGCGAGACGGGCGTCTCTGACGAGGGGAATCTTGTCGTGAGTCGTTTGCTCTGGCATGCGTGGGAGTCCCGATGTAGTACAGTTGTATTGAGCACCAGAGGTAATACCTTTTCCCGGAGAACCCTCGTGAAGTATTAACCGGGTTCTAGTTTTTCCGTGCCATTTATCGGGCGGCGAAGATGATGCCAGGCTGAACTCAGTTGTGAGTTGCTGCGTTGAATTGTTTATTTAGCCTTGGCTGCGCGAACTCTGATTGGGTGTAAGTCGTAGAAGTTGCATCCCTAAATCCAGTAGTTAGTGGCAAAAGTATCTTTGGAAGTTATTCATGTCATTAGTTTTATAAGGCGCTTTTTTGAGTCTAATCATTTCAATAACAGTGTATTGATGTCCTATTGTGTTTATCATGGAAGGCATTTTTTGCAGGTGTTTTGGTAGTTTTGCGGGCGAACCTTTATCCATCTTCGGATGGATGCAGGACTGAGGAGGTTTGAGGCACGATGGAGGTGGCCAAGTTCAAGCTAATGCAGCAGAAGAACGAGACGAAGGAGCGAAGAAGAACAGAATGGAAGAGAGCTGAAGAAGAGCAGGGAGTAGAGAGGAGCTGAAAGAGGCGGAAGAATTGGTGCCAAAATCGCATTATCGAAAATTAGTAAGGTGGCAGTGCCAATTTGGCATGTAATACCAGTACGGCATTGGAGTGAAAAATTGGCGTTGATTTTGATTTGGCCTTTAGTGTGATTGTAGGTCTATGGCATTAATTTTGGCATTGGATCATTCTTGCAAAGTTGAGAGTTAAAATTTTAATTTTGGCGTTCAGTCACCCGAGTGCAACAGTGGCATCAATTTTGGCGTTGGTGGGGAAAATTGGCATTGGTGCGATTTGGCATTAGTCTGATTACAGCCTTGGCGTCGATTTTGTGGGTCGCGGGAAAATTGGCATTGGTGCCAATTTTGGCACATTGCCAACTCATCGCAGAATCCCACTCTCTCCTTATTGACTTTTTGATTTTCTTTTCTTTTTTTTTTTCCATTTTACCTCTGTCTAATGCTTTTTTGAGGACATAATGGTATTTCTTACAGAAAACTCTATATAAGCTCCGTGTTTGGAGGTGTAACTTTTGGAACTTTTGGCTTGGTGGAATCAAAGCATTGTAAGTTCTCCAGCACTCTTTTTCTTCTGTTTCTTTCAATTTTCTTTCATTTTCTCGGCAACGAACATACCTTGAGTGATGACAAACCAAGGTATGCTTAGGCTAAAGCCCCATTTCCTTGAAGAGGAGGGGTCATTTGGTGGAGGTTTGAAGGTAAGTTTCATGCCATACTTATTTATCCTGCTTTGCATTTATGAGCATTTAAGCTCCATCTCACCTAGGTTGAAACCTCTAGATCTGAGTACCATGATGTGTATTTACTTGTGACTTGTGATTAGGTGGGTTGTAATCACAGATCCACTTTGTCATCAC
This sequence comes from Tetrastigma voinierianum, assembly GCA_016808115.1. Taxonomy (NCBI): domain Eukaryota; kingdom Viridiplantae; phylum Streptophyta; class Magnoliopsida; order Vitales; family Vitaceae; genus Tetrastigma; species Tetrastigma voinierianum. The sequence continues at coordinate 123,707 of JAEQBH010000731.1, forward strand.
TTAAGTTATCTCTATTAGTTGCGTGGATTTTGCTCTTTGAGACGTATACTACTTGTTGGGACAGATTATCCTTTAGAATCATATATCTGCTGGGGAATGAATTTGGGTTTGGTTTTGTTATTCAGAGTCAAGGCATGGTTGGGAAAGCGACTATAAATTACGTTATCACAGCCAACGGCTCGCTTGGGAGCGCAAATACGCCAAAAATCGATCCGGTGACCCAGACTTGAGGAGTCTTCTTTTCTAAATTTTCTTTTCGTTTATATACGGGTTTACAACCATCCATTACTTTGTTTTTGAACAAAACCCGAAATCGAAGAGAAATACCATTTTCAACTCCAGCTGCACTTCTGTTTGCTGAGAAAACTACGTCCAGTGTTCGACCCTAGGCGCTATCATGGCGTAGCTCGGCTGCAGCGATGACACTGGAATACAATTTTGTTGATTCCATAGCCTGTGTGGCGCGAATCAACAGTCGACGTGATAGATGTCGAGCAGCGATAGTTTAGCAGTTATTTAGCGGTGCCAGCTCTCTCTGTCGACTATTAGTCATTAAGATGGACGGCCGGCATTTGGTTCTTTCCTCCTGCGAATCCTCACGAGATTACTGGATTTTACTGCAAGGTTGTGATGCTGGTGAAATGTCTGTAGGGCGATGGTTCTTTGGGGCGGACTTTCAGTTGCAGAAGCTGATTACGGACTGATTTTGAGGGATATAAAGCCGGGTATCACGCGAAGTATTAAGTGCTATTTCTTTCTTGAGAGCATATTATCTGGGTATCAGTCTTGGTGTAGTAGTCCCCATGGAACTCGCGATACTTGGAGTTGTCTCTTGTTGTAGGGTCAAGACTTCATTTGGGTTTGGCCACCTCTCGGGAAGCTGCTCTCGTTTCGTACTTCGCCTTGAACACACAGCGGTAATATAAGGCATTAGGGCAAGCGCTAAGGCGATAAGTGTCGTCTTGGTTACGATGGACTGGAAACCGATCTCTGGGGTTTCACGCGCTTTTGGTGGATCTGGTTTCCTTTGGAGATCCTTCACAGTGGCTTTGTCTCTTGGGAAGCCGTCCTCGTCAGTTTATCGCTTAGCTCTCTTTTCTTTTACACACACACTGTGGTGGAAGAGCTCTCTTTCTTTGGATGAGACTCTTCAGTTAATATATTTCCTACCTTTGCGAGCACCTCTGCCGTGCTTGTTTGAAGTTTTGGAGATGGAAAGCATTAAGTCTTTATTGATCCTAGAAAGCCCGACAATGAGCCACGCGGTGATCGCGAATTTCTACGTCGAGTATATCTACCTTTAGAGACTAGGCGTTGGTCATTGGACCTCAGACCCTGGAACTCTTGCGGCCTGTGGTGATCGTGGAGTGATAGCAAAGCTATCGTCTGACATTAGTGAAACGAGCGCAATGGATAACTCCACACTGAATGAGGGGAGATTGATGGCGGTGGAAGTCTAATGATTAGCCAAGGTTGGGCCTTTTAGGGTGATAGAAAGCTTTGCATGCTTGGATCTTATTCCGATGCGGCTCATTTTGGTTTTTGTAAGTGTTGAGATGATCGTGGGATCTGTGATCTTGTCGAGCAGCTTCCACCTATGGCATTACGAACTTGTGTTGGAAGGGAAGTGGGTCACCTGTTTATTTATCAGATGGCTGGATTTGTTATGCACCAAAGATTTGTCACAGTGTGAAGGAACGTCTTTCTTTCACCTCCTTGGTAGGAGCTCTTCTTTGGAGGCTCATGAACCCTCTGTTCAGTGGTTGGCCCACAACCTTCAGCGGGGATGGGACGATTCTCGGAGATCCCAGACGTCTTTCCGATCGTGTGAACACTTTCCCTCCGGGGCTAGATGTGAATTAAGTGCCCCATTCAGTGGTGTGTGCTTCAGTTGATGCCAGGAGATGTAGATATTATGTTGTCCTTCCCAGGAGATGTCGTGGCCCTTCCACGAGTTTGTCGCCTCCAGTGGTCGTCGGTTTATGCGGTGAGTTGTTCATAACTCTATGCAATCATCTGCTTTGATTAGATGGTGGAGTCTACTCATCCGTGTTAACTGCATTGTTCTTTCGCATTCGGTGGTCGGTGTCTATAGTTGCCGGTTGATGCTGCGTCATGGAGGATAAGCGTTGTGCTCTCTTTGTATTCGGTCGTTACCATCGATGGCGAAATGATTCATATTTGTAGGCGCTCGTTCCCCGGATAAATCAGCTGATGATGCTTTTCGCGCGGGCTGGGCGATGATATCGTGATTGGTCGGACAACTCTTGGTGAAAAATTTTGGTACATGGATGTGGATCGTTCGGCGATAGGTGTGCGATCTTTGGTTAGCGCGGGTTTGAAGATATCATTCCTCTGCCGAAAACAAAAGAAATTGGTGGGGGCTTGCTTCAGTGTGCGTGATACTAAGTCGATTTCTTTACGAGAAAGAGGCGCAGAGGCGAATATGTTGCGTATGTGCCCAGCATTGAGTGTGCGTACCTTTCGATGGGGTGGTCTTGTATTTATAACCAGATGTTCAACCAGTTGGATGGTGATTGGATTGTTCATTGGATGATATTTATTTATTCTTATCGATACTCGGATTTGGTGATGGATATAGAAAGAAGCGATTTATTTGGGATAAATCTTTTGCTTACCTTATTTGGGGATCAGTTTGATCTTTGATATATTATTGTCTTTTCTTTCCTTATTGGTGAGGTTTAGTTGGATTTGTGGAATAATATATTATTGGGGTCATTCTATTTTACGTATCTATAGGGCTTTGTAATCGGTCTTTGGGCCCGATCGAGGTTGGGCGCTGATGCAGTGCATGGCTGCAAGGAGGAGGCTTCCAGATGTTGTGTTGGCGTAGAAAGGCACGAATCTTTGCGATGGGCATATCCTCTCGCTGGGGTTTAGCGGATGGGCCTCAGGCCTTTGGGTTAAATTTGCCTTCTCTTTCTTGGGCACGACGGGTCTGGACCTATGTGCCTTATTTTCGAACCTATCATATATATATATATATATATATATATATATATATATATATTTATTCACACATAGAACTTGAGACCTCCATCTGACCATTCCCCTGTATACTCGAGCCCGCTTAAGGGTTGAGCCTTAAAATGTGATATTTATTAATTATAGAATAAAATATCATTTTTTTTTTGAAAATATATCATATCATTATGATCACCGTATGATATGAAAATTTAATTACATTTATTTTTAAAGTATTTATTGGATTCAAACTATTAATACATTCTATAAAGTAGTAATTAGTTAAAAACTTTGGGGATAATTCGGCATCAAGTTGATAGCATAATAAATCGAAGTATATGCACACATTTAATAATTATAATGATTAAAATAAATATTTCGAGTTTTTTAATAACAACCATGATTTTATTTGTTCTTATCACTTTGATGGTCTATATTTTACCATATGAATCATCCGCAACAAGAAAACACTGTTATTGGCGAAAAAACCAGCGCCACCTAATTAAAAGGACGAAAGAACGATCATTAAATGGGGATGACGCTAATCTGCGTGTAATAGTCGGCTGATAAAATCATGAAAAACAAGTAAAAATTCATATTTGTGTGGAATAATAAAAGTTTATTGAGAAGAAAATAATGTGAAATAGATGTAGATGGGTGATTTGGATAGAGGCCAATAAAAATTGGTTCATCACTTAAAGAGCTAGAAAGAGAATAGATATAAGAAAAATGAAATTGGCCAAAGCCTTACTTAAATTTAATTTTATGATCTTTTATATTGATTTAAAACTCAAACAAACATGCTCTTAATTTCTTTTTAAAATAATTTTATTTTCTCAAGTAAGCTCTATTTTTTAAAAAAGACAAAAAAAGCCTGGTTTTACTTAACATATTATAAAATATATATCTTTTTATCTCCCTTGAAACCTTAGCCACCCTCTCTTTTTACTATTCTAACCCGTTTTCCTTAAATAAGGAGGGGTAATTTTGTGGTTATTATTTTCTTGATCTGAAATCATCAATTTATATATCTTTTTATCATTTTTTTTCTTCAATAAAGTGGTTTTTCCATATGGGTTTCATTTGTTTTTGTATTTAGATTAAATAAATCTTGTAGCTTGTGGTTTGTGTAGCATTTGATGGATTTGTTTTGTCGTCTTATTTCACATTTCTAAGCTTGTGTGACAGTTAAACGGAAAAAATATATGTTTGATCAGTCTGAATCGAATAACGATCGTCGATATATTTGTATAATTGACTCGGGTGTTCTATAGTATTATCGAGATGTGTAGGTTTTAAATCGATTCCATTATCTACCCATTAATCTGGATGTTATTTCGTCTCTAGGGTTTTTAAGCGGAATTTGATTATGTATTTATATGGAATGTCATTGTTGGTTTGATAAATAAAACTATCTATCTTTTCAAAAAGAGAGAAAAAATTCAAATCATTTTTTGAAATCAATTTCAATTTGTAAATCAGTCCACCCATACTCTTTTGAAAAGAAGAAAAGGTAAGAAATAAATTTAAAAAGAAAATAAAAACAAAATTAGAAAAAGATCTCCACCAAACTTAGATTTACTTGCCCATAGACCATAGTTGTTCAATTAGGATTAGATATGTATTTTCATTTTTTTAGAAAGTACTAGTAAGTGTATAGGTGCTAATGCATGTAAGATAATATCGAAAAAATATAAATTTGAATTTAGTCATCAAGTAAGGAAAGCCAGTTGGATTTAACAAATCTATATACAGCCAGAATAAACGACCTTAACCAATGTTAGATATATATGGTATTAACACCAACATTAGGAATTATCATCTCAATTTGGTATTCTAAAACCTATTTGTTGGTATTAAGAGCAAAATTATTATATATAATGAATTTAATATATAGTGTTACTTTGGTATCAAGAGAGCAGAATAGTCCATGAGTAAAAATCATCTGTTGATATCTTTGGATATTTTTTTAAATCTATTGCTGCTGATATTAAATAGCAATTCTAAAGTCATATCAATGTTTAAAAATATTATGGAAGAATATATTATAATATCCATTCAACAATATCTACAAACATTGTCTATTATATGAATTACTTTATTATATTTATTTAGATTAATATTTATTATATTTATTCATACTCCCATATCATCTTGATGCATATTAAATTATATTCATCTGTATTCTTTCCAAATTTGTTTAATTAAAATTTTGAAAAGATAAATTTATACTAGAAGAATGTTTAAAAAAATCTCTGGTGTTGTACCCGATATCCCACTTATACTGGATTTTTTTTATCAAAGAGATCCATGTAGTTTACTCTGCGCTTAAATTAGTTTATTCACCTTATTTCAGCCCAGTTAAAATGGTCGAATGATATTAAAATGGCTAGTTAAGTGCGGAGCGTGACATGCATGACACATGTGGAAGAGTAAGGGCCAACTGTATATATACTTTACTCTTCCCTCTCATATCCTCTTTATTCCCTCTATTATATCTCTCCCAGGTTGGACTGAAACCGCCCACTTACCAAGACCAGCAACACCAACCCACCCGCCCCCACCTTGCACGAATCGAACCATTTTTTTTTATTTTCTTTTTAACTCTTCATTTTATTAAAAACTTTATTTTGGTTTTATCTATAATAAGGCCAAAATTCATTTTATTTTCAAATATAATAAACTATTCATATTATTTTTAAAAAATATTTTAATTTTGTATGTATAGTTTTTCATTAAAATAAATTATATTTTAACTAAAATATTTGTTAATATATCAGTTAATATAAATAATATATATATACCATATATATATATATATATATATATATATATATATATATATATATATATATATATATATATATATATATATATATTTATAATAAATTAATACTATAATAAAATATAAATAAATATTAATATTTTGATTATAAATTTGATTTAAAAAAGGCATCCATTGATATTTCTACTCCAAAGTGTATTAACTTAATACATTGCAAATATAATATTTTTTAATAAAATTTTAGATATTAAAACTCGTTCATTTGAAATAATATTTAATATTAAAATATATTTAAAATATCCATTTGATTTTTGTTTAGTAGTTAAAGGTAAAATGAATTTTGAAATAATTTTATTAAAAACTTGGAATAATTGAATAATTTATTTATATTTAAAAACATATGATTTAAAATTTTTTATTTGTGAATTTTAAAAATAAAAATAAAATTTTTGTGTTAGATTTAAAATAACGAATAATTTATTTATATTTAAAAAAATAAATTTTAAATTTTTATTTAGTAGATTTTAAAAACTAAAATAAAATTTAATAATAATAAAAAAAATTAAGAAAAATAAAGCAAATCAGAAAAAAAAAAAAAAAAAAAAGGTTTGGGCAGGTAGGGGTGCAGTTGCAGGAGTGGTGGGGGGAAGAAGGTTGGAGTCAGTCATGCCGTGGGTGTTATGTTAATACTTTATCTATGGTTTTTGACATTTGTTTGTAGTTTTAACCGTTTGAAGTTATGATGTGGTTAATTTTGATTATAGTAGTGGGTCTTTTATTCGAAAAAAAGTTCTGAGTATAATATCTGTCGCCAATTTTACAATACTAGAGAGTTTTGCACATTTCCCAATTTAAACTACAAATGACAAATATTATTTAATGTTTATTCTTTTTTTCTTAAAATATAATTTTGATATTCACTATATTTATTCATACTCACATACCTTAAATTTATATTAAAATTATTAATATTCAAGAAAATAAGTATTTAATTTTCATACATAGAACTATTTCCATATATTATAAAATTCATTATTTTTAAAATATCTCTGAATGTAAAAAAAAAAAAAACTTTAACTTAATGATAAATTGAGGAGAAAAAAAAAAATTTGTGATATTTTTATTGTAATACAAAAATATGTTTTATTTTAAATTTGGATGATATTGAAAGCAAAATTTCAAAATTGAAAAGTTTAATTTTTTATAATAGAAAGATAACACCAAATAAATAACAATTTAATAACAAAAGGTAAAAAACATTTATAAAGATTGTGGGATTGTATTAATTTAAAATGAACATTTATGGGAAACCCATAATTTGTTCTCAAGAATATTCAGATCTGATTACGAAAAATTACTCTTTTATCTCTTTATTACACATTCATTTACAAACTTTATATATATATGGATACCCCTATGACTCTCTTTTGCCCTATTTTTTATTTTATTTCTGATCATTAACTAACTAATTATGATAGTGTGTTATCAATTATAATTATTGATATAATAAGTTCTTTGAAATATAATAAGATAATTGAAGTAAAGTATTTATGAAATAAGAAAAAAATATTATTTATATGCTATTCATATATCCAAATGAAATAAAATTTTTAATTAAAAATGACTATCATATTTTAACCTCATCAAAACTTCAAATATATTATTATTTTAAGGAGAAAAAAAAATCTTCAATGTAAAGAAAATCTTGAAATACTCAAATATTGCAGTGAGAATTTCACAAAAATTTGAGCAAATCAAGATAAAAATATATTTTTGAAAGAAATCTTACTAAACTAAAATAACATTGTTTAGGGACTTAGAATCATTGATAAAGCGCCAATTAGAAAAATAAATAATTAATAGCAGCCAAGATTACAAATATTTTATTTCCTTCATCATTGGAAGTAGATTGTGACCCAGACAGTGCATGTATGTTTAATGTGTGGTCGAACTTTTTTCCTTTCTTTTGTTCTTACAGATTCAGTAAAGCATAAGAGCAAAATCTCACGAATATAACTATGGAACTTGTCTGAGTCCTTGGGTTGGGTTTTTCAATGCAGCCATTGTGGGTGCCTCGGGCTTTGGCTGGAGCCTCACAGTCGGCCAGGGCCCGATCTGACCCTAAAGGCTGATTAGCCATAAGGCTGCAGAGGCCAGACACAGGAGCGGAGCTTAGAGCTTGGGATCTAGATATCCTCATAAGCGGGAAGGGAGTTGGCGACATTCAGGATGCCATATCAGGGAGGCTTTATTTAATAAGTACTAACGGATGAGCTCCAGGAGGAGGCGTGCCTTCATGCCTTCTTAGGTAATTCAAAGTAGGCAGCGTTCTCGAGATCTGTATTATGTGTAAAAGATGTCACTTAAAAGGAAGAACTAGTCTCCACAGTGATATATACCACCTTCTCCCTCTGATCCTCCTTTAAAAGGAAGAACTAGTCTCCATGTGAGATATGTGCCACCCACTTAGTTGGGAGGGAGATTTGCCCGCTTTCACGTAAAGAGGATCCTTCTCGATAAAAAGGAATCTCATGGGAAAACTAAGGTATGCCCTTTAGGCCAAAAATATAGGGATTTGGAGAGAAAAGAAAGGATCTTACTTCAACATTGGAGAGCGGCGGACCTCTGGCTTTCTTATTTATCTATTCATCGGTTTATTTCTTGAGACGGGTGTGGTAAGATCGGTGACCAGAGATTATGGGCTTCTGATTGGCGTTGTGCGTAGAGCTAGCGAGGGAAATCTTAGAGCGATACGGGCTTTGGGTTCATCATCCTGTTGTTTGCACCACTTGCAGATTACAGTAGTTAAGGTTAATGCTGGATCCGTCGAGGATTTATTTGCATAATACCATGACCAGTTCGCCAGCCCGGATTGAGGTCGTTTCTGGCCGGCGTGGGAGATCGGAGGCGACAGAGAACTGGAGGGCCAGGTGGTATTGGTGCATGACATCTGAACCACTTATGCATGAGGAGTGGGCGCTTGCGGATCCGTCTGGGACTGCCAGGTAGAACTGTAAAAGCTCGACATGTGCCCCGACCGGACGAATAAGAGCTGAGGCACCGCTCTGCGGCCATGTGATCCAGGTGATGGCGAGTTGTCTTGGGTAGCTCTCACTCCTCGTCCTCTCCACCGGGAGGCGATGCGAGTCGAGTCGAGAAAGAGACCACCTCGCCATTCCGTTATTTGTCGTGTGATCATCAGTGGTTTTTAAAAAGGCCAGCAAAATGGCTTTGTTGGAGTTGGCCAGAGCATATCACCGGTGGAGGTATGGCCCCAGGTTTCTACCTACGACGTGCGGTGCCTCCAGCCGAATCCGAAGCATCTTATCCTATGCAAGAATGAAATACGACATCTTTGTCTTCTCAGCTTAGGCCCAGCGTATTTTCAGGTTGAGCCCACGATTAGTGCTCAAAAAAGTGCTATTTTGAACCTTGTTTGTTTGGGTTTTGAGCACTTTGTGTACTAATCGATGTGTTAATTTGCACATTAAGGTCCCATTATTCTACTAATGTCGCATTTGTGGCTAATTTTATAGTTTTACAAGGCTTCTTTATGCAAAAGTGTGATCAGATCAAACCTGAAAGTCAAATTCAGGCTTCGGCAGTAGGATGAAACGGAAGGAAGAGGAATTAAGAAAACGAAGAAAATGGAGACATAGCGAGAATTTTGCCACGATTGAAATTACTGTTTTCATAACACACAAAATTTCGTAGGTTACCTTTGTTTCATCTACCTACCGTTGTTCACATTTCAACCAACTGTTCTGTAACTTTGCCGTTTTGCGTTTTTGTGCTCTTTTGGTTTTCTTCCTTTTACCCATTTGTAATAGTGTTTGCTATGTTATTTTGTAATTTTGTAAAGGGGTTTGTTGCAAAAGCCACCAAGACTAGACATTATTGTGATCTCTTCAGTAATAAGTTTCTTTTTAGGGAAGCTTGATCCTCCACTCCTCTTTTCTCTTTGCTCCATTTTCCCTCACTACCCTTTCGGCCTTGCCAGAGCACCCCTTAGGGATAATGACTCAAAGGGATGGGTAAATTATTATTCTCTTGAAATTCTTGAGTCTGGATCAAGAGTGGAGGGTTTCATGTGGTTTTTCATGTAGGTACTCACTAGTAGTTTTGTGTTTCTTCTTTAACTGTAGGTTTAAATCACCAGATTCCATTTAGATGGTTCATGCCAAATAATCTTTGAGACAGTTGGATGTGTGTTGATCCATTAATTAACATTAGTTATCATTTATATGACCCCTTGTAAGGTAGTGAGGAAGTGTTTTCTTTATTGGAGACCCGCGATGCTCGGTGAGTACCATTTCAAAGGATAATTATTAAGGAGGAGGTTAGGTTTATGGTTAAATGAAGATCAGGTTCGGGAGATGACTATTAGATTAATCCTCCGTATGAAGGATGGCAGCCTGGATTTTTAGATCCTTCTGATGACCTAACACTTGAGTTCTATTTTGTTTAACTTATTTTGTTTGGGTTTTAAACCCTCGAAAACCTGGCTGGCTTTTACTGAAGCTGAAAGATCGAACCAGTTCTCCATTTTGGCCTCACGTAAATCATTTCGCATGAAGAAAACGTCCCCGAGTTCGACCCTAGACCAGCATCTTTGCGTGGCTACTCACGAGTAGAAATCTAGGATATACATTTTGTTGATTCTGAACACCTCTTTGTGGCATGAATCGAATGACGCCATTCTGCAGGGATGGTGCCTTGGTATTGTTAGTTGTTAGGCCTTGTGATCCTGTACGAGGTTTTAGGTGAACCTTCTTTTTTATCATGTCTTGTCAGGAGTTTTTAGTTTCATTTCACTTTGTAAAAAAAATTTAACGCGGGATGTTTTGTATAGTCTTGTGACATTTGTTTTCACTGCGAGGTGCCATGTTCAGTATGGTGTGATCAAATGGAGCCACTAGAGGAGAAGCAATCACGATCCGATACCACTATGGGAGAAACTTATCGGCGTATATGTCTATAGGGTTAAATAACATGGCGAATCTTCCTTTGTGGAAAGTGAAGCCCAGGCTTAGTCATGAAGGGACTATAGAAACCAATGGATGGAGTGCACTGCCCTTTTGCGATATTCTGACTTATGCACCTCCACCTTACTCCCGTAGCCAGGCTTCAACTCCTCGGCCTGGCCACCATAAAGTCGATCTCTTTGATTGAAGCGAATGATACAAGCCCAGTGGGTGACGTTGTCAGAAGCGAGAAGAGAGCATTATATGACTAAGTGAAAAATTCATCTTGTATGGAGAACTCTCGGGCGAAGTGGACCAGAACAAAGTGGAATTGTTGATGATTTAATGACCCCTAAGTGGAGTTGATCATGGTGACAACCTCACAATCAAATTTCAAGGCTTGCCTATAACATGTTCTATCGAGGAGAATCTAAAGGGAGAGTGCACAGGTGACACCATGGTGGAGTAAGCGATTATCTGATACTTCTGAGGCACAGTAGAAAATTTTGGATCTCGTACATTGGTGCTGTTTATGCGGCCAGCGGGAGAAGAAAATGATCTCCTGCTGCGAGCGGTGGAAGCAACCACAATTACCTTGCCCTGTGACGGTCTAAATATTGCTGTCACGGTCGACCCAAAGACTCCTGTTTGAAGTATTCAGCCATCCAATCACTCACCCTTTTTGCGTTCACAAATACAAGAGTTCATTCATTTCGTTAGTCTTTTTCTACGCCAACTTTGGCGGTTGCTCTGTGCGTGGCATGTGGATGGTTGGATGTGGTTCAAACCATGAGACACTTGGGACATGGCATTTACTGAACAGCTGGGTTCGTGACCTCGAGGCGAGAGGCGATTTGGAGACACGATTGCGACCTTTTATTTTCATTTTTCTTATTTTATGTTATTTTGTTTTGGTTTATTTTAATTTTCCCTTTAGATTTTCTTTAATTTTAGTTAATCTTTATTTTTAGCTTAATTTTCAATTTTGCAATTTTTCTATTAATTTTTATGTGTTTATTTTTGGGTTTTTTGTCAAATTTTGCTGTGATAGGAAATTAAGAGAAAAAAGCAGAGAACCATATGATTAGTTTAAAATTGCATGACTCTAAAGAAAATTTTGCAACTTACTAAAAAATATTATGTAACAAAGAAAAATTTTGCAGATTCTGTAAAATTTATAGCCTTCTATATTCATTATATAGGAAAGACTGACGAAAAGACAAAAAAAAGGAGCAGTAAAGTTCGGGTAATTAAAAAAAAAAAAAAAAATATATATATATATATATATATATATATATATATATATATATACTATATATATATATATATGATTATTTCTTTTTGTAAACCTCTGTAGCATATGCGGGTTGCGAATTTTATGACATATGTTATGATTAGAATTTTTTAAAATCTACCTTGAATCATTTGTTTGTCATAATTTTTTTCATTCGAACTTCGTTTGGCGTTTTAGTGCAGGTTGGAAAACTGAATGGTGTAGAATCTCATTAGCGGGAAGAACCTTTTGTGAGTGCTCAGAAAAGTGAGGTACACTAAATAACCGACAGTTCCACGTTTTCCCTCTCTTCTGCTCCTAACTTGTTCATTTGAAGCCAGCTATGAGGTGAATGAGTTTCGTGGAAACTACGAGTCTCCTATCCAACCAATAGTACATCTCATCAAAGGAGGTAGCACTTCCTTTCCTAACGCCAGTCCGGCCGGTGCAGATGATCTGACATTTGGTTGGGGAGAGTTAAGCGGAAGGAATGACATTTTATTTATGTTTATGTTAGTGTACGAACAAACCATTCCACGCCAAATGTTTAGTTGTTTCATTTAGTTTTCCTTTTTGTGAAATTCCTTATCATAAGCACAACTTGTTTTAATTGCCATTTTTTATGTTTGCCTAGCACAACGGTTTGAAAATTTGAAACAACACATCCAGTTTATTATATTAGTTGTGTTTCCATGCCTATTGAGTGGATAGATTGGTTCAGATCATTCACTGCTTTTGACCTTTTCTTCCCACCTCTGCTGTACACTGTGCACATCGGGGTTTTGACAATAGGCTGAAAAAGCGCCTACCTCTAAACTTTTGAAACTGCTGCTGAGTTTACGGCTACCTTTAATAGGTTGGATTGTGAAAAGAAGGTCAAGCATCTTAAATGAAAGTGAAAAAGGAAAAGAAAAGAAAAAGAAAAAGAAGAGAAAATTGTAGCGCTTGCGTAGGCAGAGGCACGATTCAGGGAGTATAAGCTGAAAGCCTTTAAAGCCTTGGTCTTACTATTGCATTGGGTTTGGAATACAGAACTTGTAGTGCTTTCGCTAAAAGGGTGGATGGGTGGAGTTTGACGGGTTATGAGTCTTTGGAGTTTCGAAATGTTGGATGGGATTGGAAACTTAGAGAGTTAATTGTAGAAAGATCCGCTATGACTTAGTGCCTGGGCCTGATGGTTGAAGTGTCAGGTGAGTCACGGGACGTTACATGGACTTTGGTGAGGTCAGTTCTGGCGTGTAGCACAAAAAGTTGGCCAGATGAGAGCAGTTCCACGATCCATTGAACAAAGTTACTTGCGCTGGAGTTGTGGCGGTAGCTTGGTTGGGGGTGTGATTGGTTGTTGTTGAAGGCGATTAAACAAACACTTGGTTTGGTCGAAGTCTACCAGGTTGAGTTCTACGAGAAGGAGGCTCTTTTGATACTCAATTTTGTATGGCTTTCATTCTCACCGAGATAGTTCATTAGGCAAGGGTTAGATGGATTCTCCTTTCGAGGTTGAGCATTACTCTGTTCTGGCCTTTTTAAAATACCTGTTTTTGTGAACATCATTTTAATATGGTTTGCATACTCTCTCTTTCTTTGTACCTTTTAATTCTTTAGGGACTGTATTATGTAAGATTCAGGTGTGATTATTGTTTAAAAAGAGTATTAATTTTTGAACCACATTTATTGGAGTTTAAACACTTTTTGTGTCTTCAATCCCATCATTAACTGATTTGCATTCAGATCTATATTACTCTCATTTGTGACTAATTTTATAACAGTTTTATAATATTTATGCAGGTATTGAAGTCAGTCTGGCACAAAAATTCAAAGTCAAAACTCAGCGTGGTGAAACAGAAGAGGCGAAACTTGTAGGAAGAAAAAATGGGCATAGTAAAAATTTTGGGATCTGAGAAATTTTCATAACTCACAATTTCGCAAATTCATGAATTTATAACCTCTAATTCCTTGAGTTACCTTGTTCATCCTTCTGCCCTTCTTCCATTGAAGCCTGTTCTTCTCTTTATAGTTTTGGCACATCTATTTTGGTTTCTTCACTTTTACCCAAATTGTGTATTCTTTCATGTTCTTTCAATTTTCAAGTTTATTTGTAAAGCCCAAAACTAATTCCTTTCATTAATGATCTCTTATTAATGAGTTTGCTTTTGGCGGGAGCTTTGACTCTCAGCCTCACTATTTGCTGTTTTTATCTTGGCTACCTCATGAAACATGTACACCAGGGATGACAGCTGAGAGTTGATTTAGCTTAATCATTCTCATGAGAGGAGAACAAGTCTGAGATCGAAGCGAGCAGAGGGTTCATGGTTTCAGTAAGGTACTCTTGCGGGTTTGTATTTCCATACAGTAGGTTTAAATCCATAGATTCACCTTGAATGGATTATTACTTGATAATCTTTGACTGTTGGATTATAATATTAATTGACGATGTTTTATTAGTCTATCATTTATGATCCACTTATGGGTGGTAGAGAGAGTCGTTTTACCTTCAGCATCGGAGGCCAACGATGCTTAGTGAGTACCATTTTTGAAAGGATAATTATTAAGGGTTAGGTTTATATATTATTATAGAATCAGGTTGGAGATATAAAATTCAATCTCCAAAAACTATGAAAGGGACCACCAGAGCACCAGTTGCCACAAGGAATCCGACCCAGTGGGCTAACACCAGGAATATCTATACCGTTTAACTTAATTTTTGTTTTAGTTTTGGAAAAGCGCAAGCCTCACTTTGAACACACCAAGGCCCACCAGAAAGTCGACTACTCCATTGCAAATCATTTCATGAAGAAACCTATCCTAGAGTTCACCCTAGACCACTATATCGGCAAGAGCTGTTAAGTGCAAAAGAGGGAATCCTAGGGATATAAATTTTGTTGATTTCTTAACACTCATCAGGTATGACCACTTTGCGGATTGCCGTCTGCTGGCCATATGTATGACTATTCCTTCCATCCATACAATCATATGTTGCACTTTAACTAGGTAATGATCCTTAATGCCTGTGAATGATCAGATCCTTTGTAAGTATTCCCAGCCCACCAAAGGACCCGTCCGCCTCTCGGTTCCATAAGACAAGAGGATCCCTAAACCTGCCCGGCGAACTATGGGCCGCCTTTGTCTCTCGTGATTCGTGCTTATGAGAGTTCCAGAGAAAGGAAACATCAACTCGCTCCAATCCATCTTTCGGTAGGAAGACGAATCCATCCGGGACTTCACTTGGAGATTTGGGCAAGTTTTCCTACAAATTGATACGTATACTATGGATGCAATCTTACAAAACTTTCTAAGAAGCTTTGGGCCGACTACTCCTTTCTTCTAGTCCCTTTCCCTTGATCCACCTACAACCATGGAAGAACTCAGACGGCGGGCGTACAAATACTCCACTTCCGAGGACAATATCCAGCCGCCACAACAAAGAATGATAACCGCTCAGAGCGGCAAAGCTACCACAAAGAGCCATCCTGAATAGAAAGGGGCTAGACAGCCAAAGCGCCTGGCACAGCAGTGAAAAGGATCCTCCCACCACCCTCTTAATATTTCCTACGATCGGCTGTTTCGCCATCCGGGATCACCCCGAGCGAGCCGGCTCCCACCCACGGGCAAATCCGACCAACGCAACCGGCAGCCGAGGTGACCATCACGTAGACCACGACCATGAAACAACAACCAAGGCGTCGCCAAGGGGCCTCGGTTCCCCGGGTAAAGATTAACCGTAGGCACCTCGGCGTCTGCTCGGGAGCCGCCTCTATGGAACCACCTACCCTCAACCGAATAGCAGAGTTATTGCTGCCATCGCTACGCAGAGCCCCGACCACCATCAACTTACTAGAGGCCCAAACATGATCAATACCAGTCTAAGAAGCAGAGACGAAGAATGTTCCCACTTCATTCGTGAGCGCAGTAAATACCATTAATGACTGGGAGCAAAGACGCTGTCCACCCAGATCACAGCCAAGATATCCTTTCCTCCCCAGAACCCTAATTCAGTCATCACCCCATTATGATGCACTTATACCACCTATGCATTAACAATTTTGATGGGCATGATAACCTTATCGATCCTGGTACACAGGAGTTGTTACACTCCACCCTTTATGGGATGTGAAAGTCTCGGGCCAAATATCTCATCACTGACGTAGTCTTATCTCGGATTCACGATCCACCAAGATCAACGGTGGGTGATACTGATTCTTGTAGCGCGTGGACCAGTAACTCAACAGGTGCTGTTTTCAGTAGTTGAAGATTTGGGGTCTATACAATGTTATTACGGTGCCGAACCCGGCTACATACCATGAAACTGACCCCTCAACCTACCACCAAACTATCACTATCTCACCGCATCCGGGGCAGTCGACTCTGCAGCTAATTACCTGCACGCGGCTGTTATCGCTGTCAATTCACGAGCAAGAAAAGGGTGAAGGCCCCGATAGCCACCCTCAAACTCATGCCCCATCATAGCAATTAAAGCCTTTGTCCTGCCACTTCGGGAAGATAGGAGCAATTGGCCAGATCCCTACAACCATGCTCATAAGGGTCCGAATAAAGCACCTATGTTAGTTCTCTCCTCGACCAAGAAGAAAACATTCACAAGAAGTACTAAAGGCTAACGCCGATGTGTTCGCCTGGGTCCATTCGGACATGACATGGATAAGCCCTATGAACGCTTCCCACAAGTTGAACGTTATCTCATCCGCCAAACCTCGTTCGAGAGTACTGCTGCCTCATCCTTCTGACAAGCATCGATCATCCAAGCCGAGGTAGATAACCTCAAGGCTGGTTTTATCGTGAGAAGTGAAATACCAAAGAAGCCGCTAACGTGGTGGTAGTCCTAAAGAAAGGAGGCAAATGAAAGCAGATAAGGGGATCACACGACTTAATTCATCGCACCTAAAGATACAGCTTCCTTGGACCGTGATTGATCGTGGACGGTTTGACGCATCGAACATGGTATGTTATCATTCTTAGACGTGATTCTCGCTACCATATCAGATCCTCATGTACCGATCACGGTGGAGAGAAATGAAATTTTCATCATTCCTCACGCGCTATTCTTACACAACGTAAACCATTCGAAGTTACAGCATCGCTGGGGGCCACCATCGTAGATTGCAACCAAGATGTTTTGGCCAATGCCTTGAAACCAGATGGAAGGTATACATCGATCATATATAAATATATAAAACCAAGGAGCGACCTGATCATGTCGCGCACGTAACAGTATTTGACATCCTCAGATCTACTGTGATGAGAAACTCACCAAAATCAAAACAATGGGTAAGTTGGTGTCCCCAAAATGTGCATTCGGCCGCAGGTCGGCTCGGGATTCATGATGACTTTAGGAGGATCAGGCCAACCCTCCTTAACTTGGGTGCCATCCTAGAGTCTCCGCAACCGAGCTCTGGTGAAGGAGGTGCAACGACCGATCGGCCATTAGCCGCCGGACTCCGCTTATTTCGATTCACAGACCGCTAAAGCCATTTTTCGTCGCCTCTATGTTTAACGGTCGGATGGAATGAAGTGAATGATCAAAGTGATCCTGACTGGCAAGATGAATGGAACCCCCGATTCACAAGTCCCATCTGGCGACTTCTTTCGTTTACTGGCGCCGGCTACAAATTAGCGTCATCACTAAAGAGAATGAAGACTGCAAACAGAGGCCTCAGATTCTCTCACAAAGCGAAATCTTAGCCAGATAGAGACCAGTACAACCGTCTTGAGCAGTCGCCTCACTCTTCTGATAGCTAAGAAACTCACCCTTACTTCAGTGCACATCCCATTGTTGTATTAATCGATCTCCTCTCCACCAGCACATGCTCTCCGATTTATCTCCGAAGAATGGCTTGTCAAGGAATCGAATCCAAGCTAATACGACATCCAATATAGACCGAGGCTTTCAAAAAAGGGACAAAGTTGGTGTGACTTCGCAGCGTAACCCCGGCCATGTGGCATGTCCCACAACTCGGATTGGTGGATACTTAACATTGATGGAGCGTCTAGACAAACCGGGGCGGGCATCGACTTACAGTTAAGATCCCCATCCGGGGATAAGATTGAACATGCAATCCGGCTCGGATTTGGTGGTTTCAACAATGAACGAGTAATGAGGCCATCCCCAGTCGGTTGAGTTAGCAAACATCTCGTCAGCCGACATGCTCCTCATCCGCAGCGATTCCCACCGTATTCGCGTTAATGGCTGAATTCAGAATATCTGGCACCCCGGCGCAAAGCGGCAACGCCCCGAAACGGTCCTGAACGCTTCCGTTTCGAAACCACGCTGAGTTCTAAAGATTCCAACTGGTGGCGCGATGCCTGGTTTCAATGGCTTCTTTCACCACCAGAACAGAGTCGTCATTCACACGCTGGTCTGGTCTGAACCCGCAAACAACGTGATATAAACTTCCTCCATGATATCCATCCTATATCACACAGTGATGCCCCCCAGCTACAGGAGGCTGAAAACGCCCATGAAACAAGTCCACCAACAACTGAGATTCTCCACGATGGCAACTATTCAAACGATCCATAGGCGGTCTGAGAGTCCAAATGCCCGACGCCTAACGAGCTAATATGTGTTAACGGTAGCCGCATGAAAGATATGGGGAAATCATCCTCGGGTAGTAGAACTTTAGCCCATCTACCACTCGGGCGTTTCAACCATGAGGGCCACGCCGCCAATTATTAGAAAGTGATCGCTGCCACACTGTTCCTCGGCCTTCCAAACTCAGCGCAAGATCTATCTATTTCGAGCCCTCGCCCTTTGCTTAATGAGGAATCGAGAGACTGACCACCGCCTACTTCTCGCCTGGGGTAGTTATTATTGCGGCCACCCATTTTATTTCAAAATGGATTGAGCCGCTGCCTCCTTGATCACAAGATACATGTCACTCGGGCTTTATCAGAAGAACATATGCCATTCGGGCATCCTCAAATCAATTGTGTTAGACAACGGGCCCCAATTCGACAGTCGGGTCTATCGAAATTTCTGTAAGGAATTGAAGATAAAAAATCTATACTCCACCCTACGGTATTCACAAAGCAATGGTCTGGCGAAAGCCTTAAACAAAACCTTGTTAACAGCCCTAAAGAAGCGGTTGGATTCAGCTAAAGGCAAATGGGTAGATGAACTCCCCGGGGTACTCTGGGCTTACAAAACTACTGCCCACAAACCCATCGGTATATCCCCATTTACAATTACTTATGGGATGGAAGCTATAATCCCTACATAAATGGGCAGCGTTCACAGTCCGATGTGACGCCCCCTGAAATACAGATTTAATGGTCAAGGATCTTGACACACTCGATGAATTGTAGAGTCAAATGGCAATCCGGCATAACATCCATTACGCTTGGCGTAAATTTACAACAAAAGGGTCGCTTCTCGTGACGCTCCAAATCAGAATTTGGTCCTAAAGAGTATTTGAGAATACAACTCGAGCCGAATCGCAGAGTTCCAACCCAACCAGGAAGTAGACCATCTTCTCAGGACATGTGCCGGTCAATCCGATCATGCCATTAGACAAACTTCGACGGACCCCCCAGACTTTAGAATGTGGAATGCTACATATCTTAAGAGGTATTATCAAGCCAAAAATGATTCAATATATAGCGTATGAGCGTCGCCTATATTTTTTCGGGTCACCAGTCCCGATATTAGATAATATCTAGCCAGTCCAAATTAAAAGTCACAGTGGTGTGAAATGACTGGCAGACTTAGTTAGATAACACCTATTGGTCAAGTGAAAGTCTCACAGGGCGCAGAAAATGACACCTTGACTCGGTTAAAAAACATCTGGGTGATCAACCTAAAGTAGGCATGACACTGCGGTAAGCCACTGTCCGACCCTTGCACTGGGTGAAGTGTTATCGGTCGACAATGCGCCGGATATGGCACAACTCTTGGCATAAGATCCGGGCTAGCATGCGAGGAATGGATATCCCATTTAAGTCCAGTGTTCATAACTCTATTAAGGCTAAGCGAAGAAAGAAAGTATTTTTCCAGCGAGAAGATAAAATGCCTTTCAAAACATCAGGATCTTGCAAAATGGGGGAAGACATAAAATGTCTAGCAAATGAAGTCACCACTCAGAGCGAAGCGTGACAAACCCTACCTTCAGCCTCTACGACAACCTTGGTCTGCTCCAATCTGATCGATGGGCGAGGCGGATCATCCACCTCTTCTCTCGTGACAGGAGATCTTTGATGGAAAATCTTCTCCGATGGTCTCGACAGGCTCGGCGGCGGGCAAGGCAGAGACGAAGAGCCCGGGGGCATCGAGGGAGAATTCTAGAGCAAGGCGTTGATGTGTCCACGCCGGCTGGATCGTGGACTGTTCCCAAGCATATCATCTTGCAAAACCGTGACGTAGTAACGTAATTGAAAATCACATCCGCGCTTGCATCAAATTCATACAGTCTTGACTTCTCCAGCGAAACTCGCCGTACAGGAAGCGTAAGTCTTCTTTGATGACCCTAAGCTCCATAAGCAGGGGTCGCTCATCCGTTGAAGCGAACGTTCTACTATAAAAAACCCTCGGCGGTACTCCTTAGTAGCGGCCCGGGGGCTTGCCGGCGGAGTCAGTTGAACTCGACCTTGACCCGATGCCATCCATTTGTGGTCGGGCGCACTGGGCACGGGACAATTCCAGCTCACACCTACGCCGGGCATTGCCGCCGCCTCGATCTCAACGCCATCGTCTCGTTCGTGTTGGTGACCTCTCCTCTACCACCATATCAGCGGCTTGTTTGGCCTCCGACTCCCGGGTGCTGTTGGGTGGGTCGATTGAACCTGTACAAAGGGCATCCAAGCTCTCGCAGAAAGACCTGGTGAACATACAATCGAAGCCTCTGCATCCCTTAGTAGATTGACCGAACTCACTTGGTCTTTGGAGGGACATGTTCTAGATCAGTTGTCTTTGAAAACATCTATAAATAAGATGTATCTTGGTTGAACTTTTATAAAATTACTTTACCATTCTGCCATTTGGAAGATGCGGTTCGGGTGAATCCGTCTTGAACTACTGTTTGAGATATATCTTATAGTACCCACTGGAACCGCCACACGAAATACTCTTACTTGACCCGACTTCTAGATGGTTCTGGGCATGGTAAGACCTCGGGTTTCGGTCGTCCTAGATGATCGTGAGATTACGCCTCGTTGAAGGCACGAAGCAATGGAGGATGAGCTTATGTCGTCGGGCCAGTCTTTCTCACTTCCCTCCGCCAAGCGAAGCGAGGCGCGAGGGGAGAATAAGAGTTTAGTAATATCCGATCAAGCGGAAGTGGCCTCTTACGCCTGGGTAGTGCAAGCTTAACGTGCCCAGCGGGAGGCTTTCAGCCAGATCGGAGGCGGGACCGCAATAGTCTTGACGGAGATCGAGTCACTCTCCCTTGGCTCTCCATGTGGGCGATGTCCTCAGAACTCAGGCCCAGTCATTAGATCCATCTCAGGGAGGCCGGAATCCACGATTGCCCTATCTCCGAACACAAGTGTTGAGGAGGCGGTCGATCATGACAGAATCATTACCTCCCTCTCGGCATCCTCTGACTTTTTCTGGCGGCTCAACGATCCGATAACGATCATCTTCTTCCTCTTCTTCCTCTTCAGCGATGACTGGTTCAGAAGCCAGACCAGTATAAAATCTTTCACTTGGGCCCAGAAATTACTCTTCTTTGCGACTGTCCTTTTTCGATTGCGATACTTGGGGGCATAGGTGATCCTTTCTTGGTAGGAAGCCTCATGACGGATGCCCATTTCGTCCCGACCGGAGTCTGAGTGAGATTTGAAGCTGAAATCCAGGTGGTAGAGGTCGAGTGGTGGACTAGACGTGACACTTGTTCCCGGTGTGATGCTTCGACCTCTGGGTCCCTAGTTGATGGCGCACGGCTCACGAGTAAACTTAGCAGATCAGAGGTAACAAAGTGTTCCTCGTCCACAATCTCTAAGGGCTGGCATACGGGGATAGTGGAAGGCTTGTAGGGAGCGGGGCTCGTCTCACATCGACAGGTTCTTTCAATATGAGAGAACCTCCTTAATGGCGCTACGTTCGGAGGCCTCCAACGGTCCCATGAGGATTCTCGAGCTCGCCTTCTCTACCTTGTACCCAATATACCTCAATTTTGCACCATTAATTCTGAATCGATGTGACGTAAGACGTATTGTGTCTAAACTCGCCCACTTCCTAGTTCTACACTTGGAAAAGGCGTGTGCAGGTTGATATCAAATAGTGAGCCGGGAGACGAGGTCTCATCCCAAGGCCTAACAGAATAACTCCGCCTCTGTTTGGGGAATCGGGCGGCCATTCCTGAGGTGCGTAGGAATCCAAGATCGACATAGACCTCCAGGCCCCTACGCCTTAATGTGAGTGAAACGAAACAAATCCGACCCGGAGAAGGTCGAGCTGGTATGGGGTTCAAAACGCTACATCCGGTTAGAATTCGGATTATGTTCGCAGGATGAACAAGAATTCGCGGCGCTCTGGTAAATACAAAAGCGTTTTGCAAGGAATTGGAGGCACTGAAAAGCGAAGTCTAGCCGCCAAGTTGTACCGGGTAAAAAACACGGCCTTGTGTTCCCCACAGTGGACTGCGTCCGGCTTATCCATTAACAGGAAATCAAACCATCGCCGGGATCTCGCGTATGTTCTCAATTCCTCCATTGCCTTCGGGGGCGAGACGTGAAGCTGCGAAGCGCGCTACTCGCGCGAGGGCCTAAATCCAGGCTCACCACTTTGTTGGTGGAGATTTCTTCTCACCTCTTGCCATTCACAAAACGAGATCGGATGGAGGAAAGGAAGCGAGTATCGGCTCGAAGCCTCACATCGAATGAGTAAAAGGCAAAATCCTGCCAAACCTAGGCAAAAACCATTGGACCTATTAAGCCCTACTTGCCCTCATACCCGAACTTCTATGGCCGGATAGGCCAATGGTAAGGTAACACACTTACAAGGGAGAAAGGGTGCATGAAATGAGGCTGAACAAGCATGATTGGAAGAGCGATTAAATGAGCACTAAGTTGCTGTGATGTATATCTAGAAGATTTCAAATTGGTGAAGGAATGTAAACCCAGGGATGATAAGAGATAGAGGAAAAGAAAAGAGCTCAATGATGACTCCTTACCAAGCTTGTCTGAGGCTTGGGTGGTAAATGCGGCACTAACCTATCCTCCACTAGTCGAGCAGCTACGGCAGCGCTCTGACTCATGAGGCACAATGGGGTATCTTGGGCAGGATAGTGGAGCCCTCTTGTTCATCCCAACTTGATTAGGCCCCACTAAAGCGGTATTCCATTAACTAGAATCCTTTGGATATCGGCCGAGTAAGCCAATAAGTTAGCCCATGCCTCATGATGAAAGTAAAGTAAGGGACATCGAGGTAGAATAAAGTATAAATGAATAAAGGAAATGCGATTTTGTTGGCTGGCTAGACGTTCATCATTACATTCATATCCTTACAAATAACAACTAACAATCATATTGAAGTGGATACATAGTTAGATACGAATCAAATGCGAGAAAGTAGGGGCTACAAGAAGTAGCGGGAATTCGAAGGAAAACGAAGTAGTAGCAAAATCGCTACCTGCCAAAAAATAGGGGAGGGAAAATATGAAGGGGCTCCAAGAAGGAGAAAAGCCCAGTGGGGGGGTGGGGGATCCTTGGATGCGGATTCCATTCGGTTTCGAGAACCCTTGAAGAGACCCGACCTGACTGCGAAGAATAATCTATTCAGGCTACGCTGAACCATGTAATCTTTGGTCGATTCACACTTGGAGAAGCGCGGCTGAATGGTGAACACAATCATCGCCGTGTAATCGGCAAATGCGATTCTTGGCAGCGTTCAATTATCCTTCGCGGAGCAAGGATATAGGTGGCCGCAGCGAACCCGCCATCCGACCTTTTATGCATGGCCGCCATTTCGGGGTCTTCTCAAATGACCACTTAACATCTAATGCACATCCAAGAAAGTTAGAAAATTCGCATCGAAACATACCAGCATTGATTAATTACTATTTTCATGATATATGTGGTCGAGCATGTTCTCTTTTTCCAACGAGGCGGTCGCTGATGGAAAAAGGGGGTGTGGGTCACCTCGGGCTTTGGCCCGAACCCACACTCACAGTCAACAGGCCCATTACAACTAAAGGCTCTGATTGTCTTGGGACGGAAGAATATTAAACTTAGGGCCGGATCAAATATCCTCTCCTAAGCGGAAGGGTTGAGCGTGGGCATTCTCGGATGTAACTCCCCGGAGGAGGCTTTATTTAACAAGTACTAACGGATAGACTCCCCCGGAGAGAGCATGCTCCTTTCCATGCCTTGCCGTGAATTCAAAGTAGACAAGCGCTCCTGGGGTCCTGTATTCGAGAAATATGTCCACTTAAAAGGAAGAACTAGTGCGCGATGTATCTTGTGCCATGCCTCCCGATCCTCCCTTTAAAGAAGAATTCAGTCTCGCATGCGAGGTATGCGCCGCGCTTCACATGTTGGGAGGAGGTACCCACTTTCACGTAAAGCATGCCCCTTCCTCTCGATAAAGGAGGCCTTGATAAGGTATGCCCTCTGGGCAGAAATATGGCGTTTGGAGAGAAAGAAATGATCGCCCGGTGGAGGCGACGGTGGAGACCCTCCCCATCGCTTTCTTAATGCATTTAGGATTTGTCATAAACAGTATATGATGCAGTGATCTAGTAGCTTAGGGTCTGGAGACTACAATCATGAATAATTTAGAAATTCATATGACACGGTTTGAGAAAAAAAAAATGATAGAGAAACAAAAAAAATGAAATGAAAAAAATTCAGAACTCATCTTATGAATTGGGTTTTCACCTACATCATGAATATATTTTAGAAAAAAAAAATGAAATAGATTCAGAACTCATCAGATAACTTAAATTAGAAGCAAAGCAGAAATTATGGATATATAAAATAGATTCCAAACGATATGTGGGAATTTCTTACAATAAACGTTGAAGCACATGTGAAACGATTCAACCCTATATTAAATCCCTAAAGAAACTGTTGATAAAATAAAATTGAATATGGATAAAAATCAGAACTCACAAGAAGAAGAATACTAGAATTGAAAGCAAAGCAGAGAAATATGAATAAATTAAAATAGATTAAGAACAATAGATTAAGAACTCACTAGAATACCATAATTGAAAGCAAAACAAAGAATTAAAAATATTATATATCAAAACAACACTTTAAACCCACTTAATGGTAGTTCAACCTTATGGTAAACCCCTAAAGAAACAGTTGATAAAAATAAAATTGAATATGGATAAAAATCATCAATTTCCTTTCATCCTGTCAAAATAATAACTAATAGTAAAATAATTAAACATGATCTTGTTAGCACAATTATGTTGAACTTTTCGTTTTGAAACCCTTGGCTTGATGAAGAACATTAATGAGAGGGCTAGTGAAAAAGATCGAAAAGATTATGACAAAAACATTAATGGCACCTCCAATACAGGCATTGATTTTGCCGTTGAAACCTTCGTCGATATTGGATTTTGTTAAATTAAAGAATCAAAAAGAAAAGAATTATTAAAAATATTTATGGATTATATTATATTGATTCATAAGGATATTTATAAGATTAAGTAAGGAATAGTTTGAAGATTAAAAGTAAATCATCATAATTTTGGAAAAGTAAAAATGTAAAACACTTGGTAGCACTTTTAAAAGAGTGGTATAAATATTGGTTTATCAATCAATTATATTTAAAAAATGGGAAACCAAAGGCAGCCCAGTTAAGAAAAAAAAAAAAAAAACAAAAACAAAACAAAGAAACAGATTTTTTTTAAATTACAGATTACGAAAGATTTTGTTAAAGGATTGAATTTACTCCTTCTTTGTTTTTTTTAGTGATCCATTATAAAAAATTGAGATCATAATATAAAACACCTATCATTTTTTCAAAACAAGGAAACACGTTTACTAGAGCTACTTGATGAATTTTAAGTATTATAAAACGAACATACAAATCCTTATGACCAATAACTCATAAGTATTTTTAGTATAAATAGTGAACTCTTCAAAACCTAAAAAATTCTCTTAGATTATAATGATAATTTAGAATTAAAAACCCCAAAAGTAGCATATAATGCTTTAATGCAAGAAAACTCATATAATTTTTTTTTGTTCAATATCATTAACAAAAACTTCCAAGGCTCTAGGTTTTTCAACTTAATTCTAGAACAAAATCAGAACTCATATATGAAAATACAAAGATTTTTTTAAAAAAATCTACCTAGAAATGTCTTGAGCAATATGAGAAAATTTTAAACAAATTGAAGAATAAATAATTAGGGAATAAAAATCTTGAGCAAATTGAAGAAGGGTTGATTTTGAGTTTTCTTACGTTAAATAAAAAATATGTTATTTTTTTTTTAATTTCTTTGAGTTTTCTGTATTGATAAACAAAATAACTAATATAATTATTTTTAATCTTCCTCAAGCAAAGCTTTGAAATTTTAATCTTGCCCCCTTATTTTCTCATTCATAAACTTTTTTTTTAAATAAAATGATGTTATAAACCATAGTATAATTTTTTTGCCTCTAGATAAACATAAAAGGAAAAGAGGATCTTGAATTTGTTTACATCAATTTCAAAATATTAGCAAAATTGAAAACAAGAATGACTTTTATATGGTTTAGGCTTGTCTTGGAAGGAATAATTGTGAATTTAGTAAAAAAGTAAAGATGACAAAAAAAATATCCAAAGTACCCCTCAAGTGCACTTTTTCTATTTTTTGTACTTTTTTGCATTTTATTTTTATTCCTCCCCTTTCTCTTTTACTATGTACATACCTCATATTTTTAGGAAACAATACCTCATTATCAACCTGAAGCAGTCTTATCTTTGTGTGCACATTCATTTGCACGCATCTTTGAGGGGCATGAGCGGCGCAATGTGGGAACCTACAAAAGAGGCGATTAGGGCGACCAGTGGGTAGAGCCGCATCTCAGATTAAGTCTCGACACAATCACCGGGAGAGGAAGAAAGAAGGAGGTTAGGAATGGTTGGAATTACATACCTCTTTTCGTGGGGATCTTCAATTTATGAGGTTAGGTTCCCAAATCTCTAGTTCTTATTTTAGAATATGCTTGTTTCTTTATTAAGTTATCCTTTTATGGGATAAAATGCATTTTCCTTATCAAGGATTATCCTTTTTAAGGGGATAATATACGTTTTTCATATCAGGAGATTACCCTTCAGAAAATGAGGTTAGAAATTAGGAAGTGGGGATAAATATTTACTTTGCATATTTTCTCGTAACAAATTTGCGTATATGAGGGTGAGAATGGTGTTGAGACTCGGGATCCCAGTGTGGGTTCTAGAAGACTCGTTTGGTGGAGTTCTTGTGGTTTTTTAATATTGTGGGCCGCTTTATGATGCGGGACCAGACGGTAGAAGCTGTGCGCCCCAAAAATACCCTAGGGTACATAATAAAGAAATATTATTATTATATATTTAGGGTATAATTGAGCCAACTTGGGTATTTTTCTGAAAATTTTTAGATGAATATTGACTAAATGATTATTATCGAGAAATAAACCAGTGAAAAAGAAAGAAATATGGAAATTGTAAAATGGGGACCTAGGGTCAATTGTAAATAAGTTTATATGTCTAAGTGAAAATAGGAGACTTAAATGAAAAATATTAAATGGAGGACCTAAATATAAAAGAAATAAAGAAAAATAGAAAAAAATCAAGGAAAGGCGTGTGGCATGTGGAAAGTGGGAGGAAGTTTCCTCATTTTTAATCTGATTTAGAGTGATCCATAAGAAAAGGAAAAAGAAGAAAATAGTATTTAAGTGAGAACTCTCAGCTACTCTCTAGATTCCCCAGCATGATCGGGCCATAGGTCCCGAGAGAGGCGAAGCAAGAGGGAAAGTCCTTCCTCGTGACCAAAACAAGTAGGGAGCCGAAATGGGGACTCAACCGAAACTCCATGAGGTAGGATCTTCTCCTACTTGGTCGTCTTCTGATGAAGTTGTTGGGTGGTTATCGGCGCCGGAGGAGATGTGGTTGCGTTTTAAGCAGCGGGAAGGCGCCACGTGGTAGTGCGCGCTAGCCGAACCTTGGAGGCGCTGATTTTTGGGTGCAGTGAAGAATTTGGTAGTCTTGATCCTTCTAAGTAAATTGTGGCCACATCAATGAAATTGATTTTAGGCTTTCGAATTTCTCGATTTGGACCTCTTTAGACTAAGTTATGATCCTTTGCGAGGTCAGCCAGGCTAAATCTGGTCGGTCGATTCGCCAGTCGGTCAACAACCGGACTTTAAATGAGTTTTGGTCGAAATAAAGAAAATTTGGCAGTAAGTCCTTCTGTGAAATTGTAGCCACATCAATGAAATTGATGTTAGGCTTTAATTTCTAATTCGGACTCCCGTAGACGAGTTATGGTCTTTTTACTATATGGTGATCAAATGAAGTCGTCAAGCGATTAATTAGGTCCGATTGTAGTGGAAGTCAATAAGGGGTAGATCAAGCGTTGGTTAGATCAAACAATGGTCGTCCAACGCGTTGATTGATCAAGCGGTGGTGCGTCAAGCCCGGTCGTCAAACCTGGTCGTCAAGCGGTGGTCGTCAAGCGGTGATGCGTCAAGCGGTGGTGTTGAGTTGGTCAACTCGTCGAAGTTGACTACGCGCGATATCAACTTGGAGTCATATCTCCTTCGTTTGAACTCGATTTGGGTGTTCTTGGACTCTATGGAAGCCCATTAGTCAAGAATACGTGATAATACCTGAGGAGGATAGTAGATGTCATACCGAGGTGTTAGCGGGCCAGGCTCGTCACTTGGTCTGCGGCTCGTCGCGAGTCATTCGACCGGGTTTGACCCTCGCATGACCTCCAGCGGCGGAAGGTCATATCTCCTTCGTTTGAACTCCGATTTGGGTGTTCTTGGACTCTATGGAAGCCATTAGTCAAGAATGCATTGATAACCACGGGAGAGGATATCAGATAACATGCCGAGGTGTGTGGAGCTGAGCTCGTCACTTTAGTGCAGCTCGTCGATTCGTGTCGACTAGTCGGTTGATACGCGCGACCTCCAACTGATCATATCTCCTTACGTTGAAGAACTCCAATTTTGGGTGTTCGTTTGATATTCCTGAGGAGGATAGCAGATGTCATACAAGGTGTTATGGGCTCGTCACTTGGATTAAACTCGTCGGTCGAAGAACGACTCGTCGGGGTTATTTGCTTGTGACCTCCAACTTAGGAAGGTCATATCTCGCCGTTTGAACTCGGTTTGGTGCGGAGCTCATGGAAAGCGCCCCAAGTGAGAGTCGAATACGTGATAATCACCTCAGAGAAGATAAGAAGATGTCATACCGAGAGTCTGCGGAGCCCCAGGCTGCGTCACTTCAAAGTGCAGCTCGTCGGAGTTAGAATCCATTCCGATGGGGTTGACTCACGCATGACCTCCGACTTGGGAAGAATCATGTCCTTGGCCCGACGATTCGGGTGTTCTTGGACTCTGCTGGAAGACCGGCCCAGGTAGAATACATTCATATGCCCTGAGGGGATAGTGTTTGACCGGTGATAGGTGAGGCTCGTCCAGGTCAGGTCAGCCTCTGTCGATTCCGGGACCAGGCGCTGCATGACCTCCCGACGGAGTCATAACTCCTTCGTCGAACTCACGATTCAGATTGTTCTTGGGCTATGGTAGTTAGTCGAAGATAAAATCATATATATATTGTTAAAAATTGGAACTCATATTAAACTCAAAAATCAATCATAACCAAAACTACTATTTTACGAATAATATTGTTCTTTAATGGTTTTGGAATACGGGAATGACGAGGAGGAAAAGCCAGCGAGATTGAGATTCAGGTGGAATCAAAGTGCTGGAGTACAGCTTTGTTCAACTGAATCTATTCTTGATTCAAGTTTTTGCATGTTTGTTCTCGACTCTATCCTTATGTTAAGTATTTTTGGTAGTTTACCAAGCATATGAAATGAGTGCATGAATGAGTATATGAAATGAGTATGTGAATGTGTATATGAAATGAGTGTTAGTTCCGTAATACTTATATTAATTTATAGTAATTAAATAATATTATAACTTATATTAATTGAAAGCAATTAAAATGAGGTAAGATTACTAACAAACAAAAATAAATATCATAAGCAAATACGATAAATAAGAGCCAGCAGATTATTGTTTGGCCTTGAGAATTTTATTCTCTCTCGGTACCAAGGTTAATAGAATAATTCTCCAAGGATAGAGCAGTTTAGAATCTTACGACAGGTGCTTCAACATGATAGAAAAATTTGAGACTATAAAAGAGCGAATTGAATCACACGATAGAAGAATTTTTGAGGAGGAGAAAGGAGAAGAAATCACAATGTCTTTTTCAAATCACATGAAAAATATAAAGTGTTCTAAAAATTTGTGTGGGAGGTCTGAATTTATAGGAAACCAAGGGGTGCAACTTGAAAAGTTGCAATGGTTCGAAGGGGTGCACCTTGAAAAGTTGCAATGGTTCGAAGGGGTGCAACTTTTCATCATTTCCATTCACACCTATATATATATTATATATATATATATATATATATATAATTCCCAACAATCCCCACATGAATGGAGAATGACAGAAGTTTTGAAAACTATGCATGTAAAGCGTGTGATTTCACAACTAGAATTAGCGACATCTGAATAAGTAAGTTTCTCTTTGAACTTTCGTGGTGAACATATATCGAGTATATAGTCAATCGGTAGATGCGATATCTTTGAACCGTCGACTTTAGTGTATACTAGACAATATAAGTCACAACTAACTCTTATCCGCTTTTTGGTTTTATACCATTGTTGTGTTCGTTTTGTGTGAACAGCACAGTCTCATGAGTGTTTGACGGCCTTCTTTGTATCTTAATTTACTTCACACTCACATAGGTGATTCAAATGTGTATTCGTCATACACCATTTGATCAATCTTATGTCAAACTTGAAATCATTAAAAACCTTAACTCATTTAGGTTTATCCTTATTTACGAACATTGTCTCATCATGAGAATGGATTTAATAAATTTGACAATGTTGGACCATCAAACAAACTTTGTTTCTCTTTGAACTGGAATCTTGGGATCTCCCGGTCTACTAAGGTAGAGTTACGCCATGATGATTTGTCCTGAGCCACACGATCCCATTCCCTCGATGATTTTTTCAACTAACTCTCTAGATAGGCCTTTTGTTAATGGATCATTGTTATCTTTTGATCTTACGTAATCAATTGAGATAACTCCACTAGAGATTAATTGTCTAACAGTGTTATGTCTTCGTCGTATGTGATGAGATTTTCCATTGTACATAACACTTCCAGCCCTTCCGATAACTGCTTGACTATCACAATGTATGCCTATCGGAGTTAACGGTTTGGGCCAGAACGGAATATCTTCTAAAGAAATTCCTCGAAGCCATTCGGCTTCTTCTTATTTATCCAAGCTGTGAATTAAACCATTGTAGAACGAGGCGATGCAAGTTTGTAGAAGATTTCCAAGACACTGCTCCCCCACCAACCGTAAACACATATCCACTAGTGGATTTGCTTTTTACAGGTTGAGCCGTTGATCAATTTGCATCACTAAGCCTTCAATCCTTTGGATAATTTTGTATCTACGAGCAAAATTTTGGGTATGTTTTAATGTCCCAAAAACCGTCTCATTGCCATCAATGCGTTTTATTTGGATTACTCGTGTATGACTAAGTTTACTTATTGCTGGCGACATAGGTCAGTACAATTCATGATATACATTGAACATCCTAAAATTTTAGCTTAATCACTTGAGACTCACTTTCACTGCACTGTTCTTTGCGAGAGCAGGTTTAAGTCTATTGGCGTTTTCAACTTCTTTGAAATTCAAATACTTGAATTTGTCAAGTACTTTGTCAATATGGTATTTGTGACGCTGAACCATGGGGATTCGTAGATTTATACTAGAATAAAATGCACCTCCTAAGTCTTTCATATCAAATGATTTGGATATATTAGTTTTATGGCATTTATGTCAATAATATTTTACTTATTATTAACTTTGTCATCCCACCATGTGAAAGACAACAGACCTCATGATTAGGAGTATTTTGATATATACATTTATACCGCATAATCTTAAATCCATTTGACAACATTACTTTGTCAGAATTTTGCATGTCTCATTGTTGGAGTGCTTGTTTAGAATCCATACAAAAGACTTAACAAGTCTGACCAGTTTATTTTCTTGTCAGAGAGGACAATGACCCTTGAGGTTGTTCCATATAAATTTCTTCCTCCAATTCTCCACATTTAAAGGCATTTCACATCCATTTTGATGGTTGAAGATCATACAATGACAAGCAATTAACTGTCGAATAGATGTAATTCTTGTGACCAGGTGAGAGTATGTATCAAAGTAGTCAAGACTGCTGTTTGTTAATCCTTTGACAACTAGTCTTGCCTTATACTTGTCAATGACATACATCATCTTTCAATTTCTTTTAAAAATCCATTTTATATCTAATGTGGCTTGTTTCTGGAGGAAGATCAGCAATTTCCACGTATTATTCAGCGCTGGATTCAACTTCACTGTTATTTGCTTCTTTCAATATTGGGCTTCAGAAGACTTCATTGCTCCATGATCGGAGGTTCATTTTCTATGATGCTAGAAAATGCGGACCAAAAGATTTGGCGTGCCCTTGTTTACTCTGCGATCGTGGTTCCTGATATTAGGCATTTTCCTCGATGTTAAATTAAGCTTGGAACTTTCACCAAGTGTTTTTGCCTTCCTTCTTATCACGAGGAAAATGTCTTTAAAAATTCAGCATTGTCGATTCTATTATTGTATTAGAATGAATATAGAATTTCTGATTTATAAACCTGACGATATGCTTTACTATTATTAGCATATCGATAAAAATACAATCTATTGTTTCGGTCCTATTTTAACTGTTTAGGGTTTAGGAACTTGTACTTTTACTAGACACCCCACTTTGAAGTAATTCAAGTTTTGGTTTCTACCTTTCCATTTTTCATATCTGGAATGATTGTGTCTTCTGTAGGAGTACTCTATTGAATATACGTGTGGCACATGAGGTGACCCATGAGTTACGGGTGGAGCTTAGTAGCCAAAAGCATTCATCACATTTCTTTCAAAGTATTGATTCTTCCCTTTCAGCAGCTCCATTGTTGTGGTATCTGAGTAAATCATTTGATGAATAATTCTATTTTCTAGACATGTTCTTGAAATGATTCATATTCACCACACTCTATCATATTATTTTAATCTTTGTGGTTGATTTTCAACTTCAATTTTATATTGTTTGAATGCATCAATTGCCTCCATCTTTGCTATTAAGTAAATATACATGTAACAATATCAGTGCAATCGTCAATAAAAGTTATGAAATACTTTCCCACCGCGAATGGTATTGACTTCATCACAAATGTCAGTATGAATCAAGTCCAAGGTTGAGAATTCTTTCAACAATTACATAGGGATGTTTTTGCAAATTTTGATTCAACACATACTTGACATTTTGGATTTATTACATTCAAACTTTGGCAATATTTCATGTTTATCATTTCATAGATTTTGTAATTATATATCCCAAAACGTGCATGCCATAATTATCGGCTCAAGTAAATAAAAGCGGAGAAGAATCCGTACATTTCTTATTATTATTGATTGTCATTACATTGACTTGAAAAGGCCACTTCGCTAGAATAGCACTTTCAACATACATATCATTTTTATGACCACAACATCGAAACAAATACAACCTTAAATCCGTTCTTTGACGGAAATTGATGTCGGGCAAATTCTTGATTTGGGCATGGAAGGCATTCTTTAGTGTCGAGTTTTCCCACCGATGTCATTTCGGGAGAATATTTCAGTTGTTCTATCTTGGAGACGAAAAATTTCCCATATCACGTCTTCACGAGGAATTAGGCCAAAGCATGAGAGAGAACATCCTTTGATAACTGAAAACATGGGTAGCGGCGAGTCAATCCACCGTTCCTTTTGGACTTACACCAAATTGCACTTTCGGAAGAAAGCACTAAATCTTCAATATCATATCATTGGATTAAACAATGTGGCTTGACCTTTATTCTTCAGTTTTTATTTTTAGGTGCCAGACTAGAGGACCTATGTCTGATTACCATGATTATAAGCGACTTCCTTTGAATTTTTGTTGCTATTATTGTGGTTCTTTGTTTCCTCTTCTTTCTTTTCTTTGCATTAGAAATGTTCAACTATATTTGCTCGATATGGATACCTAAGGCTTCTTTTCGACATACGTTGTCTTCTTGATTTTTAATCGGACTATTCGGTCTTCAGCGTGCCGTCTGTACGCTTGTGTTTAAAGTAATTTTTAAAAGTCTATGCGAGGAGTAACTTTTCTATAAATGCAGCCATGAAAGCGCTGCATTAATAATCATTCCTTCGTTGAAAGATCGTGAATTTGGATTCTTGGATTTGCGTCTACTTGTGCTTGGTATCTAACCATTTTATAATGAAATTTGAGCTGCTGATTTCTATTTAACCGGCATGACATATATTTTTCTCAAGTGCTTCCCATAATTCTTTGGAAATATTAATATTCTTGTAAGACATATGAATATCATCCTTCGCTCAAAGTATAATAATTCTTGCAAGGAAATTGAGTGTTCAGGGCTTCAATCACAAAGAGATCTATCTTTTACCAGGCACTTGTTCATTAGTTAGGAACCTCTTCTTTGATGAACTTTGGATAGAGTCGTTAGATAGAAGAGGCTCATCCTGTTGCCATCTTTTGAAGTCTACGGAGAAAACTTGCGGAGTTTCTCTGTAGGTGCGAGTGCGTGTCTGACTGGTTTGGAACAATAGTGTTCATTTAGGATCCCATTTAAAATTAAACCCAATGCTTTATTAGTAAAGAATTACTAGTATCAACTTGGAGTAAGAAAATCCGCAAAAGATTTTAATCTCATACGAATTCTTGGTAAGCACAAGGTTTTAATCTCAATAGGAGTGAAAAATCCCAGAAAGATTTTAGTCTCTAAATTTTGATAGAAAACCATGAAGGTTTTAATGAGTAGGAGTAGAAAATCACTAAAGATTTTAGTCTCTAAATTTTAGTGAAAACCACGAAGGTTTAATCTCGGTAGGAGTAGAAATCATAAAATTTTAGTCTTGATAAAGAATAATAATAATAGAGCAGAAATTAAATGAATGAATGAATAAATCAGTAGAAAACCACAAGGTTTAGTCTTGGAAACGATTTAAAATAAAGTAACAAATAATAATTCAGTAGAAAACCACAAGGTTTTAGTCTTGAAGAAATTAAAATAAGTAGACGGAAAATAATAATAAATAAGAAATAAAATTCCTTAAGATTGTTAGTTAGTAATACTTATATTAATTTATAGTAATTAAATAATATTATAACATATTAGTGAAAGCCAAGATTAAAATGAATAAAAGTTATAGCAAACCAAAAATAAATATCATAAGCAAATGCAATAAATAAGCCAGGCAGCGAGAATTCTTGTTTGTATAAGAATTTTATTCTCCTCAGGTACCGAGTTAATAGAATAATTCCTCCCGGGATAGAGCGGTTTAGAATCTTACGGTGTAGCGATCTTGTGGTAAATTTGAGCGCGAAGCGGAGTGAATCACACGACTCGAAGAATTTTGAGAGGGAAGAAAATGCAATGTCTTTCAAATGCGTGAAAAATGTAAGTGTTGAATTTGTGTGGGGAGGTCTGAATTTATAGGAAACGAGTGCGACTTGAAAAGTTACGATGGTTGGTGCGGCTTGAGAAAGTTCTGATGGTTCGAAGGGGTGCGACTTTTAAATCATTCCATTCACACTATATATATATATATATATATATATATATATATATATATATATATATATATATATATATATATATATATATAATTCCCAACAATGAGTACATAGATTGAGTATATCCTTGAAAAGAGAGAATAACGAATGTGAATATGGAATTGAAGCATGATATCTAAAAGCAGAATAGATGGGATTGATGCATCCGAATGTAAATGAATGGACAATTCCTGACATCTTGAATTGCATTGATATCTGAATGAGCCAGCGCGACCCAGGATGCACCAATCGGCATCGTCGCGAAGGCCTGTGAAATGTCCCGATCATGGCGGGATATTCGGCATCGATCTCGTGATGGCGTATGGCATTCGAAGAAATGTCCTTGGCCGGGATCTGTCGGCATCGTCGTGATGGCATATGGCATTTAAGTGATACCACATGTTGGGGGTGCATAAGCGACATCCGTCGTGATGGGAGGCCGGGTGTTAAATGTGGCAAGCACATTCTGGGAATAAAAACAGGCGGTATTCATCAAACGGAATCGTCGAAGTGTGAATTGAATAGTGAGTGGAAATAACCAACATTATTGAGTGTAAATGAAGTTTTTATGTATATGCTTAAATCTCATAAATTAAATTTAATGAAATAATGAATTGTTGCATTGAAATTGCATGATGTGATTTAGTAAATTATTTAGAAATTGAAAGCATGTGAAAAATAAATACTTTTGAGCATTTGTTGAATTAATAGGCATGATTTAATGTTAAATGCATGCTGAGTTACATTGAATATTGGAATGATGTATAGAACCACTAAGCATGAATGCTTAGTGTATAGTTTTATCTATCTGCGGAGTTTTGGTAGACGGAAGGGAGACAAGATGGAGTGGAGTGAGAGTCATAGAGAGAGTCGGCGTATAAATTTATACTCCGACATTTGCATATCATCTCTTTTGAACAATTGGTATATTTTTTAACAAAGGTTAAACCAAGACCTTGATTTTGTATATCATTTTGAAAAGGCATGAATGCTTTCCTTGTAAATGTATTTTGTTAATGTTTATGGGCTCTTAGGGTGCTTTGAAACTTGTAAATGATTGTGGAAGCACCCAATGAAGCCGACCCATGGCCCAAAAAAATAATTAAACGTTTTTAATAAGATAATAGAAGCGTCCCGGATGCTTAGGAACTCCGGTTCGGATCATCGTCGGGTCGAGGCGAGTTCGGGTCGCGACACTTTTGAAAAAGAAAACATAATAAAATTAAAATAAAAAAAGAATTAAACGAGCGTCCCCAGGGTTTCGGTTCTGACTCGCCAATCGGGTCGGGCCGGGTTTGGGGGTCGCTCTGAGGCTCTTGACCGGACCTATTGACGATAGTGCGGGCTTAAAGCCATGGTACCCACAATGGCCCACTTTTTCTCGGCTAAAGGTTGGTACTTCTTCAGTCGGGAAAAATACGGTGTTTTTAAACCTTGAGTGGAGAAAGTTGAAGGGACTGGGAGAATTAATGCGTGCATTGAACATGTGTTTGGATATAAAGCATATGTAAACCGCATGTTTCTCAACATTAGTCGATGGCTCGAGATCACCGAGAGGGAGCGTAGCGAGCTCCTCTTGTCTGTGAAGAACTCGCAGGAGTTAGGCTCCAACCCCTTTCCTTACATAGCCCCGTCATACCCCGTTTGTTGCCAGGAGAGGTCGTTGGGGGTGAACATTTTGTTCTTGCTAATCTTTTGAAGTCAATCTCGGGTAGCTCTTCCCAAGCGGGGTTAGCTTGAGAGCCTTAAGTCGAAGATATTTGAAGGGTGTAGTTAGCCGTCGCTTTGATCAGTCACCTTTGAAGACGAGACTCGAAAATTTTGCTACTAAGTGGTGAAGAAGAGCCTGGTGAGAGCCATTGCCATGTTTAAACATGCGCGACCCAGGCTAGGAGTCCTAAAGTGCGGTCTTTTGAATGTGCCAGCAAACTTAGAGCCACAGTCTGGTCTTTTGAAAGTGCGGACGGCTTAGGCCCAGGAAGTCGGCATTAAGCGAGTGCCGGACGACTTGGGCTAGAAGTGCGGCATTAAGAAGTGCGAGACGGCTTGGAAGCGGAAGTCGGCGTGGAAAGAGCGGACGGCGGGTAGTCGACGTTAGAAATGGCGAGCTGACGCGTAGAAGTTGGC
This sequence comes from Tetrastigma voinierianum, assembly GCA_016808115.1. Taxonomy (NCBI): domain Eukaryota; kingdom Viridiplantae; phylum Streptophyta; class Magnoliopsida; order Vitales; family Vitaceae; genus Tetrastigma; species Tetrastigma voinierianum. Next base: position 161,709 of record JAEQBH010000731.1, read on the forward strand.
ATTAAAGAAGTGTTAGGCGGCTTGGAAGCGAAAGTCTAGCATTCGTAGTGTCCCGAGCGAACGTAGAAATCGCGTTAAGGAAGTGGGCGACAAAGCTGAAGTTTGACGTGTAGTGCGAAGCGACCCAGGCCAGTGCGGCATTAAGGAAGTGCCAGGACGGCAGAAGTGATCTGGCATTAGAAAGTGCTAGGCGGCTTGGAGCCAGTGCGGCATTAAGGAAGTGCCATACGGCAAGCGGAAGTCGGCATTAAGAAAGTGATGGCGACTTAGAGCACAGTTTGGCATTAGAGTGCCATACGACTTAAATGGGAAGTTTGGCGTTAAGGAAGTCGGACGGCAAATGGAGTCGACATTAAGGAGTGTCGGACGGCAAATGGGAAGTGGCATTAAGAGCGCGAGACGGTTTTAGAAATTGCGGATGAAAAACCCAGAACCACAAGTCGGCATTAAGAAAGTTCTAGGCGCAGAGTCGAAATATGGTCTTTTGAAGTACCCAGATGAAGCCGTGAGATCGGCATTGAGTGCGGATGGCTTAGAGCCAAAAGTCTGGTCTTATTGAAGTGCAGAAGACTTTACTAGAAGTGCGGATGGATTAGAGCCCTGAGTGCGGCGTGAAAGTGTCGGATGGCTTAGGCGGGAAGTGCGGCATTAAGAAAGCTGTGGCACTAGAAATTTCAGGCTTGCTTAGAGCCGTAAGTCGACATTAAGAAAGTGTCGAATGAAACTTTTGAAGTGCCGGACGGCTTAGAGACGAAGTCGACATTAAGAAAGTGTCGGATGGCTTAGAGCAGTCTGGTCTTTTGAAAGTGCCCGGACAACTTAAATGGAAGTGGCATTAAGGAAGTGCCATCTGACTTAGAGCCTAGTACGGCATTAAGAAGTATTAGACGGCTTAGTAGAAAATGCGGCACTAAAAAGTGCGGACGGCTTAAATAAGAATGCGGTCTTTGAAGTGCGGATGGCCCAGAACGAGTCGACGATGAAGTGTCAGACGACGGAAGCGATCGGCATTAGAAAGTGCCAACGGCAGGCCGGAAGTGCGGTGTTTTGAAAGTGCCATGTGACTTTTAGAAGAGTGCGAAGCTGACTTAGAGCCCGCAGAGTCGGCATTAAGAAAGTGCCGGATGGTACGGGAGCGAAGTGCAGTCTTTGAAAGTGTGGACGACTTATAGTGGGAAGTTTGGCATTATGGGTGCCAGGCGGCTTGGAGCCGGAAGTCGACATTAGAAAGTGCGAACTGACTTGGAGGCCCGAGTCTGGCATTAGAAAAGTGTCGAGATGGCATGGAGCGAAGTGCGGCGTGGGAAGTGCGGATGGCTTAGGCTTGGAAGTAGAGTTTGGCATTGGGAAGTGTCGATGAAACTGGGCGGGAAGTCGACGTGAAAAGCGAGCGACTTTTAGAAGTGCCGGACGGCAGGCACAGTCGGCGTAAGCACCGTATGGCTTTAGAAATTGCGGATGGCAAAGCCCTGAAGTCGGCATTAGGAAGTGCGGATGGTTTTAGAAATTTCCAAACGGATTAGAACCATAAGTCTTGCATTAAGAGAGTTCCAGACGGGTTAAATGGAAGTGCGGTCTTTTGAAAGTGCGGATGGCTTAGAGCGAGAGATCGGCATTCTGAAAGTGAGGGCGACCGGCGGGAGACAGGCGTGAAGTCGGACGACAGGGCGAGAATGCGGCGTTAAGAAGGAGTGCCGACGGTAGGCGGGAAGTCGGCGTGGGAAGTGCGGACGGCCGCGGTTGGCGTGAAAGTGACAGGACGGTAGATTATGAAGTCGGCATTGGGAGATGTCGGGACGACCCAAGTAGGAGTCGGCGTGGGAAGTGCTAGGCGACTTAGAGTCGGAGTGCGGCGTTAAGAGCGTCGAGCGGCACCGGTGCCTGACGACCCAGAGCCACAAGTCGGCATTAAGATAGGCGCGATGGCACAGAAATTGCTAAGCGGCAGAGCCCGCGAGTTTAGCATTAAGGAAGATGTCGGTGACCGTAGAAAGTGCAGCATTAAGAAAGCGCATTATGGCTTTAGAAATTGCTAGGCGACTTAGAGCCACGAAGTCGACATTAAGAAAGTGCGGATGGATTTAGAAATTGCGGGCTAGCTTGAAGCCCTGAAGTACGGCATTAAGAGAGAGTGTCGGGCGGCAGAGCCAGAAGTGCGGTCTTTGAAAGTGCCGGGCGACTTAGAAGCGGAAGTCGACGTGGGAAGTGCGGACGACTAGAGCCCGAGTCGACATTAAGGAAGTGCGGTGGCCGTAGGAATACGGCATTGCGAAAGTGCCGGATGGCTTGAAGCTAGGAAGTGCAGTATTAGAAAGTGTCGAGACGGCTTATTTAAGTATGACATTAAGGAAATTGTCGGATGGCAAATAGGAAGTCACAGCATTAAAGAAAGTGTCAACATTTAAATTTGGAAGTGGCATTAAGAAAGCCATATGGCTTTTGAAGTACCCAGACGGCTTAAACCTGAAGTCACGGCATTGAGAAAGTAACGAGCTGACTTAGGCCAGAAAGTATGGGTCTTTTGAAAGTGCGGGCGGCAAATCTAGAAATCCCCAGCATTAAAGAAGTGCTGGAAACGACTTGGGCGGAAGTGTGAGCATTGAAAGTGTAAGATGGCTTGGGCGGAGTGCGGCATTAGAAAATGCTAGACGTCTTGGAGCTAGAAGTTTGGCGTGGGGGTGCGGACGGCAAAGCCGGTTTGGCATTAAGGAGTGTCGGACGGCAGGAGTCGGAAGTGGCATTAAGGGAAGTGCCTAACGGCTTAAAGGCGGGATGTCTAGCGATAGAAAGCTAATGGCTTTAGAAAATGCTGACGGCTTAGGAGCCACCAGTCTGGCATTGAGAAGATCTGAGAGCGACTTAAAAGTAGAGAGTCTGGTCTTTTGAAAGTGCTAGGCCGGCAGAGTAGGAGTGCGCGTGGAAGTGGGAGCGGCAAACCTCAAGTCTGGTCTTATGGGAAAGTCTTCAGGCAGAAATTTGGAGATACGGCCTTAAGAGTGCTAACTGGCTTGGGCGGAGTGCGACATTAAGAAAGTCTTAGGACGTCTTTAGAGTGCTAAACGACTTAGAGCCACAAGTCTAGCATTAAGAAAGCGACATATGGATTTTAGAAATTGCCAGACTGACTTAGGTGATCGACATTAAGAAAGTGTCATGCATGTAAATGGAAGTCAGCATTAAGCTTGGTAAGATGGCTTTTAGAAATTTCGAGACGAACGTGCAAGTCGGCGTTAAAGAAATGCAAAGGCGACTTAGAGCCATAAGTATGAGGTCTTTTGAAACATCATCTGACGTAGGAAGTCACGGTCTTGTAGAAAGTGCGGATGGCTTAGAAGCCACAAGTCTGGCATTAAGAAAGTGTCGAAGCGGCTTGGGGCGAAGTCTAGATCACTGAAAGTGCGGTCGACCGTAGATTAAGCATTAAGGAAGTGCGGAACGACTTAAACCAAAGTCACGGTCTTGTGAAAGTGCGAGACGACTTAGAGCGAAATCGACATTAAATAAGCCGATTGGACATCGGCCATACTAAGTAGGATAGGACATCGGCCTTTCGGACTTGGTAATGGCAGGTTAGGCGACCACCATGTTGGGCGGCCGGAGCTGGTGCGCGTGTCAGGACTTTATCGTAAAACATTAGGCATTAAGCATGCTGGCCGGATAGAGCGTTCGCCTTTATCCGGACTTTAGTTGAGCGATGAGATTATTAGAGATGTCGGGCGGATGATAGGGCATTAGCGCCATTCGGACTTTAATGCGGCCGAAATTTGGGCATTAGAATGCGGCGGATGGCGTTACTAAGCCTTAGGACTTTTAATGTTGACAGTTAGATATTTATTTATACATATTGGTAGGATAGGTTTCATGCCATGGGCTTTTAATGTTGGCAGGATTAAGATGTTATCCTATCTTTGGTAGGACATGTCATTGCTGCGCCATGCAGGCTTTTAATGTTGACCCGGTTAGATGTTATCTATACCAGCCCATGTGTCGCTTATCGCGCCATCCTGCTTTTAAGGGACCTGCTAGGATGTTGTCTATACCTAGTCGGACATGTCATTTTACTACGCCATCCGGGCTTTTAAGTGGATCGGTTATATGTTGTCTATACCGAGCCGGACATGTCATTTTACTATGCCATCCGGCGCGGACCTGCGATGTTTTCTATACCGGCCGAACAGTCATCAGATTCACGCCGTCTCGGGCTTTTATGGATCTACTAGATGTTGTTTAGACCGGGCCGGACATGTCATTTTACTGTGCCATCCGGGCTTTAAAGTGGACCGGCTAGATGTTGTCTGTACCGGGCCGGACATGTCATTTTATTGCGCCATCCGGGCTTTTAAGTGGATCGACTAGATGTTGTCTATACCGGCCTATAAATATTTACCGTGAGCGCCATCCGGGAAGCTTTTAAGTGGGCTATCGCAGCACATAGAGAATGCTTTAAAGAAAGATTTATTGATAATACCTCTTCCAGGTTTGCAACTTTCTCCAATTTGAGTCCGCGACTGGTCATTATTTCGCTGTGAGCCTTCAACATGACTTTGTAACTCCTTCATCTTTCTTACTTGTTCCTCTTGCTTTCTCTCCATGTCCTGACGCTAATGGAGAATTCGATTTTCCGCTTAATTAGGTCATTGGTTGTATGATGATGAGGTTGCCCGAATCTTAATAAGATGTGGAATGGGGGATCGAAGAATCAGACTTTTCGATAGATTCCAATGCCAACCTCTAGCATTTTTGGCAAAAAACGAGATGATGTTGTCATCGAGGAAATCTCGTTATCTCTTCACTCCTTTATTTGTCGTACACATGTCAAATTCATGGTAACAAAAAATGGGGGAAGAAGACTATGGGTGAAATATGAATTTAGGGTTTTTTATTAAAAAGAAAAATGAGGGGTATTTTGGAAGGGGAGTAGGAGGCAGGTGGAGGTAAGATGTGTTGCAGAGGTATTTTGGGTAATTTTTACTATTTCGTTTTAAAATTAAAATATATTGTTTCCTGTATTCTATAAGATAATTACCAATTTAATTATATGTCAATTACTAATTTGATATGATATAAATATTGTTTCCTAAAAATATGGGATTATACACAAAGAAAGTAGAAGACTAAAATACAAAAAGTATAAAAAATGTTAAGAAAAGTTTAGTTGAGGGGTATTTTGGGTTTTCATTAGGTCAATATTACTTTTTTACTAGATTCTTAATTATTTTTATGGCACTAACCTAAACAATGTAAAAGCCAATTTTGTTTTCAATTTTACTAATATTTTCCCATCCACGAAGAAAAACACAAGATTCCCGAAGGAAAAGTCCTCATCCAGATTCAATTATGTTACCATATAAAATAGATTTATTTTTAAGGACATATTTCTTTCAACGAGTCATAGACAGTATATTTATTAATTTTTAGAGAGGTGGAAACATTTTCCTTCCATGGCGGGGGGTTACACCTGTTCATCTCGACGCCAAAAAAGAGAGAAGACAACTACAAGTCATCTTCAGCTATAAGCCTTCTTCGCATTTCCATTTATTTGTTCTGTCACGCGTCGTTTATTCTCAATTCCTTTGTTTCGGCGCGTATTGATATCTTGAGAAAATGGCTAGAGAGATTGGATTCTTCGAATTGAACACCGGAGCTCGAATCCCTTCCGTCGCCATTGGCACTTCGCAGGCTGCCCTCAACGTTATCGGCGACGCCGTCGCCGCCGCCATTAAGGTATTCTCTCATTCTTGTGTTGCAAAAACCTGTAATTCAATCGACAAGTCCAAGGTCAGTTTCCCGCTTTTTTGACACTATTCGTTTCTTTCCCTGATCCTAATTCAATTTCAAAATGTATGATTTTTTGTTCCTTTCTAGTAATTCACGATTTTCCGTTTTCATTTTTTTACCTTTGTACAACAAATTAATGTTAACTAGGCATCTCCAACGGGCCGGGCCGGGCGGGCCGCCCGACGCCAGACCCGGCGCTCACGCCCCGGCCGCCTATGCGCCTGCTGGACTAACCCATACGGCCGAATTTTTTTTAATTTTTTGGGCGCACGCGCCAACCCACCGGCGCGGCCGGCCGACGGCCCGTCGTGGCCCCACTGGGCCCCCTGCTGGGCCCCCTGCCGGGCCCCCTGGCCCCCCTGCCGGGCCCCCTTCCATTTCCTCCTCCCTCCCTCCCCCTTCTGGGACCTGCCCCACCCACCCACCCAAATCTTGGCCCACTCTCCCCTCCCTCTCCCCCACAACCCTCTCTCCCCCCCTCACCTTCCCCCCCCTCCCTTCCTGGACCCGGGGGGCCCCCACCCACCCACCCACCCTACCCACCTCTCTCCCCTCTCCCTCTCCCCCCCCCACAACTCTCCTCACCTTCCCCCCCCTTGCGGCCCTTCCCAGTTCCCCCTCCCCTGCCCCTACTCCCTGCCCTCCCCCCTTCCCCAACGCCCAACGGTCATATGACCGTCGACTCTCGCAACGGCTCGCCACGACCGCCGCTTCACTCTAAGGTTCTTCTAATTTTCACTCTATTTTTTCTCTCTATAAATTACACAAGCTTCTCTTAATTTTTCATCAACTATCTCTTAATTTTTCATACTCTCTCCAAATTCACTTCTTTTCACACTCGCTTCTCATATTCTTTAATACTTCATTTTCTTCAATTGCTCTTCATATTACATGCAGATATTTGTGGTGCAAATCAAGCACAGACTCCAATAGTCTGTATTTTAAAGAATTTCTATTCGATCTTCCAATTGAGTAACATTTCTCCACCCTACTTTTTTTTTATTTGTTTCATTTTATTTCGATTCATTATTTTATTTTTTAAGATAATATTTTATTAATAATTTACGCTGATAGTATGCATCTTCTTCTAGTCCATGTACACTATTAAGCAAAAACTTAGCTCAAATATACAATTTTTCGATGTATCAGAAATAATTTTAGAAAATAATAAAAGTTAAATAAAAGAAATGTGTGAAAATTTCCTGAGGCGAAACTTTTTAGCCGCGGATCAAATTCTCAAGTCAAGTCATTTAAAAGACACAATGAACAATGTAAAATTAAGAATAATGTGTATATTAAATTATACGCAATTAGGTAAAGACGAATCGAATTTAAAAAACATTTTCTTATGATGAGTCCGCTTGTCGTGAAAAACAACGATTGATTACATAATAAAGAGTATTTAACAACCTTAATATGATAAACCGATGATTATTCGTAAACAATTCAAACATTGATTAATCCTCAACAAAGCGTCGGGTCCCAAACATCAAGCGTTATTACATTGGGCGAAAAATCTCCTCAAACGTAACGAGAAAATTTAAAACAATATTTTGCAATTTTGAAGGAAAAATTTGCTTTAACACTGATATTCGACATCTTTAATGACAGAGCTTTTTACAGATATCGTCATTATAAGGTATAAATGACCTGACGTTAAATAAGTAATAATTTCATTTAAAACAATAAATGCTCCACATAATGGTACAAATATATCAACTTTAATAAATGATTTAAATTATAGATGAAAAGATTCGCGATAAAATATTTACAAATAACATTGGGATAATCGCTTCAAATAATAACGAAGAATACAGCATTAAAAAGATTTTGGCAAATAAACGATGATCATGCAAAATTATTTCCACGTACGTTGTTGTGCATATTTTAAATTTGATTGTAAAAGACGGATTAAAAAGAAGTTGATAGCACATTAGAAATTAGAGATATTGCATATAATATTAATTGTTCCCAAGCAAAACATGAATTATTTTTGATTGTTGCAAATACAAATATGAAAGTTAAAAAATATGCTTTATTATGTCTTCAACTGTATTTAAATTCACTTATAAGCTTCATTACAAAATATTACAAAATAAAAAGAAGACACCATACGAACGCAATTATTCAAGCACAATAATAATAACGTAGACGTCAAGATTAAACGACATGATCATGACATCATGAATCTCTCTCTACGGTAGACTAAATTTTTTTGATACTAATAAATATTTTTTCAGAGCCAGATTATCCAACTTCACATCTGGGTCACATGCCAAAATAGCTAAGATTTATATGATACTCAAAATTATTTAAGTTATGGAATTTTTAATGATACAATTTTTGCAATGGATAGGAAAAAATTAAAATATTGGGAGAAATAATTTTAATTTATTACATTTATTTAATCGTTAATTCCTGGGGATTAAAAATTGACGCTAGATGAATGGCTGCCAATTATTTACAATGAAGATCAAATAAAATTGAAGAAATTAAAAATGAAGTAAATTCGTTATTATGTTTTGTATAATACGTATAAAGGTGTACACAGAATAATATTAGCTTCATAAAATCATCAACCACTACGTTCTCATCTTTATAAGTTCTTTAGAAATGTTCAAAAGTAGAAAAAGGCAAAACTAGTTCTCCAAATAATACAATGTAGATATAGATAGATATCTCAAATAAGTAGAACAAATTCCATTCAAAGATAATGTAAAGATTGATATTTTAATCGCGAAAAACTACAAATTAAATAATTCCTACTAAGTATTCATTATTTACGTGATGTATTAACCGCTGCCTCATGAAGATACGCACTGCCGCTTAGTGTGGGAAGAGTGGTTAGCAAAAAGAGACACTCACACCTCAAAGAATCGGCCAGTAGTATGTTTAAAAGATTGGAGTTTAGCGGACAAGAGATTGCATGATCATGTTCGAGAAGCTAGACTAGTGGCTGATACAGAGAACTTAAAAATATCAAGACATGAATGGATCCAAGATAGTTTCCCGTCACCAGAAAATAATGATTAAAATATTTTATTGGAAATGTATATTGTATTTTTATTTTCTTATGGTTGGTAAGTACAATGATTGACAAATAAGTAGGTGCCAACCTAATGTACTGCACTTATTTTGTAAATGACGTAAACTTTTCATACATTTCTAAATGTAATTATATTTGATTAATAAAATTTTAAATGATGTATTTTTTATTTTGAATTGTTTTTAAACTTACTTTTTATTTAACTTTTGAATACACTTAAATAAAAACCTACACAGGGGGTCGGGCTTGTGCGACTTTTGCCGCTTGGGGATTGCCTTCGCGTTTCTATAAAATGTTAGGCTAGCTTCTAAACGTACTTCCGGGCGGGCCTCCAGGGCTTCGCGGCTTCAACCTGCTCTGCGCGGCCTCCGTGGCGGCCCGACGGCTTCCGCGGGCCTCCGGGCGGCTTCGCGGCCTGCCCCCACGATCTCGCCTGAGCTACGGCCGGAGCCGGCCCGGAATGAAGCTCCATGCACAAATTTCGGGCCCCTTTGCGGACCGGGCTGGGGCTCGGCGGCTCCTTTGGCGCCTCACCGCTAAAGCCCATCTCGTCAAGCCGGCCCAAATCCCGGCCCCCGGCCCGGAGATGCCTAATGTTAACTGATTCATACACACGTATGGTACTTTATACCGGACTGATGGTTAGTCCCACTCTCGCCTGTGCTGAGGGTCGCTAAAACAAGATGGTCCGACTAGAACTAGGTCTATTGACCTGACCTGAATAGGCTCAAAGTCCATTAAATTTGGGTCGGGTCGGCATGTTTAGTCAATTTGACATGTTTTTATTTTATTTTAAATATTTGAATGACTATGAAATATTTTCTAATTATTAAAAATATTAGTTTTTTTATTATGAAAAATATAAAATAGTTGTTTATAAAAAGATAGTTATTAAATAATTATTTTTAATAAAAATAAAAAAATAAAAAAAAAAAAAAATATAACTATAATAATTTATTTTGTATAATTTTTAAAACATAAGAATAAACTATAAGTATTTTAAATAAATTTTATTTTTTAAAATATGTTTCAGAAATCAAGTATTTATTATTATTTTAAATTTTTTAATGTGCTCCGTATAAAGTCGGGCTAGGCTAGCTAAAAATGAGTCTGAATAAAAGTGAGTTGAATTGGCATGACCCGTTTTGATCCACGGCCCAATATGGTGGTAGCAAATCCACTAATATTTTAATAATGAATTAATTAAACTTAATTTCAAAACAATCAGTGGTATTAATCAAATTAAAAGGCATGAAAAATTGAATTTGACCTCTAAATAGATTATTATAGACAAGTTGCATATTTAGGAAAAACTTTGAAAAGAGCCCGGGAAGTCACGTTGCTAATAAAATGTTGAAGTATGATCATTGGGGGAGTTAGGATTAAAAGTCGGTGGGGTTAAACTTGAAGGCTCCGTTTTTGTTACTCGGAAAGTACTTAAAGAAAAAATTAGAGATAAAAAGTGGGAAAGGAAAAATGAGAGAAAAATAAAAGTATGTTTAAATTTAATAAATTAATTTTATATGTTTATTAAAACTCATTTCATATGTTTCATTTCTCTCTCTTTCAAGGACTAAGAAATTTAAAAATATGTAAAATTTTAAGGAATTTTGATTATATTTGTTTTTTTTTATATATTTTTCACCTATAAAACTAAACATGTGAAAATTATAATTCTTAGTATTTTTTTATTTCCTTTATACTTTTTGGGTTTCAAACGAAACTTTGTTTAGGAAATAAAATAGAGAGAAAAAGTGAAAAGAAATAAAATTTGAAGGAAAATAAAAATAGGTTTAAATTTAACAAATTAATTATATATGTTTATTCAAACTCATTTTATTTATTTTGTTTGTTTATCTCTCGTTATTAAGAGCCAAGAAATTTAAAAATATATAAAATTTGATTATATATATATATATATATATTATATTTTTCACGATAAAACCAAACATGAGAAATCATTTTTCTTTAATTAGTACTATTGGGTTATGTTTGGAACTTGAAATGTACTAAGAAAAGAAAACGAGGAAAATAGAGAGGAAGAATGGAAAAATAAATAAAAATAGGAGAAAAATAAAAAAAAATAGGTTTAAACTTAATAAATTTAATTTTTATGTTTATTCAAACTCATTTTATTTATTCATCTCTATTAAATAACAACTAAGAAATTTAAAAAGATGTAAAATATTTTACATGGTGAAACTAAATATGAGAAAATAATTTTCCTTAGTAATTTTCTTCTTTAAGTGACACTTTTTGTGTTCTAAATGGAGTCTTTAAGTTCCAAACGGAGCTTAAATAATTTTTTTTACAAAAATCAATAATTAGAAGCATTAATCCAATGACTTAACAATTATAGATTTCATGGGGCGAGGGCTTGGTATTAGGGATTGGGTTTGGATTCAATAGAAGAAAATCTTTTCTATAAAGCCTTTCTATAGTTTTATGTTTTGATAACATATTTTAGTTGTTTTTATATTAATAATTAATTTTTAGACTTTTGAAAATAATTATATATAAATATTAATAAAAAGAATCAATAAAACCAAATCATTCCCATTAAAATTATTTTTAAAAATATAAAAAATACATTCACAACATTGAAATATCTAATTAATTGTGTGCCCATGCAGATTAGGTACAGACATATTGATACTGCTAAGGCTTATGGAAATGAGAAGGAGGTGATAGTTTCTTGGTTTAATTTATTCTAAAGTTGTTGAATTTGGATATTATTAGTTGCTAATGTGTCTTGTTTTTATAGATCGGTATTGCGCTAAAGAAGCTGTTCGAAGCTGGTACAGTAAAGCGTGAGGACTTATGGATTACCTCCAAACTATGGTTAGTTTTCATTCTTATGGTGATTTAAAAATATACTATAGGACTTTCATCAAATTGGAATTATCAATGGAATTTTAAATTTGTAATATGCAAGGTTTATAGTTCTATTATTTAATTGGGAGAGCTGTGATTTGCAGGTGACAGAATCTATGCCTGTAAGATGTCCCAGAAGCACTGGAAAGAACTTTGAAAGACCTGCAACTCTGACCATGTAGACTCTTGTATTTGGCAAGGCTAAACAATTTAAAAACAATGATATCATGCATTTATTTCTTCCTCTTCTTCTTCTTCTTCTTATTCTTCATTCATTGCTGCTCTTTTATTAGTATTTTGGTTGAGATTTGATATTTTCTTAGTTGCTTAATTGGCTGCTGCTTGATCTTTGAAGATCCATTGGCCAGTCAGCATGAAAAAGGGAGCAATGGGGTATGATCAGCCTGAAAATCTTACCCAGCCAGACATAATCAATACATGGAGAGCAATGGAAAAGCTTTATGACTCCAAAGTGCATGCCCCCAGCTTTGGTCAGGAGCAATTTCTCCACAAAGAAGTAGGAGATGTTGGAGGTGGCACGCGCACCTATGCTGCCAACCAAGTAGAATGTCAACCTTCTGGCAGCAGCCTGTTGCGCACGTCCCAAGTCGGCGGGAGTTCTAAATTCTTATCTGGTGAGCAATGGATAAATGCCAATAAAAATTCAATCAAAGTAGTTTTTTGTCGCATAGTCATTCATGATGAGTTTTCTTTTTCTTGGGGTTCCTGATTTCAGGGGTATTCGCCATTGGGTTCCCCAGGTACAACATCTCTGAAGAGCGAGGTCCTTAAGAATCCCATTTTAAACACGGTGGCAGAGAAATTGGGGAAGTCTTCGGCACAAGTTGCTCGGGATGGGGCGGTTTCCCAGATGGGGTCATAGTGTGCTGCCCAAGACCGTGACTGAGGCCAGGATGAAGGAAAACTTTTGACATTCTTGATTACGCGCCCAGATGACCTCTTTGAGCAGTTATCCAAAATTGAGCAGGTAGCGTATCTCCCAATTCCAAATAGATTCTGTAATATATGAGCCGGGATGATTAAACTTATGGTGTATTTTAATCATGCAGGCAAGGCTTGTTAAAGGTACTCCATTTGTGCACCAGACTTATGGCGCATATAGAACCGTTGAAGAACTCTGGGATGGTGAGATCTGAGCGGGCATTCGTATTGGTATTAGTATTGGTATTGGTATTGGTATTTGGTTCACATACCAAATCATTCTTCTTTGCTTCTTCAATTCTTTCGTCAATTCTTGCTTATAAATTCTCAGCCTTTAACATTTAATTGCCAAGACTACTACTACTACGTAGTGAAGGTTGAACGAAATGAAAGATAATTTGTTTTCATGTATTTGGTCTAGACTCCAGAGCAAGGACATCCATGTCTTCTGAATTTCAAGCAATAATAAAGCTTTTTGTTGTATAATAGTATATCTCAGAACCTGTTCCGAACTGGACTGGAGTTGTGATTAATACAGTTCATAGAAAAGAGGGTAATATTATTAATTAAATTATGTTAAATATTAATCATTAAACTTTAATTTATTGAATCCAAAATATATATTTTGTGAAATGAGTAATAATAAAATAAAAATACATAAATGAAAAGAATAAATTTATAATCTACAGAAATATTATTTTTTGCTATCAATTTAAATAGCAATATATTCACTTAATTTATCTTATTCTTAAGGAAACAGCTAACAATATATTTTATTTATTCCCAACTACCAACTCCCAAAAACTCTTTTTTAAAAAATTATTGAATTAAGACATGGTTGGTGAAAGAGAAAATTCGGGCACTAAGAAACTTTTAACATGAACGTATCTAATGAGTGTCACTACAAGGAGTAAAACCAATAACCGCGATTATCAACCTTGGCTAAAAGTAATATATAGTGCAGCTATAAAATATAGCTACGGATGGAGGGAACCAAGGCATGTCATGGCTATAGGTGATGTGTCTAAATATTATAGACGCGAGCACAGTATGACACTCTATAACACCCGTCTTTAGCTGCGGTTTTTAGAGACTATGGCTATATAATCTTTATAGCTGAGGTTATCCTTGGCCGTGGCCATATTAATTGTATAGCCGAAGTTATTTATAACCATGGCTACATGTCCTTTAGGTAGGGTCCTTTAGCCAAGGTCTTTCCGGCCGCGACTATAGGTTGGCCATATAGAATAAATTCAATTTGATATATATTTTTAATATAAATAGAATTACCGTTTAGTTGGGATGACATTGAACTTGGGGTTCGATTCCTTGGGTAGGCCACTAGATTATATACAATTGGGGAGCAAATTATAAGTTTTATAGAATATCATAGTAAGGCAAGGTATATCCAGATGAATATCGAAGGGGTATGCCCATATCTGCAAGCTGATTTTCTTCGGATGGTTTCTGGAAACAGAGCAAATGAAGGATTAAGGTGTGGGAATTACAATGGGCTTTGTAGAGGCTTCCTGTATGTAAGCAATGTCATGTTCTTCTGAGAGCTGTTTTCCTTCATATAGTTGTACAAAATGATGATACCTTTAAAATTAGTCTTAACTGATCATATAGCTGTTCTCAGAAAACATGGGTCAGTCTTATTCATTCTTTATTATTTAATATTTATTACTGTGGTACCTATACAATTCTAAAGAAACAAATCACTTCAATCTCTATCTATACTCACTCAGTGCTTCACTGTTATGAACCAACGAGGTCAATTTATTTTCATAGGATTACATAATAACCACCATATTGAAGGAATTACAGCAGCATTTGTACATACATAGGTTCTGCACCTAGAAAACACAATGAAGATGGGGTTCTGCTTTGAACTTTGAAGGGTAATGGTATATAAACAAGGAGGAACTTTCAAACCCCATATGAATAGATAAACAAAAGACAGAACAGTCCCTTGATCTTTTTCTTTATTCGTTTTGTTTTTTCCTTTCCCCATCCCTTTAAAAACAAAGATCAAAGCTGATAGTATGACATTTTACCAGCAGTTGGATCAAAGCTAGATCTCCCTTTTAAACCATCATCTCCAAATGCTTGAGGCCAGATCACCCACCAAACATTAATAAATCAATATATTATATATTCTCAAAATATGTATATATATATATATATTATTTAAAAAAAAAAAAAAAAAACTGAAAGAGCACTACCCACTTTAAACCTACATGGTTCTTTTGACATACTACGCACCTTCAGAATTGCACTAGTCTTGTAGAGCTCTTCTTTTCTAATATTTCCTATGCCATCTGCATTGCCTGCATAAAAAATAAAACTGATGGAAAGAAATCTATAAAATACAAACATATCATAGAATCAAAGATGTTATTCAACATGCCCCCTGCTCTAACATTCAATATTGCCTGCATAGCCAATTTGATCCTTTTCTTTAGATGGGCATTTCATTCATATCCCTTCTTTGGATGGGCTAATAACATGTTTGATCATATATGAGCTGACCAAGGTTCATTTTAATGCCATCAATTAGATGATGCATGTATTTTCTACAATAGTTATTTTATATATGATGGCTGAATACACTATAATATGATTTCATCTCCTGATTAGTATGCTCAAGTCCAAAGAGAATCAAATAACCAACTATCCCCATGTGATAAAAAAAAACATTATTACCAGGCATGACCCGCAAAGCTCTAGCTTCAACAGTCACAAAATCTGGATTTGCTACCACCATAGGAATATTTTTGGCTGCACACTGCTCCAATATTTTCTCGAGATCCTTGAGTTCCATGGGGAGCACAGCACCAGAAGGGAGCCCCAAGGCTTCATTGCCATGGACCAAAACAAACTCAGCTTCTTCAATTTCGTATACAACTTGCAAACCAAGGCCCTAGAGCAAGAGATTTAAATGAAAAATCAATGATTATGAATCTCATAGCTCCCCTCTAAATGTCTTTCAGTGTTATAAACCCCTGATGTCATATTTAACAATTATAAATGCATCGTATTCTCCAAGATATGGATATTTAAATACACAAGAACTGGAAATTGAGAGAAGTCGGTCACCAAAAGCACTAAAACATTCAAGAGGCCACCTGGGAATGCTTTTGGTCTCAGGTCATGTGAATGCAGGATCTTCCTAATTTTGCAAACCATGCATCATCTCTCCTATTCATGATAAACAAGCCACGACAGTTTCAGGAAACAAGCACAAAAAACACAGCAGGAAGCTTGGATGTACTATATTGGTTGATAATTTATTTTACTGGTCTTAAGCAAACATAGAGTGTGAATTGGACAATAATTTGCTCATCATCGAGATGGTATCAAACCCCAATTACAAAAAGTTCACAAACAATTTCAGTACTTTGCTAAAGTAAAAACCAAATGAGACTCAACCTGAGTAGATGCTGGTGTGTTAATTCTCCACTTGTGATTGCTCCTACAAAGAGGGAAGGATAAAAGCCAAGGCTCCACTTGTGATCACCAAATAGTTGAATGATAAATAGAATCACAATGAGAACTTATAAGACCTTTTAAGTTAAAGAATATTCAAAAGTTTGTGACTATAGAGTTAAGGTCATTAAGTTTTGCTTAAAATCCCTAGAAATGGAAAAGAAAACAAGATTAATGTTATGTTGTTTATGAACATGAAAAATGTTAATAATTGATGGAAGTTGGTAAGAATGTTCTTGCCTCAAGCTTTCTTGACTGAGCTTCTGCCTTGGCCTTCTGTAGATTCACCCAAGCTTAGATTTTTGCTTCTTCTCTTTGATACCTGCAACTCAAATCAGAATTTGTGAACAACATAAGACAAAAAACAAGAGAAATTCAAAGCCTGAGGAGGCGAATTACCTGAGGCAGCATTTGGCTTTCTCTTCTTCTTCCCAGCTTCTCTCTCTTTCTTCTTGTGCTCAGCCAGAATTTTAGAGTCAATATGTTTTACTGAACCAGTTTTCAGTTGTTTGTTCTGACAAGACATAAACTGAAGAAATAAATAAAATGCACCAATACTTCTAGAAACAGACTAATGGGAGTATAAAATATTCAGGTAACCAACCGAGTTGGTCTAACAAAATTTTCCCGATAGGGCAACCACTTACAATCCAAGAAATTTGGCTCTTTAATTCTTCAATGACTTTTGGGTCATTTCCCTTCTTTAAGTTCTTCTTTAGCTCCTACAGAAAGCAAAAGTGATTGGAAAAACCCTCACAAAAAAAGAAAACAATTGATCAATGTACAAGTAGCATAAATAAAAAACGAAGCCCCATTTCCATTAGATTCAAAATACCTCTCTTTCAGCAGGAAGGTCAATCTCATATAAAAAGTTATACCTCTTCCTGAACCTAAAACATCCAAGCGCACATATAAATCCCAGAAAATAGAGGAAAAAACATGGGAATATCTAAGTACTATGATTAAAATTTACACAAAAATTAACGGTTCAAGACACACAACTAGCAGTCGTTTGAAAATCATAGGCTTTAACTGCGATTTTGACTTTGAAACACCAGAATAAGAGACTGGAGGATGGTGAAAGACAAAAATCACCCTTTATGTCAGCATTTGGTTCAAGATACTCTTTCTGCATAAATTGCTTGCATCGCAGTGTCTAAGGCTCTTTGATATCTCCTCTTCTTCTTCTCTTGAGCTCCAATGAGACCCAACTGACTCAAATTGTGTACCCATTGGGTGACAACTAGTCAATCTTCTGAAACCATATTCACACCCAAGCCCCAGATGACAACTCCAAACGGAACATCACCAGCCACCCAATAGTTCCTAGTTTCTTCCTCTGGCAATGATTATTTAGTAACTCATAAGTATAGTCTAGAAATTGCCAGGTTCTTTCAAATCTGCATTGATCAGCCAATGCAGACTATTGGGTACAACCCTAAACCTAGTCAATCTTCCAAAACTATATTCACACCCAATCCCCAGACGACAACTCCAAGAAAACATCACCAGCCACCCAATGAGTTCCTAGTTTCTACTCTTCATTCTTAAACTCTTGAACACCCTGTGCTGAATTCTTGGACAATCTCTTCACTGCTACTTCTAGTCCTGCTGATAGCTTACCCTGAAAATAGAATAAGTGATTCAGTGCATAGATTTCCATTCAGAGAAGAAACAAAAGAGGTTGTGCACAGTGCATAGATTTCTATTCACAATTCTTGATACAACAAGGGTCTGTCTATAGGTTTCAATCTATCTACCTTCAAGCAACATTACAAAACACTTCCTCTTAGTTACTGTTCCACCAACACTTATTACAAACCTTGGCCAACACCAGTTAAAGCATTGATGAAGAATCCAATCATTTTATTTTTAAAACAAATGAGCATACCATCAACACTGATTACTGACGTTGGCCAACACCAGTTGAAGCATTGATGCAAGAATCCCATCATTTAATTGATAAAAAACTAAGCATAGAAAGAGGATATTGTGCATGGCTAGTTATTTTCACAAAAAAAAAAAAAGAGGCCAGAATAATATACATGTTCAATACAGTAAGCTTAAAACATGTGAATACCACGTTGCTCATGGGCCTATATAGTGCACATTATAAACCATTACACTAACTTGGTCATTCTAATATCATACAGTATATATAGGAGATGGCATTTGATTTCAAGTTCTTTCCATCTAACAATTCTGCTGGGTTATGGAGTCCAAATACAGGTCTATGTACATAAATAGAAATAAATAAATAAATTTATCCCATGTGCTCAAATTGAACTCATATCTATCCTCAATGTTAAATACTTAGGATTTTCCAAATGCATTAAATGTCAAGAACGTAACCAGTCTCACATGGGTGTAAAACCAGCCTTATGCTTAAAATTTAAACCTCAATCATGACGAATCAATAAAATAGATAATGTGAAACATAATAGAATACCCAATGCAAGAAAATAATAATATTTAGTATCTATACATATTAAAACAATGCATAACATTCTAGATTTCTAGATTCCGCAACAATCAAAATAGCAACGACGATCGCTAGTTTTTTCTGCTGATTAGTGTTTAAATCTGGAAAGACAGTAACAAGACACACCCTTAAATACCTGTCTGATCCTTTTCTGAAGGTAGAGCAGATCCTTAGTTGTCACGCTTCGCAATGTGCCCCCGAATCTCACAGTCTCTGGAATAACATTTGCAGCTTGGCCAGCCTCTATGAACCCAACAGTGACCACCAACAGTGACCACCGATAGTAAACAAAACTTCTTTGGTTAATAGAACTAAATCATAAAACTAGGCATAACAAATTCAGACACTACTAGGAAGAAGGCCTTTAGCCGCGGCCATCGACCCCGGCTAAAAGTGGTATATAATGCAGCTATAAAATATAGCTGCGGATGAAAGCATTCAACCAGCGGCATGGCATGACCGCCGTGGTGTGGAGGAAATCTATATATGCGGTATTGACCGTGGCTATAGGCTCTTTCATTATCTAATAATTTGGCATAGTTTATAAGTAGCGGTTTATGGTTGACCCGGAGCCATGGGTGCGGTTCCTGGCAGCGGTTTTGATTGACCCGACCATAGGGATGTTTATAGCGCGGTTTGATTGACCCGGCCATAGATTTGTTTATAGCGGCGGTTTGTGATTGACTGGCCATAGGGATGTTTATAGTCCGCGGTTTGTGGTTGACCCCCAACGAAAAGAGATGATTTATAGCCTGATTGTAATTGACGGCCATAGGGATGGTTTATAGTTCGCGGTTGTGATTGACCCGGCCATAGGGATGGTTCATACCATTTCTTTGCAATGCTTGTTACATGCAAATGCTTTGATTTTGCGGAATTCATAGCGAGAACATGCACTTGAATGCTAAATTATGGTGCGACCACTGCTTCATCGAACACAATTTGCGACTCAAGGTAGAAGAGCCTCATACCCTAAAAATTATTTATACATTGTTTCACCTTAATAACAGCGATATATAATAGTGGTTTTACATTAAATTTAACACCCTATCCTTTTGGCAAACGAACATGCACATGTTAAAGCAGAGTGCTAATGAGGATATCCTTTATCACGAAGGAATCAACGAGAGCCATGGGAATGGTGATTATATGTTTTAATAGATTTGTTGGAGTCGATAATCTTTGGGTTGCCTTGGTGGGCTTTATCAAGGGACTCTCTGGTGGATGTGAGACCAGCCGTCCAGAGTAGAGCGAGCTAGACGACATGACCTTGTTCGGTACCTTACGTAGTTGATCTCCTTCATCTCTTTCTGGTAAGCGCCGAAGTGATATTGCTTGAAACTTTTGTTGTTCTTCTTCATTTCCTCTGGTCCATTAAAAGCATGAGTCGATAAAAAAATGTCCTATGATTTTAATGGGTTGTTCTCAAACATATTTGAATGGAAGCTATAGATGGATGTTATCTTTGAGTCAACATAATATATGAAATTCTAGAAAGCGAACCAACAACCAAAACCATAAGAGACCAATATGCATTTGCCCGAATGAAAAACATCCATTACCTGACTCTGGTACTTGAAAATATAGAACAAATGTTTTAGATGCACGAAAGAAAGTTTAACATTAAAGAAAGCTAATGGCTCGATATTTACACTCATAAGAGGAAATTGCAACTATTGACTAACAACATTATAGTACGCTCAACAATTTTAACACACATCTGACTATGGTAGTATGAGTTCAATAACGAGAACTTGTCAAAATAAAAATCCTACATTTTTTGGATGTTAAAAATACTCATGGAAGACTCTGGCCAAACTTCTTGCAAGAGACATGAGTGTAACTTTTATGGATGCTAAGAGAATCTGAGGTCTTGGATGCTACATTAGCTCGAGCATCGACAAACATTTTATAAGATTAGTATTAGAATTTCTTGTAGTTGTATTAAATATGGATGTACCTTTTATGGATAAATTTCTATTAGTTAAACCAAGGGTGTACATTAGAAATTATTACCGGCTCATATCTTGGTGTATACTGTTGAAAAGTGAAAAAAAAAAAGAGCTTAATTTTTAGGATCTCATCCACCACAAACTTTCAAATTTCCAAAATGGATAAGGTTGATACAGGGAAGATAATAGGACAATGATAATACAGAGAATTTTCTATTAATTCTTAAATATGAATGCACCTTTGGATAAACTTCGGTTAGTTAAACTAAGGATGTTAGTTAAACTAAGGATGTTAGTTAAACTATTATTACGAGTTCATATCTTTGAATGCATTTAAGGAAAAAAAAAAAAGCAGAATAAGCTTAATTTTAGGATCTCATACACCATAAACTCAAATTTCAAAATGACTAAAGTTGATACGGAAGATAATATAGGAATAATGAAGTAAAAGTTACGTAAGTCTTGGAAAAAGGATTAAGTTTGGAGGCCCACTTGAAGTTGTCTTTTTTTTTTTACTTTCTTGGGCCTTGAAAATTAAAACTTGAAATGTTTTCTGGTTGTCTACTTTTTCTCATCAGAAAATGGAGCATAAAGAGCAATTGTTTTTACTGATTGCCCATTGCGGGAGATAGCTATGTACCTTCGATTTCCAATTGTTCTCTGTCTGCGACAGTTTCTTTTAAAATTACCATAGGTCTTGGAATTGAAGTGTTAAGTAACATCATCTTAACTCTAAATTTATAGAGCGAAGAAAGAGTTTCGAGAACACATTTTGGTGTACTCTGTGTTTTCAAGTGTTCTCAAAATGTTTTTCAAAACAAGACCAACAAATCCTTGGTTTCACTTTCGGAGAATTCAAAGTTTCTTGTGATCATGGAACTTGGCTTTCAAAGGATAACTTGTGATTTATAAACCTGTGACAATTATTCTAATACCTTACTCATTTCTCTAAATTCCAATATCTTCATCAAGTCTCCAGTATAAAGTTACATGCCCTTGAGATATTTAATCTAAGAAATCTTTTGTGATCTGATCTATATCCCTTTCTCAGTCTACATTTAACAAGGAACAATGAAAATTCTTTTACACGGGTTATGGAGCGAAGAATCGAATACTTTACCTGCTCTGATGATTGGCTCTACTACAATTGCTCCCCACTTTGTTTCTATGGAGCACGAAGCCACTTCTTGGGAGTGGCAATGGATCACATATCATCAAACACCCTTATTCTTCTCCATTCGGGAAACCTGAGAGGAGTAATAATTATATAAACATGGAGTCATCACACTAGCATATTGAGGAACCATATTTACTTGTTTGATGCTTTCCTTAACACTAGCATATTTAAAATTTTCAACGACCTCAGAGTTATTCATAATCCGATAGCTAAATCGTATGAATACAACTTATCTACTATACAACGAAAGGAACAATTGATCATTCAAAGATCAAAATTTGGATCTGATCAAATGACACCTTGCTTGTTTGTCTCCCAGCCACACAGCCATAAATCAAGACCGGAACATCAGAAACCATTTTTTTGGGTGCCTGCTTAGTAGTCTCGAGATTGACTTCCTCTCGTAACAAATGAAATTCTCTAAGCAAAACATAGCAAAATCTACATGTTAACGAAATTAATAAAAATAATACAAATAATAAACATACAGTTAACTTGCATAGTGTGTTAATGAGTAAAAAAATGAAGTAACATAGAATGGCATGGTGTGGTCAAGCTGCAGTTCTCATGTTTATCGAGAGAAAAAAGTGCCCGTAATTCTTTGGTGTGACCCTAGGTAATGGGAATCATTAAGAATTTGGGCTCCAGCGCCTAGATTTAAACAATGAACATAAAGCCAGGTTAATCCAGTAAGAGATGGAGAACAACTAAAAACAAAGACAACAGTAAAAGAAATAACATGAAAAGAGAAGGCTTTGAGTTTTGTATGATCTTAGACCTTGAGAATATCTTGTGCAAACTAGAAGAGAAAACATCTTTTATATTGCATCCATTGATTTGGAAACTGTAACAACGAACGAGGCGGTTCCTCTGTTTGTTTTAACATTACCACCAGTTTTTCCATGGCTCTTATTTTTTCTTTCATGCTATGTTGCTTGAGGTTTTATTAATGGAGTTTGAATCATGCGAACAAATTCTTTGAATAAAAAATTTACAAAGCTGCCGGTTAGAAAATGGAAATTTTTGTGATATCTATCATCACTCATCCATGGCCAAATAGGCATATATGAAAGCGATGATCTGATAGGAAGCGATGCTGCGACAAGCGAATGAATTCCTCGCTGACTATCTGATGCGAATTGGAGCTAGGAGAAAAATCCACAGGGTGTCGAATGGAAGCTGGGATCAAAATTCACTTGATCAAGGAAAACTCAAGTTCGAGATGGAGCATTGGGCTCTTGAGATTATTTGATTGAGATCGGATCTTGAGATGTCCTTGGTCGTAGGCCCTCCGTAATTGCTCATCGGCATGGAGGCGATGACAGTTTGAATCGGGCGTGGTAGGATATGAATGTGGGAGAATAACAACGGCGAAATCATAGTAGAGTGGCGCAATTAGTATGAGGAAGCTAGAAAATCATTTATTCTGACCAAAGAAATAGCATTTGAAAAACCGGTCAAAAAATCTTTTATTCCTCGTCGAATAATCAAAAAGCAGAGAATAGAAAAACCCCGAGAGAAAGCAAACAAAATTGTAGCAGAACCCAACGCATTCATTTAGACATTTCAACAAACAGTTTATGGAAATTCAAAAAGTATATGCCTTAGTTTAAAATAAAAAAGAAGCGAGTCGAACCAGTATGGGGCAGAAGGTTGAGTTCAGTTAGTCGTTTCAAAAGATTAAGCGTGGAGAAAGCCTAGTCACCAATGCGAATTACGGAATCCACATAGCCCTGGATTGACGTGTCGAAATCGGTTGGTAGAAAACTCTCCCAATCAGGCGACAAAAACTCTATAACTAACGTGGTCAGAACATTTCGGACTCTGAGAGGCCAGAGGTAGTGAGAGAGAGGGGAGAGAGTTGCGAGATTAAGAAATTAGAGATAACCTATATCGCCTTCCTTCCCCTTTCCACCATTCACTAGGCAACGAGCACATACTATTTTTCGTGAGGAAAAGAAAATAGAAAGAAAAATTGTTGCCATTTCGAGTAAGAACCTGAAATCCACCTGATATTCAAGCGAAAAAAAAAATCTTCATTCTTCTTCTCTCTCGAGTGCATTTTCCCGGCCCGACCAACAGAATCGATTTGCCCCCAATGCAACTCCAGGTTCCTTAAAATCAACCCCACTAAAATCAAATAAAAAAAAAAGAACTTGGATTAGACCCGATTGCGCGACCGGTGTACTCGAGGAGCTGGGAAGGTGAAGCGACGGAAAGGAGGTTGTGAATTTCACGGGGCTTGACGTCGTCGGGAGAGTGGGAGACCCAGACAGCGTGTTGATCCCAGTCCCGGTCCCACAGGGGTGGTGGTAGGTACGGATCGTGCGGTGGTATTAGTCAGTGTCGGCTTCAAGAGGAAGGCGGCTTGTAAATTTTTTAAATTTAACCCCGATTTAAATATTTTCAAACTATAGAGAGGCTTGTATAGTAGTGGTAATTAATTTCCCAGAGGTGGTAACAAATTCAGCCTCACTGCGGAAATAAATAAAGCGTGATTATATATGCATTTTTAGTCATAAAATTTTTTGACCCCTAATATAATTGTGCTGCTATATTCCAATTTTCTAGTAGTGAGAAGAAGTACCCTGGCCTCAAGAGGGTCCGTCTCTCGAGAAGCAATTTGTATTTATACAAAATTCAGAAAAACTAAACCATGAAGGTCTTGGGGAGTGGCATCAAAATAAAAATAAAAACTTCTAAAAAATCCAAAATCAACTTTCTTTATACAAAAATAGCATCTATATGTCCAAAGTGGACATCAATCAACTAGACAAAGGGCCTTGTTGGCCCTTTCCTTGCTGAAATTGGAACATCTGATTCATCATTGTTTGCATCTGCTACATGTGTTGTTACATCATCTCTATTTGTTCTTTCTATTGATGTAACTGTCCTTGTTGGTGCTACAATTGTCCTTATTGTGCTTGTAGTTGCTCTTGTTGAATTCAAATTTGTTGTTGCATTTGTTCTTCATGTTGTTAAAATGAACGATCTCTTATTATGTCCTTGACTTTGATGCAAGGGCTACATTTGCCTATTTTTTTGACGTGGCTCCAATTAACAACGAAGAAGTCACACCAAATCAAAATATACGACCATCTTTTTGAATTTATCCATTTGTGTGTACATGCTATCCATTGAAAATGAAGGAGATGATGAAGACTCTCTCATTTGTGATTGTGTTTGAGCTATCAAAATCTCCTCAAACTTGGCCTAAAGGGATAATTAAGGGAAAATCACTCTTAGATTAACATATAAGTATGTCATTATATTTATTGGATAGTTGTTATGAAAAATAATTAAGTATTCACCATAATATCTGAGATATCATCAACAAGAGTTCCACACTCTTGCGTGTATGAGTGAGCTTGGAACTTATATTTATCTGATAGAAGTTATTTAAAATTCTCCACAGTCGTATATATAATAAAATAAAATAAATAAATAATAAATAATAAATTCATTAAAAATAACATTATTGTAAAAATGATATACATATTTCATAACGAAGCTATACAAACACAGACCTTAATGTGTGATTAATATTTTATTCATCTCTTTTTCTTATTTCTTTGAGATGACATGTATTAGACACAAATACAAATGTAAAGTAAATAAAAGTAAATGTGATCATTAAAAAAAAGCTTTATATTAAATCTTGTAGCTCTTGAACTCCAAATTCTAGTTTATTATCTATATTAAATGAAACAGTGAGTTGTACCAATTATTAATTCAGTAACAGTAGATAAACAGTAGTTTGTTTTATAGTGAGTTCATATCTGTTGACTTAATTATAATACGGCGTTATTATCTTTAGCTATATTTTGTATTACATCTGGATATAACAAGTGTTGGAATCTAATCCATTAATAATATCATTTGATATATTATGTATTTGGATATTTGAAATAATATAGAAGATCTTTATTGACCCTCATTGATTACATTATGACTAAATGATATGATTGAATTAATATAAATATGATGTATTTCAAACATAATAAAGTATGTACAGTATAAAAACTAACAATAAATTCTTTATTCTTGATCAAATCATCTAGTGATCTGGAACTAGGTATAATGATCTTACTGTATGAATCAAAGAAACATCAATTAAGGATTTGAACTAGAGTTTCTATTAGAAATTTAAATAAATTTTCTTATAATAAGATGGAGACAAACATCTTCACAATTTGTTCTTTATATAAATGTGCTTTGTCTACGAACTAAGTTCATGACATGTATGCACATTCGATAACAAATCGTGCACTTGAAGATATCAAACCCTTCATCTTTTATTAGCCTAATCAACAAATTTTCTATCAAATGATTATATTTTGTTTCCACTGTTAAATATATGAATAAAATGTTGTACATTCCTAAGTGGCCTTACGCAATAGAATCTTTTGGATAAGTCTTATTACGCACATACGACTTTAAAGTGGATAGGTACCTATTATCAACCAAATGTAGACCAATAAGCATGTTAATAAATTGAACATATTATGAAATTATGTAAGTGAGGACTGCGATCCTTAACAATATCGTTCGATAAATTTACATCTAACGATATTACAGGGTCAATCTTTACCTCTTTTCTAGATGCATAGGTAGATGCATCATAATGTCAAGCGATGTAGAAATAGTCTCTGGTTTCATAGTGTGATGATGATATCATTCTCCAATCGTTTATGTGTGATTTGTTGATAATACTTTTGAGCACAATTGTTTGAAAATGTTGCACAACTCAATGATACCTCCTGATACATTCTTATGCAAAACCCCACGAATAGAAAGGAAAGGATTTTGTTGCATGTAAGTAATCATGTGACTTTAGACCATATATTTTCCTTTCATTGAGTTGCACACATCGAGATATATTTGAAGAATAATCATCGGGGACCTTGACTGATTTTAGAAACTTGCAAAATTCGATTCCCTAAATCAGTTGTCATGGTTTTACTTAATGTTTAGGCAATGTCCTAATCATACTATCACACACATTCTTCTCAATATGCATTACATCTAAATTATGATGTAACATGAGTGTTTTCCATTATGGTAATTGAAAAAATATACTCTTTTTCTTCCAATTGTGTAGACGTGTGGTATTTTCTCATTTTCTTTTTTGTGACTTTCCCAAAATAATTGGTTCTAGATATTCTAATTGCTCCAACACATCAACCCCATAAATTGTGTAGGTGGTAATCTCAATTCCTCTTCACCATTAAAAGACGTTTTATCATATCTAAATGTGTGATTTGATGGAAGAAATCGATGATGACCCATGTAACAAAATTTTTTCTCATGTTTTAATCGATGGGAATAAGTTTCTTTATTTAGAAAGAATGACAAATTGTCTTTATAATATTGAAGATTTTCATATTCGGAAAGTCACTAGTGTCCATAATATAGCGACATGCATGTGAAAATTTTGTTTTACTCATGACATGTATGTAGTGACTCCATGCTCCCATAATTCTTTGCTAAGATCTCTTAAGACATATCGATGTGTTTCAGGCGTTTAGTGAGGAATGAGCAGCGATAACATGAAAATTATTGCTTCATACATATCCATGGTGGTAAGTTATCGGGATGAGAACAGCTGACCATGGCCTGCATGGGCGATAGACATGTGCTAAATGGATTGAAACCATCACAAGCTGACCCTAGCCTAACATTTACGTGCTCGATGCAAATGTAGGATTGAAAGAATCAAATCCTTTCAGATAAAATTACATTTGGATGTGTCAAATACATTAGTAGTGTGATCTTATGCATGCCACTTCCATGTGGATCTTGTTTTTGATGACATAAACAACCTTTGAAGCCTTGGTATTAGGAAGTGTCGTACAACCTTGAAGTAGGAATTTTTCTTATCAACGAAACATGTTTGGGAGACTAGATACAGGTTAAACTCAATATTCTTCCATCTAGAATTTACCCGCAGAGGAAGTAAGGTACATTTACCTTTGTTGCATTCTCTTTGGTAAGCTTGACATGCAATTTTGTGGGCATGCATCTATCTTTCTATAATCAAGCCCAAGATCACAAAGTACTTTTTTTGCTTCATAGAAATTTCCTGGAAAATTATCACCTTCAGGAAGTACCTCCTTTAAAAGTTCTAATAACATCATGAATGACTTATTGCTCCATCAATTGAGACACTTAATCTGAATTAATATATCATGAAAATAACTTCATGTTAATACAACCGGGATATAATTCCTTTACTCCGCGTGTGGTTGTAAAATTTCGTTGCTTCATCATTGGGTTCTTCAAGGCCAGTCTCAATAAGTGAAATTTCATTTTCCTCTAACACATTTATAGTTTTTGGCATTTGAAATGCATCATGTAGCAATCCATGCATATCGTCATGAGGTGAATCTTCGAACTCATCATCATCATATGTTGACTCATTAAACTCCTTCATTACCTCGCAATAACAAGAGTTTCTAACTATCCCATGGTTTTGCAAATGACTATGCATAACATGTCTATTCTACATTAGATAGTTGTTGCAACGAACACAAGAACATGGTAGCTTTGTCACTTCTAGGAGCATTATTGAAAGCAAAGTCCAAGAACTCTAAAACCCCATTATCGTTGTCTTGGCTCACCCTTGACTTTTGCATCCATAACTTATCTATTGGCCTTTTCGCGTTAATTTCCTTCAACTACATGAAAATTAATTTAATCATGTAAATTATAATGCATGTTGTATGCATTCTAACATCTCCAACTTCCTAATTAAGGTGGTAGTTCCTATTCCATATAGAAATACATAATCTCTGAGTTAGACTCTAATATGCTTCATTTCATTTAGTAAAAATTTTGACAGCATTTTCCCTTAGTTCTCCAAGTACACGAAAAGGGTAAGGCATATTGTTTGACCTTGTCCAAATATGTACCCAAAGAACAAAGGGACGACTTCCGAAATCACTTACAAATGAATTAAACATAAGAGAGTAACTTTATATATATTATGTTTTCTTATACTGTCAAATAAGACAATTCAAGTATCATTTGTAGACAAATAAATCTTAATCGCATACTAGATAACTTAAATGTCTTTAGTATGTGATAAGAAAATATTTATTTCACAAGGATACTTGAACGGGAAGTCTAAGGTTTTATGCATGCGCAATCATACCTAATTAATTCAATTATAATTTAACGCATGCAGTATTCTCATGTTGGTAAAGGTCCTCTAGATGAGTTCATGAGATCCCATCTCAATAATTAGGATACCAAAATCATCAACATCCAAGAAAAAACCAAAGAGGTTTGTATTAGTCAATCATAAAAAGGAAAAAAAAAAAAAAACCAAAGAGGTTACTACACATGGTGGGGATTTTACTTGGAACAAAGTAGTAGTAGGCTACATGCTTTACCAAAGCGTATATTATCATATTCTTGAAAATCTTTGTATCACATTTTATGGTAGAAAACTAATTTCCAACACATGGCACAGATCAAAGAAACATGACAAAGAGGTTATGATTATAATTCTGGTATAACACACACACACACACACACACACACACATATATATATATATATATATATATATATATATAGAGAGAGAGAGAGAGAGAGAGAGAAAGAGAGAGAGAGGGTAAAGAGATCACACACACATTCTGAGAGTTTTATCACTGATCTTGATTGAGAAATGTTTCACTCTATAATTAGAGCACGGGTTCGGAGGGGCACAGGAGAAAGATGAGTAGGAAAGATTGTCTAGATAATTAGAGAAATTGGTAGTGCTTGAAGGGTATATTCTAAGATTTCTTCTAGATTTTATTTTGGATTATGTCTCCAAAGATGGTTGGGGAGGCGAAGAGAATTTGTGATTGTTCGCATTTGTGTTGTTGTTGTTATTTGTTGCTGTGTTCATTGGCTTGTTTCATTACAACTCTATGGAACTTAAGTGCAGTGACAATTTCCCTCCTTGCCTCAACCATGTTTAGAAGCCTTTCTTGATAAGGCCTACTAGCGTGAAGTCTCTTCATAACTTGTCTTTTGTGCTGTTGGGGTTGATGGCTTTATTGATTTTCACCAAAACCTTCGCTGAATTTAGCGATGTTTTGGCTAGAAAATCCATTCCCATCAACGGTATCCGAGTCTTTGGGTTTCATGGGGTCCTTGGTTCTTGAAGAGGTTAGTTATTTAACTAGGATATGGATATAAGAAGTAGAGAGATGAGGCTCTTCTTTCAGCTTATGAATCTTGTCTATGTCCATTCCTTCTTTGCTTCCTTATTTTGAAGATCGACCCCTCATCTCCCACCCTCTCTTCCTTTTTCTCTCAAACCAAACTGGGTGGTGGAAAAATGGAATGTTAAAGAAAGAAGATCGGTTGGGAGAATGTGGTTTGTTATATATATATATATATATATATATATATATATTTTTTTTTTTTCTCCTTTTGCTAGAAGGCAAAGACAAAATGCAAGGGACGGAGGTTGAACCGAGTCACAGGGAGGTCTTGAAGAGAATCTATGGAGGGGAGAAGGTTGTCTCTGCTTGAGTTTGTGGCTATTTGTTTTAGGGGGCTTGTTTATTGCTACAAGAAGCCAAATCTTTTTCTTTTTCCCTAATTTTTTCTTTATATGTAATTGATCTTTGTTTCTAGTCTTTGTGGGAATGTAAATTGTAATCTTTGGGGGGCCTTTTCTTGGGTGGAATTAGATTTTCATTTTTGTTATTCTTTAGAAAGGAAAGACAAAAGAAAGATTCATACCAATTCTAAAACTGATCAGTTCTTATAATTGTTTGAATTTGAAGATGATCTCGGTGTTCTAGTTTGTTCTTATATAGGATTGTCTTTGCCTCAAATACTCTCTAAACCACTGAACACGTGACAGCTCTTGATTTTGTAAAATTTAACATCAACTACCAAACTGCTTACTTGAATAACGCCAAACATAAGGAGACAGGCTAAAAGGTTAAAAAATAAGGCTCCCACATTTTGAATTGCTATGGTTATATTATATTTTCTTGTAGTTTGATAATCATAATATTAGATCCAAACCCCATTGTATCTGAGGCCCTTGATTATGTGAAGAACTTTGTTCTTGAAACTCTTATCTTTGAACCCCAGTTAGAAGGTGCTTACTTGATCTCTCTCTATATATTTATATTCTCTACGCCAAGTAAATTTTTTTCTTTAAAGAATGAAGATGCTTTGATGAGTTTTATACACCCGAATTAGAGAAAGACACTCGATTTTGATGAGTAAACCCTTGACATTGTGACAACGGTATTAGTGAGGGCATCAAGGGAATCTGTATTTGGCAGGTTGTCTTAACATATGATGAGAGCCATCATCTTAAAAGACATGGCTGGAGAAGAATGCTCATAGATGATGAATGTGTAGAAGACATGGCTGGAAGGTATAAAATGAACATTTTATACTACCATCTTATATTAGGCATGACCACAGTTTTTTTTATCAATTCTCAAAACTGTCTTAAATATTTTTTTCTAGGAAAGAAAGATTTTGAATCAATTTCAATCAACCAAGCCCTTTGGAACAACCTTCATTGGAAGAAATTTTTGGTGCATGCATTGCTAGAAAGAAAACATCAGCTGACAAAGAAAGGAACTTGGGGCATGTTTGGTTTTTTTTTTTTTTTTTCTGAAAAACATAAAAAAGCAAAAAACACTAAATTTAAAGAACAAAGAAGAGTTTTCAGAGAACAACTTTTTGGCGTTCTCTGTGTTTTCAAAAACAAGAATCAAACAAACCCACAATTTCTACTTTTCAGAGGGAATTCAAGGATTTCTTGGCCAATCATGGAACTTGACTTTCAAAGAACGATAACTTGTGATTTATGAACACAGGTGGCAATTCTTCTGATACCTTACATATTCATCATTCTCTAAATTCCAATATCTTCGTAAGTCTTCGGTATCACGATTACTTGCCTTTCCAGAGATATTTAATCTAAGAAATCTTGTGATCTTGATCCATATCCTTTTCTCCAAGTCTCACGTTTACAGGAAACAGCTTGCAAAATGGAAGTTTGTATAGTAATATGTGATTATACCATTAATGAATTGCATAATAGCTATATTTGCACAACATGAAATGAAAATGTTCAATAACAACCATTTCCCATAAATTATTGATCACGTTATACTTTACTAAGACTACGAATTTGTTGAGTTCTACCTTTTCAGATTTGTATTGATTCCAGAAAGAAATATAAAAGATTGCCATTGATTGAAGAAAATAGTTTTATTTCTTTTCTGGTGCCACATTGTATTGGATATGCAAGCTGTTAGTGATATGCTCTAGCCCAGTGGAATATACATTGTCATTATATGTTTATATACATGAGGCATTTATCATTTTATCTTGTTATTTAAATTGTGGTTTAACTTGATAAAATCTTGGCTCAACTTTATGTCATCAAGTATATGACTTGATAGTAAAACCTTAAGGCATAAGAACACTATTCTAAATAGTCCATAGTCAATCATTATTTTGGGAATAATAATGGAGTAAGACTATTATGTTTTTTGAGAAAAGACCACGTTTTGTTGGTCATGAACATAAGATATTACTCAGAACATAAATACATGTTAAGTTCATGTTATTGGACTAACCCGCTATGAGAAATACTACATGGATTATGTCATTAGTAATTCTCATTGTAGTAGTGGTATTTGAGTCCTTCGACTGAATTGCCTATAGTTCCTACATGAGAACTTCATGTCTTAGCGTAGCTCAATGATATCTTTAACGGGATGGTATCTGACTATGGTTGGGCATCACGGTAAATCATGTGGAGAATGTGGTGATAGTGAAGGAATTTGTCTCGCTCTTAATTGAGTGAGATGTCACATTAGCCTCTTAGTAAGTGAGGTAGAAATGCATGCAGTCGTGCTTGAATGAGATTATTCAGGAGTTGCTCGATATCATTTGTTTAGTCGATCTACTTGAGAATCAAAGAAGCGATTAAGTTGTATAAAGATGACTTCATCCATGCTTCATGCTTAATCGGACATCGTGTAATGAGGACTAATATCATACTATGGTAAGGTTTTGAGTCATGAATTCTTAATTTGGGTAGTTATAATGTCTTGTTAGAGACCCGATTTATAACTTGTGGGCTTAGAATTGATTTAGGCTATTGCCATCGTGGTGAACCTATAGGGTCACACCTTAAATGAGCTATAAATGGGATATTATAAAACTCTCTCTTTGGCCATGATTAAGCTCAGAAGCCCCGACAACCTCAGCCCATTAATAGTTAATGGAATTTGGTTTAAATTCGTTTTAATAAAAGGGTTTGGGAGGCTTGATATAAATATAGGGTTTATCATCTAAAAGGGTGTGGTTCTTTTGAAGTGGGGTTTTTTGAGAGAGAATTCTTTTTAGAGTTTGGGAAGACACTAAGGTGTCTTTGGTTTTGTAAGGACAAAGACATCATAAGGTGCTAGCACATCCTTCCATTCATTAGCCCCAGTTCGTGTGGATTACCTTTAGAGGGGCGTTTGCACCTTGCATCGTCTTGGCTACGTTGTTCTTTGGATGGTTTTAGAAGGAGTTATTTGTGTTTGACGTGTGTGTGATCGAAGCAAATCTACACTAGTCGAAAGGATTCGATCTGAGAGGTAGGATCTGGATTCCTTGATTCATTGTTTAGTTTCATCAGTAGCTTGAATCGTGCAATTCGAAGTTGATTTTTATTTCCGATCACGTTTTTCTTATCGGATTCCAACGATTGGTATCAGCGACTTCTTGTTTAGTGAAAGCGATTTTTATATGTGATATAACACCAGTCTATTTAATTATTTGTTTTGCCATATGTGATATGCCATGATCCATTAGTTCATCAGTTTTATAATCGGTATGTCCCGAGTCATGTTTTTTTTTTTTTTTTTCAGTATGAAGTCTGTAACATCGGATCAGAAATTGAAAAATGATTCGGTTTAGAAAAGCTCTAATAGGATTAGGATTGTTGATGATCAGAATCAAATTCTGAGTTCTTAATTCTTGTGTTCTAATCTGATTAGGACTATTATAATAAGATGAATTTATTACATATTATGTATGGTATTCTGATTCTTATTAATTAGTAGAATTTGTTATAACCCAAGTATATTATTATAGATGTATTAATGTGGAGCTAATATATATCTAATCTCATATGAATTCTCTTAATCAGTGAACATTCGTGATATTGAATAAATGAACATGCAGATTATTCTTAATCTGGTGGGACTAATACATTAATGTTAGACATTAAGAATAATTTGTTATAGATTATTCTTAATCGAGTAAGGGCTATTACACATTAATGTTAGACATTAAGAATGGTACATTCTGATTATTCCCAATCAGTGGGGCTTGATACACATTAATGTTATACATTAGATTGAACCCATTCGATTATTCCTTAATCGGTGGGACCGTTACATTAATGTTAGACATTAAGATTGGTACATTACATATTATTACACATTAAGGAGGATTGTTCCAAATTAATGATGGGTACATTAGATTAAAATGTCTGACATTGGTGAATGGCGAAATTATTAGTGTGATTAATGATCGGGAAATTTCAATGATATCATACTAGCCTTAAAGTTTGTTTATGTAGTATGTGCAATTGAAAAGACCATATTCATAATCTAATTATGTGCTTAATGTGTTTATATTCAATTTGCATGGTGCATAATCTGCCCCTTAGTTCAATGTGATTGGCGGGTATTAATTACGGGTTTGTATTTTTTTAAATACGACACAACGTGTGTTAATTTTTTATTAACTGACATGTGTGTCTCTTTTTTCATTATATTAACGCATAGACTGCGTGTCTGTTTTATTAACACAACATGTGTGTCTCTTTTTATTATTTTAGCATGAAATAGCATACAATTATTACTTGCTTGTAATGAAGAAGAGCAATCAGTTCGTTCTTGGAGACAAGCCCATAAAAATAGGTGTTAATTAAGTAATCTGCATCTCCATATTGGCTTATGGAATCACCTTAGGAAATGGGCCATGACATGTCACGTGTACATTTATGCTTATTAATAGCTTCCATGTGATGCACATGTATATGTTTATAAAGTTTGCTAACAACTTGATAATTTCATCACATAAATATTAAGTCATAAAATGCCTTCCATAATTTAACACTTATCGATACTTTGATCGTCTTAATATAGTTCTGCAAATGAGGGTGTATTAGACATCTTAGGAAGACATGATGGATAATGGTGATATCCATAAGATTGAATATGGTTCTGAACAACTAGGCTATCATAATAGTTTTGGGCCTAAGGGCATAAAGAAGAGTTTTCTACCTAGTTGCTTAAGTTTATTTGTTATGCCAAAGTAAGCTTGAATTTAAATGCGCGTGGATTTTCACCACTAAACTATAAGATTGTTTACGTGGTAATTAAGAAGTTATTAATTTTAATGGGAGTATTAAAGTCTCATTTATTAAAAGCTTTACTTTGTATGTAGAGCTAATGGCATCGAGCAACACATCATTTACTCTGCGATGTCCTTGAAATGGAAAAACAATGGGACAAACTTCCTCAGAATTGGTTTGTAACGCCCCAAAAATACCCTAAATTTTTATAATAAAAATTATTATAATGAACAATTGAGCTGGCTTGGAGTATTTTACAGGAATTGTTAGATGAATATTGATTAAATGATTATTGAATACGGAGATAAACACAAGTGAAAGAGAATATAAAATTGTAAAATGGGGACCTAAGGGTCAATTGTAAGTAAGTTTATGTCTAAGTGAAATTAGGGAGGCTTAAATGAAGAATAATAGAAATGGAGGACCTAAATATAAAAGAAATAAAAGAAGAAAAAAAATCAAGGAAAGGGCATGTGGCAGGTAGGAAAGAGGGAGGAAGTTTCCTCCTTTTTAAAGTACGATTAAGGGTGATTCATAAGAAAAGGAAAACAGAGAAAAGATGAGATATTTTAGAGTGAGAAGCTCTCACTTCTCTCTAGATTCCCAACGATCGGACCATAGGTCTTAGGCGAAACAGAGGAAAATCCTTCCTCGTGACAAGGTTGCGGAGATTAAAGATCGGAATCGGGGTTTTGACAAACTCCCCAGAATTGGAGTCTTCTCCTACTTTAGATTGTTTTCTACCTAAGGGTTGTGTAGTGGTTATCTTGCCTTAGGGAATGTTGGTTGTATTTTAAACATTGTTTTACATTAAAGCGTCAAACAACTCCCGGACCTTAGAGCTGATTTTTGGGAACGAAGTGAAGGGAATTTGGCAGTGAGTCCTTCTGGTAAAAAATTGTATCAAATGAACTTGATTTTAGGCTTTTTGAATTTCTCGATTTGGACCTCGTAGACCAAGTTGTGGTCTTGCACAGGTGGATCAGCTAGACAGATGCAGTCAGTCGATTCGTCCGAGTTGGTCAACTAGCGGATCGACTGGTTTTGGTCTGAAGCAAGGGGTGAGTAAGTCCCTCTGGTAGGTAGCCACATCAATGAACTTGATGTTAGGCTTTTAATTTCTCAATTCGGACCCCAGACAAGTTATGGTCTTTTTACTGCAAACGTCAAATGGCCGAGAGGTCGGCCCGGCGGGGTCGTCGGCGAGAGGTGACGGGCCTGCATGCGGCGAAGGTCGACGGCCTCGTGCGGAATCCAGCGAGCGCAGAAATGCGGTGGAGGTCGGCCGGGCGCCGTGCGTGGTCGGCCGCGAGACTATCTGGCAGTCGGGGCGCCGTCTGTGGCTTCCGGCTTCGTCGGTTAGTCGGCCGATTAGGATTTGACAGCGTGTGACCTCGACTTTGGAAGGTCATAACTTTTTGTTCGAACTCCGTTTGGTGTTCTTCGATTCGCAACCGTGTCAAAACCGTCGGGAGGGCTGGGATGACGATCTCGCCGCGACGGGTGGGACCGGCGATGCCTCCTCTCGGGGACCTTTCTGGTTGAACGCCGTTCGCTTGGGCGGGACGCGCACGGATTAAATATCGAATAAATATTAAAACAATTTTACGCAAATTTGTCGTAAATGTAACACAAGGTGCCCGTCTGCCTCTGCTAGAATCCACTGCCTCCACCGTCCTGTTTCGTTGAGTTCGTTCTCGTAACCATTGATCAAAATCGCTATATATATCATACATTGACCATATAAACTTTGAGATCAAGTGTGAACTACTGTTTGATGTTCTGTGGATTTGGGATAGGGTGCCGGGATCAAAACTAAATTAGTTTGGGTTGAGATAAGGTGCAAGTTTGTTTGTGCCCTTCTTTATTCTCGTTCAAGTTACGTGACATTCGAGCTCCTATTCTAGTTCAGGTGTTTGAGAGTTATAAGTCGTGGCGTGATCGCTAATGGATCATGAAATAAGATCTATAGTTGATTTATATCTGTAAGTGTGTGTCTGAGATCGATATGGAATGAAATGACAGTAACAAATGAATCGCGTGGGCGATTCATAATGATCTGTCATAGTAAATGATGCATCGCCTTAATAAAACATCGGGCGGATACAATCAGCCGTCGCACCACAAGTGTCCAATGTCCCACTTGGCGGGATGCACTAATCGGCATCCGTCATTATGGCGTATGATATTGAAGAAATGTCCCACTTGGCGGGATGCACCAATCGACATCCATCATGATGGCGTATGGCATTTAATTGATACCACATGTCGGGGTGCACCAAACGACATCCGTCATGATGAGAGACCGAATTGTTAAATGTGTAAGCACATTACCGAATGATAATAAGTAGTTCATCAAACGGAATC
This sequence comes from Tetrastigma voinierianum, assembly GCA_016808115.1. Classification (NCBI taxonomy): domain Eukaryota; kingdom Viridiplantae; phylum Streptophyta; class Magnoliopsida; order Vitales; family Vitaceae; genus Tetrastigma; species Tetrastigma voinierianum. The sequence continues at coordinate 199,209 of JAEQBH010000731.1, forward strand.
CGTGATGTAATTGAAATTACCAGAATGATAATAAGGCGAGTTCATTAAACGGAATCCGTCGAAGCATGAATTAAATAGTCGAGGTGGAAATAACAACACATTAGCCAGTATAAATGGGATTTCTATGTATATGCTTAAATCTCATTAATTGAATTGTGAAATGAATTGTTGCATTGAAATTGTATGATGTGATTTGGTAAATGATTTAGAAATTGAAAGCATGCGAAAATAAATAGCATGAGTATATGTTGAATTAATAGGCATGGTTTAATGTTAAATGCATGATGAGCTACATTGAATATTGAAATAGAACTGTATAGAACCACTAAGCATGAAAATGCCAAGCCTGATTACTATCTATGCCTTGAGTTTCGAGTAAACGAGAAGGAAACAAGATGGGTGCGGTGCGAGTCGTAGAAGTACGATATAAGTATATACTCTTGTCTTTTGCATATCATCTCTTTTGAACAAGTGGTATTTTGTAAACAAAAAGGGTTAAACCACGACCTTGGTACAGTACATCATTTTGAAGACACCGATACTTTCTTTGTAAATGTATTTTGTTAATGTTTATGGGCCCTCTTAGAATTGCTTTGAGAATTTGTAAATGATTGTGGGCATAGCCCAGAAACCGCTTAGCAACTAAACAAATTAATTAAACGTTTTAATAAGAGAAAAACGTCCAGGAGTAAATCGGACTCAGGTTCGGATCCACCATTAAAGATTGGGTAGGGGATTCGAGATTCGCGACACTTTTGAAAAAAAGAAAACTAAATAAGTGTAAATAAAAATTAAACGAGCGTCGGGGTTTGGTTGGACTCCTTGATCGGGTCGGTAGGGCTGAGGTTTCAGTTGAAATTTGAGGATTGTCCTTAAACAAGAGGGAAGATGTATGTTCTTGATGGCCAAATCCCCTAATGAACCTCCTGCTAACAATGCCCATGGCGAATGGGATACTATAGTAACATTTGAATGACTCTATGGTGCCTTTGTCTTATACTTCTGACCATGAACTACGAGCTTCAGAAGAAATTTGAGGAAATGGAGGCATTTGATATGATGGTGCATCTCAGAGTGTTCAGCGAAACCGCGTCGAGAAAGGTTTACAACACCGGCGTTGAATGCATCTTGAAGATGACTCGGCACTTTAGTAGTGCATGTGCTAAAGATGAAGGGTCTCATCGATCATTGATAAGCAGATTGCTCTATTAGTCATGAGTTGGCTGCGTGCGATTCTGGGTTCATTACTGAATCTTATGATCAATTTGTTATGAACTACAATATGCACCATATGGAGAATCTATTCTTGAGTTACATGGAATGTTAAAGAATGTTGAGACGAACATTCCAAAGACAAATCTAGTGCTTATGGTTCAGAAAGGGGATGGCATGAAAAGAAAGGAAAAGGGCAAAGGCAATAAGGCCAAGAAGGGCAAAGGACAGTCGATCCACAAGGCTGAGAGCCAACCACCCCGAGGAGAGTCTACTTCTTACATGTGAAACGAGTCACTTTGGAAGAGGAGTGTAAGCTCTACTTGGAAGATCTGAAGAAAAAGAAGAGTAGCGAGGCTACCCTTGGGTATTTATGTTATAGAAGTCATAAATACACTTGCTTCCATGGGTATTAGATGAGATGTGGATCTCACATTTATGTAGAGACTCTGAAACGATAGATCATTGGCTAAAGGCGAAGTGGACCTACGAGTGAGAATGGAGCAAGAGTTGTTGCATTAGTTGTAGGAGTTTATGATTTGACTTTGCCTAGTGGACTTGTTTTCCAATTAAAGAATTGTTATTATGTGCATGCTGTGAGCAGAAACATTATTTCAGTTTCTTGTTTAGACGTAGATGGATTTCACTTTATTATTAAGAATAATATTTTCTCTATCTATAATGCAGACATTTTATGGGAATCCTCATTTATCTGTGATTCTCTCGTTCTAAACTTGGAACAACCCAAGCCCCATCTATAACATCGATACTAAGAGTTCGAGTCAGACTTGAATCAAACCTACTTTAGCATTGTCATTTTGGGCCCATGTCAATGAAACGCATCTTGAGCTCCATCAGATGGGCTAATACATTCATTTGGCTTAGGGTTCGTTTGGAAACATGTGAATCTTGTTTTCGGCAAAGTGACAGGCTCTGGCTTTTGCTGAACAGGTGAGAGGGTTAGTGACTTGTGGGCGCCTGCATACAGATGTCTGTGGACCAATAAGCTCAATTTCTAGAGGAGGTTATCAATACTTGACTACTTTTACCGATGACTTTAGTAGATATGGTTACATCTACTTAATGAGGCATAAGTTTGAATCATTTGAAAAGTTCAAATTATTCAGAATGAAATCTGAGAATCAAAGCGGAAAGAATATCAAAACACTTGATCGATCGAGGTGGTGAATATTAAAGCCAAAATTTCGATGATCATCTTAAGGATAGTGGGATAGTCTCACAACTCACTCCCGCGGAACACCACAATGGAATGGGTGTATGAAAGGAAATCGAACTTTATTAGATATGGATTCGATCTATGATGAGTCGACGGATCTTCTGACTCCCTTATGGGGATATGCATTGGTATTCTTTGCGTTCTTATTGAATAGAATTCCATCGCGGTTGAGAAAACACCATATACATTGGGACGGGAAAGCGTCCTGGTTTGTCTTTTCTCGAAGCTTGAGGTTGTGCGACTTATGTAAAGCGTCGGGCTTCTAATAGTAGCATCGAGATCGATAAGTGCTTATTTGTGGGGTATCAAAGGAAACAAAGGGTACTACTTTTACATCCCAATGAGAACAAAGTGTTTGTTGCCTTAATGGAGTGCTTTTGGAAAGAAGTTCATTTCAAAAGGTGAGTGGGGAGTAAGACATCTCTTGAAGAAGTTAAAGAACCCTGAGTTGTCATCGAGCCTTCCATGGAAATTCTCTGAGACTCACAACCGGTTGTTGGTCGACATCTTGCCTGTAAGGCCCACGAAGGTCGATTAGGATTCATCATGAGCCCAAGAGATATGGATTTCATGCTTGACCTTTTACAAAACCATAGAGGCTTGTGGATTAAGGAATGGGCCATGACCTATCATGAGGCAATGATGAGCGGATTATGAAAAATGGCTTCAAACCCATGAAGTCGAATCACGATCAATGTCACGATAACGGTTTGGAATTTGGTTGATCCACGAAGTCTTAAGGTCATTGGTTGTAAATGGGTTCATAAGATCAAACATGATATGACCTTGAGTCTCATTGTTCGCGAAAGGTTTCAAACGAAACTCATGGTATTGACTGTAGTGAGACCTTTTCACGTCGTTATGCTTAAGTCCTATTAAGTTCTTCTCGCTATCGTTGCGTACTATGATTACGAGATTTGGAAAATGGATGTCAAAACAACATTTCTTAATGGAAACTTACTCGAGGATGTGTACATGACACAACTTGAGGGTTTTGTTAATTCCTAAGTATCTTAATAGGGTGTGTAAGCTTCAAAGATCCATTTATGGATTAAAGCAGGCTTCACGAAGTTGGAATCTTCGTTTGATGAGGCTGTTAAAGAGTTTGGCTTAATGAAAATGAATGAGCCTTGTGTACAAGAAGGTTAGTGGGAGTGCAATTGTCTTCTTAGTCTTGTATGTAGATGACATCTTACTCATTGGAAATGACATCCACTGCCACAAAAGTGTCAAGTCTTAGTTTGGGAAATGTTTTCAATGAAAAACTTAAGCGAAACCACCCCCATCCTAGGCATAAAGTTTGAGATAGATCTCAACGGTTTACTCGGCACAGTCAAAGTGAATTACGTAGACAAAGTGCTAAAAGAGGTTTTAGCATGAAAAGATTCAAGAGGTTTCTTCTTGCGTGTCTGGCATTAAGCTCAGTAAGTCTCAATGTCCAACCACGAAGGACGAGAGAAAGCGCATGGATAAAATCCCATATACTTCGGCTATTGGTTCTATCATATATGTCATGCTTTGCACCTGACTTGATGTCTCCTATGCCTTAAGCATGTGAGTGGATTCGGTCGGATCCGAGTGAATGTCCACTAGATAGCGGTCAAAGAATATCCTTAAGTACTTGAGAAGAACCCGAGGATATTTTTGATACATAATTGAAGACGAGAAGCGAGCTGGTTATAAGTGGTTATACGATGCTGAAGTTTTTAGTCGAACTTAGATGACTTTAGATGTAATGCGGTTTTGTGTTTGTTTGAATGGAGGTCTTGTGGTGGAGAAGTTCCAAGTGAGACAGTGGCGATTCTACTACAGTGAGTACATAGTACCTCAATCACGGCTAAAGGCGATTTAGATCAAAATTCGTTTTTAGGTAGGTGTTGTTCACCAGCATTACAAACTAGGTGGATGTACGATAACAATAATTGGGCTATTTCTGAAGCCCGAGTCCCAAAATCACATCGATCGAGCACATACTAAGTTTTTCCACACTCATTCGTGAGATCATTGAGAGAGGAGATGTTAAGATAGAGTTCATACTGAAGCAATGTCGCGATCCTTTGATTAAACCTCTTCCACGGTCGAAACATGATAGTCATCTTAGATCGATAGACATTCGATTTATGCTGATTGGGCTTAGGGCAAGTGGGAGATTGTTAGTGTGCTCTGGCCAATTAGCATATACATTTTCATTATATGTTTATATACATGAGGCATTTATCATTTTATCTTGTTATTTAAATTGTGGTTTAACGATAAATTAGATCCTTAAATGTTGGCTCAAGCTTTATGTCATCAAGTATGTGACTTGATGAAGTAAAACCTTAAGGCATAAGAACACTATTCTAAATAGTCCATAATTAAGTCATTATTGTGGGAATAATGAAGTAAGACTATTATGTTTTAAAGTCACGTTTTTCTTTGGTCATGAGCATAGATATTACTCGAACATAAATACATGTTAAGTTCATGTGGGTGACAGCTATAAGAAATACACATGGATTATGTCATCAATAATTCTCGTGCGGTAGTGGTATTGGAGTCCTTCGACTGAATTCACCATGGATTCTTACATGAGGAACTTTTTGTCTTGTGGCCTTCGATGATGTCTTTAACGGGATGGTAATACGGTATGGTTGGGCATGCGGTAAATCATGTGGAGGTGATAGTGAAGAGATTTGTCTCACTCTTAATTGAGTGAGATGTCTGACAACCTCTTATTGAAGTTGAAAATACATGGCCCGTGCTCAAATTTAATAGGAGTTATCAACATTTGTTTGAATCGATCTACTTGAGAATCGAAACTATTAAGTTGTATAAAGATGACTTAATCCATGCTTTATGCTTAATCGAGACATCGTGTGAAAAAAGGACTAATATCATACTATGGTAAGGTTTTTGAGTCATCGAATTCACTTGATTTGGGTAGTTATAATGTCTTGCTAGAGACCAATTATAACTTGTGAACTAGAATATGATTTGGGCCAACATGACGTGAGTGAACTGTAGGGTCACACATAAGAATGAGCTATAATGGGATGTTAGAAAGACTCTCTCTTTAGCCCGTGATTAATGACGAAGCCCGTAATAGTTAATGGAATTTGGTTTAAATTCGTTTTAATAAAGGGTTTTGGAGGCTTGATATAAATATAGGTTTATCATCTAAAGGTGTGGTTCTTTTTGAAGTGGGTTTTGATAGAAATTATTTTTAGAGTTTGGAAGACACTAAGGTGTCACTTTGGTTTAATGAGACGAACTATCATAAGGTGCTAGCACATCCATCCCATCCATTAGCTATTCGTGTGGATACCTTTAGAGGGCGTTTGCACACTGCATCATCTCTGGCTTGTTAACCGAACCAAAAGACATATACAAATTTATGACACTATTACCAAAGGACTATTGTCTAATCTGGCGGCGCCAAAACGTTACTTAGGACGAAACGTATAATTTATGACACTATTACCCGAAAGGACTATTGTCTAATCCGACACTTGGCGCCAAAAAACTTGTTGATATTATAATATATAAACCACGATCTCTTAGAGTAAATCATTTTTCAAGTTTGGTTTGAGAAGTGCATTACTGCAAGTGCAATTAGGCAAATAATAAAATGGATTTAAGTCCGAATATGATCACGAGATCTAAAGAATTTTAAATCAACTACACATTCTCAATTTCCGCCTATTTGGACCCGAAAATGATAGTAGGATCCGGCATTAAGGTCTTTGGAAAATTAAAAGCGAACAAAGGAAAATAAGCGGGCAACATACTTGGAAGATAAGAATAAAGAATAATGAATTTCTAATAAAAGAAATGAATACTGAATAGTTATCCTCAGAAGACACATCAATAGAAACAGTTATAGTGAACTATCGATTCCTGTAGTTAATTTTGATAAAATTTCTTGATTATCTCAAGTTTCAAAATACATCGGCGTTGTAGTCGGCTAGATCTCTCCACACTCCACATTTCATTATCAATTTAGGCTGATTCTCGAATGCGAGGGGAATTAGATAACTACTTTTAAAAGGGACTTAATATCACAGGTATTTTTCTTTGCGATACGCCGTACCCATTTTATGGAATTTGTAAAGCACTAAGCTCCCGAGTTATCGATTGACAAGGATATACAACTTCAGTTGCTTCTCCCTCGAAATTAAAATAGATCCACCCTTTCCTTGATTAGATCTCGGTAACACGGGATTGGCCTCGCTATCAGGTGGGAATTTGAACTCTTTACAGCGTTTAAATAGATAACTCATTCGACTCGTTCTTGATTTCCAAGTGAGAAGAGGATTTATCCTAAGTGAACTTACAAACTCGAAAGATCCCTAATAGCGAGGTTAGTATACACTTCAAGAAATGTACACTACTCTCGAGATGTCTTTACAATGTCACTCGAGGACCTCCTTGAAATCGGAGCAATGATGCAATTTCTTAACGGGTATAAAGGCGATATTCAGATCCAGCCAAATAAACCCGAAACTAGTAAATTCATTAAGCGAAATTAACAAGATTTCTTTGGGAAGCGACTACGGAAAGATAAATTCGACTATAACGTTCACTTAATGGAAGTTTGGATTCCTCAATTGCGTTACACGATACAACATTCCTCTGATCATAAGAATACTTTGCAATTTGAAGCTGAGAGCAGTTCGGAAATTTGTGCAGACTTGAACATTCAATTAGTAATTTGAGAAAATAAATTGAATTATGCATTAAACTATTTCAAGCGATAACATCGGATCGGAAAATACAGCGAAAATAAAAAGATGAGAGCGAGTCTGCTCTAAAATGACGGAAATAAAAAAATAAGAAAAAGAAAAAGAAAAGAAAAGAAAATAAAAGAAAATGAGCCTTGATATCCAGTTACCGTGCGTAGCGCGAAACTACCTTCCTCTTACGGATAGGCTGGCATTATTTATAAGGTTTTTCGGTTGGGCCCTAATCCCAATGTAGCTTCTTTGTGGAGTTTTCAAAAATGGTTTGGCCAAATTCAGCACATTCCAAGTCGCGACTTGATTTCCTTTAATCGTGACATCATCGATGTCGCGACATCAATTTCAGACCTCGGCTTATACATGTAACCTTGATTTGGTCATTCTTGATGTCGCGACCTCGGTCTCTTGTCGCGACATCAACTTAGTTCTCTGGTGCTTTCAACTGATCGCTCTTGATGTTGCGACCTCAATCTCACGTTGCGACCTCATTTCGAGTCATTCTGATCTTCAAGCGTGTCTTCGGATATGTGACATCAATCTCTTGTCGCGACATCATCTTCATGGTTTTGAAGCTTTCAGTTGATGTCCTCTTGATGTCACGACCTCGGCATCAAGTTCTTGCTAGCTTCAACCAGTTGTTCTTGGTGTCGCGACATTAATTGCTTATCGCGACATCATTTATGGCTCCCAGTTGGTTTCGATGTCGCGACCTCGGTCTCTTGTCGCGACAGTAGCAGACCTACAGTGCTTTCAACTGGTTGCTCCTGATGTCGCGACCTCAATCTCACGTCGCGACGTCAGCTCATTTCCTTGCAGCTTTCTCATGAGTAGTCTGATCGGTGAGCCTCGATATCTTGTTATCCATGTCGTGGAGCCTGCATCAGTTTCTTGATTTCTATTGTGACCTCATGACGTACAAACCCAGGCTGCATCAATGGTGGTAATTATTTTTGTTTTTAACTCTTGCCATTCATTTGTACTTTCCTCCATATTCTTTGTATTTTCTACTTTCTTTCTTCTTTCTTCCATTCTACCTGCTAATAACAGATGGATGAGTTTCTTCATATTTACGCAGTAATTGTCTCTTTTATATGAAAATTAAGCGAGAAAAATGGACTAAAATAGATGACTTGCAAATCATCAAACTCCTAAACTTAAGTTTTGCTTGTCCTCAAGCAAAGAAAAAGAAAGAATTATTTGTCCTCGAAACAAGAGGAGAATTACCTGTTTGTTTTCATCAACTTTATCACATCTTACCTTTAATCTAGAACTAAAAGATATCCTTTATTAATTTAAGTTTCAGTTTCGGATGAAGAATAAAGCATAAGTATACTTTTATTACAAAATTTCTTGATAAACTAGTAATATATAACTTGGTTTATTTAACAAGTCTTACTCTGTGTGTGTGTGCAGGTCAGCAATCCTTCTCAACTTCTTCTTAGTTTTAGTAAATCTTCAAGGAGTTTTCTTCGCATTTATTCAAGTCCCATATGCTTGTTTTCATATTGATCCCTTAATGCAGGTGATTCCAACCTTCAAAATCAATCAGGTCTTTTGGCTTGTAATGTTAGGCTTGGGTAAAAAAAAAGGTAGGATGAATGGAATTTTTAGATTGAGATTACCCAAACTCTTTTTCTTTTCTCCTCAACTGCTCTTTCCTCCCAAACTTTATGTTTGGGATTCTGAATTTCTTAACTCAAAATTGTATGCTCCCGATTCTCTTACGCATTAGATTTTTAGGGAATTTTCCTTCCTAGCTCAGCCCTTAGGAATTATCTTCCTATGTTTTTGTCTTTTAGGCTTTAACGCTCTTGCGAACTTTAGGTTGGTAAGCTCCCATACCGGATGGTATTAGGGTGCTAGGTGTTGAAACACCCCAAAAACTTAATTGTTGAGAGTTAGGCCACAAGACAAAAGCGCTGTTCTTTTAGCATTCTTTCCTTTGTATTTTCTGTCTTGATCTCTTCCCTTCACCTTCTCTGTACATCTCTTTGCCTTTCCTAATCAAACTCCCAAACTCCATCTCTTTGCTCTCCCTTTTGAGTTCTTGGGGTCATCATGGGTTCTTTCTTGGAAGTTTAGTGATAAAGGATGGCTTGGGCTTTTCATTGGCTTATTTTGAGGAACATGGAATATCTTGACTCAAATTCGAGGACTAAGGTGTATCTGAAAAGCATATATAGTGGTGTTGGAAAAGCTCAAGCTGTTCGATAATGGCTGTATCATTTTTTGTCCCGGTTGTTTTCAACTAGGATTTCGCCTCGATCAATATTGACAAGTTAGAATTTGTGGATTACAAATTAATTCCCCGAGAGAAATTTTCCCTAATTCAGTCAAAGTTTTCAAAGGTGCTTTGTTGGCCAGAAGTGTATTATTTCCTTGAAGACTTGTGTTTATTCAACGTCTAATTACATTGGTTATCAGTACTTTGTTATATCAAGTGCTCATTTTCAACCCAAAGCGAACTTGAACAAAGCGATACATACTCTTAATTCCAGTTTCATTATTCATATTCTCATTCTCTTGGTCAGTGGAAACGGAAACGAAATGTTATTTGATTCTAGCAGAAAATAAGCCCAATACGAAACACAATCACACATCATGATCAACCAATTTGTAAATCAAATTTTATTCAAATATCAAAAAAGATTTCGATATTACACCAATGTTCATTTACAAACTTTTTGCTAAATTCAAGAAAAACTCATTTCACCTTTCCCCAAATCTATCTCTTCTACCAAGATATTGCATCCCAACTAAAATTTGGTTCCCCAGACCTTGAGCTCGATGAAGCTGATTCGGCCAGATTAACAAGGTCGTTCAACAAGTGGGGACGCTTCGCCCTTTTCTTTGGGCTTAGTTTGATGGATTCTAACTAATCCATATTCCTTCCCGTGTGGCTCTCGGGATGGAAACCCGTTTTGTAAACGAGAGTGGTTTGTTTAGGCTCGCTTTCATTCCATAAAGCAGTAATTCATCCCACTGGACTGTGGTTATTCTCTGTTCTCCCTTTCCTTCATTCTTTGTGCTTGTTTCTAATTCCTTGTTCTCGAATCCCTTTTTATAGTAATTTGTGTCTCTTGGGAAGAACAAAGTCATTTATAATTTCCTTCCAATTTTCTATGGGAGGATTAATGAGATTCATCGATTTATGTCCCTTCTTATATTTTCAACCCGATTTTGGCACACTGCGGAGAATTTGGATCGTTCTTCTTGAATTTCTTAATTATCCTCAGATTATGCTCTTCTGGCGAGAATATTCCTGTTGATTAGGTCGAGAGATGGATTTACATTTTTTACTTTAATACCATTTATTCTTTCTAATTTGACAAATTTGGGTGACTTGTAGTTCGATGGATTTGAATTGAGACCAGACACTGAGTTCAAGGTAAGGACATTATCCTTTAAAGACAGTATATCCATTATTGGGCCATTAAATCAAGACATTAATTCTTTGGATGTCATGACTTGATTTCTATGTTGTGACTGAAAATCTAAGTCCGTGAGGGAATCTTCTATTCTTAGATTCCGTGATGACTAATTTTGTCTTTTGACTCTTTTCCCTTATTATTCTTCCACCTCCCACATTCTTGGTTAACCCTCTCGGGCAGAGTGTTGTGTCCCGGAATGACAGAACTGATCTAATTTACGGCAATATCTCAGTTATTCAATGTCACTCAAAACAACCACAACTCAATTTATTTTTATCATGCAGGAAATTGACAATTTCTATTCTTTCTCATATTCAATAGTTAAGCATTTCATGCAAGATAAAAATAAATTCCCCCAGGCTTGGAGTCATCTTTGCCCGAATATAAAATCTAACAATTATTTCCTTTCAATCTGATAAAAGATAGAAAGGAATGAGAGACTCCTTTTTTATTCAGTCATATTTATATCGGTATCACGAATGTGATTTTAGAGATTCCTCTTCAGTACAATCTTCATTCTTTCCGCAACTACGCCGTTTTTAGCTTTTGAATTTGGACTTCCCTTTCATTCGACCAATGTATCGTGCATCGGTTTGGCCTCTATGGCTGACAATTTGTCCATCATTCCTTTTGCTCTCTTCGACTCTGCCGTTTCTCCACGAAATTTCAAATGAGCTAATGTTGTATTAGTAGTCTTTCTGTCGTATACTTGTTCTCACTTTCCCCATGTTTGGAATTAGTAATTTACTTCTTTGTCCGGTAGGAAGGGATGGAGTAAAGGAATTTGCTGGAAATAAGCTCTCTGGCTCCTTCCATGTGTTATGATGGTAGGGGTTAAAACCATGTTGCGGCCATTATCTCGTAAAGAATGGGAATAGCTGCTGGTGAATAACTACGGCTCCGCACCATTGACTTAACGATGTGCTTAAATCACGAGGAATCTTCGGGTGCTTTCGTTGGATCTTCGGTGGGATGACCCGATGAGCGATCTTTGTTGGACCATGATTGCTCAGTCTTGAATTTCGAGTTCAAGTAGCACATTGATTCTTTATGCGTTACATTATAGAAATATTTATTGTGGATGAATGAATTCCATAAATTCTCCATAGTGTCATGCTACTTTGAGGTCTTTTCTTGCCACATTCTGGTTGGCTACAGTCTAATCCTTTGCTCTGTCCTTGGGCGTATGGTACATGCTTCACGAAATCAAAGTACACTCGGTCGATAGGATTAGCTGTCGACAAACATTTTCAACATGGGTTGTTAAAGGTGATGGCTTCTGAATTCCTTTGCTTGGCTTAGCTATTTTGTTCTTTTCTTAAAAATGTCCAAATTAGTATTTCCTTCTTTCATCAGATATTGATTACAAATCCCTTAGTCCTGACAGCGGCTGAAACTTAATTACTTAGAACCAAAAGACATATACAAATTTGTTTAATACCCAAAGGACTATTGTCTAATCCCGAGCGCACGAAAACTGTTAGCAGGACGAAAGACATATACAAATTTGTAACACTATTACGAAAGGACTGATTAATCGACAACGGCAAAACTGTTGATATTATAATATAAACCACCAATCTCTTAAATTAAATCATTTTCAAAGTTTGGTTTAGTCGATGTGCAAGTGCAATTCGATAGTAATAAAATGGATTTAAGTCCGGATATCGATCCTGAGAGATCCTCGAGAATTTTAAATCCAACTACATTCTTCGATTTAAAATCTTATTTGAATGTGAAAAATGATAGTAGGATCGAAGCATTAAAGTCTTTGGAAAATTAAGCGAACAAAAGAAAAATAAGCTGAACTATCAACATCTTTGGAAGATAAAGAATAAAGAATAATAGATTTCTAATAAAAAGAAATGAATCACGAATAGTTATCCCTCGAGAAGACACATGATAGAAAGCGGAGTTATAGTGAACTATCGATTCTGTAGTTAATTTGATAAAATTTCTTGATTATCTCAAGTTTCAAAATGTCGAGGCGTTGTAGTGCGTGAATCTCTCCACACTCCCACATTTCATTATCTGGTGACTACGATTCTACCGAATCTGAGATTAGATAACTTACTTTTAAGGGACTTCCTTAATCGGGTATTTTCTTTGCAATACTTCATACCATTTTATGGTTGTAAACCTTAGCTCGAGTTATCGGTCAAGCAAGGATATACAACTTCAGTTGCTTCTCTCGAAGTGGAAATAGATCACCCTTCCTTGATTAGTCTCGGCTAACACGGGATTGGCCTCGTATCCGAATTGGTGAACTCTTTGGTTGTTTAAATAGATAACTCATTGACTCGTTCTTGATTTAAGTGAGAAGAGGATTTATCTAAAGTGAACACAAAGCTCAAAGATCCTAATAAACGGGTTAGTATACCTTCAAGAAATGTACATTACTCTCGAGATGTCTTCCACATGTCCTCGAAGGACCTCCTTGTCTTGAGCAATGATACTTTTGGTCTTAACGGGTAAAAGCGTATTCGAGATCCCCGAGGCCAAACCCAAGCAGTAAATTCATTAGCGAAATTAACAAGATTTCTTTAGGCTTATTCCTGAAAGATAAATTCTGACTATAACGTTCATAATGGAAAATTGGATTCCTCAAATTCTTGAATTACGATCTGACATTCCTCGATCATAAGAATAGCGCAATTTGAAGTAAAACAATGAATTCGAAATTTATCGAACTTCAAACATTCAGTGTAATTTGAAAATAGAATTGAATTATGCATTGGCTTGAGCTCCAAGCGATAACATCGAGATCCGAGAGAGCTACTTAATAAAAGATGAGAAACGAGAATGCACTTTCTAAAATGACGAAATAAAAAAAAAATAAGAAAAAGAAAAAGAAAAGAAAGAAAATAAAGAAAATGAGCCTTATTTATCAGTTACTCGTCACATGTATGCTAACTACGGATAGGCTGCGTATTTATAGGGTTTTCAGTTGGGCCCTAATCCCGATGTAGCTGTTGGCCAGGTTTCAAATGGTGGTTTGGCCCGATTCAGCACATTTCGGTCAGCGACTTAGGTTTCCTTGTCGTGACATCATCGATGTCGCGACATCAATTTCACGTCGCGACCTCAGCTTACTCTATGTAACCTTGATTTGGTCATTCTTGATGTCGCGACCTCGGTCTCTTGTCGCGACATCAACTTAGTTCTCTGGTGCTTTCAACTGGTCGCTCTTGATGTTGCGACCTCAATCTCACGTTAGACACCATTTCCGAGTCATCTGTAGTCTTCGTGAAGTGTCTTGATATCAGCGACATCAGTCTGCTAATCAGCGACATCATGCTTCATGGTTTTGAAACTTTCCGGTTGAAGTGTCTTGATCTTCACGACCTCGGCATCAAGTTCTTCTTAGCTTGACAGTTGTTCTTGGTGTCGCGACATTAGTACCTGTGGCGACATCATTTGCCTTCGGTTGGTTTACGATCAACCGGCGACCTCGGTCTCTTGTCGCGACTTATCGGCCATTCTCTGGTGCTTTCAAGCGGGTGGCTCTTGATGTAGCGACCTCGATCTCACGTCATGACGTTAACTCTTCTGAACTTTCTCATAGGCGGTCTAGTCGTGACCTCGATATCTTACATTATCCATGTCATGGCCTGCGTCATTCCTTGATTTTCTATTGTCGCGACCTCGTATTGTATGCAAACCCGAAGCTGCATGTTAAGATCGACCCGATTATTTTTGTTTTACCTTTGCCATTCGGCGCACTTTTCCTCCGCTATTCTTTGTATTTTTCTACTTTCTTTCTTCTTTCTTCCATTCTACACACTAACGAGATGGATAAGTTCAGTAATATTTCTGCAAGTAATTGTCTCTTTTTTATATGAAAATTAGCAGAAAAATGGACTAAAAATAGATGACTTTTAAGCTCACAATCGTCTTAGCTAGATTCTTTCTTTGGATGGTTTCAGGAAAGGAGTTCTGTTTGTGTTTCGGTGTGTGTGATGAGAAAATCTGCCCAGTCGAAAGGATTCGATCTGAGGTAGGATCACGGATTTCCTTGATTCATTGTTTAGCTTCATCGACCATGGTCGATGCGGTTCGGCGTTAAAATTTTTATTTCAGCTGCGTTTTCTTATCGTGGATTCTGACGCGAAGCCCCTCGTTCTTGACTTGATTACCTGAACTAACATTTGTATGGAACAGTTCTTTATAAATTCACTGGGGATGAAAAGCTCTTATGACTTAAGATGTAGACTCTTAATAATAGTTCAGTGCTAATTCTCCATCATATTGTTTCTTACAAAATGAATCATTCAATCTTTGCAGAAAACTTCATGACTGGCTATTGAATAATTTTTTATGTAGAGAAGATGGTTTTGGGTTGGAAGGAATCTAACTATGAGTATATGGAATATGATTTCCATGTTGAGGTAGGTCTTGGGTTGGCTTCCTATACACAGGTTATGGAACAGAAGAATCAAATACTCTACACATCGGCGGAGTCAGGCCTCTGCGGTGCTCCAGCATTTACATGGAACTGAAGCCCTTTGTTAGGGTGGCAATGGATCCAATATCTAAACACCCCTTTATTCTTCTCCATTGAAACTGCTTGAGGGTGTAATCTTATAAACATGAGTCATCACACTAGTCGAAATATGCAATTTCACAATCACTTCACCTTTATACAAAACATCCATTATTGAAAACAAAACCCAACCTTCTGGCAAAGCATTTGAAATCTTACTAAAACATTTTGGAAACCTAGAATCAATTTGGGCTATTTAGGACACGAAGTAAAAGCAAAGCCACCAATTCTAAATAATGTTAGATTCATACAATCTAAGAAATATGGAATCGAAATGGAAGGAAAGGATATTACAAATTACGATTTATGAGAGATTGACGGGAGATTAGGATTCACAAAGTCGATATCGATTCTTGAGTAGGAAATCCATTTCAGTGCAGAAGGCTACATGACTAGTAACACATTTCAAGATCCCCGAGAGGAGTTGGAGAGGAAAGAAATTGTAGAAATTACATTGAAAATCAATCCATGGAGACATGTCCTTGAAACCAAAAGCACCGATTACAATTGAGGATGAAGCCACTGGTTCGTATGTGCCCCATGGAAGTGATGGGGTTGAAGACCGGTAATACGAGGGTTGACCTGATCTGCGAAAATGTTGTTGGCTCTTTGTTGGGCGGTATCGATCATGACAATGGTCTTGAGAGAACAAGGGTCGATCTTCAACGACCTTCACAAAATCATCTTTGATGACAGTATTAACATATAGGTGCGGTCAGCATTTAAACGCGTCTATTGGGTCAAAATATAACAATGGTTTTACATTCTTTCAAACTATAGGGGCTAGTATAGTCACGCTTTATTAATTTCCTCGGCTAAAGATTGGTTAGAAATTCCTTCAGTCACATGAATTAGATAACCACGTCCATATATACATTTTTAGTCATGAAATTTTGACCACATTAAAAAATGTGCTACCATATCCTAATTTTCTAGTAATGCGCTGTTTGAGAAGATAGAAAAATCATTATTCTTTCTTTTCTTCTCGATAAAATAAATATACATTATACAACATTTTCTTAAAACACATTTTCTTCAATCCACATGAAACAAGGAGAACTAAATTGTCCCCTTCCCTTCCCTCTTCAAAAGAGGGGAAGGGCTCTTATTCGGAGCTTCTTGAGAGGGTGGAGAAATAGTGTTCTGTTTTCTCGTATATAGAAATGTCTACATTCTTTGAATTAAACAATGGAGCCAAGATCCCTTTTGTAGGATTAGGCTAATCATGGTCCTAAATGCGATGCCGCGCCTTCTGCCTTGATCACGGTTTCTCTCTCCTATGCCTCACTTTTTTTTTCTATTTGTACGTTTCGCACTTCTATTTGTGTGTGGATCCTCTCCAGTTGTATACAGTTTGTGTTTATTGCTTGAATAAAATCATTTCACAACCAGGAAGTAAATAAATATTGGGGCCAGGAAGCTATTTACAATGACGTCAAAATAATAGGCTAAATTATGGCAACAACTAAAAATAATGGCTAAAATTGTAGAAAATGCGGTTGTGGGATTAAGGATAGCCCGACGGCCTATAGGTGAGGTCACCCTCATCTTAGCGAATAATTTAACCAAACATAGCAAGCATTGAAATTGTCATAAGTAATGAAAACAGACATTGAAATTGTCCTAACACCTCTTGGTAAAGAAGGAAAACAAAACTTCAAGGAAATCTTAATAAGCTTGTTGATTGAGAAAACCTGTTTGTTGCTTGTGGACCCTATTCTATCCACGGGTCGGCGCGACTCGCTTTTAAATGAAAAAAAGAAAAGTTGGTATTTTCGAGTTTTGGAAAATCCATTCCCCAGGAGGAACAGTTTTATTTGGAGTCGTCACTTACTTTTTATTTTTATTTTATTAAGGGGAAAATTAAGCAAGAACAAAAACCCCTAATGACTCTAGTTAGGAAGAAATGGTTTCTGCGAACATGAGTGGGTTAGGTTACACCTTCAGGTACCTGGCAATGAAGTGGCACTCTTCTAAGCAACTTGGTCTCTACTAATGAGATTGGGCACATGAGAGCATATGGGTGAATTTATTTAATCACCTAACTGGACAGGCGACATGAATCACATAATCTAGGTGACATCAACACATATATTTAATCTCAACAAAATTATAACCAAAGGCATATCCTTGTGGTCCCCCCAACTGTAATGCGCATATAAGAAGTCAGTCGATAAGCCACCGACTGACATGTATGGAAGCGTAAGTATTGCGTGAATTCCATTATCTGACAGCCAAGCACATACCTGTGGTCGCTAGCCATGCGTTGCAGGGGAAGGTTAGTCACATATTTAAGGTATACAGCAATCCCTCAAAATTAAATATCCAAAAGCAAAGGAAGCCATGAGAAACCATACATTGCATCTCAACCACTCATTGTTGTTACACCACCTGTGCATCTATAAAATCATGCCAATTCATCACAAAGAATCAACCTCCATAAAGCACTACTAACTCACAGTGCTCAACTAACCACCTTTGGCCTAAAGCAGCCCACATAATTCTTATGAATCGAAAATGGACCCACATTAACTTAGAACTAAATCCCATTTGGACCTAAACAAAACTAATAGCGATGCGGAAGCTGAGATGAGCTGGAATCCTGAGTTATGGGCTCGGTGTATCGAGATAAGAGCTACCATGAAAAACACGATGGCGGTTGAATAGGTTGAGAAAAAAAACTCAAATTTTGTCAGAAAATTCCTCAAAGAATAAGGAATTCAACAAAAAAAATGGCGCATGATTCCGAGTTTGGATGAGTGAGAACTAATAGAAACAAGGCCAAGTGTTCAAAACGAGGCTACCACCAAGCCACCCCATCCTATAAAAAATAAGGCACATAGAACCAGTAACACAAGCAATCGGCCCTGTGAGCTTTCAAAGAAGCACATTGAAAATTGATACATGGACATCCACATTGGCCACTTAAATTCCCAACAACCAAGTTGAAATTCAACTACCTAAGTCTCCTACCTATAGCTACTTATATCTTATGGAACAAACTGAAATTTCAACCACCTATAACTATGAATCGGTGAAATCAATATAAAGCCCCCCATTATCTGGAATCACAAGAAACAATTAATTCGACCATGGAACCTTTACATGTAACCTGAGAATTGGGGTTAACTGGGTATTGATAGGTAGGGCCCAAATCAAAAAAAAAAAAAAAAACAGAGAAGGTCCTTGGAGACCCTTTCTCAATACCAAGGAAGAAAGTTTAGAAAAACCAAGGGGTAGAGCTTGGCCTCTTATATAATAGCCAGATCTATCTATGAAGGTCTTAAATCAGAAGCTATAAGGCGTAAGAATCCTTCCCTTGAAAATCAGAGGTCCTGATGACCTTCCAGCAAACAAAGTAATAAATTAGTGACCCTGCTGCTCCCTATGATCAAATCCAACTCAAAATGAGACAACAAACATAAAAAATGAAACCATGCAACAATTACATATCAAGAGCACCCATAAAGTGACTGTTAAAAAAAACAAGCAGGGAGAATCATGAACAGTGCAGAATCTCTCTTTTATGCCACAAAATTAGAGGAGAAAAACAATCAAAGACCATTTTCAGAACCTCTTTCGGGATGGGCATGAAAGCTGAAGACTCCAAAGGTGGAAAAGAAGATTCATAACATGATCCATTCTATGAACATCATGTATTGTGAGAGTACCTTCAACCACCATTAATGATGACTAGAGTAAGGACAACAAAAGCAAATTCCTATTTCGAAGAAAACTCTGACGAGCGCATTCGTCGATGTAGGAGAAACATATCAGCGAACTATGAGCGAGAAATAGATCAAAAAGAAAGCAAGAGCAATGCAAATCACCGAGCAGCTCCTTTATTTAAACAACCATGAGTTCCTTGTATCTCTGCATGAGATAGAAAATCTAAAAAGGAAAGAATGAGATACTAGAACCGATTGCTTGCAGTTATTTCTCCTAAACGAAATTTACTTGGCTTCAAGACTGCCTTTCCTTCTATTTTCCTTAGCACCTGAGAATTTCGTAGGCGAGAACCGCTCAAGATCAGACGAGAAGCAAATCCCCAAACGAGTCTTCCCCTCGCTCTGAAAGAATCCAAGAAATTTTCCTATCAAGAGCTCCATACTCCCTTCTCTCTTTACTCACTTCGCGTGGACCAAGAACTTTCTCAGATGCTCAGAACCTTCTCCACCTTTTGTTCTACTTTTCCTCGCATGAGCTTTGACTACTAGAAAAAATGCAAAGGAAAAGGTCCATAACTTTTCTTTCACTTTACGGATTTTATATGGAACCCTACTCCTCTCACTTCCACCTTCATTTTTCCTCCTTCTTCTATAGAAAATCCTCATCAATGTGGAAGCCAGCTCCCATAGCCTCCTTAATTCATTGGGTGGCTGCTCTCCATATTTACTTCATTACTTCGTACTTCAGAATCCATATGGATTCATGGTGGCACCAGGGCAAACCAAGATAAAATGAACCCAAAATATTGCCCAGAGACCGATCTAGGGCTTATGGGCCCCAAATCATGTAGGATTTGGGCTGAATCGTGCTTGTACCAGCCCCTAGCTCAACGAGCCAGAAGTGGGCGGTCAGGTCGGTTAGGAAAAATTTGAAATTTTGACAGAATATTCCTTGAAGAATAAGGAGTCAACAAAAAAAAAAAAAAAAGGCGCCCGATTCCGAGTTCGGATGAGGGAGATATGATCGAAACAAACCCAAGTGCTTCGAAAATGAACCATGCACCAATGTGTTCCAATTAAACTAAAATCTTGGGGAGGCCTCCTTTCTTCCCTCTAGCATGATGTGATCAACTAGGGAATAGGCCAAGAAGGCACTCCAAAATGAACCACACACTCGCACTACATTGATCCACAGACGAACACACACAAGGCTTGAAAATCGATTAAGCTCAAAAGGTGGCCACAACCTTGTCATACGAAAAAAAAGGGTGTAGGTGACACCCCTAAGATAAATTTAAGTGTCGAGGGACAAAATTGAGGGTATACAAATATGCCCCTCTTCAGTAGAGTGAATGAACGAATGATTCACAAGTATGTAGTACTAGCGGTGAAGGAGTGAAATAAACTTTAATGAAGAACTCAAGGACCAACAATTTTATCCTCGCATAACCATATAGAAGGCTGAGGGAACCAGGTCACAAAGATCGAAGGACTAGATGACTCAGGCACAATGCCAGAGAAAATAAGGAAATTTGGACACGATTCCGAAGAATATGAAGGAGATGCGGGCACGATCTGCAGGATGGGAATCCGGGCTCACGATCTTGGGAGAATATAAGAGAACGGGCGCGATCTTTGGAGAAGGGTTCGGGTGAGACGAGGGGATCGAATAGGCTGATGTCGAACCTAAAACATAAAGGATCGTATTTGGACGAGTACCGGAGAATAGGAGAAATAAGGGATCGAATCCGGCGATGCAGGTGAACCCCGAAAAATAAAGGGGATCTATCCAGAGCAGTATCGAATACGAGACATGAAGTCGTGTCACAGTCTGGGAGAATGGAACATTGGGCAAGGCGGGGCTTTGAACACACAAATAAAAGGTGGCTTGAAGGCGGGTGGGAAGCTCTGAATGCCTTGAGATGAAAGTGGCTCACGAACTCCTAGATTGAGGCTTTGAACGACTAGATTGAGAACGTGGCTCTGAACGCCAAGATGATAAAGTGGCTCTGAAAGCCTTGACTAAGAACGAGGCTTTGAACACCAAGATGATAAAGTGGCTCTAAACGCCTAGATTGAGAATGTGGCTCGAACGCGGATAGTAAAGTGGCTCACAAAGCCCAGCGAGGCTTTGAATGCGCCCTAAGTAAGAACTCATAACAAAATGGTGAGACTCGGGATGCAAAGGCTGAGATACCAATCTTGATGACAAGGGGGTATGCCCCAGTATGACTTCCAGGGGCTACCAACAAATGACTCAAATAAGACAGAAATCAAACACCTTAATCATGACAAAAGAAAGGGGTATGCCCCAGTCTAAGATATTAATACCATGTTAGAATCTCGTAACTGCACATATGGTCAAAGTCAGAGAGTTGAAAACATCACAAACATTCATTCATAAAAAAAAAAAACCATCCACTTTATTCTGCAACATCTAATATCCACGAAAAGTATTAGAGTGTACTTTGAGTGTGATACTTTCAGCGTCTATTAGAAAACTGCGATACATCACTGAAGACACAAATGTCTGAACAAGCGACCAGGATAGTGTATGGGGTATGCCCCCAGTGTGCACATCCATTAAGGTACGTGAATATGCATAAACGTCTCGACGAGCTCTTAGAAGCACTACGTTGTATGAAGAACGAGGCTAGATAATGGGACCCACTCAGGCTCTGATGCCATTAGTACGGTGAAACCGGCTACCTGTGTACATGTGTAAGAACCGTTGCCATCATGCAAGGATAGGGGGTATGCCCCAGTATGAATGTGTCAGGTATCGAGCAAAGGCGTCCTCGGATCCAGCGCCTACATAATCCATCCACTAATCGGGGACTGAGACGAAACAAAGCTGAATGGAAGCGACATGCGACCTCGATATTCCTCAAGAAAGCGGAGACCTATCGGTATCTAGGTAACCCCGATCGGTGAGCGGATCCACATGCAGATGAAATGCGTCAAGCGAACCGCGAGATCTCATGGCCTTAGTTTTGCATGACTGGGCGTAATGAGGCGGGGTAAAGGTGGATGTGGCGACAGGCCCGAATGCAATGATAATGCCAACCCCTGTGCACCTGATGTCGAATGTCAGAGAACCATGTGAGAAAGGTGGCTTAATGTCAGCGAAAAATGATGTGCACGAAAGAATCGTTGTTGAGAAGTGAGGCGATGATCAAAGCGAGGGTAAAAGACAAAAAAGAAATAAGACAAATGATGAATGGATGTAGAAGAAAATGGAGAAACAAAATGGGATAAAAATGTAGCAATATGTGACAATGACAAACAACTCATCCCATGAATGCCAAATCGAAGCAAGACATAAGGCGGAGTGGTGATGTAGAGATAATGATCTAGGGGACCCTGGTGTTAAGAGCTTCGATCTCGCTCCAGCGTTTCACTGATTCATGAAGAAAGGATCATCTGATACTTTCTTTTGCTTTCGGAGAAAAATGGGTCCCTCAACCCAAAATGACCTTTGATGATCAAGCCATGACACCGTTGACAAACCATGCTAAACCCAAATACCAATGAAATGAATATTTAATGAACGCGACTTTTTTTTTTTTTTTGTGTCGAGCATTGACTATAGTAAGATGAATGCCACACTTGCATGATCTAACTTGATGAACCTCGGAATCCTAAACCTAAATGGTCCTCAAACTAAGACTCTGGATCGAGCCACAAAGAACTGAAGGGTGTGAGCCAGCTGACCTATAGCTCCGGGACAAGAGAGTGTCATCATCACACAAGGGAAAATAGAAGTGAACAAAAACGAGATAATAGAAACAAAACTCAAAGGCAAGCAGAGTGAAGATGCATAATGGAGGAAAGAAGAAACCATGAATGACCTAAAAAAGAACAAATGAACAATGGCATAATGTGCTCACAATACTCACTGATCCAGATAATAAATCTGAGGCACACCTGAAAAGAGGCCCTTAACTTCGGTGAGGAAGGTATGTAAAAGCTAAATGAAAGAAAATATCATAATGGCATGCTAGGCTCGAAAATTTTGCTGCTTAAGGGATATATCGATGTATGGGTATGTGAAGAGGGATATGGTTACTAAATGGCGGCCACCCGTCCTCGACCCAACGGTCTCGTAAGTGAGAACTAGCTTTAGGCGATCCATTGACTAGCTGCGAAAACTTATTTCCGTCCAAATTTGCCAACCAGGCATCTCCTTCTCGAATCAACTCACGGATAACATAAGGTTCGCTCCAACTCGGTCTGAACTTGCCTTTAGGGTCGCTAATCAATCCCTTGAGGACCTTCAAAACTAGGTCACTTTTCTGGAATTTCCTAGGTTTAATCCTCTTCCTGAATGCACGGGTCATCTTCCTTTGATAAGCCTGAACATGATCTGCTGCCCTTAGTCTCCTCTCGTCGGAAATTTAAGGCGATCATAACGGTGAGCCCACCTGACCTCGAATGCTTGTTGCTGTCTTTACTCTCAAGATCCATCTCGATCTCAGCGAATTAGCATTGCCTCCATCTTTGTACACACCCAGAATAAGGCACTTAGCTCGGTAGAGGTATGAAAGAGTGCGATAAGCCCTTAGTGCGGGAGTTTCTCGACCCGATCACGAAGTCGATCATCTTTCTCAAATCCACTTAATATTCTTGTTGGATCCTCAAGCGCGTTAGTGCAGCGGCTGCGAGATGATCTATGATGCCAAATGCCCGCCTCACGAACTTGATATATCCACCTCACCTCTAAAATGGACTCCTACATTTGAGATCGGCTCATAGGGGACCCCGTGATGATGAATGTCACGATGCGAGAAACTTGGCCACCTTGACGACTGTTAATCTGGAGTTAGAAACATCTTCCACACACTTGGTGAAATAATCAATAGCTACCTGGATGTATTTGTGATTGTTGGAGGACTTTGGGGAGACCTTTCCAATCACATCAATACCCCATACTAAGAATGACCATGGGGATGTGAGTGCATGTAGTTCAGATGGTGGCACGTCTCCGTGCATCTAACACTTTGGACATCTCGCCTGGCGGCAGCAATATGTCTCCATAGTCATCCAAAAGTAACCAGTCCTCATGATCTTGAGAGCTAGCATGTGACCTCCCATGTGGGGTCCGCAAACTCCTGCATGGACCTCTCTGATCACCTTATCTGCAATAGCTCGATCTATGCCTAATAGAAACATGCCATCCAGTGACCTCCTATAAAGGGCGTCCCCACAAATATCAAATCGGTGACCAACTATCTCAATGCTCTCTCCCCATCCTTGGCTAGAAATTTGGCTTAGAGGTAAGTGCCATAGGATGAAATGATGAATATCATGACCATGTTAGCTAAACCGGTCTCATTTCCCCAATCAAATAATATTAAGTTGGTGCAGACCTAGTCTCAATCAGCAATGGCTGCATATCACCCCGCGGGAATCTCAATCACGGAAGCCAAAGTGGCTAAAGCATCAACGAACTAATTTTGTGCCCTGGGCAGGTGTATATATCTTAACCCCTTAAACTTATCAACTAACAAATCCAAATAAGTAGGGTTTCGGCTTCTCATCCCGAGTCCTCTAAATACCCTGAGTCTGCTGAATAACCAAGTTAGAATCCCCGTGGATCTCCAACTGTCTAATGCTAAGATCAAATGCAGTCTCTAGGCTTATGATGCATACCTCATACTCAACAATGTTGTTGCGGTAGGTGATGATCAGTCTTGGTGGAGCGATGCGGGAATATGATCCCCTTGTGGTGATATTAACAAGATACCATGCCAAATCCCAACTGATTGGCAGCACTATCAAAGTACAACCGCCATCCTATGATAATGGTCATAGAAACAAACTGCTCATTAGGGAAATCATCATGTCCAGTCGTCATCGGATATTGAAGCGAATGATGCCTTACGATGCTTCCCTTTATTGATTTATGTGTATTTATCTTGGATATCGAACTCATCAACAATACCATCCATCTAAATGGAGTCTACCACTCAAAAACAGGCCTATCAAAACGTAAGACCAAAGTATGAAATTCTACATCACATGTCTAAGTCTCCTGGTATTTAAATGATGCCAAATAAAGGTTCTCGATCATGGCCTTATCTACACTCATACTCTAGCATCATCTTACTCAGATAATAAATGGCTCGCTCATTTCTTAAATCATTGAGCTAAGCCAACATGCATCCTAAGGCCATGTCTGAAACTACAAGTACAGTAGCAGAGGGCGCCCTGGTGTGGGGAGCACTAAAACCGGTGGAGAAAGGAAACACTCCTTGATCTTCTTGAAAGCGCTTTGGCAATCATCATCTGAGCCGTGGGTGGTTCTTCCTCGGAAGACGAATAGGCTCGCATATGTCTGTCAATCCTTGATAGGAAACAATTGATATCGCATATACCCTTTAAGAAAGCCTCGATCTCTCAGTGCCCCCAGAGCGGGCATGTCAAGAATGGCTCTGATCATATCTGGATCTACCTCTATGCCTCTCTCGACCATATAACTTAATGACTTCCACGAAAGTTACTCCAGAAGTGCACTTCTTGGGTTGACCTCGATCTGAAACTTCTAATCCTCGAAAAGATCTACATTATAGATTTGCTGGGTGATATGCTCTACCTCAGGACTTTATTATCATGTCATCTACATAAACCTCAACATCCCGATGCATCATGTCATGGAACAATGCGGTCGTTGCACTCTGGTAGGTAGCTTTTGCATTCTTTAACCTAAATGGCATGACTCTATAGCAGTAGGTACCCTACTCAGTAATGAAAGATGTCTTCTCCATGTCCTCATGAGCCATCAAAATATGATTATAACTAGAAAAACCATCCATGAAGGACAACGAATGACACCGCTATCATGTCGGCTAATATTAATGTGGGAGGAAAAATCATCGTGAGGATGGCCTGTTTAGATCTCGAAAGTCAACACAAACTCTAACCTTGCCATTCTTCTTAGGAGCAAGGACGCCATTAGCCAACCACTTCGGATACTCAACCCGTGGGAATCCAACAACGAGTTTTCTTACGAGATCTCTTTCCTTAACACATGAAACTTTATCGAGGTGCGGCTTTCTTAGTACAACTAGTCTAGCATGCGGTAGAATAGGCAGATGAAACTAGGCTATAGAGGGATCAAGGCTTGGCAATTCTCCTTGACCGTCTGGAAATACAATCGAATTTATGATCTAAGCAAATCAATCAACCTACTCATTTCATCAGGAGATAGGGAAGTGCCAATCTTAAGCTTCCTAAGCTGATTAGGGGTTTTGAAATCTACTAACTTTGTGCTACTAGAAACAAGCGTAACTTTCTTTTCTTCAGAATCAGAATCATAACCTAACTGACCTCTCAATGGGTCATCGAGACTCCTCATCAATATCATGTGCACGATTACGTGTTGTTGGTGATGCAATCATAGGAAAATGTAATGAAACATGTGAGTACTCGAAAACACTCAAATCATTATTGTATTCAGCAAACATACCATCATTACGGGTGACAAACCTGGACATAAAGTCAAAGTAAAGAGGTGGGCCCACATAGTCGGACGCTCCCTTAACATAAGTAAAGTCAAAAGTGACAACATTAGGAACAGAACCATAATCGTCCAACTCATGCATAAGAACTTGAACATCACAGAAAGTAAACGAAGGGCGCGTGGAATTTACATTAAGGATCCCGACATGTGCCTATCATGTCCATCTCATTAGTCTGACATCATAAAGAATTCGCTCCATCGGTCTTCAGTGCGAGACCTTGAACAAATTGAAGAAGAATGAGGCCCTACGGGACAGGAATACGATCGATCTGTCGTATCCATCTCATTAATGTAACCATCATGAGGAGTCACACCATCAGTAACATCTCTAGGATCCATAAATAGATCATTGTCAGTGAATTCCCCCGGGAAGCACATAGAAAACACACTGGCTCGGTTCGGTGACGAGGGTACAACCATCATGGCATAAGATGCCTTAGTCAACTCGATACCCAAATGCATCTGTCCCAGGGCTTTTTGGATGTCTTGAATCCCAATTGCCTTTGAAATGTGAACAGTCCCCTCCATGCGGGGTGTATACTTTGAACCTCTAATAAAGTAGTTAGCCAACTGAAAAGTATACGGGCCAAGAGGGTAATCAAATGGAATGCCAGACATACAGGCCCTCACCTTATCTCTATGCAGTCACGCTATGTGTCGTGCATCATCCTTTGTAGGGATGTAACCCAATCCAGAAGGTGTGTCATGATCAATTGAGAAAGCAAACTCAGTGGTCCTTCTTTAGTGGTGGCCCCGATTCCGTGCAAGCGGTCAAGACATGCCTCTCATCATGCTAAGCACTAAGGTGCCACTATCTTGAGATCAAATGACACTTAGACCTTTATATCTATCTTTGTCATTCTCAATGACGCTGAACCTCATCAGATAAGCCGTCGAATGTAAGTCATGCTTATTGTAGCGATCTATAACCTTTGGATCATAATAAAGTATTGACATATCTTTGTCGGTAATATATCGTGATGGCGCGTCCCACTATGTATGAACTTCACCTTCGGTAAGAGGGAAGATGGACTTCGACCTTATGAATCGAGGCTAAGAAGCGAGGGTTAAAGGATGACTAGATCCTTAGAACCTGAAATAATATGGAATCTCATTTGGTCCAATCATAGCTTATATTGCCTTAAGTGTGTACCCGTAATGAGCCTCATGTCCATCATAAGCTCTAACGGTGCGTGTAGAGGCTATCAATTTGGAGAAAATCCTGAGTCACGATAGTTGTCACCCAGAAGGACCTACGTTGAGGCGGCCGTTGCCACAATAGGACCAGGGCGACACTCGGCTTAAACGAGCAACATCGATGTCTGGAACGAACAGTCTGATCCCTTTGGTGGCGATCATCATCAGAGAAAATACAATGCATGTAGCTTTATCAACTGTCAAAATGTGAATAAGCCCCTTTGGGGTGGAAGCGATATCAACCCTAATTTGGCGAGGGCCTTGACCATTGCATCTGCGTATTGTGCCCCAGACGGGCTAGGGCTCCAAATGGATATCTTGAGCTTAGTGAATGCAGTTGGCGTAGAATCTCATCATTATATCTCTGAATCTCCTCTCTGGTAGCTGTACCAGCAAGTGGTCTATCAACGGGTGGAGGATGAGCTACCCTCCCACTCCGTGTGACTATCTGAACATCTCTGTGAGCGGGCCCATTTCCCTCGAGGGAACAATATGAATGGTGTCATAGGAGGTGCATGCTGTAAATATACTGGTGAGACTACAGGCTGCCAAGGAATCTCATCTAGGGTCAACTTAAATAGCCTGGGGATCTGCTGGTCAGATGTATATCCAACAAAATCTGAGTCTTCATAAAGACTGATCGGTTGAGGAGCCTTTCCATCCCATCCCATCATAAATATGTCTCCTTTGTGTGCTTAAACAAATGGATTCCCCCTGGGGGGTGGAGGTACAACTCTAGTGTCATGAGTGGTGTGGATTTGTGACGCTCACGAGGTCATCCCCGAATCTGACGAGCCACGATCCGATCAAATTTGAATGGCGTGTCTCAATGTTATACATATATTTGTGTCATGACATACTCCCTAGTGGTAGGCATAGTAAAGATCTACCCTGAATCCCGGTGAGGCCAGTTGTGATGGTGGTCGGGGTGGTAATAGGGCAACCGGTCCTCTTTAAACTAATCTCTGAAATGCTCGGCTCAATGGCATCCCTAGCTGTGTGAACTATCTAGTAGGCCTCGGCGAAGGTGGTGCTCTATACTAATGGAACTATATAGGTAGACTCTGTGGTGCTTGTGTAGCATATACTGGTTGTGGTAGTGAATGTAGATAATTAGGCCTTGCTGGCCTAGTGGAGGTGACTAGTCTGTGCGATCATCTTTGTATCATTTGATGAAGTATCTAAAGCGCCTCACGAAGCAGAACGCTTATGGGGACTGTGTTACGTCATGCGATGGTATCAACATCTAATGGCACAGGTGTGACCTTGCTTCTTCACTTGAGTATAAAGGGGAAGAATCTGCCTATAACCCTCGGGTTATACCCTCCTCGATGCCATAGAGGGCATGTACTAACGAACCAAAGCCTGTCTACAGAAAGCCCATGAGATGTCTAGCGTAGCGGGTTGAAGACTATGAATAATCATACTGATCTAATTACGCTTTGATGGTTTGTCAATAATTTGTGCTATCTTCTCCCTCCAACGGGAGATGAAGGAGGCCTTGTCTCATCAATAGCATGCGAGGGCCTCACAGCTTTCTCTCCACAGATACATCAGCTACATTATTAAAGAATCTAGTTTGAAACTCTTATCTTAGATGGAGTCCGTGTCGGCGTCGTGAGGGGTCCAATAAAGTAAACCACCGCTACCCAGGGATAGAGGGAACAACATGATCATTTGTGTCTTATCTAACCTATGCCCGCGCATAACAGTTTTGTACAACTGTAAGTGAATACGGGGGCACCCGATCCTCGTGTATCTCTCAATGTCTGGCATGCGGAACTCAATAGGCAAGGCTACCCTTTGGCGGAATATCATATCCATCCCATTCGCTTATCGAGAGCACGCAATGATCTCATCCTTTGCTGATCTTATCAATGCACGGGCACGGGTATCATCCTGACCTCATTAGGTGCCTGTGAGTGCGTGTAGTCTCGGTTGCAAATACCCTTGCTAGAATTTGTGCGAATTGGTGATGGTGGTGAAACTATGTAGTCTTGCTGTATAGTAGGTCCTGATGGTGGTGGTCGTGGTGGGGGTGGCAGTAGAGTCATGTGGGCTACTCCCCGAAATCGATACTAGTAAGGCTTGGTGCCCGTAAATCCTTTGACCCAATCCTAAGATAACATCTCTGAGTGATGCCATGGTATCTGTAATCTCGGCCAACTGGTTGACAGTAGCATACTACGGGTCCATGTCTCTATGATTTGATGATTGCTTTAACTAACTATGTGGATTTGATCCTGTAACAAGCACGCCTCCCAACCCTTGTCGGCTGAGGCCAGTGCGTGCCGATCAATAATCCTACAAAAGGAAAAGGGACATGTCAATCCCTGTGACTATAAATCTTGAAATCACTCCACTAATGTAATCCAATAACTAAATCCTTCGAGGGAATGAACTAATATGTGATGCTTATAGCTAAAATGATACATGGCTCCATGTCACGAGGAGGCGGTCGACATGGCAATATCTTAAGGTGGCTTTAAAGGAGCTTGAGAGAGCGAACAAGTCTAAAAGTTGGATGGCTAGTACCACTTGAGAGATACATGAAGAATTGTGCGCACCTTATAGGGTCTAAATAACACAGCAGCCACGTATGTATCCATTAAAAAATCAACTCGGGGCTATACAAGTCTTCTTTCTTTCGGATAATCATCTTCTCCATGGTGCTCCCAGACATCGATTTAAGCCTTTTTGCTGGGCTTTGTTCCAAACCATTAGCTTGGTCGAAGGCCCAGACAGTGGGAATAACTCAAAAAAAAAAAAAAAAAACAGAAACCAATGAGGAATAGTCGACAAAGACTAGTGATCAGGATATAAAGAGATACACATATGTCCCACGAATAATGACAAGCGATCATGCGGGAGAAGGCGGTCATGCAACAGTATCATGCACAAAGAGATGGCTACCACATAATCTACACACAAAATAACCATCCATGCCATGAGAATCCATGACTAGGTATTAAAATCAATGAGTGATCATGCAATATTCAAACAAGTGAACACACATGCATGATAAACCGTAGTGAAATACAAATGCCAACCCCGAGTAGGCGATGTCATGTCATCTGTATAGCCCTAAGATTCTGCGATCATGAACCATGTGCTCTGATATACCCAGTAAGTTCAAGCAGTCCTCTTATAAAACTAGAGATTCTGGGTTCGATCCCTAAGCGAAGTCGCCAATTTGTGGACCACTAACCTATCTACAGACCGTGCGACTCGCCTTTAAATGAAAAAGAAAAATTAGTGTTTCGAGTTTTGGAAAATCCGTTCCCCAAGAGGAACGATTTTATTTGGAGTTGCCACTTACTTTTTATTTTTATTATATCAAGGGAAAATTAGAAAGCAAGAACAAAACCCCGATGACTCAGTCCTTGAAGAAAGCGATATCACGAAACATGAGTCGGGTCAGGGATCGAGTTACCTATTGGGAAGGTACCTCGTGTGAGTAGCACCCTCTAAACTAGTTGTTCTCTACTAATGAATCGGGCACATGGGTCAAAGATCCGTTAATCACGTAGGCTAGACATACGACATGAATCACATAATCCTAGGTGGCATCCAACATACATTTAATCTCAACAAATTATAACCAAAGGCACATATCTGTGGTCCCTAGCCATGTGCTGCATAAGAAGTCAGTCAATAAGCACAACAAACATGTATGGCAAACAAGCATCAAGTATTCACGTGAATTCCATTATCCAACATCAAGCTTCTTAGTGGTCCCAGCCATCGCTCTGAGGGTTAGCCACATATTTTAGGCATACAACAATCCCTAAAAATTAAATATCAAAAGCAAGGGAAGCCATGAGAAACCATAAATTGCATCTCAGCCACTCATTGCTATTACACCACCTGTGCAGCTATAAAAGCATGCCAATTCATCATGAAGAATTGGCCTCCACAAAACACTACTAGCTACTAGTGCTCAACTAACCATCTTTGACCCCCATAGCCCATAATTCTTATGAATCCAAAATGGACCCACATTAACAGGGCAAGCCCAATTTCGGACCATAACAAAACTACTGCTTGATCTAGAGCGAATGGGCTTGAATCACAAAGGTTATGGGCTCAAATTGTACCGAGATCAAAGCTACCCATGAAAAACCCAATGAACGGTTCCCGACCGGTCAGTAGGTTGAGAAAAGACTCAATTTTGTCGAAAAATTCCTCGAGAATAGAGTCAACAAAAAATGGCGCATGATTAGAGTCTAGATGAAGCGAGGCGTGAAACTTGTGGCCAAGTGTTCAAGCGGGGCTGTCACCAGCCACCCCATCCTATAAAAAATGAAGGTCATAGAATCATTAACATCTGAAACATGCAGCCACCCTAAGCTTAAAAGCACGCTGCAAAAATTCGGCCACATGGACATCCACATGCGACCCACTTAAATTCGAACCGACTAAATTTAGCTATCTAAGTCTCCTACTTACAGCTACTTAAATCTTATGGAACAAACTGAAATTTCAACCACAGCAGCACATAAATCAAGCTGAAAATCGGCCACTTAAAGCCCCAATGGCCTATTGGAATCACGAGGAAGCGAGCAGAATTTCAGCCACATGGAACCTCTACATGCAGCCACAAGCCCTGGGGTTTAAGCCCAGATTATTAATGGGTAGCCCCAAAAAAAAAAAAAAAAACAAAGAAGGTCATGTAGACCTTTCTCGATACAAGCAAAGGTTTAAAGAAAAACCAAGTGGTAGAAAGCATGTACAACATAGCTAATTTGAATCTAGCATATATGAAGGTCTCGTCAAAAGCTACAAGGCCATAGAATTCTTCCCTTGACAATCGGGATGTACGTGACCTTGACCAAACCAAAACTAATGAAGCGTGACCCTATTACTCACATGTAAAGTAAGGATTCATACGACATAAAAAATGAAACCATGAAACAATTACACTATCAAAGCACATAAAATTATTTGTTAAAAAAGCAGAGGAAAATCATGGACAATGTAGAATCTCTCTTTTATACCACAAAATTAAAGGAGAAAAACAACAATCCAAAAGACCATGCCTAAGAACCTCCCTCCTAGGATGAGCATGAAAGCTAAGATATTCAAAGGTGGAAAAGAATATTATAAACATGGAGCTCCATTCATGAACATCATGTATTGACAAGGGGTGCAACTCAACACATCATTAGCAAAGCAACTAGAGTGAGGACAACAAAGCAAATTCCTATTTCTCAAAGGAAAACTCAAAATAGAGCCATGCCATTCTAAATCGATATAGGGAGAAACATATCCAGCTAGAACTATGAGCGAAATAGATCAAAAAGGCTTAAAAGAGGAACAATACAAATCCTCAAGCACTCCTTATTTGAAACAACAATAAGAAATTCTAGCATGTCTCTTAAACATAGAAATCTAAAATAAAGATGAGATACTAGAATCGGTGCTTACAGTTGTTCTTCCCTCAGTAGAAATTTGCTTGGCAGGCCCCTTTTCCTTCCTACATTCCTTAGCACACAGAGGCTCATAAGGCAAGGGCTAACCACAAAGATCCAACCAGAAACAAGTCCCCAAACAAAGTCTTCCCCTTCGCTCTTTGAAAAGACTCCAAGAAGTCCTCACCTATCAAGAGCTCCTTACTCCCTTCTCTCTTTGTTCACTTCACGTGCATCTAGAACTTTCTTAGATGCTCAAAACCTTCTCCACCTTTTGCTATTTTCCCTTACCAAACTTGGACAAAGTTGCCTCAAAAAAAAAAAAACAAAAAAAAAAAAAAAACAAACAAACAAAGGAAAAGGTCCTTCTTAATACTTTATGACTTTTATATCTGACCTTGCTCCTCCCACTTCCACCTTCATTTTTTTTCCTCCTTTAACTATGTAAAATCCTCCCATCAACTTCAGAAACCAACTCCATACACACTCCCCTTAGTCACGAGGTGAGCTACTCTCTCCACATTTACTTCTTTGCTTCAAGAGTCCATATGGATTCATGGTGGGTTCTGAGAACCGAATCAAGACACAAAATGGACCAAAATATTTCAGGCTGGAGTTGGGGCTTATGGGCCCTAACCATGTAGGATTTGTGCACCAAGATCACCAAAATCAATGTTCTATACAAAGTTTGGCTTGATGGGCATTGACAGATCCATCAGATTGAAAAATTTACGAAATTTGAGAGAATATTTCTTGAAGAATAAGAATTTGAAAAAGAATGACAATTATGAAGGTTTGGATGAGGAGATATAGTAAAACAATCCCAAGTGCTCCAAAAATGAACAAATGCAGATGACTTCCAAGCGGCCTAAAATCTTAGGAGGCCTCCTTTCTTTATCGCATGATGAAAAACTAGGAATTGGCGAAGGCACTCAAAAATGAACCACACACTCGCCTTCACATTGATCCACGAGACAGACCCACACAAGGAGGCTCGCCAGTTAAGCTAAGGTGGCCCACGGCCCAGGTACCATATGAAAAAAAAATGGGTCGGTGACACCCCTAAGATAAATGCAAGTGTCGGGGACAAAATTGGCTGCACTTGATGCTATCTGCTCCTTTTTTGTGTGCATGTTCGTCTTCTCCTTACTTATCTAAAAGATCCCTTCTCAATATCAAGATGTTTAAAAGGTGAGTCTCGAGCCTAGGCTTGTAGAGGTTTTAGGTATTGTTAAGGGTGTATGGGCCTTCTTGGGTTAAGCTTGATGTAACGACCCAGAGAAGAGAAAACACACCTGAATCGAAATCAAACTTCTTATTGAAAGTAAATAAAATTTCTTATTTCCTAAGAGAACAAACCCCCTTTTTAAAAATTTGCAAATTAAAAACCTAAGGAAACAAACAAACCTAAGAAGAAGCAAGAAACATAATCCTAATCTCCTCGATTAGAAACTAAGAAAGCGATTAAAATAGAAATAATAAAATGAGTCATTCTGATTAGGCCCCTGCAAACAAGCCTTGTCCTAGAAATTTAAAATAAGAAGCGGTTGTTGTATTTTGATTATTATCCTACATTGCATCTTTAGGAAATGAGTTTAGCCATTGGAATTTAGCCATTGTGCTTTTGGGATGATGATTTTTCTTAACCCTCTTACATCGAGAACAAAAGCTTGGTGCAATGACCATGCTGCTTGTTGGTAACTCCAAGAGAGGGATGATTGATTTCTCAAATTTATTTTTTAAGCATGACAAATGAAATACGAGATGGATTTTTGAGTCAATTGGTAATTCCAATTTGTAAGCCCCGTCAGTTGAAGAACCATATGGATTCGAATCGAGAGATAACTTCTATTCCCTTTAAATGTCCTGATAGTTTGTTTATAAAGAACACGAATGAAGAAAACCATATCACCTACTTAGGAAATGTCCTTTAAGCTATTCTTTATAGACATACCCTTTCATCCTTAGCATTCTTGGATAAGATTACCTTTAGTGAAGTATCATGACATCCGACTCTCTTAGACTACGGTGAGCGAGCAGAGCTCATCGGGTATATAAGCGACATATGTGGGAGTGGCCTACATACACAACTTCAAAGGGGTGATTTGAGTAGATAGAGTGGTAGGAGTGTTATACCACCCCACTCCGCTAAGGGGAAGCCATTTAGTCATTCCTTGGGTTTATCACTAGTCATACATCATAAATACTGCTCTAAGTACTTATTAGCTATTTTAGTTTGCCCATAAGTTTGTGGATGATATGTTGTATTATGTAATAAACCAACATTTAACTAAGCAAATAAGCCTTTCCAAAAGTTACTGGTGAAAACAGGATCCCGATCACTTACAATTGACTTTGGTAGGCCAAGTAATTTATAAATATTATCCATGAATGCTTGTGCAATGCTAAGAGTAGTATAAGAAAGGACTCAATGGCATTAGATGAGCATATTTACTCAACCTGTCTACTACCACAAATATGATTTTCTTACCATGTGATGTCGTTAACCCCTCTATAAAATCCATGGATCTATATGTCCCAAACTTGCTCGGGATAGGTAATGGTTGTAACGATCCAGGATAAGAAATATTTTCAGCCTTATTCCTTTGAAATATCTCACGTTCTACCACAAATGTGCTAATCTCTTTACACATTTTCTTCTAATAAAAAACCTGTCTGATTCTTTCTAAGGTTTTCTCTACACCAGAATGTCCCCCCTCTAGAACCGCATGTGCCTCTTTAAGTAGAATAGGTTTCAAGCTAGAATTTTTTCCTAACCATAGCCTTTCTTTGTATTTGAGAAGGTCATGCTCCCAACTATACTTGGAGTGAGAAGTTGGATCTGCTTATATTTCCTAGATTAATCTTTGAATTTTCACATCTTGTTGCCACTCTTGCTTGGGTTGTTCCACCCACTCAGCTAACAGAAAGGAAATAGCCATCATTGTTGCCTTTTCGACAGACTCATTCATTCTTGATAATGCATCATCAACCTTAATCTCTTTCCCACTTCTATGATGTATTTCAAAATCATAACCAATCAACTTAGAGAGCCACTTTTGTTGCATAGGAGTAGAGATGAGTTGATCGAGCATGTATTTTAGGTTGAAATGATCAGTGTAGATCTTAAAGCGCCTCCCTATAAGATAAGGGCGCCATTTTTTAACTGCATAAACAACTGCCATCATATCCTTTTCATAAATAGACATGCTAAGATGTTTGGATGATTGACTTTTACTCAAGTATGCTATAAGTCGTCCTCCTTGGGATAGTACTACTCCAATTCCCCCACCAGCTGCATCACATTCTATTCTGAATTCCATTTAAAAATTAGACATTGCTAATGTAGGAGATTTGCACATGGCTACCTTTAGGTGGTTGAATGTGTTCTTAGCTTCCTTGCTTCACAAAATTATCTTACTTGAGTAAATTTTTCAATGGTTGACTAATTTTCCCATAATCTTTAATAACTCTTCTATAGTAGCTGATAAGTCCTAAAAACCCTTATAGGGACTTCAAGGAATTTGGTATAAGCCATTGCTTCATGCATTCAATCTTGGTCGGATCAGTTTCCACCCTATGTTCAGAGATTAAGTGCCCCATATATTCTAATTGTGCCTTACCGAAATAACATTTTGACTTGTTGACATACAATTGATTTTGAAACAAGGTCTCGAACAAAAACCCTCATAGGGACTTCAAGGAATTTGGTATAAGCCATTGCTTCATGCATTCAATCTTGGTCGGATCAGTTTCCACCCACATGTTCGATTGGTGCCCCATATGTTCTAATTGTACGCTAGAAATAACATTTTGACTTGTTTGACATACAATTGATTTTGAAACAAGGTCTCGAACACCATTTCTAAATGCTTCAAGTGTTCAGCCTAACTCTTATTAAATACCAAAATATCATCAAAAAATACTAGCACAAATTTCCTCAAGTAAGGTCTGAAAATATCATTCATAATACCTAGGAATGTTGCAGGCACATTCGTCAAATCAAAGGGCATGACTAGAAACTCATAATATCCTTCATGGGTACGAAAGGCTGTCTTGTGGGCATCGTTGGGGTATACCCGAATTTGGTGTAACTTGACCTAAAATCTAATTTTGAGAAAAGCTTAGCCCTATGTAGTTCATTTAACAGCTCATCAATCACAGGTATGGGAAACTTATTCTTAATTGTGGTGTTGTTTAGTACCCAATAATCCACACACATATATAAGTATATCTTTATTTTTCCTGATAAATCAATGAAAAAGGACTAAGCGCTCCTTTGGATGCTACCGGTTGCAATCAACTCATTAACCATTTTTTCGATCTCTCGTTTTTAACATAAGGGTACCTTCATGGTCTAATGTTTAGTGGGACACTCCCAGGCATCAATGGAATGCGGTGATCTTAAGACCTCAATGGTGACAAGCCTTTTGGTTCAAGGAATAGACTTTAATATTTTATTAGTAGCTTTTGTAACCCATCTAGGATCTCTTCTATAATTGTCTCTTTGTTCATCACATAAGTTACTTCCAATTGCATTGAGAAAATTTGAGCAGTAGCCACTATTGGTGCATGTGAAATATCCTTTTCCATTTGTAGGGCTGAAACTATTTTTTTCCATAGTCCTGTGTAGCACCATTTTCCATCCCCAGCAGAACACAATTGGCTACTAATAGGAAGGCTAACCATTGTATCTGACACCATGTCACAACCCCCTAAAGAAATTAACCTCATATCTGCTTTGAATTCTTTACCTTGCATGCTCCATGTTAACTACTTGCAAGTCGTTGGACTATGATCTTAGTTCCCGTTGCATTTACAACCATTAAAAGGCTTGTCTTGCTAGTGGCTGCAACCCGGTGTGTTTAACCACTTAGTAATATCAAGGAAATTGTGGGTACTTCTTGAATCAATCAGAATGATGATAGCCTTTTTTTTGCTCTTTATCAATACAAAAAAATTAATAGCCTTTTTCTTAATATTGCCCCTAATTAGCATGGTTTGGTGAGATGTGGCTTCGATAATAGCATGGACTGACACTAGGGGCTCTTCCTCCTCTTCTTTGAGCTTGTCATTTTCACTACTTGTTTACCTTCCTCTTCCCCTTCTAGCAAGTAAATTTGTCTCCCTTTGCACTTACGCCTTAGTACATTTTTTTCTTCATAATAGTAACATAACTTCTCTCTTATAGCTTGCATTTCTGCTTGGGATATTTTGATCGGAGGGATTTGTCCCGAATTCCCTCTTCCTATTTCTTATGTATGTGGTGCTAGATTGGTAGTGTTTTGAGATGGCTTCCTTAATCATCGCCTCCATGGTGTTTTCTTATAGTAATGCCAGCCCTATAGCTTGACTTAGAGTAGTAGGTTGAAACATCATCACTTTGTTTTTTATTATATCCCTTAAACCACTTATGAAAAAAGTCTTCCTTTAACCTTTAGTTACACCATTAGTGCTAAATTTTCTTGATGGATGTGTCTGAATGAGATTTGCCTCAATTTTATGATTTGACAAAATTGGGTTTGATATGTTCCTTGCCCAATCATGTGGTTATGTCATTGTATTATCTCAATTCAAGTCTTTGATCAATGCTTCATACCCACAGAACCAATCTAAGACCTTTCGCCCAATGTATTGAGCGATCCTTACTTTCTACGGTTTCGACACCTCATTGTATTTGAAAAATCTTTCTCATATACACCCACCATTCCAATTTCTCCCTCATTGGAAAATTTAGTTTAGAGTACTTGGTTTAGGCATGCAACATACCAGGGACAAACCCCGTCCTTAGCTTGGTAGGGATTAAACCACCAACTTCTTTAGAAACCCCTTTGGCCTTTGATTTTTCTACTGATTGATCGAACTTGAGGTTGAGGGCTGTCACCATATGGATACACTCTTTTAATTTCGTTGAATGTTGTTATGAAGTTTCCTTCAATTGCTTATATGAATCCTCCAATCGTTGAATTTCCTATGCTCTAGTCCCATCATCCATTCTTGGGTACTAGGACTTCGCTCTGATACCAATGTAATAGTCAGGAAGAAGAAAACAAACACAAAACTGAAATCCAAACATTTTATTGAAAGTAAATAAAATTTCTTATGTCTTCCAGAGGAGTGGCCCCTTTTTAAGAAATTTCATGAACTCTGAGAGCCTAGGGGAAACAAACAAAGCTAGTAGAAGAAAACGAGAGCCAGAATCTAACACACCTCTAATTAGAGAGCCTAAGAAAAAAAAAATTAGTGAAATAATAAGCAGTCGTTACCTTGAAATCCATTGATTTAGCTTACAGGTTATGTTTGGTTTCTAGAAAGTAGTGAGGAAAGAAAAAAAATGTAAGGACAATGATTTTCTTATGTTTGGTTCTTTTATAAATTTTTTTAAAAGAAAATCATATATAATGAAATTAATTAGAAATTTATACATTTTAAAATTATTTAATCTTCATATTAATGAGTTAAAATAAATTCATTAAATTTGAAGTTGTAAGTAAAAGTAATTTATTGACTTTTAACACTATTTTTAATTTTCTTCGCTTTTTCTTTCTTTCTACTTTTCCTCTCTATTTTATTTATCTTCCATTTTCCCTCAAATTTTCCAAGAGCCAAACATGACCTTAGGGATTTTTTAAAATTTTCATTGATTTGTGTGATTTGTCCAGTTCGCTAAATGACCTTAGAATTTCGTGAATTGATAGATCCATTCTTCTATGTGTGGATGATTTTTAAAAATTTATTTCCCACAATTTGGACACCTCTTATTCCTTTACAAAATAATTGCAAACTTGAATTGGTTGAAATCGAGGCTTCTGAGCAAAGTCATGTGAGCTTCCTCTTAATTTTATCTTCTTGCTTCTAAACTTTTGTACGAAGTTCTTAATCATTTGAGGTCATCGACCTTTGAAATTATTTTTGAAACTAATTCAAGTTTGTAATCCTAATGGGAAATACCTATAAAGCATTACATAGAGCTTGAAAGCCATGATAACTACCCACATGGAGGGATTAGGCGAACTTGGCTAATCGAGGGCTATAAACTCTACTAACTTGCTTCAAAATTTTTGGTAAGCAATTTAAGATATCCATTCGGTTTGAAAGATTACAAGGTGCATTGTATAAAAAAAATGGCTTGGTATAGTAAGTTCCTATAATATACCAATCCAATTTCCCTGTTTATTGCATTTTCTAATTTGGAGGCATCGTTGTAACAAATTCAGTAATGGAAGCGACAAAGTTCATTAAGGGGGTAATCTGGTCTAGATAATGCTTCTTATTTCCCTTTTTCTTTGTTTTTTGTTTTTTTGTTTTTGCTTTTAATGGAGTTTGGCATTAAATAGAGAGTTTTATGTAATAGAGCATCTATTTTGATTGAAAATGCGCCTGATAAAGGTCAAAGTCACTTCTATTGGATTCTATAGTCTAATCCTCTACCATGGCCGAGAATATTAACCTTCTAAAAATAACTTTATGAAGACAATCTTTTCCAATGTGAGGGTTCCCTCTTTTTATATTTTCTTATTTATTTCATTACGTGACAAGCTAATAGATCTGGCATTGCTTGTTATCTTTTATTGTGAAATTAGCTTTAATGTTTGAGAGGACTTTGTACTTTGTCTTGTAGATGTTATTGTCCTTTCTTTACTCACATGGAGTTGGCTTATGTCTAGACTTCATGGCTTATGTTTCATTCTTTTTCTAATCAATTTTAATATTGTAGAGAATCAATTTCCCATTTCATAGATGCATATAGCAACATTCTAGATATATATGTGTAATCGGAGATAATTGAAGAAAATTGTATTTTCATTGATCACGACAACTTTATTTATATAAAAGATAATCCCAAACCAAAATGGAAAGAATACGAAGATTCCTAATTCTACCTATATACAAATTTCATTTTCTCAACTAGTTTCTAATTCTATAATCTTTTATAATGCTCCCCCTACAGTTGGAGCATAGATGTTGATCATCTTCGACTTGTTATAAAGATAACTAACTCGATCACCACTCAAAGGTTTTGTGAATGTCTCGCATGCTTGGTTCTTGATCTTTACATATCATGAAAAGATTCTTATTGGATCTTCTCATGGGTGAAGCGAAAATGTATGTCTCGATATGTTTGATACGTTCATGAAATACGGGTTAGATACTTTATGGCAAAAACCCCGACTTTTGGCGTGACCGTTGGTACTAAAGTTTCAATGCCACTTCAGTGATAATTGACACCATCTGCGTGATCTCGCGTATAAGTATGCCATGGCGATACTCTGACTTTGCCTTGGGATCGTGAAGATATTTTTTGCTTCATACTCCTTCCATGAGATCATGTTCCCTCAGAAAAAGACACTAATATCATGAGATTTGGATCCCTCCACAATCTTTAGCCTGAGTTCACACTTGATCCTGCAAATCTAAAAAGCACTCTGCTCTAGTACGCTCATGCTTCTTATACAGTATTCCATGTATAGGAGCTTATTTCAAATAACATAGGATAAAGCTCTCCTGTTTTACTGTTGATTGGTATGGAGATGACATATTCGACTGAAACCCTTCTTGAACAAGTAATATGAATGGGATTATTGTAAGGTAGTTCAATTTCAAGCCCGGTCTTATATCTCGAGGATCTTCTAATAGTTCTCTTTCCTTAGTAGGTTCTACATTAGAACCATGCAGGAGTACTAAATGTTTGGTGCACAATTTCTGTCTCGATAACATATCAAATCACGTATTTACATTGAATACACCATAATTCCTTCTTACTTCTCATGACTTTAACACTAAGAAATACTTGACATTCTAAATCCTTTGTGTGACACTAAGCGTGAAGAAGGATTTAGGGATTAATATACCTTTAGAGTCACTCCCAATGATGACAATTTCATCCACATACACTACCAGTAGAATAATACTAGAAGTGGAATTTGTATAGAAGACAGAGTGGTCAAACTTACTTTTCTATATGCTAAATGTTTCAATTGCCTGACTGAATTTATCAAACCAAGAACGAGGGCTCTGTTTCAAACCATATATGGATTTTCGAAGACGACACACCTTCCCTATATCCTTATGAGTAACAAACCCCGAGGTTGTTCCATGTAAATTTCTTCCTGAATCTCCATGTAGAAATGCATTCTAGATATTAAGCTGATGCAAGTCCCAATCATAAGAAGCAGTAAGAGAAGTGAATAGATGAACATATTTCAACTTAGCTATAGGAGAAGAAGTATCATAATAATCAATTCCATAGGTGCAGAATAGCCTTCGTAACAAAATGAGGCATGATCACAGCAACGGACCATCGAGATTAAAATTTTAACGAAGACAACCAGCAATGACCAATAACCTTTTTTCCAATAGGTAAGGCACGAGGATTCTCATTACCATTGTCATATAAAGCGTGTGGTTCATCCACCATAGCCTCAGCTAACCCGGGAGAGATAAAGCCTCACAGTTCTTGTTAGGAAGAGAGATAGAATCAAGAGAAACAATAAAGGAACAAGAAGACGAAAAATGGTTATAAAACAAATGAAGGGTGGATGGAACACATTGGCGTTTACCTTCATGGAGAGCAATGAATCATCACTTTGAATTTGAATCGATGCTTAAAGCAACCGGTATTGGACTAGAGATTGGAGGGCTTTGGCGCTGAGAGTATACTTGAGTAATGGGAGGTTTAACAGGAATGAGAAATGAAGTAGGAGCTAGTGAGGAAATAGTGTTTTGGTGAGAGTTTTAAGACCTTCCTTATGAAAGAAGACATGAATATGATAATTTCATTTATAGAAGTATCAGCTAACTGTATCATATTTTATATATGGTAAGAAATGTTATAACTTGATAATATGTGTTAACTTGGTAATAGATATATACTCTCATATATATATATATATATATATATATATATGTGTGTGTGTGTGTGTGTGTGTGTGATAGTAATGTGTGTGTGTGTGTGTGTGTGTTTATGTGTATGAAAATTTTAATTTCTTACTAAACTGAATATAGATTTAACCTGAGCTTGCGAAAAAAGTTAAGTGATGCTTGACTTAGCGAATAATTTGTTTTTGTCAATCCTACTTTGGTCTCTAAAGCTGGGATGGGTGAGACAACAAAAGAAAATCAGTCAACGGTGATTGCAAATCATTCCATGCTGGAAAATTGTGTTGACTATGTTTTTATTCCATATAACCTTGAGTAAGTTATGGAAACCATAAAATTTATTTTTTGTATTGAATAGTTTAATTTATACGAAATAAAAAAATGACATTGAATATATTATTGTAGCTTTCACTAGGTCTTGGTGGTATTAGATATGAGGAAAATGATTGCACACTACCTTGATCCAATACAAAATCAACCATGTGATGATCTTAAGGATATTGTGAACATGTAAGTGTCTTTATTTTCATACTTGAATATCTTATATAGTATCTAAAAAATTAATATTTTTCTTTTGTAGGGCACTCTGGTATCCATCGAGCTTAAAAATCATCAAAAAAGAAGAGCCAACATGGGTAAAGTAATGGTAAGCTACTTATTTAGATTTAATTACATACTTTAAATGTAGATTAACCATAAATTTTGAATATAATTTTTCCACTTAGATGATAATGGCGTGTTAATTAATTTTCAAACTCATATTCGTATCTATAGTCTCTTTATGAGAGCAAATAGGTAGTGTGGAGTGTGGCTATTATGTGATGAGATATATGAAGATATCATTCTGACCCAGTCTTTTATCTACAAGGTATGTACTCATTAATAAATTATATTAGTTCTCTATACTTAAATATTTTGTTAACCTAACAAATCATCATTTATTATAATTAACTATTAGTTTAAAGGGAGAAAAATCATATAGTGAAGATTGAGGCCTGATGAAGTGCGATTGAATTGGGTTATATTGGTAACCTGATTAATTATTACATATGCTTGAATTGTGAGCTTAAAGTCATCCCATTTTAATCCATTTTACGTTTGATTTTCATCAGAAAGGATTAATTAATATCTGTGAAGAAACTCATATTCTGCGAAGTGTGAAAGAAAGAAAAAACGGTATAAAAATACGTATTCGATTGGAGTAAATCTGAGAAAATGGCGGCGAATGGCATTTGATGTAATGTGTTGCGGTTTGGGCTTGCATTGTCGATTATAAGTGCAATAATCGGAAGAAATTCCAGAGGAAACTTGTGCGGTCGCGACGGGCATTAATGTAAATGCGAGCTAACGGAGACTTAAGAAATGATGTCAAAGCGACATCGTGATGTCTGCGGCGAAGATGAATCTGCGACAAAGGATGGAAATTAGTGACGAGAGAAGCACCT
Source organism: Tetrastigma voinierianum (assembly GCA_016808115.1). Classification (NCBI taxonomy): domain Eukaryota; kingdom Viridiplantae; phylum Streptophyta; class Magnoliopsida; order Vitales; family Vitaceae; genus Tetrastigma; species Tetrastigma voinierianum. Next base: position 243,475 of record JAEQBH010000731.1, read on the forward strand.
TGATCGCATGCGGGTTTGAAAAAGATGAAATGATGTGATTTAAGCTATAGTCGCGACGGAAGGGGTGATGTCGACACAAGCGTTTGATTCATTGGAAAGCATAATACGATGTCTTCAGCGACAAGAATCGAAGTGCTGAAGCTGGGACTTACCGATTCAAGTGCAATTCCATAAGTGATGTCTCAGCGACATAGAAGACACAAGTTGAAGCCTCCGGTGACTAAAGTTGATGTCGTGACGAGAGATCGATAATAAGACCCATGTGAAGAACCTAAGTTGGCTGCGAGACTGGCGTGTCGCGACACGAAGTGGAAATCATGCTGACCACAAGGCACATTCAAATCAAGGCTGCCAGTAGCAAAGTGATGTCGCGACAATAGTTAGTCATGCGACATATAATATCGATTCTCAGAGAACAGGAGACCCTAAGGCGATGTCGCGACCGAGAATCGATAGCCGACGTAAGAAAGAATACCGGTTCTGATTCACGATTCTAAAGAGTTGATGTAACGGCGAAGTCTATGTCGTGACGCACTAGAACCTGAAGTTACAGAAGCCTCTAGTGGCTAAGTTGAGTGTCTGCGACAAGAGATCGTGTCGCGACATAGAGAACCTAAGTTCAAGGCTGCCCGAGAGACTCGAGCGATGTCGCGACAAGAAGTCGATCATCTCGCGTGCCCAGAGATGACGAATCAAAGTGAGCCATAAAGTCAGAAATCGCGACAATATAATTGATGTCGCGACATGAAACCATCAGTTGAAAATTTGTAGAGACCTAAGGCGATGTCGCGACAGATGATGTCGCGACGCCAGAAAGATACCAGTTCAGTTACAGTTCTAAAGTTGATGTAAAGGCCAAAGATCGATGTCGCGACATAGAAAGATACAGTTAGGCCTCCGGTGACTAAGAGTTGATGTGCGACGAGATGATAATACAGCGACATAAGCGATTTACGAAGTTCAAAGGCATAGAGACTCAAGCTGATGTCGCGACAAAGAGATCGATAATGGCGACACTAAGACGACAAATCAAGGCTGAGCCATAAAGTGATGTCGAGGACAATAGATTGATACTCGCGACATCGAAATCATAGTGAAGGTAGGAGAAGACATGAGTTAATGTCACGACAAGAGATGCGATGTCGCGACATCAAGAAACGAACGATTAAAACTGTTGAGCCGCGAGTGATGTCGCGTGAGATTGATGTCGCGACATGAAACCATCATTGAGGTTGCGAGAGAGCCGGAGGTTGATCTTCGAGCATTGATTTCGCGTAGCGACTCAAGATTAACTGCGAAAACAAAGGAATGTATGACTTCTTGATAAATCTTTGCAACAAGTGCCAAACTAGCGATGTCGCGACAAGGGCTTAGTGTCGTGACACGAGCAACAACATGGGCGATCCATTGGAAATCCGCAATCTTTGCATTGGAATTAGGGCTGACTTGAGAACTCTATAAATACGGCGCTACCAGCGAGAAGGCGACTCTTGGCGACTTGAAAGAGAGATCTGGGTTGCTGAAGGCTCTTGTATTTTATTTTTTTTTCTTTTCTTTTCTTTTTCTTACTTTTGTTTCGTTTTCTTTCCATTTTATTTTAGATTGAATTAGTGTGTATTTCGTTTCATTTGGTTGAACATGGTAGTAAAGGATTGAAATTTGAGATACGGATGTTTATTTCTTAAAATTCTTTGTCTGATTGTTTGAATTCAGGACAAATTTTGGGATTCGAACACCCGAGTTTAGTTTCTGATGGTTTTCTTGTCAGTAAGCCATTGTATGGTATAATCATTAATTTAGAAACCGGCTTCCATTGAATTAGCGTTATTATCGAAATAATCTTTCTGATGTTTCCATTCATAATAGCTGAACCCCGGATGTTAAATCGACTTGGCACGGTTTTGCGTGTTCTTGGAATTGATCGATTTGATCCTACGGTACCATAGCAGTTGTTCGACTCGATTTCGGGAGGCCTGGGTGACACGAGAAGGCATTCTGAGAGTAAGAAACAATTCGGAAGAGTATTGAACCCGATAACGATCTAATGCGCTCACAATATATTTAAATCGATACATCCTCCTCTCGCTTGTAGCCCAGGAGATGAGTTAGGAGTGGGGGTTATCAAAGATTAGTGACGGAGAGTTCACCTGATTCGAATAGTGAGATTCGATAAGGTGTTGCAGGATGTCGAGGAAAGAGTAAGCTATTCTAATTTGGAGGAATTTGAGGAACCGTTATAGTCTCGACCTCGTGATGACTCACTTGAAGGAGCTCAGGTCTGTAGTCCATGTTGTGGGTATGAAGTATTGAGAAAGAAAAATACCCAGAACAAGGCAACTAGTTTTAAAAGTAGTTGGCCCACACATTTAGAAGCCGGTTAGGTAGAGATGATGAGCGTATTGGTATGGAGAGATCATTAACACTTTATTAATCCCTTGGACTAGATTTAAGATACATCAAGATTAGAGAAACGAAGATGCGTGTCTGGTAGCAAGGTGATTCTTCCTGATAGTGATTATTCAATGTTTTCTTTAGAGATATTGTTAAATCTAAATATGCTATTTTGATATTTCAATAAATCAATTCATTTATTGTTCATTCATTTTCTTTATTATTCATTCCAAGCTTAAAGCAAAATCTCATTATCGTATTATCGTCGAATGGTATGGAACTTAAGTAGTTAGGGTAAGTTGAAAAATTCTTGAGATCTACGTGGGATCGATATACGGACTTAAATCCATTTTGTTACTTGTCGACCTATGCACTTTGGAGTATCTTGGATCGAAACCACGAAAATGATTTACTCTTACAAAAAATATCTTAATCAAGTAATACTTAAAAGCTCACACTGGAATTTAATGGTTTATTTGCGAGAGTTAGACAATAGTCCTTGGAGTATCAGTCTGAAATTTGAATAGGTGTTTGATCCATAACAATTTATTGATGTAGTCTTAACGAGTCTTATGAGTATTGTTGCCGGGGATTGATAATAGTCCTTAGGTGATAACGTCATAAATTTGGTGTACATCCGTGGTGATCAACAAGTTTTATATGGCGTTCTGCAGGTCTAACGATAATAATCTTTTGGTAATTGTGTTATACACTTGTGTACATACTACGATCAATTGACAAGTTTTGTAAGTCAAGTTAGGGGATTAGATAATAATCTTTTGGTAATTGTGTTATACACTTGTGTACATATACGATCGATCGACAAGTTTTTATGGGCGCGGATTCTTGATTAGATAATAATCTTGGTAATTGTGTTATACACTTGTGTACATACTACGATCAGTCAGCTCAGTTTTATGGCGGATTGAGAGTTAACAGATAATAATCTTTAGTAATTGTGTTATACACTTGTGTACATACTACGATCCGGTCATAGCAAGTTTGTGAAGCGCGGATTCTTGAGTCAGAAAAAATTTAAGTAAATCAATATTCGAGACGAAAGAAAGGAAATCTTAATTTGGACATTTTGAAGAAAGAACAAAATGACTTTTCAAGCGATGGTTATTTTTAGCCACTAATCTTTAACAAACCATATTGAAAATATTTGATGACCCGGGACTCATCTATTGAAATGTAAAGTGTGTTTTTGATTTCGAGGACAAGAAAATTTTAATGCATAGGAAGCGAGAACAACGTCGATTCTACTTGGAGACCACGAATTAGAGAGCAGCTGAAGCGAGAAAGATAAAGAGAAGGCGGAAAACTCAACCATGGCGGATGAACAAGGTCGGAATGAAGCACGCCAGAAAGCGGCTAGAAGGCCTCTCGATCAACGTGCACTATGGAGGACCCACAGGCCGATTATTGAATGAGTACTACCTTGTCGAATGACCGGCTAATGTCTGAGCAATTTTGAACTTAAACGGCACTAGTACCATGGTCAACACCACATCGGTTTGCTGGTCATCCGCGAAGACTGACGAGCACACAGGAAGATTTCTCGGGATGGCTAATAAATTGAGTTGAATGGGGTGGGTGGAGAAATCAATCCTGCATCTATTCCCCTTCTACTCTAAGAATACGACTACACTGGTATGAATATTTGCAATATGACTGGTGATACTTGGGAGGGAGTTAGTAGAGGAGCCTACTTATGTAGATTCTTTCCCCAGGCCCCTTACCTCGAGAGAGAAGGAGAAATCGTAATGTGTTTCGAGCGGGAAGATGAAACTATGTAGCTTGGGAAGATTCAAGCGATTCGAGAAGATGTCGATGCATGGGATAGATCACGAAGACTCGGATGGACGTGTATATCATGCCTTGAATGATATATCAGAAGTCATTGATGCTTCATGTTTGTGGGTATTCAGCCAAAAAGTCTTGAAGAAATGAAGGTGATTAAAGACGTCGTACAATATGAAAACTCTTTACGAGTTTTCAAGAGGAAACTGACAGAGAGGAAGGGGATCATGGAGCTGAGCAAGATGGCGACCATGGAGGGCTGATTGGATGCCATTATGCCACCGGTGGACAAGCGAGAAAGGAGACACGCGCGCCCGTAGAGATAGGGACGGAGTTGAAGAGGATTATTGAAGGAAAGTCTTGAAGCTGGCGAAGAACAATTCTATGATCTTTGAAGAGGTTAAGTATTTAGGTGAGCGAACTTACCATTTCAAACCCGATACTAACTTTCACTGCACTGCCGGCACATTATCACCCGGCGAGGAACCATAAGGCTTCTCGCCCGGGTGGAGGGGCTTCCACAACCGAGCATGAATCAGAACCTCAACGGGGTTATCAACAACCACCAAGATTCAGCGACGGCAGCAAGGGGAAATGGCTCTGAAATGAATCTCGGGGTGAGGAGGGCTACGACTTTTGAAAGAGCAGGATCTTTGCATTTCATGGGGGATAATAAGAGAAGCCTAGTAGAGACAGCCTATGGGAACAAAGTTTCTGAGTTGGAGCTTAAGCGCTACCAATTCTCAAATTTTGAGAACTACTCTGATGCATCCTGAAGAACTGAGACACAAGTAGGAATGATTTGACCCTAACCATATAACCGGAGGAAGATGCCTTCAGTGAGCCATGAAGAATCGAAAGGATTTGCATGGGTTTGTGCATTTCAGAAGTGGGAAGGGTTAGAAAGAATTGAAAGAAAAAAATGGCGATGACGAAGAAGAAAGCCGAAGGAAGAAGCGGAGAAAAGAAAGAAGGAGTGGGCCAGAAAGGATATCAGCTCACCTACAGGCTGGTACCATTTCCACGAGTAAATCGAAGAATAGAGGAGAAGCGGTTGCAAGGTTTTGAAAACGCTTTAAGGAAAGCTAGGAATCTAAGTATATAGGAAGTGTTTGACTCGGTGCACTCTAATGCAAAATTCTGAAGGACATCTTTGAACGAAAAGAAAGATAGTAGAAGAGGGATCGTGAATCCTTTGCCACTTGTAGTCTTTGTGATAAAGAAAATTGCCGGGAAAGATGAAGGACCAGGAGCTTTCTGATTCCTTGCATCGTGTTGAAGGAATTGAATTCAGCTCTTTGTGACTCGAGCTGAAGCTTGATGCCTCTTTACATTTTGCCAAGCAATTAAGTTTGGGGAGGTTATTCCCACTGTAGTACTCTTGAATGGCGGTGGTCGATGGTGAAACTTGAAGGAGTCTTGGAAGATGTTGGTCAACTGTTGGGAATTTGTTTTCAGTGGAGACTTCATCTATTGGACATGGAAGAAGATTCACAAGTACCCACCTTCTTGGGAGACCATTCTATCTTCAGGTATGCGATCGACATGCACGAGGAGTTCTTACCTTGAGGGTTGGAGGAGAAGTGGCACTTTCAACTTGATCAAAGCATGCGAGAATATAGATATAGATAGAAAATTGCATTAATAGTTGATGATGTCTATACCTCTGACCACGATGTTCACGATGATTGTAATGCTCAAATTTTTATCAATGAAAAAGAGATGAATTCCCGGTATGTGAAAGATGACTACTGCAGTTGTCCATCCTGACATTTTCATTCATAAGCGTGTTGAACATGAAGCAAAACAAAAATGACAAAGGGAAAATAATGAAAAAGGAGATTCTATTGAGAAACTTATTTCGGAGAATTTAGTGTTGAAAGAGTTGCCAAGTCATTTGAAGTATGCTTATTTACAGATCACCAAAGAAGACCGTTGATTGTCTATTAGAACTAGTGATGATGAGCAGAGGAGGTTAACATGAATCTTAAAAACATAAAGAGTCTATAGCTTGGTGGGTGAAGAGGAATTGAGGTATCAATCCATCAATTTGCATGCACAAAATACGATAGAAGAAACTTGAGAAGCCATGTATAGAACATCAAGGAAGCTGAATCCAGTGATGAAGGAAGTGGTCGGGGAAGGAGTACCAGGTGTGAATCTTGCGGTTTTATCTATACAATTTCAAATCAGTCCTTGGGTGAGCACCGATCCGTGTGGTTACAAGAAGGGTGGGTTTGCGTGTCCATGATGAGAAAAATGAATTGATTCCAAACGAAACGGTGACGGGATGGAGGGTATGCATTGATTACGAGGCGAACCACGAGCCACGAAAAGATCATTTCCCTTTATACTTCATTGATGAATGTTGGACGGATTAGCGAGACACCCTCATTTTGTTTCTTGGATGGGTATTAGGGATACAATCAGATTGCTATTACTGAGGACCAAGAAGACCTTCACATGCCCTACAGTGCCTTTGCCTTGAAGGATGCCATTTGGGGTACGTGTAATGCTCTGTACATTCCCGAGGTGTATGATGTCAATAAATTCACCAGAACCCTTCGGTTGAAGAAGTTATGGAAATTTTTATGGATGACTTCATTGTATATGAGATCAGTTTTGTCCGGTGTTTGAAGAACTTGGAAACTTGATTCGCTAAAGATGCCAGAACAAGCAAACTAGCGGAATTGGGAAAAATGCCATTTATGATAGAAGGTGTGATTCTTGAGCATAAAATTTACGCTCTTGGGCTGAGTAGACCTTTGATCAAGGTATCCATTATCAAAACTCTTGCACCTACCACGAGTAAAGGAGTGAGCTTCTTGGGGCATCTTTAGTTTTATAGGAGATTCATGAGGACTTCTCAAAAATAACAGACCAACTATGCGAATTCACTGGAGAAGGATATGAGGTTTAATTTTGATGACTCTGAGTTTGCTTTGAAGAGATCGGGATCAAGTGGATTTATTTTTATAATGGGTGCACGAGAATGGGATCGGGGGATTTGAAATAATGTGTGATGCCGGTGATTTTGCAATGGGGTACGTCTTTAGAGACAAGAAAGGGAGAAAATATTCGAGGACCATATACTATGCTAGTAGAACCTTCAATGAAACCTGAAAATTGCTCAACAAGCTTTGAAGGAGATGCTAGCCATGGTATTTGCTTGTATTAAAAATTCGAGTGTTTTGGGATCGATGTTATCCATTATCTTGATCATGCGACGATCAGTACGATGTCGAAGGAAGCTAAGCAGATTGATAAGGTGGGTCTTTGTTATTGCAAGAGTTTGACTTGGAGATCAGGATAAAAGGGGTGTAATGATGTGATAGTGATCACTTGTCAGAGTAGAAAAAACTTCTTGAAGAAGAAAATAATATTAAATGAGAACTTCCCGGATGAGCAAATTGTTTTAAAGTTTCCTTCCAACTTCCATGGTATCTTGATGTGAACTATTTAGCTTGTGGAGTAATTCCTTTGAGGTCATTCTATGAAGAGAAACTCAGGCCCGGCCATTGGTATTATATTTGGGATGATCCACTATTATTTAAGAAGTCTTGATTATATAATAAGAAGATGTGTGCGGAAAATGAGCAAAGGAAAATTACGAGGCAGTGCCGTGCATCACCCATATGGGGGTCGTTTTTCGGGAGAAAGAGCGACTCGTAAGATACTCCGATATGGGTTTTATTATTTACTATCTTGAAGATTGTCTTGATGGGTGAAATTGTGTGATAGATGCCAAAGATTGGAAATATCGTGAAAGCGAAATGCCCACAGAGGTATAATGAATTGGTGCAAATCTTTGATGTATGGGAATAGATTTTATGGGATACATTCCACCATCATTGGGAACACCTATCTTATTCGCGATTAATTATATTCCAAATGGTGGAAGTTGTAACTTGTCAGGAATGATACTAATCTGTTAGTGTGCTTCTTGCAGAAAAATATTTTGAGTAGATTTGGAACACGGAAGCTATCATTAGTGATGGGGAAGTCATTTACCAAACAAAATATTTGCAAAACTCATGGCCGAGGTATGGGATCGACATGTAATGAGTCCTGGCTTATCATCCCCGGTTGATGGATAGCGAAGTTTCAATGAGGAGATTAAAAGAATACTTGAAAGGCGTGAGCTCGACGGGGAAGGATTGGTCTTCCAGGCTTGATGATGCACTTTGGGCTTACAATTTGCATCTGAAAACTCCATTGGAATGTCCCCATACGAAAATTGTTTTAGTGACCATGTCACTACCTGCGGAATTGGAATACAAACATGTGATATCGAAGTTGAACCGATTTTAAAGCTGGGAGAGATTGTTGTTCAATAAGTTGGAAGAATTGAGAAATGAAGCCCCTATGATAATGCTAGAATCTACAGAGATAGACAAGAAATGACATGATCAAAGGATCTGAGAAGAGTTCAGAAGCGGGGAGCAGGTTATTGTTTAATTAGGCCCAAGTGTTCCGGGAAAGTTGAAATCGAATGGAGTGGGCCGTACACGGTGGTGTCAAGCAATACATTTAGGCGGTAACTGATGGGGCCCGTCTTGAGAAGAATTCAAAGTCAATGGACAGGCGAAGCACTATCTGGCGAGGGGAGGGAAGGAATGGAAGAGCTCCGACGGGTTATCTAGAAAGAAGAAGAACCAAAGCAGCCGAGTCCGATAAGGACTCAAAGCGGCGGTGATGGGAGGCAACCCCAGACTTTCAATTTCTAATTTTGAATTTTATTTAGAATTCACTTTGATTTTTTCTACAAGTTTTATTTTTATATAGTATTATTTGGAAATCTAGAAGTAATTGAGGTGTAATGAATCCACTTTAGTAAATGTTATGATTAGCGTGCAATGCGAGAAATGAGAGAAGAGACAGTTAGGAGCGACTCGGCAATTCACGGAAGAATCACGGGAAAAGGGAAGCATTCTTTCCGCATACAAATTTTGTGAAAATTTAATTGAATACATGTATGAAGCTAGCGTGAAATTGATTTATTTGATGCGATTTGAGAGTTGATAAAGAGATATGAAACCCTACTGTTCATTCAATACAAAGGCAAATACCCGATTAGTTCGCGACGAAGATTGATGTCGTGACTCAGTCAGTATTGAAGGAAGAAAAAGACGAAGTCACGTGAAGCGATTCCTCTGGCGGGGAGTGTAGCGACATCATCATACATAGAGGAAATAATTGATGTGTAGCGAGGATGACTTGTCCACCAAAGTTGATTATGTCGCGTAAAGAAATTTTATGTCGCGACATCATTGAAAGTACCGATTAAATGATTAAATTTTGCCACAATTTTAATGACGGCATATAATTTCAACTTTGCATTGAAATGTGACATGCGAATTTAATAAAACAATAAGTAGCCTGGCTTGATTAATTCTGTTTGATGAAACTTTGTATTCCCCTTAGCTCCACTCTCAGCGAATTCGTCCTCCCTTCCTTCTAATTCACATTCACGAAAACCTAACTCTCAGACTCTCGGAAAACTTTCCTTAGTTTTGAAGATGGCTGAAACCTCTCGAGCCTCGTACCTAACACACAGGAGAGATCATGGAGGAATATGTGCGACCAGAATCAGGAGGAAGAGCTTAGATGGAAGGGTACATAAGAAGCACAGGTACGGCGGTTGAAGAAAGAGCAGACAGGAAAGAAGAGTAAGAGAAGAAGAAGTAGAAGATTTTGTATCGGGGAGGAAGCTTGTTCAAGCGGAAGAAGCATGCAACAGAGGTTCGTAGCCAGAGAAAGAAAGATTAGAAACCCTAACATGAGAGATGATTGAACAAAGGGTTGGGAAGCTTTACTAGCACGAAGTCGGTACAATGATCATTGAAAGAAATTTTACTCCCGATCGGTAGGCGGGAAAGATAACACGTTACGTCGGAGGGTATGGGTACCATATGGGCGAGACCATTAACGAGCCTATGGAATGGCGAGCCTGAAACATGGAGTCCAGTTAGCTCTTAAAACCAATTTGAAAAGATTGCCAAAGCTCAGCGACCGGAAAACCTGGCTGAGACAAGGGAAGGGGACCCGAAAACCACGAGCAGGGAAGCCTCGTGAGAGGCTAAGGACATGTGATTACGACTCTTGCCTACATTTTGGTTCAGTAAGCATGTGTGCACGGTGAAGAACGAGCAAATAATGCGTATGCTATTACGAGAAGGAATACAAAGCTCAATGTAGGAGTAGTAATTGAATTCTATAATGAGGTACCATGAAGGGAAACAAGGGTGATACCTCACCCGAATGACAATAAGCTGTTTATGTTTAATTTGGAGTGAGAGGGTACGGGAAGAAGAAGAAGAGGTCCACATGACATCACCACTCCTAACGACCGGGGAGTGAAGCGAGGACCCGAGCCAAAGAAAGGGGTGTTGATTAAAGCGAGGAGAAAAGCTCCCATTCAAAACCGAGAAAGAGACTTTGAGGGTTCTTGCGAAGAAATCCGAAAATCCTCCCGAAAATAATACTTACATTTGCAGACGATGAAGAATGAGGATGAAAAGCCCTGCCCAGATTTCTCCATCCCCTTAGCTAGTTCTCCTCATGCAAACTAAGCATTGACGGGGGCTGAGGAGAACAGTCACAGTTAACTCTGTGAGCTGATGCCATCCGGAAGAAGATGGAAGGCAGAGAGAAAAAGGTGATGTCAAATGAAAATTCGGGAGGAGTTTATGAAAAAAGTTCAAAGAGTGCCAATGGGAAGAAAGGCCGAAAAGAAGAGCAGGATGAAAGAGGTTCTTAGAATAAGGACTTGAAGAAAGCTAGAGAGGAAAGAATCGCGATCTTCTCTGAAACTCTGTATTGATCTGAATCTTACTATAACAATCGGTTTGAAGCATTGATTCTGGCTCTAACCATCCATGAAGAAAAGAGAGGCAAAACAGGAAGCCAAATTGGGAGAGCAAATAAAGTTGGAATTTTTATACAAGTCTCTACAAAAAGATTTTGAGAATAAATTTGGATGATAGAGACGAGAAATAAAGATCTTTTTGAATCTGAGGCGAGAGAGAATGGCTAGAAAATTTGGATTTGATTAGCAATGATCTTAAATTTTTGGAAAATAAATATTTGAAATGGAAAACACAATGAATGGCTTAGGAAGAGCGAAGATGAGCTAAACGAGAGGTTGATCTATCGATAAGGATCTTCATTGAGATCAGGTGAGAAGAAGGAAACTAAGAGAAAGGAAAGAAGAGAAATGAAATTCCCTCCATTCCAGCTCATTTGAATACCACTAGACTTGGATCCCCACAATATCTTTCTTGCCTCTTTCCAAAAGAGATAGACTTCTTCATTGACCTCTAACTACCTTCAAGCCTCTGTATCCGACATTTGCAATTGAATCGAAATAAAATGATAAATTTGAGAATGAATTGTTACCTTGTTATTTTCAGTTTTGTTAATTGTTAATGTTCTTTGTGGTTGCATAGTTGGGGAAAATAAAGTAGGAATTAGTTCGAATAAAAGCTAACTGAGAGATGCTAATGAGATGAATTGAATGACAGTTAGATTGAATAATTACAAAATGTAGAATAAAGACCCAGAATGAATCGGTTTAGTTGAAACCTGAAGTGCAAAAGTGACTTAAAAGTCAGTGATAAGTCGAGAATAGAGAGGAGTATCTGATAGAAGAGGCAGACATATTTTTTGAGTTTGTGGTACGAATAATAAGTGAGGAACATTTGTTTAGAATCATAAATGTTCTTTATAAATCAGCAAAATGGTCGATACAATCCTTATGGTTAGTCTAACTAATTTAATCCAAATTCTAGAATTTGTTAGATTGATAATAGTTGAGGCGCGAAATCCTAGGTAATCTGAGTTAATGAGGAATGATCTGTGAGCCCATTTCTTGATTAGTTTGAAGACCATTCTAACCATCCTTATTCATATGCTAATGCATATACCTTAGTTCAGAAGTGAGCAGAAGCAAGCTTTATTACAAAAAATAAGCCATTGACGACCAATACAAAAAGTAAATCATGGTAAAAGAACATATGATTACCCGAGAATTTAAGGAGGAAGAAAAGTAAGTTTGGGAGATACCATGTTTTTGAGAACTCAAGGGGATGAAAAGAAAAAGCAAAACGAAAATGCAATGAAAAGAAAGCATAGGGATAAGTTTTATCTTGTGGCTAGCACTCTCTTGAACAATTCAGTTCTTAGGTGTTCAAACACACAAGTGCCCTAATATATCGGTGTAGGAACTCTATTTCCCCGAAGTTCGCTAAGGGTGTTGAAAGCCTAAAAGGTAAAACATTGCACTAATCCACAGATGTTGATAAACAAAGGAAATTTGATTGAGTTGAAATTGAGAAATGGGGGCATACGATTACGAATTAGGCAATCAAAGAGAGATGTTCCAAACATGAAGTTTAGGGAGTTATAAAGAAACTACGAAAGAAAGGCGAGAAGAGGAGAAAAGGTTAGGGGTAATCACCTTTAAAAATTCCTTCCATCTTACCCATTACCCAAACTACAACAATATAGGCGGGCACGATTGATCTTGAAGGGAATTTGAATCACCTACATAGTGGAGATCAATATGAAAAACAAACCTATGGAATTTGAAATATGAAAAAGTCAAAACTATAGAAGGACTTTGGGAGTTAAGTGACTCGGTATGAAGATGAAAGGAAAATAATCTATTATTCACTTGAGGATCTAATGATTGTGGTTTGTAAAACAATTTCAACGAGTTTAGTTTTGTATCTTATAAAGATTAAAGCTAACCTTGGTGGACTTGAAGTTAGATGTCTGAAACTTGATATTATGTTTCATTAAAATGTGCTCTTAAAGATGACGAGAAAAATGTCCTTTTGTTTGAGAATGAGTAATTCTTTCACTTTCCTTTGCTTGAGAATGACAAAACTTTAAGTTGGGGAGTTTGATGAGCTTAAAGTCATCTATTTTTAATCCATTTTTACATTTGATTTTCATCGAAAAGTTGTTAATATCTGAAATTATGAAGAAACTCACTATAATTTGTTATTAGCCGGGGAGGTGTGAAAAAGAAGAAAAAGCGTGTAAAAATCATTGATGATTGGAGTCATCGAAAATGTGAGTGATGAAGCGGTGAGTAACTATTATTTGCGGTTTCGTTGCGTTGTCGATTATGCGGTCGCGACATCGGGAAAATTGGAAGAGGCAAGTCGCGATTAACGGCGGGCATTGATCTTGACCAGCGAAATTTAACCAGTGCAGAAATGATGTCACGACAACATGCGTGATGTCGCGGCGAAGAAGATCGATGTCGCTGACGAGGATGGAGGTAGTGACGAGAGAAGCACCTTGATCTTTATGGCGAGTTTGAAAAGATGAAACTGATGTGATTTAAGGCGTAGTCGCCGACCAGAGGGTGGCGTCAGCGACACAAGCACTGGTTTAATTTTGCAAGGCGCCAGCCGATGTGACAAAGAGATCGAGTCGCGACATGAGACTTCTTTCGATTCAAGCTGCAATTCCATAAGTGATGTCGCGACATAAGAAGACCTGAAGTTGAAGCCTCGGTGACTAAAGTTGATGCGTGTGACAGTCGATGTGAACCATAAAGAAGGAAGACCACTGAAGTTGAGGCTGCGGAGGGCTTCCAGTGCGATATCGCGTGAGAGATCGCCGACACTAGGAACGACCAAATCAAGGCTGCGAGCCATAAGTGATGTGTGACAATAGATTGATATCGCGACATCGAAACCATCGATTGAAAGGCATGGGAGCCTGGGCGATGTCGCGACAAGAAGATCGTGTCGCGACATAAGAAAGAATACCGATTCACGATTCACAGTTCTAAAGTTGATGTCACGACAAGAGATCGATGTCGCGACATAAGAAAACACAAGTTGAAGCCTCCAGTGACTAAAGTTGATGTCGCGACAAGAGATCGATGTCAGCGACGCAAGATCTGAAGTTAAAGTACCGCGGGCTGGCGATGTCGCGACGAGAGATGCGATGTCGCGACCGCCCGAACGACCAAATCAAGGCTGCGAGAGCCATACAAAAGTGATGTCGCGACCAATAGATTGATGTCGCGACATCGAAATCATCGGTGAATTGCGAAAGGCGGCGAAATGATGTCACGTGAAGATCGATGTCGACATGAAACTAAACGATTAAAACCGCAGCCAGAATATGGTGATGTGGCGACAAAGAATTGTCTTCGGCGCGACATTAGAAACCATCATTTAAGGTTGCGAGAGAATAAGGTTTGATGTCGCGACATTGATTCCTTGTCGCGACATAGTAACTATGAAAGAAAGCAAGGAATATTATGACTTCTTGATAAATCTTTTAACATTAAAGTGCCAAACTAAGCGATGTAGCGACAAGGGCTTTAGTTGCGACTGAGAACGGTAACATGGGCGGTCCATTGGGAAATCCACAAAATCTGCATTGTTGGAATTAGGGTGACTTGAACTATAAATCTGGAAGACATTTATATGAGAAGAAGCTGACTCTTGGCGACGAAGAGAGATGCGGGTTCTTTGAAGGCTCCTGTATTTTTTATTTTCTTTTTTCTTTTCTTTTCTTTTTCTTACTTTTGTTTTAAGTTTTCTTTTCATTTTATTTTAGATTAGATTAGTGTGTATTTCGTTTCTAGTTTAGTTTGAACGTTAGTACATGAGATTAGAATCGAGATGTTTATTTCTTAAAATTGCATCACAGTTGTTTGAATTCGGAATAAATTTGGATTTGAACACCAGTTTAGTTTCTGAGTGGTTTTCTATGATCGGCAAACATTGTGGTATAATCAATAATTTAGAAACCCGACTTCCATTGAATTGACGTTATTGTCGAAATAATCTTTCTGCGGTATTTCATTCATAATAAATGAACCGGATGTTAAATCGACTTCTTTGGTTTTGCGTGTTCTTGGAATTGATCCCGATTCCAGTCCTGCATTACCCATGCGAGGTTGTTCATTTCGATTTCAGGCCCTGCGGGTGACATAGAGAGGGCATTCTGAGTAGAAACAATTTCGGGAGGTATTTGAACCTGATATTATTGATCCTAATCGTATATTTAAATCGATACATCCTCCTCTACGCTTGTAGCAGGAATGAGTTAGTGAGTTATAGAATTTAAATTAGACAGAGAGTTCACCTCGTTGAATAGTGAGATTCGACCACGTGTTAGCAGGATCTAATCAAGGAAAGAGTAAGCTATTCTAATTTGGAGAATTTGAGGGAACCCGGTATAGTGCAACCTCGTGATGACTCACTTGAAGGAGCTCGGTGCGGTCCATGTTGTGGGTATGAAGTATTGAAAGAAAAATACCGAACAAGGCAACTAGTTTTAAAAGTAGTTATTCACCCCACAATGTTCGAGAAGCGATTGAGTGAGATGATGAACTGTGTGGTATGGAGAGATCCAGTAACACTTTATTAATCCTTGGACTAGATTTAATGATCTGTAGTTCAGAAAACCAAAGATCGATCAATTTGGCGGATTGATTCTTTACAATAGGCGATTATTGATGTTTTCTTTAGAGATAAGCCCATTGAAATCTAAATATGTTATTTTGATATTTCAATAATCAATTCATTTATTGTTCATTCATTTTTTTTCTTTACATTATTCATTCCAAGCTTTAAGCAAAATCTCGTATCGTATTATCGTCCAAATAGTATGGAGCTTAAGTAGTTGGGGTAGTTGATTGAAAAATTCTTGAGATATCTCTGTGGGATCAATACGGACTTAAATCCATTTATTACTTGTCGACCTGTGCGCTTGCGTTATCTTTGGATCAAACCACACGAAAATGATTTACTCTTACAAAAATATCTTTAATCAAGTAATACTTAAGGAAACTCACATAAATTTAATGGTTTATTTAAGTAGACAATAGTCCTTGTTAATAAGTCTCAAATTTGAATAGGTGTGCTGATCCATAACAATTTATTAATGTAATCTTAACGAGTCTTATGGTATTGTTGCGAGAGTTAGATAATAGTCCTTAGGTGATAACGTCGTAAATTTGGTGTACATCAAATGATCGGTCAACCAAGTTTTATGGCGCGTTGCGCGAGTTAGATAATAATCTTTTGGTAATTGTGTTATACCTTGTGTACATACTACGATCCGGTCGACAAGTTTTATGGCGCCGATTCTTGCGAGTTAGATAATAATCTTTAGTAGTTGTGTTATACACTTGTGTACATACTGATCGAGTAGTACCTGAGTGTGTTTGTACAGGTATTAATCCGACAGCGGCGCCTCATAAAGCCTGTTATTTGAATCGGGGAAGCATATGTACACAAGTGCTGAGCCTGGGTATTATCTAATCCCCGGCTCAGCAGCACTTCCTCGCCTGTTGACTGAATCGAAAGTCATAAAACTTGTTGGTGGATCGAGTATGTACACAAATTGTATAACCTGATTGCAAAGATTATTATCTAATCCTCAGCACGGTGCCATAAAACTTTGTTGGCTTGAGGATCAGTATGTACACAAGTGTATAACACAATTACCAAAGATTATTATCTGTCCACAGGCAGTGGGCGCCATAAAACTTGTTATTTGGATCGGAGTATGTGCACACAAGTGTATAACACAATTACCAAAGATTATTGTAATCCCCGGCAGCGGCGCTACATAAAACTTGTTGGCTGGATGTTTGATGCCACCAAGTTTTCAGCGTTATCACTAAGGACTAGTATCTGATCACAGAGCGTACCATAAGACTCGTTAAGACTACATCAATAGATGTTATGGATCAAACACCTATTCAAATTTGAGACTTATTACCCAGGGACTATTGTCTAATCCTCGATAAATAAATAATTAAATTTAGTGTGAGTTTTCTTAAGTATTGCCAGTTAAAAGATATTTTGTAAGAGTAAATCATTTTTGTGGTTTTAGATCCGATTATCTTTGCAAGTGCAATTCGACAGTAATAAAATGGATTTAAGTCGAGATATTGATCCCCTGAAGTCTCAAATTTTTCAATCAACTACCCAACTACTTAAGCTCCATACTATTTTAGGCGATAATATGATAATGAGATTTTGCTGAAAATTTGTCTAACAAATCGCGCATCGACATAGACTAAGGACTAGAAGCTCTCGGGAGCGATTAAAGAGGAAATGGAGACCTCCCGGTTTACCCACTAGAAAAGAGAAATCCACCAAGAATGATATACATCAGGATCGCGACTTTTAATACGCTCCACGATTGGTGAGATCCAGGAACGCGATTGATCTTTGAGGTGCGATTACCATAGGGACCACAAATATGAAACTAATAGATGCCAAACTCTGAAGTTCCTAGTGGAGAAACTAATCCGAGTTGGCCACCTCAGAGGATATATCCGGGATTTGACCCTTCTGATAGAAACCGCATCAGTAGCTGAAAGAATAGCAGCCAGTTCAAAGCTCCCATCTGAGCCTTGGCCCACCATTAATTACATATTGGGCAGCCCAGTTGATGATTCGTGCCACGGTAGGGTGATCCGGAATCAACAAAATTTGTTTCCTATTTTCCTCCTACTGCGCGTAGTCAAACTCTTTGCGAGTATAGCGGTCTAGGGTCGAACACGGGGATGTGTTTTCATCCCACAAATGATTCGTATCATGATTCAAAATGGTGAGGCTTTTATTTGGATTTTCAGATTTGCATTTAAAAGTGTGAGAGTTGGCGTTACTAGGTAACTGAAACAGTTTAAACTAAAGTGTGAAATGGTGACCTTGAAGGCTTGGGTCACTAGCTTGATAAAATGGGGTTATGAAGGTGTCCTGGGTTATTTCCTCATTAGGGCCAAATGACATATAGTGCAGCCAAAATCGGATCTTTGTTTGACTTTTTAAACTAACCCTTAAAACACTCTATTGAGTCAAAACATGTACTTAACATTTAATGTTCAATGAGTTTGAAAACATAGCATTTAACCTCTTTTCAGTGGCTCATAAATGACATCTAAAGAATGTCAGTGCATCTACCATTAAGAATGCATTGAACCCTAAAGCATGACAAGTATTGACCAAAGGAAAGACATTAAATAGCATTAAACCCTAGTTTGGAAAGTTTGGAACAATAAATGCTGTACCTGTTTCATTTAAAACCGAGGACCACCTGCAAACCACCATTAACCAACCTAGCAACCCGAGACTTAGCCAAACATCCCTTGAAAGTTGTCATCCTCAAGGGGTGTGTTAGAAACCTGAGAAAATGAGAGAAAGAATAGAAGAGAGAGAGAGCAAAAACCCTTGAACAAAAACAATTAAAAAGTTTCATGCCATGTTGCAAAATGAGTTGTGGTTACAGCTATAAGGTGGCTTTCTTATATAGCCATCCAAAATGTGTGGAATAATTAAAAATGTCTAAACACACATTGCATTAGGGACAAATGAGAATTATACAAACGAGGTCGTTTTGGAACCAAACATTGCGTGAGAGATTTCGCTATGTGTAGCGAATTCGCTTAATATAGCGAAATACAAGGCATAGAGAAAATCCACCACTATGCACGTTAACTTTCGCTATGATATTTAATTTTCGCTATAATAGCAAAATTTCTGCCAGCCTTAGCAAAAATTGCATACATCATAGGTATTTATAAATTCTTTAGATTATAAATGCAATCCATAAATTTTCGCAATGCATGGAAAAATCTGAATCCCCACGCTCTCTCGCATCTTCCATTTCCACCGCCCACTTGACATTTCTTCATTTCTAGCTTGATGAAATCAATGAGAATTCTCAACATTCATGCCATCACCAATACGACACCAACCGAAATTACGACCGAGGCTCGCAAAACTCCGCAAAATTACCAACAACAAACCGAAACTTAAAACCGTGGTACTAAGTGATTCCGCACATGTCGGATCGTTTCACCGCCATGATTAGCACGCCAGTAGCACTCAAACCCATCTGAATTAGGATCTGGTACTGTCAAGCCTTTTGGGTACTAATCAACTGATAAACCAAGATCGATCTAATCAAGCCATGGTGCCATACACACAGAGCCATGTGTCACAGCAAAGTGGAAGGAATACCATTAGTATTCCTCGGATAACAAAGAAAGCGATACAATGGTTAAATCATTCCTGATATCCTTTCTCCCTCCCATTAACTCGTCTGTATTATCACTCCACACCACGATGCACTTCAAGCCATTTTATGCATTAACAATTTTATGTACATAGAAAGCTTGTTAATCTCCAGCTTTTTACCTACTTGCTGCAACTCTAGCTCAGACAGATGGTTCCGCTGATAAACTCGCTCACGGCATACTTCCTGGTTAGACTTAATGGGCAATTACGCTGCAACTAGTATAGACAAGCTCTTCCCTTCAAGGCTGGGTTTGACTCAAGAAGTTTTATTCTTAATTGTTGAAGACCTAGGGCCATACAGTGCAATTGTTGGTCGGGCTTGGCTGCACGCTTTGAAAGCAGTACCCTCAACCTACCATCAAACGATCGCATCTAACTAGTGCCGCACAAGTTGACCTCCGAAAGCGCCAGGCGGTGAGCGGGCCATGGTTATCAAACTCTGGCTGTGTGTCGTGAGAAAGGTGAAAGCTCCACTGGGTCCCTCATCCACAGTGCCCTCAAAATAGTAATTACAAACATCAGAAAGTGGCAGGCGAGTGACAAAACAAATAAAGCTAGCTAGCGGACCTGAATCGTATATTTCCACCCGCCGATTGCTAATAATTTATGTCACTTCATGTCCAAGAGGAAACAATGGTAAGAGGTTTTGCTTGGTAACATCGACATATTCTCTGACCCAATCCCATACTGGCACTCAACATTAACCCCACGCATGCTTCTCATAAGCTTAATTTTATCCAACTTCTCGGCTCAATCCAGATTAAAGAGTACATGCCACCCCAAATCACGCCAACATCATTATTCAAAGCCGAGGTATATAACCTTTGACGCAGGTCTGTACCCGTGGAAGTCAAAACACCCCACGCTGCCAATGTGTAGGAAAATAAAGAAAGGTGGTAAGTGGAGTAGTGCATGGCGATTATACCTATCTCAAAGACGCCACTCTAAAAGACATACCGCCGCCCCGCAGATGGAACACGATCACACGCCGTCCGTGTATAGGCCATATTCCCTCTAATACCTTCTTAGGTTACCATTAGATCCCTATGTATCCGCCCAATGCGGAGAAAACAACCTTATCACTCCACACTTTACTCTTCTTCTATTATAATGTTATGTCGTTAAGTTAAAGAATGTCAGATGATTTATCGAGACCGCACCAAGATGTTTAGACTGCTTCGGGTAAAAACCATCGGGAGGCTTATATTGATGATATGCTAGTAAAGTCAAAAGAACGCTCGGACCACACTATGCACCTGCAAGAAGCTGATATCTCCTCGTATTACCCATAAAGCTCAACCCCTTAAAGTGCACCTTCTGCCAATTTCGCCTGGCTTCGGTTTATGGTGACCCGCAGGATAGGTGCGAAAACCCGCCACTTAAGGTTATCTTTGGAATCACCGTTCCCAAAGATGAGAAAAGGGGGCATAAATTAATCCACCAATGCTAGCTTCGCCTAAAGTGCCTCATTTTCGCTCACCGACCGTCTAAAGCCATTCTGCACCACCCTCAAGGGGGCCAACCGGGCTAGATGGAATGAAGAGTGTGATCAAGCCTTGGTAGTAATCAAACACTATCTCATGGAACCCTGGGCTTCAAGCACCAAGCCTACGAGACACTCTCATATATTTAGCCAGATAAGCAAAGAAGTGCTCCCTCGCCAAAGACTGCGGAGGATAGAAGTCAGCCACCGTTGTTCTTGGTCAAAGAAGCTTCCAGGGGTCGACGTTAGAACCAGATACAAATTACCTTGAACAGCCGCTTTAGCTCTCCTGGAGGCTAACAAGAAAACTCTCGCCTCACAGACTTTTCAAGGCCACCCCATTCCAGGTGGTGTCAAACCAAACCTCCCTTCAAAGCACTATACACAAGCCTGACTTATCTAGGAGAATGGCCCGCTGGGCGATCAAACTAAGTGAATACGGTATCCTATATAAGCCAAGGTTAGTTAAGAAGGGGCAGGTCCTAGTTGACTTTTTAGCAGAGGTCCCTTAGCCTAAAACAATATGCTCAATTCAAATCAGGACTTAGCGCAGACAAACCCTACAAACAGGCTGGCATTGGCTTATAATTAAAGTCCTCCATTGGGGACAAGATTACAAATTATCCGGCTCATTTCAAAGGCCCCCAAACAATGAATCGTGGATTACGAAGCCATCCTCGTCGGATTGAATTAGCATCTACACTATCCGACAGTTTATAATTAAGAAAGGATTCCAACGGTGGTAGGGCAGGTAAAAACGCAATATGAGTCCATGATCCCAGCGCGCAAGCATGTAACTCCGTTGCCAAACAAGTTGGTTTTTCAACATAGCTCTAACATGTGCTCAGTGACCTGATCTGAAAGAGCCATGCCTTAGCTACTATACCACATCTCTACCTATACTGTAAACAATATTTTTGTTTATATATTACCAAATGGATTCTCGATAGCCACTATTCAGTAAGCCAAGCTGCGAAACTCCTCTCCCGAATGGACCCCATAGCACAGTATATCAACACGGGAGAACTCCCTAATGAGAGGGACAAGGCTCATGCGTCTAAAGTTCAATATGCCGATTTCCTTAATCGACGGGCAATGTTCGCCATCCCCGAATCCGTGGTCGCACTTGAAATGCCAATCATCTAACGCCAGTCTATGTGTCGCGCCGAATTGCACTATGGGATATTATGTGGTAAACATCCAGCGCGTAATCTCGCACACCGAGCCCACACCAGCGGAATTATCATAACTACAAGCCCCACACGATTATAAAACAAATGTAACCTGCGTCAACGACAAGCTCCCATCTTAAGATCGGGCCGTTCAAGATCTTTTTATCTATCTCAAGCCCATAGCCCTTCGTCATGTGAATTGATGACTTAGTCACTCCCTACCGCCTGTGTGTTCAAGAAGTTAATAGCGCCACTGACATTTCAAGAATGGATAGAAGCCAGGCTTTGCATCAATCAAAGACAAAGAGGTCACCCCCAGCTTTATTTGGGAAGAACATCGCTTGGTTGTTCTGGCTCTCTCGGTCAATCAGATATCAGACAATGGAGCCCACCTCCTGACACTGTGTCTATAGAAACTTCTATCATGAATTGAAAATAAAGAACTCAGACCCACCCCACTCAGATTGCAAAGCCACCATGAAGTAGAGGCTTCCCAAACAAAACTCAAGGATGGCCTTAAAGAAACGATTAGAATTTTTCAGCCTTAAAGCAAAAATGGGTGGACGAATCTTCCCGTGGTCCTTTAGGCTTACGTAACGACTCTCTCACTAACCTGCAGATATCTCCTTTCGCACTTACCTACGATGAAGCCATAATCCTATAGAAAACTGTATGTTTACGCTTACAATCTTATATGCCCGAACAGTTGAGTACGGAGTCCATAATCAAGGACCTAGACACGACGGATAACCGCATGCACAGAAAGTGAAAATGATACGGATGCCTACTGGCAACTCTATAGCAAACAAATGCTGAAAACCCGCGTCTGAATCCAGATCTTCTATCTTAAGCAAATTCTTCTGTAAAACACAATCGATCTATGGCAGAAGTTTTAAAGCCAATCAGAAGGCTCATAAGAGTTGTAAATTTTGAGTTTCAGAATTCGATCATGCTTAAGGTTTATGGAAACACCTATACCCGTATCGTGGAATGCCATACACCCCGTGCTGTACTATCAATAAAAGATGATTTTTCCTAAATGTATCTTTATTGCGCTAATTCGTTACGAAGTCCAGGATGGCTTCAATGCCCCGCCCACGCATACACGTCAACCGCTCAGACAAAGTCCTGATGGCGCTAAATGCCCGTCTCGCCTAGCATGGTTAACGCCAACGCGCTCTGAACCTAAAGTTCCGACGGCATACGCCCGCCCCGCCAAGATGGTTAATGCCCAACCGCCCGATTAAAGTCGACGTTTACAGGCGCCCTATCCGCCCCATGGTTAATGCGCCCACGGGCTCAAGATGCTTCCAAAATGGCACTATTATTTTATCGGGCCCAAAGATGGTTAATGCCCACCGGTCAAGATAAAGTTCGTGTGCAGCTTATCGCTCTATCCCCGGCCAAAGATGGTTAATGGCTAATTGGCTCAAGATAAAATCCGGATGGCTCCATTGCCCTATCCGACCCATGGCTCGTCGATGCCAATGTGGTCAGCTCCAGTCCTCGACGACGCCAAATATTAACAAACCTGGTCCCAATCGAAAGTATAAATCTAGGTTCCGCTGGCTTGAATCTAAAGTTCGAAAAGATATGTCCACCGACTAATTTATTTGATGCCCGGATAGTACGCTATAAGGCCTGGACTGGAAAGAAAGCGAATAAGCTAGGGAGCGATTTCTCAAACCTGGACTATACCCTACTCATTACACATCAGCGACATCCAATTAAACAAAAATAAACTACTCGGATCAAAAGGGAGATCAGCAAAGTCACAACATTCATTAAGAAGCCCAATTACACTATATCAAAATGTCAGGATACAAAATGGGGGCAAAGGAGCCAGGCTAGGAAAGAAAGCACATAATGCAGTCCCTAACTCTCGCCAGATGTGCTGGACTCCTCCCTCTCCCCGGCTACCCTGGACAGAGAATCAGGGTTATCACCTACTTTAGAGACCTCCTCGGAGGCATCAGTGTGCGGGGGAAGCACCCAGACAACAAAGAACCACAGAGATAATGGAGCACACAGGACGCGTCCTAAGATCCCGTCTGGAATCCCAGTTACTTCCACAAATATCAGGCAAGCCGCGCACACCACTGCGATCCATGAATTTGCCACTGATGACCCAAAGCCATGCCACGCCCGCTTCCAAATCCTCTTTTCAGAGACCTCTCAGACTAGCGCATAACTTGTCTTTGCTACCTAAGTTTCCAGGAAGTAAGGAAACTCGCTTCATCCGTCGACGGCTAGCTTCCTCCTCCGCTATCCACGCTCTCTAGAGCATCGTCATTGAATCCACATCTAACCCGGCTCCACCTTCCACGTGTCTTCTAGCGCCTAGGGCACGCTAGACCTAGGCGAACTCGATTCCATTCAAAAGCCTTGCGCTCGCCACTCCATCGAATCTCCCGGGCCGCCATTACCACTTCATAATGAGCACGCTTCTCACCTCGAAGACGTAGCCGCTTCTTTCAACAGCTTCTCTAGCCTCCAACTCCAATTGCCTTGAATTTGAATCGCTCCATTAGGAAGCACTCGCTGGCCTTTGTCGTAAAACGCCGACCGGGCTGTGAGAGCCTGCAAATTTCTCCGCCTCCCTTACCGTTTGAATTTTGATTTAAAGGCCATGTTCCTGATAATGATCGCTTGAAGAAACATATTAAATGATATAACAGTAATGGTTAAGAAATAATACTGAACGAGAAATAGCGCTCTAAGCGGCCGCCTCCGTCGATTAAAGCAAACGTGGGCCATAACCATCTCCATCTTCACTATTGATGGAGATCCTCTTAATAGTACCGTTAGTGATCGGTAGATGGTGGGCATTTTCGCCCCGCTCCCTACCACAACACAGCATCCAGAAGCACCACATATGATCGTAAATGGTCAACCGGAGATTCGCCCCGATTGAAGGGCCTCCATCGATCAACAATTGAGCACCTCTCCCGCCCGGTGAAATCACACCCCTCCACGGGAGCCGGGCCGCGAGGAGATATGACCACCAAGATACACGCAGTTAGCGCCTCTCCCAGCCGCCCGTCGTATTAGAGCCTCGTCTCATTACTAAAGACGCCAGAATGATTAACCGCCGGATGGCGCAGAACCCGGGAATTTCTCGATCCCGCCCAAGGTAACGCTTTCTCGAATCGGCCGGTCGCTCAAACCCATCTCAGGCGAACGCGAGATGACAATGGCCCGCACCGAACCCTGTATCCGTAAGGTCAGTCTCGATCCCTCCAACCACTGGATATCAGTACTCGCCGCTGTCAAGACTAATAGCATCTCACTTTCGCTTCCAAGTAGTAAAGTTATGAATCAAACCAGACATCTCATCCTCTTCCTCTTCTTCTTCTTCCCTGTCCAAGGAGTGGCGAGATATTGGGGGGACCCAAGGAATGAAATCCGCCTTACTCCAATAACTTTGACGCCGCCTTCAGCATCCTTCTTCTGATGCCTTCAGTGGCGCGACGAGTCCTTTTATTGCCAAGAAGATTTCCAAATCCATATCTCTCAACCCGCCGACTTCGCGTGCCTGAATCCTCACTAGCAAAGGAAGGTTGCGTGTTGCACTGATCACCACCCCACCGAATCACTGCCATCAACTTCCTAACTGAGAAGAACTATCCGAGATTGGGTTCGGGTTAGTCCAGATGCATTTAAATACTCACCTTCCACACCGGCGAGGCAGGTTTTGATTATCGGGACGTCAGATAAGGTCGCAGTAGCTTAAATCACTAGTTCTTCACAGAAGAAGGACTCTGCAAATGTCGCCTACTCCTCAAATCTCCACACCTTGTAGATTGCAGTCGCCTCTCTTCCACCCAATGCACTTCACAAGCACTTTCTTCGCTTTTTTTCTCGCATTTATTAACCAACATGAAAACACATGTACATGAATGGTACTAAAATACAACGTGAAGAGCATGCCTCCCTTTACTTGTACACACACTAGAAAAGACATCGAATGGTTAACATCAAACGGCGTAGGGGAACTCCAGGTCTCATCCTGTCCCTTGACTAGATCACCTCACCGCTTGGCAAGTCGGAGTCCCGTGATAACAAACCAGCTCGTGTTATACGACATAGCCACCTACGCTACCGGCAAAAGCAAACAAAACCCTTCAATTAACAAAGATCGCCGGTAAAGAAGCGTTTGGTACGAACGTTGACCAACATAATCCGATCGACGTTCGTGAATGAGCAGTGGCGTCAGTAGCGCGGAAGAACAGCACCTTAACACGCACCGAAGTCGCCCGCCGCCAGTTGCTCTGCAAAATAACCGTAATACGCACCGGTAGCATTAATCGTCTGGCGCTGGTTAACGTTATCGTCATCGGAATTTCATTAACAGCTCAACTCCACACGCAGAGATTATGTCAAGGTTGAAGGTAAGGTCCCACTGGTGAGCTTAACGTTTACACCTGCCAGCTCAGGTAATGAAAGCCCTTCTAACTTCAAACATCTGTATGCAGATAGACAAAAAAAAAAAGGAAAGACAATCAACCCGAAGCTACATATCAAACCCAAGAACCACTTCAAGCCCACTAAGCTCAAGGAGTCTCCCACTCTGGTGGACTTAAGAAAACCAATTCTAATTTCTACCCCCACGCTATCCTAGCGCCAAAGGCATGTCGGTAATAAAAAATCAGTGGACCTAGGGTAGAAACAGTGTTACATAAATGAAACCAAACGTTTCAATAGAACCTGCTCAATAAAGACAGAAGGCCACCAGAGTACCTACACAATTCTCACAACAGTGGGAAAAAACAGAGTAATCGAAGAAGAAACAAGTATGGGAAATGGTGAAATAAAATGATGGCTCCCTATGTATTAAGCTGCCAGTATTTTCTACCGCATTAATGCACCACACCAACGCCCAATCACTTCTAATCCGAGACGTTTCACCTATTAAGGCAAAGTGAACGAACATGGGCCAGGATCGTGGACCTTTAGGCCACCCTAACAATATTGCATCGCCAACATATTGGTTTCAGACCGCACCACTTTGAAGCAGATCAGCCAACATAGCTTCGCCAGAGACTGTCCTTGTCACTGTAGCCTTAACTGAAAAGCATGAGAATGGAAACGCAAAAGGTTCACAAAATCTCAGAACAGAAGATGAGAAAATGTGCAGAAACCAATGGCAAAATTTAAGAAATGTAAATTCATTAATTACACCAGTATCACGCTTTACACACAACAACGCACAACTGGCAATTACACTACATCAATGATCCATGCCGCCAACTGAATACAAAAAAGAAGAGGCTAACAAGTGAAGAAGAAATGAGGTCCCAAGATGTGGTGCGGCAAAAGGATCTTCACACCAATGGCGTGGGTGAACAGAGCCCCAGCGACGGTGAGGGGTGTTCTAGGCTCAGAGACTCATCTGGTGCTTTCAACCACTCCAGATGCGCCGTAAACCCTGAATACGCATCTCTCCAAAGCAAAAAATTCCGACTACTAATCCTTGGTAAACTTCGACTTCAACCATGCTTTATAACTCAATGCTGAACCCCTTCCATACTTCCACCAGGTATGTAATCAAAAGAAGTCACTTCCGCGCAACGCCAATCAAACCAATTCTAATTAAAACTAATAACTATTGGTAATAAAAAGAATCCTTCCTCCCGCAAACCTTTAGAGACCTCCAACCTGCAAGTGAACTCAAACAACCCATCAAATGGTGGATATCAAAACAGAATTCCCCAGAATAAAATACGGAACACCTCAGATTAACTGCTCACCAACCCCCAAGATCGCTAAGTCCCAAATATTCTATTTTCTCACCAATCCCCACATCAATCAAGTCCCAATATTCGGCTTTTCAACAACTCACATCAACAAGTCCCAAGTATTCTTCTCGACTGGGAAGAACGACTCCCCCAACCGGAAAAGGGCATTATGGGGTACCATGCTTGGGCACCTGCGGGCTTTGCCTTAGATCCTCCAACCCAACAAGCCTCAAATTCCTTACCCCCACAAAGCGACACCTGGCTACTTCACTTTCGCCCACACAAACCAAAGTGGTCACTGGTGGCCTAATCATCTTCATTAGAGGTTATGCGAACATACTCCCCCCGCCATGGAGCTGTGCCTAAACATACTCAAAATGGCGCAGAGATATAATTCCCTGGTGAAGAATTCCTTTCCCGTCGACTACCATCTTTAAGGAGGCCACCACCCTCTCACAACAAATAACCACTCCATGACTCACACACGTAATCACTTGATGGCGCCAAACACATCGCATAAAAAATATGCGGAAGGGGAATTTAGTTATTCAAAGTGCGCTTTGTTAGTCTGTATGGAAGAATAGGTCATAACACGTTAAAACAAAGCGCCACCTTCCTTCCGTTGAAGAAACTAATTCACTTCCTACTGAAAAGCGGACAATTAATCCCTCCCTTCCATGGTAAAGAAGAGGAGGTAGACACCATATAAGGTAAGACATTCTGAATGAAAAGGATTCGCATCTTTCACTCTTCCAGATTTTCGACCGACTTAGGCATCGGAGAGCCGGCAGGCACACCATCGCCATTTTCTTGTTTGTTTTGCGTATCGTATCGCAAGCTGGGATGTCAAACTGACTGTAGAGAATCATAATATTCAGAGACTCATGATCTTCACTTGATTGGTCTCTCATGTTAATATGGTAGCCCAAGTTTCTTTTGTCATCTGTAATGACAAATGTGATTGTGTCTTCATTTCTATTAATAAAAATGTAAAAACAAATGATCAGCCATTTAATAGAACCCATTTTTTTATTAGTCATCATTCTTTCTTAGTGCAGAGCTCTTCACTGCCCATTTTTTTCTATCTCTAAAGGATGGTGAGACCATTTCTAATAATATCCCGATGATCAAAATTAGTTTATTAGAAACCAGCAAGTTTTTTTTCTCAACATGTAATTAATCTTCAAGAAAGAGAATAAAGGTACTTGCTTCGATGAAATTTTTCCAAATGAGATGAGTTTAATAAATAATGGGTGACCTTTGCTAAATTTTTCATTGCAAAGAGAACAGCTTTCACCTAAAATTTGTTTTAAACTAAGGACTATTTGCCAAACAATGTCGGGAGTAGTCAGTTTCAACACTTCTTCAAGAACATTATATACCTTAACACTATTTCCCTAGAAATTATATGATTATGATATCTAATTATATCGGATTTTATTTGTCCAACACTTAGCATTTTCAATAAGGAATATGTTAACAATTTATGAAAATATTATTTTTTCTCTGCTTACCTTATTAAACACTTGAAAATTATTTAAGGTGTGTATGTAAGAACTGAGGAAGCATAAGCAACTTTTCAATGACAAGTGTAAATCAAAATATTTTTATATATTTGAGAAATCACATAAATGGTCTTAAATTTCTTTCAAGGAGGAAGCATTCCATATGAAATCAGATAAAAATGGAAAGTTATGGTTTATATTTCAAGAGGGAAGTATTCCATGTTGAACACCAAGACAAAAGGAGTTAGACAGGTTATGTTTGATCCTGGGAAATGTTAGGAAAATATTAAAAAAAAGAAAAAAAAATATTTAATATATTGTTGTGGTGATTTTGAATTTCTTACACAAACATAAAACATATGATTTACGCAGAAATTTAAACAGTTTTTCAAATAAAATAATTTGCAAGATCAAACTTAATTCAGAGCCATGTAGCTTGCCTGACGCGGGGCTCGTGAATCAGTAGAAAGAAGCGCATTTAATGAAATGTCGAGGAATCAAATGTTGAAAAATTAGATTTCCTCGGGTAGGAACAAATAACATCGAGCGTCAAAATTGACAAGCTTAATAAAACTTAGAATGAAGAAAGAAACGCAAAGAAATTAATAACGTGGGATTTCCATAAAAATGAATACAGCTGAACGACGCGAACTGATTGAAAACCGTAAACGTGAAGTGCTAAATTATTATGTTTCACGAAAATTAGGAACGTCGGGGCATTTAACATACGTCGACGACGGCGGATAGCGATTTTCAATTACATCTTAGAATGCCTGATTTTTGTTATTGCTGAGTTCAATTTCTCCTACCCTTCCCAGCCAAGCACTCGCCACGCCTTAGTAAGTTTGTTTCTCATGATTTCATCCTCATCTCCACTGGGCGAGGTTTCGGTTTCCTTAAGGATTTCATCAATTGTCTCCAAATAATCACCCTACCTTTCTACCACTTTTGATATTTGAAAAAAGTTTGCTTGACTTCCAAAAATTTAAAAACTTAGAAATACCTATGGGACTTTTCTTCGGGGCTACCACGGATATGGACCCCTTTATCTCGGGATTTTTACTATGAGCTGGGCTTAGCCTAACCTAATGTATATGATCAAGTCATTTACTTCAAATCAAACACTATATTCCCCAGATAAGGGCTGTGGGTTTGAGGGCTATATTAAAGTGTTAGCTTTACCTCTCTCTAACCAAAAAAAATATATATTCTTCTTTAAAGCTTATTCCAACCATGAGACCCAAAATTCAACTTCTACCGTGATGGAGCCCGGAACCCATTGTTGAGCGTGCTTCAACCGAATGGAGAAGCGGCGTAAATCAATTTCATGCAAAGTTCCCGTCATCCAAGTTCGGAACCTCCACATTCCATCTTTACTTTCATTGGGTAATATCATAATGGCCAAAGCATCAATCATCCACCTTCTTCTCCCGCTAAGATCATCTTTCTTCCACCGGGCAACTGGTTTCACCTTCCAAAATTAACTTGTCGGAAAAAAGAAGATCTTTTTCCCCTTATTCTTCTCCCCTTCTTTATCCGATGCTCGTCGCCGCCACCACACAAACGCTTGTAGTCGACGAATCTCCACTACGCTTTCTCAAGTCTACGCCATCGTTAACGGTTGTTTCACGCTTATTTCACCAATTGTTGGGTCACCACTACTCAAGTCGATAGAATCAATGCACCGATGTCGACGATCGCGCTACCGCTACCTCGCTAACCGATTATCTCAACGACATCAACAATCAGATCGCTCCCTTGTCACGCCATTGCTCACTTCCCCAACCATTTAAACCCTTATTGAACAATAAGTTTCACCTTATGTGCACCGCCTGACTGTCATCTCCAGATTGCTTTCTCCTGTCAAAGACCGACATTGCTTCTTCATCATCAAGGGCCAATTTACTGTTATAGACTCATCGCTACATTTAACGCTTCGCCAACACTATAATTTATAGCCATGACATTGCATTAGTGGATCAAGGTATTTAGGTCACCTTAGATGTTTTTTGATGTTTATGGAAACAATGCTGTAGTTCTCTATTGATTAAAAGCGTCATTGGACCTACTTGACTTGAGGTTCACATTCCGGTATAAACCGGGAAAATTGAATTTTTCTTAAAAAGGGCAAAACAATGATTTATCGATACCATACAGGTTGAAAACCTAGAATTTTTCTAGGTCTTGGATGACGAAATGGACCTCATCGTTGGATTCATCCCGTAGTCTATTCATCAAAAAGCAATCTCAAACAACAGTTCCTGATGATTTACACTCACTTCAGGTAAGATCCATGTCAAGTGACACATTGATATTTTGATGCTTTCACAATAGATGATAACCATGTGGATGCCACTTGGCATGCTATATGCCCATGGCAGAGCTAGAGCCATGTGTGTACAGTTAATTTAGTGCATTTGTCCATGTGACACATGTCATATGACTCGTAGTCATGAAGGACACATGGTATGCTAAGGGTGTTTAAAAAGAAATATCCTCTCGTCTAAGGAAATCGGGCCAGGGAGGAAGAAAGAAAAGGGAGAAAAAGGAAAGGAAAAGAAGAAAATATAAGTGGAAAGTATGGAAAACAGAGAAAAGAGAAAGGAGGTTTGCTTCTCGTCACCCGCTTTTCTCGAATAATCGAATTCATTGCACTATGAGGCAAAGTCCTGTTTACACGACTAGGCTACGCTTCCAAGAGGAGATCCTCTCTGCAGTCTGCTTATTTCCCTAAGGGTTGTGTGGTGGTGTTTTTTGCCCTGTTGGGACTATTTGGCCAATCGAATGAGAGAATGTTGCCTGTTTGATCCTGCACATGGCGACTAGACAAGCTGTTAGAACGAGAACTTCGACTTCATGTTCTTCATAGAATCTAAAGTTGCATTTCTCCAGAACTTGATGTTAGGCTTTTGAATCACCCAATTAGATTCCTGCACAACAAGCAGGTCCATTTCCTGTGACCGCCGAAGTCGCTGTGTGTCTCAATTTCAGACTAGTTTTCGTTACATTTCGCACTAATTCAAAGGATTGATTCAGACCGTCTGGTGCTTGTTTAGGGCCTAACTATGGCTTCAGGTGAGGCCATGCTGGCGGCCCAAAAGTGGCTGGCATTTACCATTCCGGGGGCATGGAAGGCTTTTAAAGTCATGGTTGAGACCGTTCATGGCCTGCAAAGGCCTGCTTCAGGTCCGCCACCGTCGAGAAGCCCGCGCATGGCAACTATGTTAAAGAGGCCGATAAATGTTACTATATGTTATTATATTAACATTGAATTAACATGCTTTAAATTGTAAGCATGTGTTATACTGTTCAAGATGGCGGAAAAGGCAAGTAACAATGTCCTATATGTTGATTCATCATATATGTGACACGTATAGACATGCACATGATCATACTGCATATGACGTATATTCAGATGACATGGGAGTGAGTGCATGATATGAATCAACACTATGTTCGTGATTGATCGGGGGGGACTTATCGCTGATGAAGTCCAACCGAGTTCGCACAAATTGCTTATGCACAAATGAAAATACGTGGTCAGAATAAATAGTTATGATGACACCCCTCAGTGAAAGACCCAATATTAATGCAAGGTTATACATATTTCTAATGGCGGAAGTCCGTGAAAGGTAAGTGGAAGGTGTGCGGAGCCTACTGGGTGAGACTCGGGTACCGCTGCCCATAAAAGACACATATTTTTGTTAATAAAATCCTTGAATTGAAACATCCAATAATTTATATTTCTAAAACTTGATTTTGTTTCAGTGATCATTAATGAAATTCATCGACGATGGATGTTATCACACATTGCTGTTATCAGGTGATGAGAGTCAAGGATGACTCGATTTTTTATGCATCGAGTGAGTCTCATCTCATTTCACATGGCATATAAGTATTCCATTGGGATTTTGCAATCATTATATTGGAATGTTGATATATATAGAATAACCAAGCATGATTGCATGTGCATTTGGGGTGGGGTAATAGCCTCGTAGGGAGTCTCTCACCGGGCGGGCTTACCCTTTATATGTTACGCTTCAAATACAAGGTATACACCTAAGAGATGACTCCCTACCCAGCCACAGGCTAGCTGTTTTCGATTCAGTGGCCTGGTATAAGCCCTTTGTAAAACTTCTGGAAAACATGGCATATACTGTATGTGTATTAGAGTTTGTAATGAAATTTCACTATAATATGTTTTGAAATCACATAAAAATTTTATCGAATGTGGCTAAACCTGGACTGCAATGATTGGATGTTGGTGGTATTGAGACACACGTTATCCACAGTACTCCCGACCCTCACTTCACCCTTAGTGTCGATCGCAGGGTACATCACCTAGACTCACGGACGGATCCCACCACTGACTTGGCCACAGTGGCAATGCAGAGATATGGGCGATATTCACGGTATTTACCTGCTGACAGCTGGTCAACTGACCCCTAGATTTCGGGGGGGGGTATCACAGCCTGATATCATAGATTGCATAATGACACTGGGTCGGCATGGCTTTAGACCATTGTATTCATTTATGCATTTTATAAGCTCAGGCCCTAATACTACATGATTGTGTGTTATCGCTTGTGTGATTTATTGGTGCGTAAAATGGTTGGGAAAAAGAGGAACACTAGGGTTTATTAAACATAACCTTGTGGCTTTTAAAAGGAACTAGTGCCATCGGTTCGGGAACATTGAGGTCTATTGAGGCTGCCTCATGGTAAATTTTATTAGTTAGACAAGAGAGAAAATCCTCAAACTCAAAATTAGGCGAAGGTTTGAAACCTTAGAAGAGCCTTTATATGTGAGTTCTCCCCTAGGAACTAGGGTGAGCGTTGATCAAATATGTCGGGATTATGAGCTAGAGATCTCAGGGATTCTACTTACTATGGACCTTAGGGTCATGGACATGTTGGAGTTTGATGTCATCCTTGGTATGGAATGGTTAGCGACACATCGAGTCGTCATTAATTGTGATTGTAGGAGGTCGCCACACACGGGCTGGATGGCCGTTATGTTTTAGATAAGCATGACGCTTACAAGAAGTCGTACGCCTGCATGCGCTGCAGCTGATATCGTTGCCATCGCTCACCCAGGTATCATTATACAGGCAAGAGCCGGGCTTCATTCCCGTGGCTTAGAGTATTTATGATTATTTCGATGAACTACCGTGGATTACCTCCACATATGATGGTGATTCCACTTCGCATTACCATCCCTGTATAAATGGTGGCCGATGCACTCACCGAAGTCAAAGCGGTTGGCTAGTGTAGCTTCCTGAGTGACAAATGCTCGAGATCAGTAATACTCTAATTGCACCACAGGTCAAGTCAGATACTGGGGAGCTTAGTTGCCGCGCCGTGAGAGTGATCAGACACGTAAATATTTGTTTATCGTGGACTGAGTACACCTGCACATGTGATAAGACAATATTCATGGTATCTATTGAACCCACTGATAAGAAATGTAACTTGCAAAAAATAATGCTGAACTGTGACGTGATCTAAGCTGCCATTTAAACTAAACAATAAATCAAGGAACTGGGACCACTTTAGACCGAATCCTTTTCTACTTAGTATTTTCGATCAGCAATACGCTAAAAAATATAAAAATAACCTTCTCCTTCTCTCGAAACGATCCAGCTAACGAGTTGCATTATGCAGAAATGCAAGCAAACGCCTCTAAAGGTATCCACATGAACGGGGCTAATGGATGGCATGCTAGCACCTTATGATAGGTCTTTATCCCACAAATCCAAAGACACCTTAGTGTCTTCCCAAAACTCTAAAAAGAATTCTCTCAAAAACCCACTTCCGTGCCAGATCCATACTTTAGATTATAAACCCATATTTTATAATCAAGCCTCCCAAACCCTTTTATTAAAAACAAATTTAAACCAAATTCCATTAACTATTAATGGCTTTGCTCAGTTTGAGCTTTAATCATAATAAAGAGAGAGCTCTTCTACATCCATGTAGCTTCATTTTTACGTGTGGGTCTGATAGTTTCATTCTGGGGTCGTTACAAATGACCCAAATCATATTCTATCTAATAAGCGTATAACGTCCCAGCATAGCGAGAAATTTCACTAAATCAAGTGAATTGAAGGACTAAAACCTTACCATAGTATGATATTAGTCCTTTGTCACACGATGTCTCGACTAAAGGCCAAAAAGGCATGGATAAAGCTTCATCTTATATAACTTAATCGCTTCTTGATTCCCAGACCATCAAACAAACATATTGACACCCTACAACTTTATCAGCACCGGCACATTTCTCTATTCTCACTTATCATATACAACAGATATTCTCACCAATTATGAGTTGTAAAAATTCTTCACTACCATTATTCCAAGCATTATTTTATTGTGATGCCCAAACTGGCAGCCCGATATCATCAGCCAAAGACGCCATCGAGCTAAGTCAAGACACGGTTCTCATAGCAAACTACAGTAATCGTGCCAAGATCGGGTCAACAATTTCACTTTAACAGAATTACTGATGACATAATCCATGTAGTATTTCATAGCGTCACTCAATAACATGAACTTAACATGTATTTATGTTCCTGAGTAACACTTATGTTCATGACCAAGAAACGTGGTCTTTTCTCAGTGCACATGATTATTCCTCATTTCCATTGCCATTCCACAATAATGATCGACTATGGACTATTTAGAACAGTGTTCTTATGCCTTAAGGCTTTACTACTTCAAGTCACATACTCGATGACATAAGTTTTGTTTTCAACTATCTGCTGATCTCGATTTTATCAAGTTAAACCACAATTTAAATAACAAGATAAATGATAAATGCTCTATGTATATAAACATAATGACAATGGCACAAGTAACAGTTGTGAGCTACTGGTCACTGCAACAATCATAAAGATAGTGAGGGTGAGTTGGCAGACCCATAGTAAAAGTGATTCGAGAGAAAGAGATCCCGCGAGTTCCAATGATGTCTGCTTTTGTTGCACCAGGTACACCAAGATAGCACTACTTATCTTCATTGCCACTATTACTGGAGTGGATGAAGAAACACGTTTGAGATTATGTTCGTCGATGTCTCACGTGTTAGTAGGTAAAAGATATTACCGAGGCTAAAGAGGATTGTCTAAATCTCCAATATATAGCTAAGTGGAAGGGGAACATGTCACTTGATGGGATTTTGTGACCACTCTACCGCGACTTGAGAGGCGCATGACTTTATGTGGGTGATAGCTTATTCAAGCTACTAAATCTGCGCACACTTTTTTAGTCGTGTGGATGACCTCACTCCGGCAAATCTAAGTCGTATATATTTTGAGACATCCATTATGATAGAGTGCCAAGATTCATATTATCAAATTGGGATCCCTGGTTTATGGCCCATTTTTTTAGAGAGTCAAACACCCTTGGGGCTATGGTTGATGATGAGCATGGCTTTTCATCCCTTTAACAAATTGGTCGTCAGTATCATCCAAACATGATATTATTTCGTATATCATCCTGCATCTTAAGTGTAGTTGTATATTACGGTCTTATGAATTTGTCACAACAATACAAAGCAGCCAAAGCAAAGAGCAAATGAGGCATTTATGGAGAGGTCTAGATTTCTGTTTGTTGGACAAGAGGTGGGAGAGAGAGACCCTCTACGGTTTAGATCGGTTGGGTGACACCCTCCCCAGCGCTTGACTTGATACGAAGTCGCTTCTCACGTCTTAGAGCTGACAGATGATGTGCGACTCCTGTAGCTTCTGAGGTGGGTGATCACGTTTTCAGTTGGGTGATGCCTAAGAGAGGAGGGTCTGTCTCGCAAGTGGGAAAGCTAATGGGAGGCACGCCCTTCAAGGTACTCAAGAGGCGGGCACAATGATGTGATTAGTTAGCTACTCGCGAAGCTCGCTTAGCAATTCCATGCTTATTCCATGTCTCTTCATGTTTGAAGTACATTCCGTGATCCAACTCATGTAGTGGATCGGGGCGTTTGTTGTTGATGCGCATCAACCTTGAGGAGGGATCAAGACGTATTCCGGCTGGATAACCTGGATCAAAGCTTCTTTGCAACGCAAGACCGCGAGGCTAAATAAGGTGTCAGGGCAAGACTTATAGCACTGAGAGGCAACATAAGAACGCGAGGACATGATCATTGATTATTCGAGGACGTAAGGTACTATTGTTGCTTGAATATTTAATAATCAAATGATTGTGTTAATATGTTTTTTACACAGTGGCAGAGGTGTGCAGAAT
Source organism: Tetrastigma voinierianum (assembly GCA_016808115.1). Classification (NCBI taxonomy): domain Eukaryota; kingdom Viridiplantae; phylum Streptophyta; class Magnoliopsida; order Vitales; family Vitaceae; genus Tetrastigma; species Tetrastigma voinierianum. The sequence continues at coordinate 280,869 of JAEQBH010000731.1, forward strand.
TCCCGCGACTTAAAATTCTTGTTGGAGAAGAAACAAACCCAGCAGCACTGTGATTTTTTATGAAAAATGGCAAAACAGTGATTTGTTGATACCGTACAAGTTGAAAACTTGGAATTTTCTAGATTTCGATAATGAAACGGACTCAATCTGGGTTTGTCTCAGAAGTCTAGTCAGCCTGTGCTGAGTTTTTGTTGAATTCAAGATGTGGCCCATCACTCACTGCTTTCTATAATCAAATGAGTGACATATGATTTAGCTACGATATATTCATGTGTAGATGCCACTTATAACAGGTATGTTCACATAAGAGAGCTATAAGTGTAAAGTGATATATACTTATATGTGTCCATGACATATGGTATATGATCTTCCATGTCATGAAGACACATGTATAAATATGAAAAGAAAGAGTGGAAATATCCTCTTGGTCTAGAAATTAAGGTTCGGTTGAGTAGTATGTAAATAAAAGGAGAAAAAGGAAAGGAAAGAAGAAAAGAAGGGAAAAAGAAAAGAGTGAGAGAAAGAGGAAGGAGGGCGGCGGGTTCTTCCTTAGTTCACTGGTTGCTCCGACAAATGTAATTCATCCGACTCATGAGTAAAGTTCGCTTCATCGCAACGAGGCTACGCCTCAGTAGGGATCTTTCCTACTTTGGTTTATTTTCCAACCTAAGGGCTGTGTGATGGTGTTTTTGCCCTAAGGGGCTGTTTGGCCAAATTTTGGAATGAGATAATGTTGCCCAATTTTGATCCTACACATTGGCCTTAATTTTGGACAGGGTTTTGGTTAGGAAAATGAGGGACTTTGGACTCATGTCCTTCATAGTAGTTGTAGATGCATCTGTGAACTTGATGTTAGGCTTTTGAATCATCTAAATTGGACCTCTACAACCCAAATTATGGTCCATTTCCCAGGACTACCGCAATCAGTTTGTGTCCTAATTTCGGGACTAGTTTTCGGTGCTGATTTTGTACTGATTTGAGACCGTTCCATGGCTGGTTTTGGGGCCTAACTATGGCCTGTGTGAGGTCAGCATTGTGTCCAGGTATTGCATTTCCTGAACTGATTCCACATCCTTTGTGAGTCATGGTTTGAGGCCTGCCAGGCCGGTATGGTCTATTTGTGGGTCCCTCAGGACTGCTCAGGTACCGCAGATGGGTCAATTATGTTATTATGTTCGGGCAATGACAACAGGCAAAGGCCAGGCTAACATCAAATGAATGATTGAAATTTCGTGCTACGGATGTATGGGCCGGTCCGACGCAGCGGCGGTGCATGAATCGGGTCAAATTGTTCAATGGTTGGCAGCGGTCCATCATATGTATTACGTGAGCAGACACGCGCAATATGTGATCGCACGCATTACAGACTGGACATCGCATGACATGGTAGTGAGTGCATGATATGAATCAACACTGCGTTTGGTGATTGATTGGGGGACTCAGTATCGTTGGATGAAGTCCAACTGATTCACACTGTTGCCTACATGAAAATGAAAATGAAAATATGTGTCGGGTAATAGCAAGCGTTGATAGATACCGGTGAAAGACCCTGGCATACGTGGTTATTATAAAGATATTTTTAGGTGGTAGCTTCCCATGAAAGTGTAGAAAGGCGTGCGAAGACCGATTGAGACCTTAATCACGCCTGGGTAAAAGACACATGTTTTGTTAATAAAATTATAATTGGAAGTGAAACATCTAATAAGTTTTGATTTCTAAAAACTTGATTTTGTTTTATAAAGTGATCATTACATAAAATTCATTTGATAATTTGATGCCATTCCATCACACATTACAATTATTGTGTGATGGGAGTCAAGTGATGACTCGATTTTTCATGCATTGAGTGAGTCTCATTCTATTTGCCAGGTATTGGCAAACATTCCATTAGATTTGCATCATTCTATTGGAATGTTGATATATATGTGAATGTGCCTGAAGGAACATTACATGCAGATTGGTAAGCAATACTTCATAGAGTCTTCAATGGCGCGCTCACCTTTTATAGAAAATAATTTGTAAGGAGATAATGGTGACGCTTCATCCTGACAAGAGTGCTGAAGAAAGCCGACCTATGAATGGTATAGTTCTTTTTTTAAAACTTTGGAAAGAAGAGTTTTGACATATGCCTGTATGTAATAGAGTCTGTAATAAAACTCACGATGATATGTTTTGAAAATAACATGCAATTTATTGAATGTATTAACCATCTTGTTAATGGATTGGACGCAGTGTGCCGGAGACAATGTAATAATCCAGGTACTTCTTTCGGGTTCCTCCGCCACAGCTGGCATATCGCGATCAAGTATGTACGTCTTAAAGATCCCATGGAGCCGATTATACTAATGATTGATGTTATAAGTCCACATAGCATGATATCCACGGAGCGCAAATTTCACCGCTTGGTCATCAGGATCCTTGGCTTGGGGTGTCACAATATATCAGGTATTGCTTTGGAGAATTTGAAAACTAGTGGCTAAAAAGCCTACTGATATATTTAACATGTACCTTGATGGACAAATTTATATATTTGAGAAACAATGGCTTAAAATGCCTATTGGATATAATGCTATCCAAAACATGAATAATTATGTACTGGGATGAGTCTTAAACTCATCTATTTTTAATCCATTTTCCAAAGTATTTTTAGAATATTCGCATATGTTTTAATGCTAAATATGGATTATTCACTAACTTTGTGTTTTGGTGTGTTTTAATTTAAAAAGGAGAAAATTTACTGCTGAAATAAGAGAAAAAGCAATTTGCAAACAGCTGAGAAATGAGGAGTTTCAGGTGTCCCAATAACGCCTGCTGTAAACATAAGAAAAACTATTATGACAATATTTCTTTTGTCTAACACAAAGGACTGAATATAGAAGAAGAGCTATGTCACAACAAATGACAGTGTGTCACGACATAACATGAGAGAGAAGCAGCGTAAATGCGAGATGGATGAAGAGAGGATGATGCTGTTATGACAAGGTATCTGCCACAAGAAATTAAAGAGCAATACAGGAAGACTATTGCGACAGATCAGTTAATGTTGCGACACAAGGAAAAATAGATGACATGTGAAAATCATAATGCCAGCATAGATAAAATCTTCTATCATGGCTGACCGATGATGAAACTCGGACCTCAAGGAGACATTGTATGAAGAAGTCATGTTGCGACAAAGTAATGAATGTCGCGACACTAGAAGACAAGGTTTATGGTCCTGACAGAGAAATAAAGTCGCGACAAGTGATGCTAACTTAGTGAACTGACCTAGTTGCAACAAAAAAGCAGGGCTGCAATGCTGGGCACATTACTCGTCGAAGAGAGTTTTAATGTCGCGACAGATATTAAGGTCCTCGCATTACCAAATACAAGCGGAATTACGATAAACAAGATCGCATCGGTCCATCTCACAAAGATTCCTAATCAATATGGTGAGAGCGTCTGTGGTTTTTTAACACACCACACCTGCTCCGCTAATGTAATGTTGATCCTGGGCGACAAGCCCTGTCACACATGAAAACTAGGTCGCGAACAAAACATATTCAACAACACTTGAGACGGAAGTTCAAACACAAAAATGAAGCCATACCAAGAAACGTTGCTGGAGATTAGATTCTGGTCGCCATGTAAATCCTCTCCTGGTTTCAAGTACGCAAATCGGCTGATTTCAACGCAAGAAACGGTTATTGCAACAAGAACTAACAGAATGTCACACGACATTAGAAACTCAGCTGAGACACCTTTGAAGAAGTCTGATAGGAACGCCCACATAACATGTTCGCCAAACCACGAGAACGCCGCACGGCAGACCCACAACTACGCACCTCGGTACGTAAAGTGCAAAAGGAAGCTGAAGAAAGATCCTCCCGTCACTGACGAGAAATCTCGTCGCTGGGTCAGAGTAAACATGTCAGAAACAAATATTATCTACTGCATTATCATGTCATCAGAGAACCCGAAGAAAGAATTTAAACTCCTGTCGCTTGGTCAACACTTTATATTCATGATCATGAATAAAAATCGGGCCAAAATTCTCGTGGATCCACAATGAAGTCCCTAGAATTCTTGCGCCTCTAAACTTCCTCTCAGGCCCCATAAATAGAAACATTCGAGGAAAGCGAGGTAGTCACCGGGCGGAAAACTCATGAGCATCCGTGGAAAGAGCACCTTTGTATTATATTTTTCTTTATTTTCTTTGTCATTAGAATCAATGCAGTATTCTCAATTGCTTCACATACCGAAAACAATTAATCTGTTCAAAAGTTTCAAGCTGAGCTTATTTTGTTGAAGATCACTCCTAATACGGTTGAATCTAATTGAAGGTCCAAAGAGAGCCTAAATCTATTTCTTCACCAATATAGTTGCATGGGAATTTCATCAAGATTAATGAGCTACTCATGATCAAAGCCAGAACCTTCATTTTCAGTCGGGGAAAGGATCTAGAATTAGTTATGACTTTCCAAGTTATGATTGAAGAGCATCTCGACGAGATTCTTCTAATTTGTCTAATTAAATGTTCTTATTAGCGAATTTGTTTCCTAAAGATTAGTGTAATTATATCACTATGACTAAGTTCTAGCTCATTTCCAGAGGCCTTCTCGAGTCATTATTACAGTCGATTCTTATGGAGTACGGACGTACGTCACTAGTGCATGTTGCATCATTACAAGAAGAAATCAATTATTTCCAAGTAAGATTTAATAGACAAATCACCAATTTGGTTCATAATATGAATCAGTTGAGGATCTAATTCAACTAATCCACTTAAAAGATTTTCCCTGGGCTGAAGAAGATCTCTAATTCCTGCAGAATAGATCTTAATCTATGAAAGAGAACCTCGATATCTCCGGCATGAGATATCATTCTATCTATAGAGAGATCCTGCAAATGGCCTCATTCCACAATAAATCCCACCTACAAGGAAATGGCATAGCTATTAGAAAGAAAAATTATCTTCGCATCTGCAGAAAATCTATTACAAGTGATTATTAGACATGTTTTAGAAACAAAAACATGACTTCACACCCATGAAATGTGATGTTGATGGAGAACTGAACGAGAGTTATCTCTCACTCATTTCTGATTCCAATCAATAAGAAGATTGAGATCAAGTAATAGAATTCGACAATTTCACTGGCAACAAGAACCTTATATTCATCCAAGAATAATCCGTTAATGTTCATAATCCAAGATTTTGAACTTTCCTTTCTTTATGAGATGCAGGAAATCTAAACAGCGGGTGAATTTCAATTGAAGTTTACTTAAAAAATTTATATGAATGGAGTTCAAATAATGTGAACTTGGAGGAAGCTCATGTGAAGCAACTTAAATTTATCTAATCTCCGCAACGACATTATCCCATCATCGTCCATTTGTAACGACTTAGCACTTGCGTGATTTTGACCAAACCAAATCCTCAATGAATCCACTGACGCTGCAGATCATTTCTATTAAGGAGCACATAATGCTCACTGGGCCCAAATGCTTGATGCCTTTACACTGGGATTGGGATAATTAGGTCCTTCTGGGCAACAGAGCTTGAACTGATCTAGACACAAAAAGTAAGAAAACTGGGTCAATGCTTGGACGTTATCAGACCAAAGAGCTTAAAAACCCAGATTCTGATTTAAAAAGAGAGAAAGTTGACTAAATACTTTTCTGCTTTGCCAAAAATTCAGAAAACAATTAAAAATCATTTTTAACAAAATATAATTAATGTCATTGATATTTTTGGAAGCCCAAACTGTGATGAGAGACTGATGGTCACCCACCATATTTGATCTCCGCAGGTTTCAAATTTTTCAAAGAAGACTTAAATGATATTAATCAAGCAACCACGCTTCTCCGATACCTAAAATGGCTGAGAATCCCACAGATCCTGAGAAGAATTAACAAAGGTAACTACAAATATGACTAACTCAGAAAGATTAGAGTTATTCTATGAAGAAGATGAAGTAGAGATCTCATGACTTAGATCACCAATTGGGAGGCCTATTATCTGAAGATAGTGCTCTGGAACTCGAGATAATCTTCCATTGAAGCAAAAATTTTTGAGCCTTAAGCCATGGATTACTATAAAGTGAACATCAGTCACAAAGTTACCTTGTAGCGATCCGACGAGCACCCTGGGGGAGATTCATGATGGCAAATACTGCTGTTTGAACGGTGAGATCTGTGATACCAAGTTTCACCAAGCAATTCATTCACGAGACATGGTAGCAACATGTTTGACGTACTCACAGGGATCAATACTTGGGAAGAACGGTGAGCATATGATGAGTGATTTTTCCTCCAACCCTCACTCGCTGAGAAGAGAGAAATAACGCTTCTGCAGGAAGCACTAGAGCTCCCACTACATGGGAGAGATTCCTGCAAAAAAGATTGCAAAGACAGTCCCACATAATAACATAATTCACTCATTTCAGATGGATATTTTACCATGCCATGAATTTATGCCAATTGGTGGTATAATTTGATGCATCTGCCGGGGAAACCTTTAAAGAACAGGAAGAGGAGGTGGGAGGAACCATCAAGACTTGGAAGTCAATGAATTATATGTTCCATCTCAAGTTTCAGAGCATCAACAGATGAAAAGGAAGATACTTCGACAATGATAGAATGACAATGGATAGCTGTTTGATGTGAAGATGAACAATCGGGAAGATTATGGAGAAGAATGCACACCTCACATGGAAAATGGAGCAAATGGAGTTAAGTAGAAGAAGTAGTTGAGAACTAGCTGAGAAGAGCCCCCAATAAGTTGATGAGCTAAGAATATGAATGAGTAAAAAGTTATCACTTAAGCCTAATCCTAACTCTTGCCACCACAATTCTACAATCACACGAGAATCATGAAAAATTTCATATGTAGAGGAGAGCACGAAGCAGGCCTGTGACTTTATTTAATTAGCAATAAAGCTATGCTCAGTCTGCAGTTCCAAATAAACGTAACAGCCAACAGAGGTATTTAAAGAGAGGATAGCCCAGCAAGAAAAGGACTTAATCCTGAAGATCAGGATACTTCATTCTCATATCACAAAAACAAGAATTTTTGAATCGCATGAAAAGAAATTAATCTTCGACAACTTCTGTCAATTAATGAGAAACAAAGACAAAACACTGATGCCTCTTTGAAATAAATCTTGGAGGTACAGGATAGGTAATCAGCTCCAATTTCATAAAAAGCCTTGCATTTGGAAGGTAGCACCAAGAAGGCAAAGATTTAGATGAAAGTATATGAAGTAAAGACATTTCAGAAGAGAAACAAACGGTCAGAGAGAACTTTGAGCTGATAGTTCTAAAGAATCATTAAGAAAAAAAAGAAAACAACATGAATGCAAATCAATCAAGAAGTGGAAGAAGTGAAGAAGCTGGCGCTTTTGCAATCCACCTCCTATTCTCTCAGCCGGGAGATTAGAAAGAAGCCAGGAGAGCGGTGGCTTCTTCAGATTCTGGAACATGTTAAGAAGATAGAGATCAACATTCCTTCTCCATAGATTAAATCAAGATGTCTAAGTATAAATCTATGAAAAATGATATGCAAAGAGAAGACATTGAGAAGTGACAGTGAGCCTGACCCAGTTAACTTTGCAAGGATACGGTAAGACTTACCAGAGAGTATGCAGATCCGGGCAATACTATATCTCAAGGTGATTGTGGATGCTGAATATGGGGAAAAGAATAGTGATTTATAGAGTTGAAGGTTCAACCTGATGCCTCTTGACCATAACAAGATAAAGTCAGGAGTTTCACTCCCACAATATTACTTCATGGCATGGCGACGCAATTGATTGGCTCATCCCTGCGCACCCCGGAAGATGCGAATCGTGAGTTGGAAATTCCTTTGTCTTTCCAAGGACTTTGTGGTCATTGATATGAAGGAAGATGCAACAAATCCGCCATCACGACAGGAATGATCATTCAAACAACACTTTGGCACTTAATGGAGACGAAAGAACCAACTCCAAATCGATTGGTGCTGTTATTTCAATATGAATCATGATTGAAACAAACCCAATCTATCATCATTGCATCAAAAACAAAATTTCGCCGGGCTTCAATTCGTCAATTATGAATTTTCAAAATCACCTGAACGAAAATTTATATTAATTAATATTCTGAGATCTGAAGTTAAAGTTCGTAGTTCCGGAACCAAATAAAGACCGGAAGACATTTAGTATTTGAGAATCACAGCAGAAGGTCCCACAGCTTATGAAGGAAAGCCGTATAAGAAAACAAACAGAGGCTGATTACCGGCAATTATCAACATTTGAAGTGGTACCGCAAATCAGAAATGAAAACCAGCTGATTATTTAATCGATTAACTAGGCCTTGTAAAGAGTTAAAACTGCGAGACTGTAAGAGAGAAGTAATAGTTTGTCGGCAGAAGATTTGAGAAATTAATCACTACCTAATCAAGATAACAAGATCCCTGCCGGAGAGAATGCGGGAACTTCATAGAGAGCACGAGAGCTTCCTAACTCAAAGAATAAAAATATAGTAAGAAAGAGCGCCAACGGCTGAACAAAGCTTATGGATATGTAATCACACAGCCCCTGTGAGCTCAAAGACAATGGTTCAAAGAAGTGAGGTCACCCGGTGATCTAAGCAATGAGAAGGAAATTAAATTATTCTTGCAAGAACCAGATAAGATTTGTTAGCTAGATCACAGAAAAACTTAATCGCTAACAGAAAGATCATTATCCTCATCTTCTATCACTCAAACGTCGATGAAGTGGCGCACTCCTCAATATTATTTTCAATGATGGATTATTCCGTAATAACTATATATTAATAGCTCCAGAGATTAAAGATAAAACTCCAACATTTTTATATGTCCTTATGGCACCATGCTTACATTACTCTGGATTATAATGCTGCATGTTCTCGCCAAATTCTCTGCAGAGCAGATGTTCCTGGCTTTTCTGTCTCGTGAAGGGTTATGGGAAATATTCATGGGATGACTTCGCCAGATCCGGGCCATTTACTGTTGAGAAACTGAAGAACAACATCGGGAGGTGCCACATTTCAAGAATCTTGGCTTAAACAGAAACAAACATTTCATAGAATCAGGCTGGCTTCAGGCAACAAGATTTCTCAACAAATGGATTAGCATCGCCAAGATTGCTATTATAAAACCTCACATGTCACCATACAATGAAGGCACAGAAGCCCCAGGATTACGTTTTGATTTACAAGATTCAATAAAAGACAATCCCCGTGCCACAGTGCACAAAGATAAAGTTTTAAGTTTGGATGACTATGCAATCCGATTGAGAAAATGAACCGTATTATCACTTATCATGTTAACACACCGACCGAACAACACTGAAATTATGTGATGCCAAAGGATATGCAATGGAACTGAGTTGGGAATACAGAACCTGAAAGATATTCATGCCATGGCATTATGCCAGAAAATGATTAATGAGGTACAAGAAAACTATTCAAATTGACAGAGAAGAGATATCGGTACTGTGTTTGCCGGTGAAAAACTAAGCCTGTATATTGGGGTCCCATGTTAGACATACAAGATCATGGTTTAATCTCAAACATCTTAATAAAAGGAAAAGATGGTTAAGATCACTGGGCGGTGTTACCGCTTCGCAAGAGCTTTGACTCGGATCGCGATAGCGGTGTTTCCAATGGGAATTTATTAAAGTATCACTGTTCAGATCAGATAATGAATGACAGAGATATCTAATAAATCTTTCTTCTCGATGATACCATTATGTTATTTGATCAACACCCCAATATTTCAGATATTTGGTGAAACAGTTATCAGGTGGAGTCACGTCATCTGAATCTCAACTCACTGAAGAGAGAGAAATTTCAAGAACTCCCACTGGTAGGATCGATAAGGACAGATTTAATTCACCGCTGTACAGAAGAGGAGCGATATGACTCATAAGGACAGGTTCCAAACACAAGGTGAGGCATGAGAAATGTTCATGCAGATCACCATGATGGAGACACTGGCAGATACACACAAACTCTAAAGCCCTCCGAACTCCAGATCCTTATCATTCACCATTCAAGATTAAGCCTGGAATGGCGTGTTATCGTGACGTTTGTCGAACAAAACTTAAGCAAAGAAATGAATGCTCCTACAAGAACTCGGTAGTGATTATGTGCTGGGGAATGAGACTCATGGGACTTTTTCCCATCATCATTTGACAATATGTACATCCTCCTAATCGGGACATATGCATCCAACAGAAAGCAACAACTTATCTCAAAGATGCCTACCACAAGGTTTGCCTATACAAAGAAACGCTGGAGCGTATTTGGAAGCACTCAGAACAATCATCAAGATGATAGGTGCCATTGCAAATAAAGTTTAAATTGGATGAGTGCATATGAACAAATGATCGACGGAGATCATATTATCAATCCACCAAATGGATAGTTGAATTTAATGTATATTTGGGCAAATCAGAGAAAACAAATGACGTGCAAGCAGACTGAGACTAAGCCCGTAAATGGATATCGCACCAGGGGCATATAGAACTCAGGTTGCGAACTCCCATTAGAATGTCCCCATTTATCAGAGCAGGTGGAAACTTTGTCATCATCTCCTCTTGTACATCGAACACAGTTACAACAACAACAAACTCCACTGTGACTGCCACAGTAAGGAGCAAGGAGATTTTCCAAATGAATTAGAAACCTAAGATTTCAGAAATGAAGCCAAGAAATGCCAGACCCATAAAGGAAAGTATCTGGAGGTGGTATGATATAAAGATCTTAAGGAGAATTGCAGAGAACGCGTCTTCGATGGTAACTCGCAGTTATCTTTGTAAAAACTGGAAGTCAAGATGAGGTTCCATACACAGCAGAGCAAGTACACCTGGATACACTACGGAAGCACCCAACTCATGAGTAAATTCATGCAAACTATGAAGAGATTAAAGCTTTGTCTTGAGAATAATTTGAATAAATAGACCTTGAAGATTCGGTATGAGAGAGAATTTACCAAACCAGCGCGACATCGCAGCCTGGTTCAGCTACACATTAAACCCAGCTTTCTCGTGAGGCAACCCAAGCAGAAGCCTTGGCTTCTTTGTCGCATCCTTATGCTTATTGATTATTTTTGCATTTGAAGCTTATCTCTGATTGTTAGTAGTTTGTTAGAAATTTATCATTTTCAAACATGTTTCACGATGGATGTGAAAGATGAACAAGAATTAGCAATTATTTTAAAGTATGCCGCTCTCAAACCAATTTACAGCAAATTATTGCCAAGGAGATTCATTCCTTCAAATTTTTATGATAATAATGCATGGTTGAAGTTCGAGAAATTATGATTTCCAGAGTTTTTAATGATTCAGATTGCAATCATGCTATGCCAAATGGTCTCTGACGGGAATATTTTTATTTTTGCAAATGATCGTTGTTCATCATTGAATTAAATGAAATTTTATTTCTATAAATGTTCTCACGTTTTAAATTAACATTAATTCAAGTAGGGATTAGTCAATGGGAAGGTGGTTTAAACTTGGTAATATTTACTGAGAATTTAAATCTTTGTCAGCACACTTGAAATCATTATAATATTGTCACTTCACGCAGAATAATATTGAAAAGCCTCTAGTCAGACCTCGATTGTGATGAGCAGCAGTAAACTTTAGTATAATGTTGAAAAAGAATGGTCAGATACTTCCTTTATGTTGCAATGCATAATAATTGAACTCAATTGAAAGCAATCAACAATGGTGTGACACAGAATAAATGTTATATTATAATTCAATGAATGATTTAAAGAATGCGTCATTATTTACTTGTCTCAACGTCGAATATACTTTTCCTCGTACATGAGTTATTGTTGGCCCGCGGCCAAGATTTCACACCAGCGATAGGATTGTAACTGTAAATAACCTTGGCGTTATTCAAAATTAATGTTGGTGTACCAAAAAAGGCTGACGGAAGTTTTTAAACTGAGGAGTCACAACATCACCTGGCTTTCGTCGTGTTGTTATTGTGAACTTAATCATTAGTCTATTAATATAATAACAAGAGAAACATGATTTATTGAGTCATTAATCCAAGAATTTTTCAAATCAAGGCTGCCCTTTCAATCATTTCATCATTCATATTTGACATAATCCTCCTACTTTCTTCTAATTAAAACCCTGACTCAAAGAATCCAACTAAATCCAGAGTCAGAATGATAGAATCGTAATCTCAACCAAATTCAAAGGGAGATGGTATGTGATTATGTACAGGGAGCTGACAGGTTCATCGAATCTGAAACTAAACAACTGCCAGAACCGTTGAGTAGAATCAAAACTGCCCAAAAGAATACAGAGAAAGAACACAGTCTATGCTCAGCAAATAAAGAACTGAAGATCATTAAAGATTCATCAAGATGGAAGCTACTCTTTCTGAGTATAATCTGTTTGGCCAAAAAGACGAAGGTAGGGGTTTTGGTACCTGTCACCCACAGACAATCTAGAAAGGGGTCGAAGCCATTTAATTACAAACTACCCGTCATCGGTAGGTAGTTTAGGAATTTGAGGCTGAATATGAAGAGGATGAAAGAATGTCATCACGGTAAGGCTCATGAAAAGGGTTCCATGGGCCAAGCGCGAAAAGATCAATGAGGTGTTCGCATCAAAAGATCCCAAAAAACATTCAAGTACAAGAAACCACAGCGAGCCAAACCATGAAGATTCGTAAATTTCTCGATGAAGTGAAGGGAAATGGAGCTCAACAAAGAAGAATCCCCATGAAACGGCTCGCACAGCTCCTTCACGCAGCTAAGGTGATTTTATTTCATCGCTTCACATCGCCCTCAAACCGCATCTGGCTACCGGTCGCGAGAGTAGTTAACATTCTCGTGTCCCACCGGCGCGTTGCACGTTTAAGATAATTGAGTCATCTATCGAAGCCTTCGTGTACCAAAGCGGAATTGATCCCCCATCATCCGCAGCAATGATCACCGCCAGAGAATTGGCCGAGTTCATAGAGGCAAAAAAGAAGAACCCAAGGTCTTTCTGACTGATGTGCGTTAAAGGCCCAAAGAATGCAGAAAGAAATGGAGATTGTAGAAAACGCCAAAGGAGCTTCCGGAATTGGAAGAAAATGAAGAATTAGGATAGACAACCCGCTGAGAGGTCGGGCTCTCAACGAGGAGGAGATGCGTGAACAAAAAAAGCCTAATCCATTCACCTCCAATGGGTGAGACTTTTTGAACCAAAGAGAGTGCCCAGAGCAACCAAGAAAACGTTGAAACTATGACGCCGGAGTTCCGGCGAAATAGCTAAATTTTATATATATGGCAGTGCACGCGGAGCGCGCCGAAACGTAAAACAGAGAAATTCTCGCAGCCTTATCGCAAGTTGAGAACAACAATGGAACTAAATGCTCGCCAAAGAGATGAGGTCTTGAAAAAGGAGAAAATGAGAAAAGGAGAGAACAAATCACATCACAAAGGTTTGGATTACTATCATAGATAAATCAATCTCTTTACAATTAATTGCTAAAAAATGGACAGAAGACGTCGAATTTTCTTTGAGAAAGAGAGGTGGCTGAATTCAAGCTTCACACGCCTACATATGAAGAGGGGTTTAAATATCTTTACAAAGACCATCCAAGAAACTGAGTTTATGGAGAAAAGAGATAAGAGCTAGAGATGGGGATAACAATCAAGGCATTGCAATTGGAAATTATTAGTCTGATCGTAATCAAATTTTGGTGAAAGATAACATAGTGTGCTCACTGAATCAAGGATTCAGAATACTGGCCAGACTAATTGGTCAATTGAGTATACAATGAATACTGCTTCTTTCAGAGAGAAGAATCACTCAGCCAGAAAAGATGAAAAGCTTTATGATTCATTCCAAAGTTCCTTTCCACTTACCTTCTAACTCAATCTCCAAACCCAGTAAACTTTCACTCTACAAAAGAAGGAGATAAAAACCCCCCAGAGCTCGTTTTCTCCAACCAACCCAACTATTCTTCATCACCTCGTAGGGCTCCTAAAGCCCGGCTTCTAATGCAAATAAATTTTAGTAAAAAACATCAGTTCATTCTGCGTTTTTCTCGAATGCTTGTTTTAATCAATTTTCGGTTTTTACCGCTGGGTCATCCAGCTGGTTGAACAAAGAAGCAGAAACAACCACTTTGATAATATTGTCTATTCGTCAAAGATGTTTAAAGTGGAAAGTTCAGACTTGAGAACAATCGGTTTGTGGTTGTATTGTCGGTGAGAGCTGAACGTGCATAATCAAATAAACTTTAATGATTAAAATTAATTAATGTGCATCACAAAACAACCAACAAATCAACACATAGATGAATGTGGTGCAAAATAAATCCCAATTGAAAAGGTAGCTGTGTGTTTAGCCGTGAATGAAGTCAATGACCGCATTTGTAGGAAGATGTACTAAGGAACACAAATAAGACTTTTCAGATCTGAGTCAGAAATAAATAAGTCAAAACTCCTAAAAGCAGCACATGGTCAAAAGAGTCCTTAACAATTAGGACATCTTCTCATGCTCATTCACAAATAATTAGTCCAAGGTCCCAGAATTTGTTAGACAGATTAGTCAAGTAAATCAGCAATACCACCAATAGGCGATATAGTCATTTTTGGAAGCTAGCCTTTCAAGCCTACTCCTCATAATATACCAAATGATATACTCAGTTCCACTGAGTCAAATTGCCACTTTTCACGGGAACTCAGCTAATTAGAACTTTCTAAACTTTCTTCATTTAACTTTATTTAAAGAACTTTGCTGCCCAGAGGTTTGAAAATCGGAAATGCAAGAAATGACAAGGATTGAGAATGTTATTTTTAATTTGGGGAAGGAAAAACAGAATGAAGGATGGGGCCAGAAAGAAAAGAACAATGAAGGAAAGGAAAGAAATGCAAAGAGAAGAAGTCAAATATCAGAATTAGTTAACGGAAATGTTTCTGTCTCAGGCCACCTTCTTGAACAATTGTCTATAGGGGTGTTTAACACCTAGTAAATTTAATGCTAACTGTATGGGAGTCGTTAACCCAAAAGTTCTCTAAGAGTGGTAGAAAGTCTAAAAAGACAAAACATTGCAATATTCCATACGTACTGGGCAAGTGAGGTAAGAAAACAGAAAAGTGGTTTACTATGAGGATCGACGATAAGAACTGGACAATTGGCAAAATAAAATTTTACAAGATGAGAGTGGTGCAAGATATGAATATCACACCGCCGAAAATTTTTCTAACATCAAGAGAAAGAAAGGGAAGATAAAGACACAAAGATGCAAAAAGTGAAAGTTTCCGAATCGGCAATTTTTTTACGCCCAATTCAATTATCCACCCCACAATCAAGTCAAACTCCATAAGCCTAAAAGACCACTGATCTGAAGGTTAGAGTTTGTGGTCACATTAGTGAGAGATCAATGCGAAAAAAAAGTTATAGGGATTTCAAAACATATACGTGATCCAGCTCAATCAAAAGGATTGAAGGACTTAAATGGCGAGAAGTTGTTAGCCATTCATCACACACTCATGTGGATCACATTTTTGAATTGACCGAATCTGTTTACATTTCAGAAGCCGCTTAGTTCTCAAGGCTTGCATGGGGTAAATTTGGTGTAATTTTCTCAAGTATGAATTGATAACCACAAACCAAGGCAAATCCCATTAATTAGTTTCTAATTCTGTGAGGCCGATATGCGATCAGAGAAAATGCAAAAACAAGTCCTTAAAAATAAAGTCAATTGTTTGAAATGACAAATAAAATACTTTTCTCTTCTTTCTTTGTTTCTGTGAAAATGTACAAAACTTTAAGTTTGGGGGAATTTGATATTCCAACCTTGCTGTTATTTAAATCATTTTTCCTCGCTGGCTTTAGTATATTCAGATATGTTTTAATGCCAATATGGATTATTCACCAACTTTGTGTTTTGTAGGTTTTAATTTAGTGCGAGAAAAATTTCAAGGAAAAAGAAAGAAAATAGCACTACAAAAGTAGTTTATGTCGTGATAGAGTTCAGTCGCACAACTGCTCAAGAATGGCCAAGAAATCTGATTATGACAATGATTTTTCATCTAACACAAAAGACCCTGATTTATAGAACAAAGGCAAAGTCTTCGCGACAAATGACAAGATGATACACTACAGGTCATGAGAATAAATTGAGGAACAAGTGGAGATGAAGCATTAAAGAGAGATGATGCATAATAAAGGTATTCATGTCACCACAAGAAATCAAGAGAGAGTTAAACATACAGAATAATATGATTACAGAATAAATCGCTGAATGTGCGCACACAAGGAAAATAGATATTTGACCATGCTCCATGAGAACTCCTGTCACAGACATTGATTACTAAAAACTTGGAAAACTCTTATACTTAATCATGAATGGAAGTTATGTCTAAGAATTAAAATAATGAGTCTGTTCTAATACTGAAGATAAGGCTCTCCGTCCCTAATGGAGAAACAAAGCTCCACAACAAGTGATGCCGACTAGTGAATTGATCCGGTTGCAACAGTTATTCCACGTTGTGGCGACATGCTCTCGGCCTCCAAGATAAATTCTCGACGTGCCTCAACAGAGCACATTAAGGTCGACACGTAAATGTTTAAATCACATGAAAAACCATATCACGACAGACTTCTTTTCCAGGCATCCCCACACAAAGATTCCAAATTCATGCTGCAGCATGAAGTCCCTCTGTCGCCACACACAAAACAGAACGGTCGACCACTGGCAGATGGAGCCAGAAGGGCAAGTCTGATTCGCTACATGAAAACCAGGTCGCTAATGCAAAGTGCCCATATATAAACAATCACGTTGGGATCATACCAACAAAAACTAGTTTCAACAAAACAATAAATGAGACAAGACTCTATCGCGACAGACTTTCCTAATCACAAAATTGCGAAATGCTTCACAACAAGGCAAAGGTAACATTATTATAATAAGAACCAATAGAAATGTTATCACTGACATAGAAACCTCGGTCGCCTATTACGTAATTTTGAAGAAGCCGCTACGGAACAATGTTGTAACACTGTCAATGCTCCAACATGCAATTGGTTTCAGCAAACACACGATAAATTCTGCCGTGACACAATGGAAGTGTGGGAATCCACACCATGGCACGTAAAGTGTTGGAAAAAGCCAGCAAAAGACTTTATCGAGATATAGGAAACCTGTTCTAATGTAATGCCTATGTTGTACCGCAGAACTCCAGAATTAAAGAATTAAACTTGTCGCTGAACACTTTCAAGTCGCTGACCAAGAACAATTTTAAAGCCTAAATTTTTGGGGATCCACACCGAATTTAGCCTGGTCATTTATAAATAGAAACATTGAGAAATAAAAATTAATTGTGAAACTGGGACTTCGGGGAGCTGAGACTTTGTACATTATATTTTTCTTTTATTTTCTTTTCAATAGAATTAGAATTGCATGATTTGAATTTCTGAGCCATTAGATTTGAAATTAAAGGAATTGAAATAAGCCAAAGCTTAGCTATTATTTTTGTTGAAGATCATCCATTTAATTATTTAATCTAATGAAGTCTAAAGAAAGTCAGAATTTTATTTCTTCAGCTATCATAAACAGGTATCGGAAATTTTCCTCATGTGGGTACATTCCAAGGTTTACTAATGACACTTTCTGAACCTAACTCCGTTGGGAAAGATCCAAGTTATGGTCTTCCTCAAAACAGCGTGATATCTCGACAAGGAATTTCTAATTTAGTCTTCAATTGGTGTTGAACTGAAGCGAAGAACTGTTTCCAACACAGTTTACTATACCCACTACACCGCTGCTCAGCCCCATTTTCCGTGTTCCTCCGAAAGACACAGAAAGGGAGATTCCTTAAGAGCACGGATGCATTATTTAGGGCAATATGTTGGACACATTTAAAGAACCACGAGCTCTAGTGATTACTGTGGATAAAATCACTCACTTATTCATTGGTTTAATAGAATTAGTTTGGTGGATTCCATCATCTTTGACCCATACCAAGATTCTCTCCCGGGCCTTGGTAGCGCATCTCATCCAGCAATAGATCAACTCAAGCAGAAACTCTCAAGATCTCAAGGATGAGACATCATTCATTCAGAAGATTCAGCAAATGGCCTTGCCTCAAAGGCAATCTATAATACAAGAAATGAGTATGGAAGCAATAGAAAAGAAAAGGTTCTATCTATGGAGAAAATCATTTACAAGTGAATGGGTTGGATGACATAAGCCTAAAAATAAACATGACTTTTTGATCAGAATGTATGCCATGGCGAAATCCAAACTTATATTTATCTTGTTTCTTTGATAAGATTTTCGATATTTCTCCAATCCGCTAGAAAGAATGGAATTTAGAATATGCGGTGCAGAGAACTGATGTAAATTTCACGCAGCCAAAGCGAAATCCAGCTGGCTCACTAGCAATAATCTGATTCATGTCCATGGTTCAGATTCTTTAAATTTTCCTTTCTATAGATGTAGAATTTAACAATAGATTTCTAATTAGGTTGCAAACATATGATGAAATGGAAGTTCAAATGAGTGCAACCTGGAGAAGCTAGTGGGTGCTGAAACTTAAATTTATATGATTCGGTGGGGAAGATATCCCACTTTGTTCACTTAAGATATTCCAATTTATCTGCACACCCTACTAAAAGATTTAAACTCAACTCACCCTTTACACTTGGTTCAATAACAACAGGTTTATTATTGTTATTGTTATACTTACTACAATGCTTGTTACTTACCTTGATTAGATAATAGTTATTTGGTAATGTGAAAGGTGAATTTGATATATATAGCAAATGGTCATTTGAGTAACATGCAGCTAGAGAAAACTTTGAATGTTTTAGAAAAATGGTGGCTAAAAAAGTCTATTTATTTAAACATAGACTATAATTATCGTCCTTAAAGGATCGTGAATAAGCTCAATTTTGGGAATACAATTTTCTGAGATAATGAAGAAATACTTCTAAGGTATTTCCCCATTAATGAACTCTTTAGTATTATCCGTGGAAGCTTAACCCAGATGCTTGGTAATACTGGAGATGGTACCTCAAAAGATCCTTCCTCAAGAGACCATTTGCCCACTTTCTATCTTTGAACTAACTGGTATAATCTTCTAGGATAAGATCTCCTACTTTCGGCTTTTTTCTCACCTCCTTTGTTAGGAATGAGCCGCTTATTTTTTTTTGAACCAACATATCGCTGAAAGCCGTAATACTCTTCATCGTCAGAGATTCAGTCTCCATCACCATTGCCTCATCATACCTTGGAGAGCAAGGCCATTTTTCGTCAGTAGAAACCTTTCTGAGAAGGCAGACTCTATCATTAGGATTACTACATTCGTCCATATGCAAGAGACAAGAAAGATAATTTTATAAACTCCCTTTTAGAAGTCTGTAATTCACAATGCCTTCGTGACAAAACTTCCAGTGCCAGCCTCTAGACTCTCAACCCAATATTTTCTCCCAAGATCCCATCAATACCTCTGCTGATGTTTATCATTCCATTGGCTTATGACAGAAAGAGCGACTTTATGAGCTGTATCCCATAATCTACAAGAAAGTTTTTAATTCATTCTTCCTAAAGTAAACATTGTTCTTGACAGTAGGAAAATTAATGTGAAATCCTCCAAACTTAATTAACAATCAACTCCCTTTGACAATTAGATCACATTCTTTTTGCTTTTCCGGCGTGTGCACCACCGTACCACTCAGTAAACATGCCTTCCAAGAGTCATTGCGATGAGTCGCTGGATTCTACGATGTTGATGAATTTTTTCCAAATTAAACCATGAATTCAATCCTTGAACGACCATGATTTTTAATATTAACGTAATAAACAACAATCCTCCCATATCAATATTTATGGGGCATTGGGTTTCAATATTCAAATCTTGTATGTAAAAGTAACCCTTTGTGAATGATTGGCCAAAATAGTTGTCTTCTGAATTTGAATCAACATTGATATTTACGCCCGACACGGCCCATAACCTTCATGAACTTTGTTTTATAACTTCCATTTATTAGAAAGATATACCTCTTGGCAACAACCCATCGGCTTTCCGTGATACCCCTCCTCTGCAGAATCAAAAAACTTACTGAGTCTTCCATTTGGCGGAAACCTCTGCTTCGACCCTCTCAACATTCTCAAACTCTGTTCTCCACCTCCGTGCAATGTCTATGTCATTATTGAAGATGTTTGAAATGATCTCTCTCTGAAAATTGCATAAGGATTCTTCTTCAATTATACTGTTTTTTCATGGTTACCTCTTCACCTATTTTACACTAGAAGTATTTGGTTGCAACGCTCACACCTCTCTATTTTGAATCCTAGGCACATGTTCAATCTACATTATCAAAGGAATCTAACAATTGAATGGCAGCAATAAAGTAAGATGCTAAGAGCAACCCAGCGCAGCACTTATACTTCAGACCACATGCCAACTCAGAACTCTTACCGATTCTAACATCTTTTTCCCTAAGTCTCAACAGATCTCGGGAAGCTGGACCCACCCTCCAAAGTCATTACTGGTCCTCGATTGTTATGCCTTCTCAAAGGCCAACTTAAAAAAGATACTTAAGCTACTCTTTTCTTAGGAATTATCACTATTCTGCAACTTCAATTCGAATTCTCCTGCAAGGTTTCAACTCAACACCTTGGTGACCATGCGTTCCTTCTTCTCAGCTCCTAAATCTAGCTCCACACTTTGCTCTATCCCAATATCTAAGAAATGATGATCAGTTAGAAATCTCATCAATGCTGTCCGCACCATCAAATTTTGGAAACAAACCACGAATTATGATTGTGCCATGGACCATTTAATAATCCCCTCCTTGTAATTAGTGGCCTGCTAAAGCACGCCTATAAGGTCGGCCTGAAGAAACCATATGACTCGAGAGACTTGATCATAAAGTCTTAGTTTAATACAAAGCAAGCATTAAACACAAGAATCTTTCTAATTGGTATCTGTTTCGTAGTGGATTAGACTTACTAAACATTATACAACCGCGTCATGACCCTTTTAGGAGTCGTTGAGTTTCAAAGATAATCCATGACACCTACTATACGATGAATATAATTTAAGTGGATGACCTTGTATATGAGGCATTAAAATATGAGCTTCAGAAAAAGTTCTCAATCTGGCTCAAAAGGTTGCTTGATGTCTTTCCCCTCCCAACTAAATCCTTCATGATTCTTTCCAGTCACTGCTTATGAATTCCTTGGCTCGAAGGTTCAGCGTTAGAGATAAATATTCTTAAATAATTTACTTCTAACCCGGCAATCGGGAGAGTTCTTTCTGTTTGAGAAAATACATAATGTTTTTCTTCGTTCATCCAACAGAGTCCTTTGCAACTGTAATCCAAGGTGTCTCAACACTAACTCCAAATGCACATTGAGTGATTGTTTTCAACCGATGATGTCTCATCCTTTCAAAATTTCTTAGATGATCTACATATGTCTACTAGCTTTAGACTTAATCGCACAATGAGTCATCACCGTGTATACCACGTGAGGCTCAGCAATATCGTGAAACCCGGCATTCAAGCATGCCCTATGGTATATTCTTCATCATGGGCTGAAATCCGGTTTATAACTAGAGAACCATTCATGTGCGCACAGCAATTCATTTATTAGTACAGGTCGACCAATATGTTATAAATAGCAACGCTGATGTATCTCTGTAGCTTGGCCCTAAAAGTTCTATTTTTCTTCACTCACAAAGAAATCAATATCAAGCTAACCATTAAACATACCTTTGTAGCTTCGATTAAATTCTGCTTCAAGAGTTTCACTTCTCTTTAACTTCCGCCATTTCCCACATCCTTCTAGGTTGTTGGAAAAGCACAGACCCCACCAATGGAATACATGTTCAAATGCATGTGTCTCTATCCAACTCCATATTCATCTGTGAATCTTAAGCGAAGTAATCTTTTGAACTCTACAATAATGATATGACAAGGCACCGCCAGTGGTAAGAGATAATCATAAAGTATTCGGTTCTCCATAGTGCCATAACACTCTTCCAGATCATGAACTGAGGCTTGTTGTTCTTCATTTATGAGTCGTTCCCAAATCTTCAATATGAATTTCTTTCTTCCTTCATCTAATTCTTCTTCATAAAATCCATCACTCCCAAATGTGTTCCTCCTTTGAACTTTAATATTTTTCCTAAACTCTCACTACTTCACTCTATCAGCAATGATCTTCTCTCACATGAGAATACTTAGTCATCGATCTCTTCAATGATCAGACCCTTTATCTGCTTGAAAGGCACGACAGCTGTCTTTGGTAGTTTGGTGCTAGTTCTGAATTTAACTGCAATATCTTCTGAACTCCAGCTAATATTTCTCATCTCCATTTTCTCGCTTTGAATTATCACCAACTTTATCATAAACCCAGCTGCAGTACAGAATTATAAAGTTTCTCAATGGAAAGGAGTTTATCTTCATACTACTTTATTTCATCATCTCTTCCATCTGACATTACTTACCAATTAATTAAAACAATAGGTACCTATGAATGAGATCATAACACACCACTAAAAAGTGAATCAGCCTCTCTTCCCAGAAGCACACTTTAGAAGCTAATTTAATCCACAAAGAAAGCTGATATAAAGTCTACTTACCCAAAGGGATATTAGAGTACGCCGAGTCTAGAGATTCTCAGTGAAAGTTGATACAAAGATTTCTCTGTTAATTAATCAACAATAAGTTCTTCCTGGTAAGCTTTTAGAATTTTATCTATGTACCTGGTTATTGACTATTGATCCATTATCAATCAATTCCGGGACAATGGCTCGGTTGGAGCAAAGTAAGGCTCAGAGGTTCTGGGCGCTTGTCAGCTTCCCATAGTCAGATTTTTCCGAAGATCACCCGGGTCCCGCTCCTTCAAAAAGGAGTCACGCAACGGTGACACCCCAGTGACTGGCGCTTATTCTGCTGCACTTCTTTCACTCCACCGGGCTTTCCATCTTTTTTTGACTTGAAGAAATTTGGTAAAGTTAGAGAAATGGTAGAACATTTCAAAGAAATAGGAAATGTACCTATCAAAATAGTCCTAACCCACTCTTCCGCAGATCTCAACTGTAATCATCACCTCAGGTTTCTTCCAAATATCATAAGGTTTTCTGGAGTAAGCATTACTTTTCTCTCACTCGCCTGGTCGCTTCTAGACATTTCTTCAAGAAATTACCTTCTCTCCAGCAACCTCACTCTACATCTTTTTTTTTTTTTTTTTCGAGATATGGCGTAGCTATAAATTTCTTATGTCAGACCACATGCCACTTTTGTCCATGTGAGACAAAGAGGGAGAACAACAAACCTTGGAGGTATTAAGTGTTCACGCCTTTTCCCTCTGGAAAAGTATGTCTCTCTTTTGGAGAAACATCTTTCATTTGGAGGATTTCTCTTTCTAAATTTCTTATTTTGAATGGTATGGATACCTTCCATTCTTTTTCTCTCTTCAGTCAGAGACACTCTTCTTGGCCATAAATTATCCTTGGCTTAATCAGATATTGCTTAAGAATACATACCGTTTGACTCAAAAGTACTGGAGAAAATCTCCCATCCTTTTTCTATTTAGTACGTCAAATCAATAAAGATCTATAAATGATCGGTTCACCGCGTAAATGATCTTTCAATTAATCACTAGATGTATTTATTTTTCAGAACTCAGATTCTCATTATCATGTTCCGGATAATATTTCGGAATTCAAACAAGAATTAGTACCAGCTTATTACAAGAGAGTTATGATAATTACAATATACTTTCTCTGGCCCTCTCGTGGAGCCGGTAATCCCAGGAATGCATGAGATCTTCCTCAGCAGAAAACAAGATTTCAACCTTTGCCACATCAGTATACCGTACTTGTGTATTAGAGGTCTAATGTACTCTTCCATAAGTTAGGTGCTTTTCCACCAATAGAGGCAAATGAACTGAAACATGTACTTAGAGATCTCGCTACTAGCACTCTTCACAGCATAATCACTCCTAGTTGTAAGTTTCCATGGAGGTCTTTTCTTTTGTTTGTTACTCTTTCCCTGAGTAATCCTTCATACTTTGTTACCTTAGTCGCATGCTCATAGAAGTCCCATAATTTATTGAATTCTGAAATTTCTTCCTCAACTCTATATCAAGTCCCATTTGGACCATCGTCACGTACTCTATTAGGAGATGAATTTTGCATCTATTCTTCATTATTTTGAAATGAGTAATGAATAGCTATGTTGATTCTCCATCTCGTCAGCTTCTGGATAATTTTGCTATGCAAACTGGTGTCTAACTCTGCATTCCTGTGAACTGTTCTCCATTCCCACCAATCACCATAATATAATTCCTTGACAATATTGTGCGCTTGGCAAAAGAAAAATCAAGTTAATGAGTTAGAAATAACTCTGAGTTCAAGTGTGGGGATTCTCATAGTTAGCCAATTTCTCCCACACACCCAGACTGCAGAATTCAATACATGCTCCAAGGTGGATCAACTGCCTCCTGCAGAGAATTATACCCCCTTAGGGTAAGGATTCTCTCCGCCCATTGTCTCCAGATAAGACATGCTTTTATATAGAATCTTAGGTAAATGACTCACTGAGGCTCGCTCGTATAGCCTATGTACCACCTCCCTGCGACTACCCAAGCTCCCGCAGGAAAGGGCAAAGGTTAGAGATTTGCTGCCCTCTATTAGTACCTACTACAGTTGAATTAGCACGCCCACAAACATCCCCCCCCCCCCCTCCTCTGCACTCCCGCAAAGGATGTGGCTCATTGTAGGCTCCTGTGTCAGGTAACTATGTTTGTGTTAACCAAACAACCTTGAGGAGCCATTGTTATAACTAGATTAGAATGTTTGCCATCGACATTTGTCGGTTCCATCCTTCTCCTGGCTGGAGGAAGATATCAATTTTTAACCCAGATAGGCTGCGCTTCTAAGCAGATCCACATGCCTCCCGAACTATGGGCGTATGCCCCGAGTCCGATAGTTGCTCAGAGGTTAAGAAGCAATTTCATCTCTCTATTGTCTAACAATTCTCAGAAACATCTTCATGAGGAAGTCCTGACACTGAGATTGTTCCTCGCTTTTTCGCGAACAACCTTAGCTCTTTCTTGCTTTGCATTGTTCAATGATGAGTCTAAACTCATATAGTTTTAATCATTTTTTTCAGTGCTGTCTTGGTGCCATGAAAGTAATTTAATGTTGAATTATAGAATATTTAATAAATTTCTGATATTTTATAGATTTAAATGAAAAATAGACACACAAAGAAGAAAAGTAGAAAAATTTCCTTGCTAAGGCAAAGAAACTTCATTCGAATAAATAGAAATTTTATAAGCCGTTACAAGAGATCTCAAGAAACTACTGTGGTTGGTGTCGCAACAGTTGAAGCGCTATGTCGTAACAAAAGATCAGTTTTAAACTCCTCTAAGCTAAAAACTGAAGATTGTTGCGACATTACATAACTCTATCGAGACATAATATGTGAGAGATTGACTCAGAAATGCCAACAAAGAAGTGAGTGTCGGCGACATAAAGCGAAATCGAAGACAAAACTTTGTCAGACAAATGACAACTCCGTCGCTACATTGGATCGGCGAAATGGCGAACCCGTCGGACATTTTTCAAATCCTCTCTGCATTACATAAAGAATCGATGATGGCATAAAGATCCGTCGCAACATAAGAAAACTCGCCGTGACACAAAATCGCCGCTGAAGCGAAGAGAATAAATTCTCGTCACGACAAAGGCTTTCATGTCGCACGCAAATACAACGGTGGTGCCGGAAGTGAAGTATGTCGCGAACAGCGAAATCTATTGTCACAAAAAGATGAAAAGAATTGCAAGATGAACGTGTTGCGACGTTAAAAGTATGTCACGCACACAACGAAGAACTCGGCGCGCGGCATCTCTCGCCTTGACAATGACTGGCGAAAAGCGGGCCGGAGTTTTGTCTCATAATAATCAAATCCTATGTCACGACAATAAACGCAGTAAGAAATTTCAGAATTTAAAGAAAACTATAGTCGCACAGAAAATGGAAGAGAATGAAACTGGCTAAGATTGAATGAGTTCACGACAGGATTTAATAGCAGAAACAATAAAGCAGCGCGCGTTTCGTTCGTAAGTAAATAGAAAAGTCATCCACTCAATGAATAAAGATCAAAGAAGAAAATATGTCACGACATCTTCAGAGTTTGTCGCGACACAGAGTTCAGTCTCAGCAATGCAAGACAACAAGATTATGTCGCGACAATAGACCCATGCAACAGTAAGAAATGTTGTCGCAACAAAAGAAAGTATTATCAAGACAGAGATTGAGAAGAACCACAAAAAAGGTCAACATGTAAAGAATGTTGCAACAAAGTTGGAAGAAATGAGGTAGAAGTGCGCTCTCTGTAGCGATTAAAGAAACTATACAGCATTAAAATGAAGATGAGAATGTAAGATCCGTCAAGATAGTTTGGCGTTAAACATTTCAAACTTATGTCGCAATATAGAGTAAGACTGAAAGACAAGAAGTTTTGTCATGACAAAGAAATTTATGTCGCGATAGAATTCCAGGCAACAAAAGCCACGTTGTGTTGCAACAAAAGCCATGTCGCCATTAATAAAACACTCATGTCATGACAAAAGACTTCAGACAATCTCAAAGCAAAACCATGTCGCGATTGCCAATTATGTCGCAAACAAAGGCACGTATATGGGAGCATGATAATATGTCACGACGTAAACTACAAAAAGTGTGGACAAGAGATGGGCACAAAGATGGCGGAACCAACAGGATTTAACTTTCTATGTCATAAAAGTAATTAATCAATCATAATTTTTTGGGATTCGGTTCTTAGCCTAGAAGTGCGTGCTTCACCATTTTGGAAAAAATTCAAGTAAATAGGACTCCATATAGGGCACTATGCTGTGAAGCCTTCCGCCAAACCAAGAACTTCTGGGTAGTTAGAACTCCTTTGTATATTATTTTCTTTTTATTTATTTTCTTTTATTTTTATTTTCTTTCATTTAGTTTTTAGAGTAGCATTTTAGTTAGTTTTTTTTTTTTGAACTGAGCAATGATCAAAGCAATTTCGACTGCCTTTTATCTGCAAAATTATGTTTTCTATTACCGTTTGGGAATAATGAATTTGGAAATTTTCAGAGTTCATCTATTTCAGCCGTTTGCAATTTCGTGAATTTTCACAGCCTAATCAGTTAATCATCGTTTTGTAATCCAGCTTTAAAAGACTGAGCTCCAATCCGATTGGATCATTTAATTATTGTTTTCGCCTCAACTCTGAAAGAATGTCATAGTTCAAAATCTCGACTTATTTTAAATGGCATTGATTTGTATATTGTTCAGAATTTATTAGTAGCTTGTATCCAAAATGATCAGATCTTGCTCGATTTCTAGAAGTCTCTCCGAGTGACACGAAGATCGAGATTCCCCGAGAGTACGAGCGCTATTTAGTGGGTATGTTAGACTAATATTATGAAACTAATGAACTTTGAAGGACTACTACAATCACCAATATCATGGGTATGAGAGTACTAGTCGATGATATACCTGTAAATTTCAAGCTTCTTTATCAAAGGTTTCTCCTCCGTCTCGATGAAAGGATCTTGATTCGCTTTAGCCGAGATCTAATCAAGGACTGAGAATTTTAGTCAATCTCACTTATGAGATGCCAAAATCAACTTGGGAAGGCTTGCATTATCCTCGTTTATAGGGGCAAACAAGCCTTCGCCCTAAGAAAAGGGTGAAGTGTTAGGATAGTGCCTCAGAAGTATGAATTTGTATTTATGTTTTATGAAATTAATAAAAGCGCCATATTTTATTACATTTAGCTTAATTTGCATAATGTATGAATGAAACGCCGAAAATCCCATATTTATTAATAAAACGATAACTCAAAGTATAATGCATATGTACAATTCAGAGCATCTGGTGCTTATGATTATAATCAAATTGTCTAATAAATTAATTCAGTTCGGGATCTTCAAATTAAATATTACTGGGCGTCCGCTATCACAGAAATTGAAGTGACTTTAATCCCGTCACTAATGTGGCGACATTAAAGTGGAGGCTCCATATATAATAAGATTATATAGACAGACCAAGGCGTAGTTTCTTTAATTCTTTAAATACCGTTTGTCTCAAGAATTCAAACAAATACTGCCAGAGCTGATCATATATACACAGATCGGCTTCTCAATCCCGAGTAGTCATAGACTCCTATTTATGTCAACCCGCCTTTGAGTCATGGGTTAAAAGCTCGTTATGGAATGCAAATGTCTCAATACGGTGTTCGAGGCCCATTGATGTACGAACCTTAACGCGAATCATTATTACTGATCCAACCTTCCTATGGAAGTCGGGACGTTTTGTCTCCCTTAAGTGTCGGGTTCTCGGGAACCGAATAGCTAAAGACTCTAATTTATAATGTGTTTATAAATTAACCGTTTCACTAATGGATTAATGGAACTTAAGGATCAAGATATACTTCAGAGGGCAAAACTAATAAAATCCCACTCTGTTATGAACCACTTCGGGGAGTATGGAAACCTTGATATACTTGATTTAAAATCAACGGACACTCTAAATTTCCGAAAATCGAGCATCGTATGACAAGAGTTCAATTTCAAGTTTCTTAGTAACAGCCCAAACATGTAAATGTTCATCGACAAAGAGTTTAACAATTATTGAATTTGATTGGTTTCTGAAATTACTGTCCATGGTCCCAATTCCACCTCCTATATTACTACAATGAACGATTCATGATTCGGGAATAAATTACACTCTATGATCAAGGCTTGTACATATTAATTAATCGTTACAAATTAATATCGATGCTTATAGATTAAGAGAGCACTAAGATCAAGAGCAAATTCCACACACACAAAGCAGACAGAAAGTACACTAGACTCACAATTAATATTGGTGCTACAGATTTAAAAGATGTTGTGGACTGCTACAAATTAATAATCGACAAGCATGTATTATGAGTAATCAAGACGACTGCTTCATATTAATTAAGATCAGAGGCAAATTTGAAAATATTCAAATTGGTTGATATTTATGCAATTAGCTTGATTATGTAAAGAAGGAAACCCTACCTCAATGTGAAAAGGAAGAGAAGAAAAAAGGAGTTTTTCCATACCCCAGTCTCCTAGAGAGTCTCTTCCTTAGTATCCCTGCCTGCTGTCAGTATGTAAGGTAGATCTAGGCGTAAAACTAGAGTGTATCGCTCCCAAATCCTGAATCAGAGCCCACACGACCTTCACTTAAGAGGCTTGAACTGAGCCATCTCAAAAAGGAGTCGCTTTTAACCCTACTGAGCTCAACAATCTCCAGTAATAAAAGAATGTACTGGTATAGATCTCGATCTTCACCTGATATTAATATGTGTTTAAAATGGGTTCGCGAAAAATAAGATTTTTTTGAAAAATTTTAAAACCTTTTACCCTGCTTTCGTTTTGATTTTATTTCCATCACTTGGTATCAGAGTGGTCCATGTTTTTATTGTGTTTAAGAAAATTGTTTTCTTGATTCATACATGAGTGAGCATTTCTCCTCCGCATATTTTAATGTGATTATTTGTGTTTCAGGTATGGATGGATGAGGGTCGTTAATTATATGGTGTTTTGGTTAGGCTTTCTTATTTTCCATAGACCAGGTAAGCCATTATTGCGGCAGGGATTTTGTACCTTTTCACATGGACCTGGAATTACACAACGGGCTTGACATGGAAGATGGAGCAAATGGGAATTATGTAATCGCAAGAAGCCCATTATGTAATTTAATTTATTTTTTTTCCATTTTTTCAAAGGCTGTAATTATTGTAAAATACCCAAAACACCCGCCCGCTTTATTTATTTATCGGCTTCTTCATTTTATGTTATCAAATGTATGAGATGCACTAATATGCCCATGCATATACCATGCTGGCTATGAATGCTCACCATATTGTATCATGCATACCATCCTTTTAGAAACATGTTCTACTAGGGAATGTTTGTTTATTTTGTCATTGAACACAAACAAAATTAATGATATAAAGCCAATAAAGCTAAATCTTGGTACTTCACCATTTTTAATTGGCCATGCCAGTTAATAGTTAGGCCCATGAATCTAGATTATTCAATTTAATAAAATGATTGATTTTGTTAAAAGATGGTAATAAACAATAGGCCTGGGCCATGTTTGGACTAAAGCAAGTAATTAGGTTCTTCAATGCAGAGCTGGTGTTTACCAAACCTGTTTAGGCCCAATTAGATTGGATTAGGTTTTAACTAATAAACCTAGGCCCAATTAGATTGAACTCTATTACTGGGCTTCTTAATAGAATTAGATTCTTGTCACCTAGTAATTAATTATATAGGATATAATAATAAAACATATGATGTTTTATAACTAGAAAACACATAGTTTAAAATATTGATGGGAGAAGGGCATGTGACAATGTGCCCTGCGCCTCCATCGTTAATCCAACACCGTGAGGTTTTGTAGTCTCAGACGCCTACGCCTTGATTACGCCCTCCCACGGAGGGTGTCCACCAAGTAATACCATCGCTAAATTATGCGACAGGTTTGATGATGTATTCCAAGATTTGACCTACTCCACGCGACAATCTCGGGTTAAGTTGTTAGAACCTCAAAAACGATGGGTCACACTCAAGAAGATACAATTAAACGGTTAATCAGATTCGACCGAATAAAGGTGTTTAATAAAATGAGGGAAAATATGAGATATTTTGAGTCTCATTTATTAATTTGAGATAGTCTCAAATTTAATTTATAATTAGTATGACCTACCTTACGGCGGGATATTAATTGTAGGTTAACTTACCTTGATTAGTATTTTTCTTTGGGTTTTATGTTTTAATTTATGCATTCACATCAATGCTTATTATTCAAAATATATTTCAGATGCTTTTCTCGCGCATGTAATAAATACGTTTTATTTAATTTCATTAATAATGTCCGCCTCAAACCCTCATATAATTGCTTTTATCGCAATGAATCCTTAACCGCATAATTTTGTAAAGTGGAAGTGCAATGCAGCTGAATATCGTATAGTCTACGTGAGAACAATAGGATTTGTTCTCACCGGAGAACAAGTCCCCGCACCTGTAGCGGGAACACGCCGCCAGAGTGCATGGCGAAACCATGGCGAACGTTTGATCTGCCAACAACAAAGCCCGGCGGCGTTGCCAAATAAAGATGTCGACGCGTTTAGCTAAAACATGAGGAGGATGAAAACCGCCACGAAATTATGATTCCCTCAAAACATGCGTTCTGAAACAATCCAACATAATCGCCATGAAGCTACTAAAAGTACGATGAATCTTAAAGATGAGTAGCGTACTCCTGCTTCAGACGTGCCTTGAACATGGCTAACATATAGCTGAGCAGAATGCATCAAGCCGCTAAGAGATGAGCACACCAAGAGTATAATACTGCATTCATCACTCCGATTCTCTCGACCACCAGCAACTAGCAGGAAATAAGCTGACTACAATAACCTGAAGCCATGAATGAATTTGCAGAAACCTCTCTCGAGGCCATTCTCAAAGATAAGACTAAAATAAGCAATGTTGTTTAAACCAGCCCATCCTCTTCGCAACAAATGTTAGCTACTATAAGAACAATATGCGCCCTGGCAGAAGACCAAAAAAAAAAAGAAGAAGGCCAGGCTGTCTTCCCAAATACTATGAACATGAAGGTCCAAATGAAAATAGAAACTGGTGCAGAAACACCTGAAGAGAATGATGGTAATGAAGAGAAACTATCAAGATTCTCCAACCCAGAGAAAAGAATGGGCACCTTTATTTACAAGCTTATGGTGTCAGACCAGAAGGAATGATAACAACTGATAATGATTCAGGTCCACTAAACTGCTTTCATCTTTACAGATATGCCATTCCTTCCTCGGTGGAAGCTTCATGAGTGCCTATAATTCAAAATGCAATGTCAATGTTTACTAACAAAGGTCAAGAGTTTACTTCATTTAAACAGGAAAACACTGGCTCAATCAACTATTCATCTGATTCAAAGATAAAATTAGACTTCAGTTCTGTCATAACAACTGGTTAATATCTCATCAATGTTAACAATCGTATCCCAGTTATCACAACGCCAAACATTTATCACAAACACAAATGAAGTTTGCCATCAAGGCCAACAAACTAACTTCCGGTCACCCGAACTATTAGATGTTATCCAAGCCCACACAAAGATTCCGGATACATTATACGCAACTATAACTCAATATATTACTGGCAGTCTCCGATAAATGATTCAACGTAATCCGTAAGATGTCTTTAAAGAGCTAACAGCAATCTTCCAAATGCAGATCTGTTCTGAAGTCAAAAATGGATCACACAAAGAGATCCTTCCAACAAAGGCTTTGTTAAAGAGTCTGTTTTATCCGCTATCCGATGAAAACGCGACCTGAATGTCCATAGGGCAGCAGATTAATTACTTCGAACATTTTCATCATTTTATTATCTGAGGCATTACGCGGCGTTATCTTTACGCGGTGGCGCAAACCCGAAACTTTGGAAGTTTTGTTAATTTTTACAGTCAATTACACTTAAGAAATCCGTTATCGCGGTCTTCTGATTTTGATTCAGAGGAATGTCTACGCAAGAGTCGGAGCGATCGCATCACCTGATACGGCACACCTCAAAACGGCAAGATTCGGCAACGTCATTAACACCGGCGGTGGAACGTTAAAGCGAACAACACACACTGATGGAAACAAATCCGGCGCTGACGAGTTAATCCTCATTCATGTCACTCACATCTGTTCTGGGGACGGCTACTCAAAACTCAGCCTGTTGGTTCAGAATCAGAATCCCAAGTCTATCCGGCACACACACCCCAGAGAGTCAGGAGTTGTTCAGAACCACCATCATCCCGTGATATAAATGTACACACGTTTAAGAAAAAGATTCAGGTTGAGCCCGCCACTCAGGCAATATTCCACAGTTAACATTCTTCAAAAGCACATGGAGGTCCACTGGCAGCTCCCAAGATGTACGAACTGGATGATATTCACAATGCCACCCTTCCGGAAATGATCACAAAACTCAAACCTCAGTATGAGTTTAGTCGGAAAGGAATTACAACTGATCAAAGATTCAGATCTCACATCACATCGTTATCGGTAAACAACAATGTAAAAGTAAGAGATCCCATAAAACCCATACAGACACACGTCATTTGCAGGCAATCTCCATCAGAGGGAGAAGTCTAACAATCACTCTGCCATACATAAAAGTCAAGAAGGAACAAAGACAATAACGATATTGAGTATAATGATCCATTGAAACATATGTTAAGATGGATGATTCCTGATAAGAATAAATGGTTGAATATACCATGAAACAAGTAAACAATCATGATCCCACTATACACCTCGTGAACCAGGGTATCTCTCTTGAAGCTCACAGCCCAGTCACAATGCAAACGATCTCAGTTGAGAGGTGAGATGCAGCGGAGGATTTCAAACAACATGCCAGAACACGTTATACACGCAAAGAGAGAGCTCATTATTAATATGACTTTCTCAAGAACATACAAACCATTCCATCCTTCCCGGTCACGCCCGCCCACAGAGAGGAAGAAACGACGCCGTTGTTTTCTTGAACGTTGATCTTCGACGAGTTGACTATACGACGCAACTCCATGGTCTCATGAAGTCGCCGCCGCAGAGCAGAAACGCGTCTTCAGTCCATTAGAGCCACGTCGCCATCCGAACCATGGCCCGATGAGAAATCCGGCAAACCTTCTGTCTGAGTGCACGGTTCATTTTTAAACCACCACGCGTCATCATAAAGTCCAGTCTTCGCGCGTCGACGAGATGACACCCCACCGTCGGCAGAACGATACAGATTATTGAACCACAGTTAACTGTTAGCTTAAGTCAACGGAACGATCAGACGTTTGAGTTACATCGATCCCAAATCCAACATGGCACGACCGTGAAGCGAACGCGATTCTCGCATTTATCCGT
Organism: Tetrastigma voinierianum; assembly: GCA_016808115.1. Lineage (NCBI taxonomy): Eukaryota > Viridiplantae > Streptophyta > Magnoliopsida > Vitales > Vitaceae > Tetrastigma > Tetrastigma voinierianum. The sequence goes on from JAEQBH010000731.1 coordinate 314,844, forward strand.
TATCCGATTTATGCATAAGTCGTTCTGCTTCGACGTTAATTCCACGAAGGTGATCCAATCAATCGACCTCGAATATTGAACAATCTTCTCTATGCGAGCAAGCTGTCCCGGCCACACCCTCCAATAGTTATTACGCGAGACGTTCTTATGACCGTTAACACGCTTCATGGCGTTGGCGCGCCGGCGGCGATCCAGCGATCGCAGCACAGGAACACGTCACTGATCCGGTCCGGTTGGCACCGACGCACAAAGCGCTCGCACCGATGAGAACGAAACTATATGTCGATGACGAAACACTCGAACCCGGCTAAGATGCGTTCTGATTCACTCGCGCCGCGACACGCGACACCGGCGTCACGCCCGTTCCGATTCATCCTTTCGGCGCGGAGTCAGCGTGGGTACGGAGTGAAGCGCGTCAACAACCGATCAGATTCTTCACGCTGAAGTTTTAATGATACGGTTTCACGGGCGCGCCGGCGGTAGCGTTCCGGCTCTCGGCAGTTCTTGGTTATTAACCGAAGTTTGTTCAAATATGATAAACCTGGTATATCCTGGTCAACAGACAACAATACAAAACTAAAGAACCATACGCAGAGTGGAACATAAGAGAAAGCATCATCCTGATTGACATGAGTTCATGATCGTACGCAGATTATGTATAACCACACACATCCGGCGGATTCGCTCACCAAAGACGCTACTGCGAAAATCACGGAGCCGAGGGTCACTTATCCGATGGGTTTAAAAAGACATGTCTCTGCTACAAGTAGAGCAAGTGGGAGATTGTTAGGGATAGTGCCTCAGAAAGCATGAATTTGTATTTATGTTTTGTGAAAATTAATAAAAGTGTCGATTTATTACATTTTAGCTAATTTGTGCATAATGTATGAAATTTGAAACGCTTAAAATCCCATATTTATTAATGTAATCCATAACCTCAAAGGTATAATGGGGCTTATACACCTAGAGGATCGAGGTTATGGATTATAAATCAAATTGTCTGCAATAAATTAATTGCAAGCTCGTGGGATCTTCAAATTAAATTCATCAAGGGGTCCGCTATCATTGAGAATGAAGTGACCTTAATCCGGGTCACTAATGTGGCGACATTGGGAGGCTACATATATAATAAGATTATAAGGACAGGATTTCGCGCGCAAATGAATTTTTAAATACCGTTTGTCTCAAGAATTCAAATGGCTAGATGATCATATGCGATCGGGCCTCAATCCTCGAGTAGTCATAGACTCCTCGCTTATGTCAATCGGGCCTTTGAGTCATGGGTTAAAGCCCGTTATGGAATGGGCCCAATACTTGTGTCTCGAGGCCCATCGATGTATGCAAACTTGGTAATGCGAACTACGTGGATACGAACTGAACCCTTCCCGTGAAGCTCGGACGGGTTCCCTTGGGTGTCAAGTTCTAGAACTCGAATAGTTTGAGCGCCTAATTTATACAGTGCTTATAAATTAACCTGCTCACTAAATTCGATTAATGGAACTTAAGGATCAAGATATAATTAGAGGGGCAAACCTTGGTAATTTCACCCTCTCTCGACTTCAGTTATGAACTACTTCTCGGAGGATAGAACTCCGCATGTAATGATTAAATCAATGGACACTCTGAATTTCCGGCAAAATCGGGAGCATCTAAGGACAAGAGTTCAATTTCAAGTTTTTAGTGGAATAACTCTGAAATTAATAAATTAAAACATTGATTAAAGAGTTTAATTAATTATTGAATTTATTTGAGCTTGTTCATCGGTCCATGGGTCCCAATTCCACCTCCTATATTACTACAATGAACGATTCATGATTTGGAATAAATTACACTCTATGATCAAAGCTTGTACATATTAATTAGGACTGTTACAAATTAATATTGGACAGTTATAGATTAAGAGTATTAATTAGAACTGTTACAAATTAATATTGACAGTTTATAGAAGATTATGAGTATTAATTAGACCTACAAATTAATATCGACAGCTATAGATTAAAAGTAATAAGTAGGACCATTACAAATTAATAATCGATCTGCTACGATTATGAGTAATCGTTACTTTAATTGCTTCATATTAATTAAGACCTATGGGGCAAATTGAAAATATTCAAATTGGTTGGATATTTATGCAATTAGGGCTGATTATAAATAAGTTGTCCCGCTCCCAATGAAAAGAAGAGAAGAAAAAGGAGTTTTTTCCATACCCTAGTCTCCTGTAGAGTCTCTTCCCTGTAGATCCTCAGTTCCATGTGTCGAGCACGCAAGGTAGATCTAGCGTAAAAACTAGAGTGTATTGTTCCAGACCACTCGTTGCCTACACACCTCAAGGAAGGAGGGCGGAATTGAAGACCTTAAGATGGAGTTGTTTCAACCCTACTAGCCAACAAATCTCCTATAACAACATGTATAGATCTTCGACCACCCTTTTGATATTAATATGTGTTTGCATGGGTCTCGATTTTCTCTTAAAAAAAAATTTTAAAACTAATTCGCCGTTGATTTATTTCCATCAAAGTACTGAGAAGGAAAAATACCCAGATCTAGAAAAGAGGACATTCTACAAGAACCCACGAGATCAGGTGTGCTTTGAAACGAGAACATGGATCTCTAATTAGTAAATATATGGTACATGGAGAAATCCAAGCTATACTAATTTCTGCATCTTTGACAGTTTAGATTTCAAAACTCATGACCGAACTAATGTTAAACGATGTAATTGATACTACATTGAACTTAATCTTTGTTATTATTACCCAATGTGAATCTTTCTAATCCAATTCTTTTAAAATTCTTTATATAGTTACAGAGTTTTAATTAGTTTTTACTTTCATTTAGTTTAAACCAAAACCACTTTTAATTTTAAGTTCAAATAGCAAGATCTTATATGGCAGTTGATGTTTGCATTTTTCATCAATCTCGTGGAACTATTATCCGATTTAAATCCACTTTATTACTTGAATGATTCGTATAATTATGCGATTCAGACCAAAACACAATTTAATCGAATCCTTCTTAATCTTCATACAATATATTTTACGTGCACCAACATTGGTCAACAAGTTTTGAAGCGTGGGTTTATTCTAGACTAATCTAGTTTTTGGTAGTCGTGGTTGAGAATTTGGTTATTTTCATATATTAGTTCATACAAAATCGGCCAAACAAGTTTTTGAAGCCATTGTCGTGACTTTGTTAGTCTTGTAGCCATGTCGGGAAAATTCGTCCCCATTCATCTATCATACCAAAGTGATACTTAGACATGATCTTTAAAGTTCTCTTTAGCCAAAAATTTGATACTTTATTCAACTTAAGCCTGATTAGTGACCATTCTTTCATCAAAATGTTATAAACCAATGCATTATGCTCTTCTTTCCACACAATCAACGCTGAAACTCAACAACATTATATATGAGCATCCTTCACATCCATATTTTACCTATGTCTACTTCCTGTCTGATTGGATTGTCTAATGCATATTCTTCTTAGAGAAAATTTGTTGCATTTTTCTGCAATTGTTCCACCATAGCTGGAATGAGTCCTTCATGTGCTACTTTTATTTGTATCAACTAGTCTCAAGACTCCAAATGATTTACTTCTTAACTTTGGTGGCATCTTCAACAAAGATGGGTCCCATCGGGCGTGCCAAAAATATGTTTTGGTGATTTTTGAATATAACACGAACATACAAAATACAAGCGTACAGGCGTGCTAGGAAATTAAAGTGTTTCCAAATTGAAATTGCTCGTAAGATCAAACTTCTAATTAGACTATGTAGGCTCCCTAGTTCCCTTGACAATTCCTCAAAATCAAAATAGAAAATTCTGTAAGAATGGAAATATTGCAGGAATCAAATGTTGAAGAAAAATATTATATTTCCCTAAGAAGGAACGAAATAACACTTCATATCGAAAATCGACGTTTAAATAAACTTGGAACATAATGGAATCGCTAAAGAAAAATCGATTCTACTATAAAATGAATGAAATAACACTATGTAGGAAAATTGGATATAAACTTGACTGTAAACTAGGAAATAAATGCTGAAATTGATGAAAGTTGATTCAAAAGCTGTACCATCAAGTAGATTGTCACCGAGTCGGGAATGACTGTTGATCGTTGATTTGTCATATTATCGGGTCCCTTTTATACGCCTCTTAACTTAGTGCCAAAGTTCCTAATTTTCTCTACTCATCCACTAAGACACGCTCCACGCCTTCCATTGGTGTGGAAATAGAAAGTTCCTCAAGGATTTACCCACGCCTCCACTGAGGCTTGTTCTCGCGGATTTCATCCACGCCTACAACAACTATCCTACCTTTCCCGCTACTTTTGATATTTAAGAAAAAACTTCGTTTGAATTCCAAAAAATTTAAAAACTTTAGAAGTACCCTTAAGCTTTTCTTTGGGCTTACTCAAATGGATCTTGGCCCCTTTTCATTTAGACTTTTACTCATGGGTTTAGGCTTAGTCCTAACCCAATACTGGATCAGGGAAAATTTAATTTAGGTGTAAACATATATTTTTCTTTTTCATATTTTATAGGAATATATATATATGGAATATAAAAAAAATTTATATATTTTCCCAATGATTTTTTAATATCTTTCCTTTTTTTTATGTCATCTAAATTTTATTGAGTAAAATGGCATTTTTGTCCCAGAACTATAGCTCAAGTATCAGCCTAGCCCTTCAACTTTTTTTTTTTTTTTTGTCATTTTAACCCCGCAACTATGGCTCATGTATCAATTTAGCTCATCAACTATGACTCAGGTATCAATTTAACCGCTTAACTAATTTTTTGTCATTTTTAGTTTTGTGCATTTAAAGCTAATAAATTTTTCCTATTTTCATATAAGTAAAATTGATTTATAAAAAGTAAAATAAATTAATTAAAACATATTTAAGCTAAATATTTTATTTCTACACACTTCTTTTAAATCATTTTATTCATTTATTTGTATAAGTATTAAATAATTTAAAAACATTTAATTTGTTGAATAAATTTTAATTTTCTTTTTATTTTTTTCTTTGTTAACTAAATATTAGAAAATTGTTTTCTTAACTTTTTAAAATATTTTTTTAGAAATCAAATTCAGTAAATAAATAAAAATATCTTGAATTATAGTTTTTTTTTTCTCTTTTCAAAGAAGAGAAAAAATTATTAATTTTAAATACTATAAAAATAAAAATGACAAAGAATTAGTTAAGGTCCTAAGTTGACAATGAACAGTAGTTCAAGGACATAAATGATAAAAAAAATTAGTTCAAGAACTAAGTTGACATATGAACAACAATTTAGGAGCAAAAATGCCTTTTAACCCAATTTTATTTTATTTTTGTTTTTCACGATATATCAATTTTCTGGAGACCAAACAAAGCATTTAGAAAATGATTTTCTACCTTTTTTTTCCCCCCTTACAAGCAGCATATTCTTAGAAGGAAAACGTCTTTTATATTTTTGTAATTACTTTATAATGTTAATTAACCTTTTCATATCTGAAAATGGTAATTTGTTTCTTGGGTGAGTGGTTATTTGGAGATAGATAACATGGTTTATGTTACGGACTTTTACCTCGGGTCCGGTGATACAGCGATGAGCGAAAGACGAGAGTGCTATGTCAGTCGCACACGCGACAACTATGAGGAGGAGAATACCGCGGTCAGCCAGCGTGTCAGGAGTTAGAGGTGCGCTTCAAATGTGCGCGCTTGAGTGTTGGGAAGACGCTTGGGAGTCGAGGCATGCCTACCCGAGTGAGCGCGAGGCAAGCGCGGGGAGCTTGTCACTAGTCTAGGACTAGACTATGAAGAAAGCGGCTCGCCTCACCCTACGCAAATCGGGCCTAAGTCGATTCGCTTTCCTAATGAGCCCGAGGTGGGCTGAATCCGGCCAAGATGGAGATGAAAATGAGGTGAAGGTCGGGTCCCTCGACAGGTGTCAAGAGGCCCGCCGCACGGGCCATGTCACGTGGAAAGTTGTATGCGACGCTGGTATCGGAGCACCCAGAGCAGGAACAAGGTGGTGCGTTCTACTGCCGATCTTGTGGTTGATCTCTCCTATGCAAGTAAATACAAGTAATCAAGGCAGAAAAGGATGAAGCTGCACCATGTAACTCCATAAGGTATATGGGTGTGCCTCTGGATCTAAGGTGTCGTAGCTGTGACTAGTAGCGCGAGGCGCCAGGCTATAAACAATTGAAAAGAAGAAAAATATCAGTTGTATTCGATATCTATAAAAAGGTTACAAACCTTGATATATACAATAAAAATAAGTGTCCATGTAAGGTAAACTTAGCTAAATTAGGAAGACCAATATACAATAGGGATACAAGAAATTAGGAGAGATTTTCGTCCATAGTTTATAGCAAGATCTTCGTTGTTTAACATCAAATTTTCTTCCTCATTGTCGACTGACTACCGCTGACATCCTCTCTCAAATTGATGGTGGTTGTCAACAAGCATCAATTTTCTTATGAGATATTCATGGAGAGCAAACGTCATGGGCTTTGTGAACAAGTCAACAACTCGATCACAGGATGGGACATGAATAAGACGAAGAACTTTATCATGAACCAATTTGTGGATGTAATGACAATCAACCTCTATGTGTTTGGTATGTTCATGATGGACAGGATTAGTGGAAATGCTAATAGCACTTGTATTATCACTAAAAGATGAATAGAATCATCACAAGGCACATCAAGAAGAAGTCGTCAAAGCCATACAAGTTCAGAACTAACAGGTATGACATAGATCGATAATTAACCTCAAGAATATTTAGATAAGGTCTTTCTTTCTTCTCATGGTTTCCATGAAATAAGTGAGGTGCCTAGAAAAACACACCAACCTGTCGTAGACCGACGAGTATCAATAAACCCTACATAAGCAACATCAGAAAATGCCTTGAGAGTGAGAGTTGTGTGGGAAGGAAAAAAGAGCCCACGATCACTAGTGCCTTTGAGATAGCGAATAATTCGATGAAGTGCCGACGACAGGATGCCTGAAATAGAAAAACAAATCTGATCGACAACTTGAACAACAAAAGATATATCAGGTCGTGTGATGGTAAGATAAATAAGGCTTCCCACTAGTCGCCGATACAAGGTGTGATCGTGAGATAAGGTGTAACGATCACGCCAGATTTAATCAGTTCCATAGGAGTTGAACAAACTTTATTGTCAGTCAAATTGGCAAGTTTAATCAAATCCTCAATATACTTGCACTGTGTGAGAAAGAGACCATGAGAAGAATATGACACTTCCAAGCCCAAAAAATAAGTAAGTGTGGCAAGATCTTTCATATGAAAAAAATTATGAAGAAACTGTTTAAACTCAAGAATACCCTTTTTATCACTTCCTGTAATGACCATATCATCGACATAAAGAAGTAGAATAATAATACCATGTGAAGAGCGATGGGTGAACAGAGAGTGATCATTAGAACTCTATTGGAAACCAACTGAACAAATAGTAGAATGAAAATTTTCAAACCGTGCCCATGGTGCTTGTTTCTTAAGACCATAAAGAGACTTCATGTTTGCAAACCACATTAGGATCACCAAGAGAATAGCCAGGAGGACACTCCATATAAACAGTTTCCTTCAAATGTCCATGAAAAAAGCATTCTTGACATCTAATTGATACAATGGCCACTGTTTTCATGATGCAATAGCAAGAAGAGTTCGAACTATGGTCATCTTAGCAACAGGGGCAAATGTTTCTTCATAATTAATCCCATATTCCTGCTTGTATCCTTGAGCTACCAAACAGGCTTCAGAGGCGGCCCAGAGTACCATCAGTTTGACCTTAATGGTGAAGCACCCATTTCACTGGACATGCAAGTATTACAGGACTCGGAGACAAAGTCCCAAGTAAGATTCAGATTCAATGCCTTAATTTCTCATCCGTCTCTTTCCAAGATGCTTATTCCATTGCTTTCTTTATAGGTGGTAGGAATTCGACAGAATTTAGATTAGTAAAGACATTAATCTATTAGGGTGGCGCACTGTACCAATACGTCGGGACATTCTCAAAGAAGGCAAAGTGAGGATGGTGTATCACTGGGAACATCAAGAAGAGGACCTTCATGCTCGTGATCGAAGCTGCATACCGTGCATGTCATGAGTATCATTAGACAAATCATATACTCAAGGATCTAAAAAATTCGTATATCGTAAAAAATGGAAGAATTTGGTCGCTTATACTCAAAGATGAAACATAAAAATACAGATCTAAAAAAAATGACATAATGAGATACTCGAATGCGGTGATGTTAAGGATCATAACAAATGTAACCTTTCGTTTTATCACTGTAACCAATAAAAACACATTTGGTAGCCTCAGAGATAGTTTATGCGTCGTCTATGTGGTGGAAGCAACACATACCGCATAATAACCAAAATATGAAGATTCATGTAATTTGGCGACTTACGATAAAGAGCAAAGAAAGGAGATTGATTACCAAGTATAGGAGTAGTCTGCATATTAGTAAGATGGACAGTTGTATGAATTGCGTCGACCCAAAAATGAGATGGAACAGAAAACTCAAGTAAGAGAGATCGAGCAATTTCCACAACATGACGATTTTTCCGTTCTACTACCCCATTTTGTCCAAGAGTACCAGGACAAGATTGTTGAGTTAAAATTCCTTTTTCATTAAAGAATTGAGCAAGCTATGAGGCACAAAACTCTCATCTTGGATTTGACTGGAAATTTTATCGTCATAAATCAGGTTTTTACCATAGTGACAAAATTTTTGGCAATATTTGCTAGTTCAAATTTAGCATGCAAGAAATACACCCAAGTAAAACGAGTACAATGATCAATAAAAAGAACAAAATATTTGTACCTAAGTCTAGACAAAATAGGTGAAGGTTCCCACAAATCACAATGAATAAGATCAAAAGGAGCATCAACTTTAGTATTACTAGAAGCAAAAGGTAATTTAGCAAATTTGCCAAGAACACAAGTTTGACTGAAAATCATTATTCTTAACAATCAACTGATCAGGAAGAAGCTGAGATTTAAACATAGACTCCAACCATGTGGGTGACCCAACCGATGATGCCAAAGATCGCAAGTATTTTTCACATGTGAGGTGGAAGATGATGAAGTGATAGGCGTCTGCTTAAAAGTTGGGCCGAACAAGCAGCAATTTGCTTCAAAGATTCACCATTTTGTTTTATTTTTCATTCATTTATCACTGAAATTTTTGAAAAAAAAGCTGAAACAAAAAAGCCAAAAAATTTGGCTTTTTCCATTCAGAAAAAGCTCACTCCCACCATGATTTTCATTCCATGCAAATAGCCTACTCACTTATTTCCATCTTTCTATTTCTTACCAAGTATGCAAAGAGAAATATATAATTCTTAAAATTTTGCATTTTATAATATTATTCACAACAAAGTTAAGTAAATTATTTTGAAAGTTACATGTTTTCTGATAGTTTAAGATAAATAAAAACAAGTTTAGAATAAAATAATATATATATATATATATATATATATATATATAAATGATAACAATAATAAATAAATTATTATTATTATTATTAACTTTGAATAAAAATAAATTATAAAACAATTATTATGATCAAAATGGAACTAACAACTTAATCCTTAATAGAGATAAAATATAAAAATAAACGACTTTAATATTTAATGTTATTAAGTAATTATTCAAAGATTAAGCTCAAAAAAAGTTCTATTCAGCATTAAGCCAAAAAAACAAACGCCACCTAAGACAAAAAGGAGGACTCTTTTTCTGATTTAGATCAAGATGAAACAAACGCCAATGTTTATCCCCCTTCATAATCACTTGCCCCGTGTGAAGGTCCTGCACATCACAACCATTAATAGAAAAATTAACTAAACAATTTTGATCAATAAGTTGTCCAACGAATATCAAATTAGTTATTAATCAAGGAACATATAAAGTACTAGGAAGGCAAATGGATTGAGAAGAATTATTTGACAAACAAACTATACCAATGCTTTGAATGGGTAATTTTTTTTACCATTGGCAGTCGTGACAGATTAGTTTAAGGAACAAGGTTTCGAATCAACAAATGTATGTTTTTGATTTGTCATGTGGTTAAAAGCAAATCAATAAACCAAGGGGTGGGCTTAATTCCTATACCTGATAACCCAGCAACAGAAAAAACAAAGGAAAGGACACCTAAAAGAGTTGATTGCATTAAGTCTTGAATCATCTTTTGAAGAGCATGTGGTATGAGAGACATTTCAAATGTGTTTTCTGATTTCTAATCACTACTCATAGTAACAAAGGTTGATTGCTTATTTTTCAAAAGCCTACACTCCAAAATGATATGGACTGATTTCTTACAATAGTTGCATGTATTCCTCTTCCGACAATGAGATTGTACATGCTCAAATTCATTACAATGCTTGCACCGAATATCTTCTTTGTTTCCATGCCTTGGTTTGGAATGATATTTGCCACATGAAGCAAGAAATACAAAATCAATTGAATTAGTTTTTGTGTCTAGGTCAGGTTTATGTCTTTAAATGTGTGTTTCATCATGAATGAGTTCTCCTAATACATAGTTCCATTATCAAATTCCCACGATTAATTAATGTCTCTCGGGCCGCCTCAAATCTCAGTCCGGCATCATGAGGAACCGCATCACTCTTCCGTGATCTCTTCTTTCGACTTCAACATATGTGGTACCAAAAATTTGTGAAGAGGAAATCATGTCTTGTTTTGTCCACAACTTCAACAGCTTCAAAGACAAAAGCCGTGAATATCCCTACCTTCCTTAGCCAATGTTGGCTGGCCTTCGATTCAAGCTCAAATTGTTCTTTGATCGTTCACTTTGAGAATAAATTCCTTTGAGATGTGATTCCATATATCAACATAGTGACAAAGACCTAATGTCACACCCTTCGATTCTGGTCCATCCATATGATCCAAACCCGGTCTAGAAAGAGATTATATATCGGGACCTTTACCCTGTTTTTTTTTTTCTGTATATCAGCTCAAGTCTTATAACCCCGTATCAAAATCATATATCCTGAAGATACAACAAAACCACACCGTGAGTGGGAAGTCATGGTGGTTACATACATACGTAAATTCTCTAGTCCATTTACATACAGCAAAAATCAGACTTTTAGCATTTATTGTAACCCGAGCGTGAACCATGTAAAGTGAACTCCTACCCAGTGTGTCAGTCAAAGAAGATGCGAAAGTTTTCTCACGCCTTCTCCTGTACTTCACAAGGATTGAAAACTCCATAAGATTTACGCTAGTGGGGAAATATATGACTTATATAGAAACACATGAATTATTACCATTTATAAGGAGTATAATAAGAATAGATATGCAAAAGAATATATATGTGAAATTAATAATTGGTATAAGAAATTTTATACATTATTATTTGTAGCCTTATAAGAACGTGATTCTTATTATTCAAATCTTCACAAGACACGCATTTGTACTCATGGTATCAAACGTATACATTATCTTATCTCCCAAAGGACACATATCACTTATTCTTACTTGTCCTGACTTATAATTATTCAGATCTCCCAAGGACATATATATCTGACTTTATACTTATACTAGTCTTGGACTTCATAATTATTTAGATCTTCAAAAGGACATTTACTCTGAACTTCCGTCGATCGATATTTCTATCCAAATCTCTGTAGGAGCATGCAGAGTTGCTAGATCTTACTTATGTACCTGGTAGGCACTTAATCCATAATTACTCCTAAAATCTATAATCTGTATTAATTGTTATTAATACTTTTGTTCTGACGGATTCATACTGTATTACGGTTTATTCTTGTATTGGATCTTATACTTGTATTGTTTAGAGCATTATATCATGTCTCACGGATTCATACTTTGTATTACGGAGCATACAATTCGTCTCACTGATCCATACCTAAATATAAAGCTTATTCTTCAGATTTCGAATCTTATACTTGTAATACTACATATACTTGTTTTAATGATCTTATACCTATAATAATTTGATATATATACTTGTCTTACTTATCTTCTATAATTTGGTAATATGAGCTTATTCTGTATTTCTGATCTTATACTTGTATTACTAGAGTTATTATACTTGTCTTTACGGGATCTTATACTTGTATTACTTTATTACAATTGTTCATGATCCTATACTTTGTATTACGGAGCGACATATCATGGTTTCACTGATTCATACTTAGACACTTGACATGAAGCAATCTGGGAGGTACTACATATCAGATATTAAGAGAAATCAAGAGTGCGTACATCTTATTCACTATATTTCATTTCTTTACTCTTATTCTTATTCATGGCCTGTATCACATAATGCCGGATTGCCTAGACCAAGAATACGGAATGTGAGAGAAAGACATCAAGCACCGGCTGCGCAAGATAAAGATTTAGGGTGCCGTATACGCTGTGATGCCAAAGAATCGGCAGAGGTCGTCAAGACTAATCAGAGAGTACTCAAGTACTAATCTCAAAGAGTACCAAGTACTATTGTGTCGGGCATGGTCGAGTGTCACACACTAATCGAGTAATCATAAATTACTGCGGCCGGGCACCGCCGAGAGTGGTGTCATCACACTAATCGAGCACTACACCAATGCAAGCTGGGCACGGGCCAAAAGAGTGCCGTCGCACTAATCGTATAGAGTTACCAAAGTATCATAATGTCCGCCGCATGCAACAGGTGTCGCGTCATTCACATCCGTCTTAGGCGCCTCTACAATTATATGTGATAATAATCAATATAATCTATTTTTATCCGTGACAGAACAATTCAGGCATTCCAGTCACATTATGTACATGACATATTGCTCATGTTCATGAGTTCATAAAACGCTGCTTTTCTATGTTTCGTATGACTATGGCCCTATGTTCTCAAGTATACTTATTCATATATATCAGATTTCTATATTTTTTCCCTGCTTCATGCCCAATATATATATGGTACTTCTACATATATTTGTACGGTATGACACCCATGATTCAATAAAGATTCATGTATTCTTGTTCCCATGAATCCACTTTTACTTAGAAACTGGAATTATTCCAATTGAATCATTTAAATTAAGTTATGGCATTTTTCATATTAAATCAGTCATTTTGCCCATATTACAATTGTAGGACATTTTGAAATACCATTAGGGTCTTAACTCCATACCTAATAGACTTAACTTTGTACTCTTTTGAAGCTAAGGTGCTAAGGGTTCTTCTCCAACTGGAATCACCCAAATCGGAACACCGAAACTCAAGATATGTCCTAAACAACCGAGACTACTCTATGTTCAAAACCGAGCCAGAAATTGGCTTGAACATAACCCCACTTTGAGTGAATTTTCGCCAAATGAAAGAATTAAGGTATCTATTTCTCGTGTGAGAGTTTGTTCTCCTTTAAGTCTACTAACCACCACTTAAATCACTCAAATCGGATAAGAAATTCTGACCTGCTGCTGAGGACTAAAATACTAACGCTGGTCCAAAACATAACATTGGGTACCGATACGAACTTTTCTAAGATCACTAGCTGACTGAAAACACTATGGTAAATCGTGCATTCACTGTTTGGTAATTGGTACCACTCTGTTTGAACTGTACCAACCCTCAAAATGCCCATAAATTGTGGTTTTTCTCTCCCATTTTTCACATTTCTACCCAAACCAACTCAATACTCACACACATCAAAACCACTCATATTCATCTTTAATGCTGGTTTAGAACCTCACATACCCAAACCCCAGGTAAAAGTCCAAGAACCCATACCAAGTCCAACGTTATCTTTATACAAAAACATAGAACAAGGATTCCATGCTATATTAACTAAGCTAGAGTTTTCAACTCACTCATTGAATCTAGGTTATGTGAGATCAATCTCTAACTAAACCCAGCAACCCACAAAACCCTGCTCAAATCCAAATACACATGATTCCATATTCAAAGTCAGCAACCACAGAAACCCATTCTTTTCTGGGGCTTCCTCCCTCTTCTTCCTTCTCTTTCTCTTCTTCTCTTAGCTCACCGCTGTCTCTAGCCCAAACGAGACAAACTCGTCTTCACCCTTTTTATAATTATTTCCTTGATCTGCAAACATATTATCCTCCACTTTTATTTTTGCAAATTCACACCTATGCTATATTCTAATTTAGCCCACACTCTTCATCTTTATGACTCTTTCAGACACCTTGCCAAATTACAAATTGCCTATGTCTCTTGTATTGGTTTCAATTCCATGTTCAGATTTAAATCATTTAAACATTCAAATTATGCCTACAAATACCCTAATGATGTCGAAAAATGACTAGGTATATTTCGAGTGTTACACTGAAGACTTAGTGCAATATCATGAAACTAGAAACCGAGTTGAGAACTAAACAACTGCGCATTCTTGTTTTCCAACGATCTTCTTTCTTCCTCATCTATCTTTCTGGATCCATCAAGAATTCTAGAAAATCCCTTGCCATCAACAAAAATTTGAAAATGAAATTCCCAAAGTGCAAAATTTCTGCCCTTGAATTTGACAAATACAGCTTCAAATTTGTTTGTATTCATGGTGAATAATCAAAGGTTTTAGGAACACAAGGTTCAAGTTTGAACATATCCTCTGAAGGATGAATACAAAAAGAAAAAAAGAAATTGTCAAAAGAAATTCTTCAGGAGAGTCGTAAGCCAAAGTGCAAAAGAGTTGAACTAGGCTCTAATACCATATAACGATTGAAAAGTAAATAGCAATATCAATTGCATTCATATATATGCAACAAAGTCATGCACTGATACATATACAACAAAATAAGTGTCCAGTGCAAGGTAAACTTAGCAACCTGAATAATTAATATACAATAGGAATACAAGAAATTTTTGAGAGAGACTAGTCTCTATTTACATAAACAAGATCTTTACTGTTGACACCACCCTTTTCTTCCCTTTGATTATCGCCACCACTGCATCACGTGTCACATTAGAGCGGAGGAAAGTGGAGTGACACTACTGGTGTTATGTGGGTATGTCGCAGTGAATCTCGCGGTCTTCTTCCTTCAGGACGCCCCATGCTAATGAGCACAATGGAGGTAGCAAAAAGGCCCAAGAGGCTAGCGTCTCGCTGGGCAACGCCGGTAAATGCCTGCACAGGGCGTGAGACGGCTAAGGAGAAGCCATACGCATTTTTACCTTGGTTAGAGACAATGCTCACACACTCCAGCACAAGAGTGCTATATCGGGTCAGCACACAAATGTATGAGGTGAAGAGAATATCGTGTCTACGGGCAAGGTAACATGGAGTCGAGTGCACCCAAAGGTGTGCTAAGAGTGTCGGGGGAGACACTGGAGTTACACGCCTACCTAGTGAGCCAGGTGAGCCCAGAATTGACCATGAAAACATCCCACTCTCTACTCCCCCGCGCATCAAATCGGGTCGAAGTTCGCTCGCTCCCAACGAGCTCAAGGCAAAGAGAAATCACTCGCATGGAGGCGAAGATTGAGGCAGAAAGGTCGGATCCCTCGACAAGGTGTCGAAGGGTCGCCACACAGGGTGGCTGGCAACCCAGCCAAACTAATGGTCACCAAAAGTTTCCTACGTCATCAGTGAGCTAAACGATCCGAGCTCGAGCCTTGACCAAAGCCGATAAATCCCGCCTGATCGGGCCAACGTTCTGCCGTGCCTCGCCAAAAGCCGTCAGCCGCTTGACCATCCGTCAGCCGAACGAGGTTTCCGCCACGTCTCCACGGCAGATCTCGTCTTCACCGGAGTGAAATGCCCAAGTCATGTGTCCCAGATATCGACAAACGGATCCGCTCTGGTGATCTAGTCGACATGGATGGCAAATGCGCGGAATCACAAAGCCGCTATGAGGCGCTGACGCATTTGGATGCGGTCTGAAAGCCGAGCGACTCACTGCCACTGGGGATCAGATCAGATCTCCAGATCGCCAGAGCGAAATGGTACCACGAGTAGCGCCAAGGTGTCGACAATCTGATGTTCAAAGGTGGATGCTGAAGAAGGTGCTGCGAAAGGACGCTTGGAAGGATATGATGCCGGTGGCGACCAATCAATGACGGCCGATCTCGTACAAGAACTGACGTATAAATAAGAAGGAGGGTGTATTAAGCTCAACAAAACTACAACGTTTCACAGCAGTTTGCAATATGGTCTCTGCCGATTCTTGAGTAGCATTGAGGGCAAATGCAACGACCACTCCGACACATCAATCCACCACGAATACGATCCACCCTAAATCATCGGGCCCTCGGATACCGGCATCGACTTAACCCAAGATTCAGGCGTAGGTACGGTAAGGCGCATCAAGGTGATCGTGGGGTGGGTTTCATAGAGGAAACAAGGTTTAAGATCCGACTCGCCGTAACGCACTTTGTAAGTCGAGTGCCACCGCCGCCACCACCGCACGTACCCAGCCACCGATTCGACACAGGCGATTCCTCGGATCTCCAAATCGGCCAACAGGTGAAGCTGTCCTGAATTAATCACGCAGCCAGAGTCAGAGGCCAGCGCCAACTTCAATTATGTGTGCAAGCAAAGAGATATTGCCAAATACTTATGTTGTTAATAATGAGTTTGTCGCGCATCTTTGCTTGAGGTATATTTTTTATTTAGACAATTGATTAAAACCAATCATGTTTTATTCCCAATGATTTTCGTATCTTATTTCTTCACTCCGCAATTTCTACTATTTAATTATTCATAATTTTTCAATTGGCAGTCAAGTTAGTAAATGGAAATTCGCGTGAATTCGGCAAAGCGGTGTTCAAAATGTCAGAAGAGTGTGGCTTTGTAACAGCCTTTAGTGATCAATTGCTAAATCAACTAAGGGGAACAAACCTATAGAAAATTATTTAATTGAGGACATTTCATATCGATTGATTACAAAAAGTTAAAAGTATATGGACTCAAATGAGGATTTGATTACAATACAAACTTGTATAGGCTCTGGATCATGCTTCACAGCTCGTTCATATGGAAAACGAAGCCTAATAGAGCTCAAGCCGTTTTTTTTTTAAATCGTCAAGCTTGAGCCCCCATTTGCCTCGCTCAAGTTTCAATAAGTCAGATCGCCTCATAACCAACAAAGTTCCCATCTCAAAACGCTCAAAACCCTACTACGGCCATATTGAACTCCTACCATACGGGCGAAGGCAGCTATAAGTTAGGATGTGACCGTTTCCCTTGTTGTCACACGACAGGGTAATGAGGAAATTAAAATTTAAACAATCATACAAACGTTAAATAAACTTTAGAGCCAACAATGAACTGTAATTGTTCCGGGCAAAATTCAAGTGGAGGGACAAATTAGGTAAAGACGGCGAAAGGCATGATAAGTACGATTCTGCTCCTTTACGACTTTATATGAGAGGAGAAGAGAGGAGTTTCTGGCGCCCTGGCTTTCTTTTTTCTCGTCTTTGAGTCTCTCGAAGGAGTCCATATTTGTTCTTCTGACTATCTGAAAATGTCCATGAAATTCGACTTTGAACTCAACACTGGAGCTAAGTCTCTCTCGGAAGCCAAGTAATGGCAATCTGATCCTGTCTCGCCGGCGAGGCTGTAATACTGCTATCAAGGTCTCTCTTCTCTTTTCTTTCTTCCTGCTCTATGTCTGCCTGCATTTTTGGAACTTTAGACCTGAATCTCAGATTGAGTTTTTACCTTTTTTTTATTGTTTTTCTGTTATATATTTCATCTTGAAATATCGAAAGACGTGCGTGAGGGATTTTCATAGAATATTACTAGCATCCATCAGAAGATAGAAATAAAGCCTAAAAGACGACATTTTGATAATATAGCGTAAATGTTCAAACTCTTGAATATTTGTTAAAAGTATATTTAGAATATGGGAACGCTTTCTGCTGAACTACTAGCATTTGCAGTTTGCGGGGGAGAATTGGTGTCTGTGAGATGTCACATTCCGCCGTTTTATCGATTGGGATGAACTTCAGTTAGATGTCTTTTGAATTACGTTTATGTAGTCTATCTGTTTTGGGATTCCATTTCATACATTAAATGATATTACGTCTGATTTTGTTTAAAATTTCTCAGATAAGTTTGACACATATAGAAATAGAATCCTGATTCCAAACATGGAGAGCCGATTTCTCCTTTTTGGACAAAATCTCTTTCAGTGTTGTTTTGATTCTGATTCCACTTTTAGACAACAATGTTCCTAAGAGTAGTTGAGTTTCTGATTTTGATAGAGATATCCGGGCTTGGAGAAAATCTAGTGCCTTCTCTGTAAAGGATTTCAGTATTATCTGGTCAAGGGAATCAGCTCTTCTGAAATAATCTTGAAGATGCTCCTGTCAGTATATTTCCCGTTGAAGAAGCAGTACTCTGCCAGATCCACATTTTACGGTTATTATCTTTCAGAAGAACTGTGTCTCTGTTTCTTCAAACACAAGAATATATTCTCAAGCTTCCGCACCTGTATGTTTGGCCATGAGCCACTATTACTAGGTTTAATTGGACCTCACCGGCATAGCTTGTTTCGGGGTCTTGGCTGATCAATTTATTATATTCAATTACAAATATATATTGTCCAAGATGATGCAGACAACCACTTTCATTAGATGTTTAATATATGGCACTGGGGCAGAGTAAATCAGTAATCATGGTATTGAAGATATGTTCTTTGACATATTGCATAGTGCACCTGATTACTAATCATGGTATTTGCTTCTTTTTAAGTTTTACCAATCACATTTGTATTTAAAGAACTATAGACTAAACATCTCATACTTGGGGGGCATTTTGATAACCAACTTGATATGACTAACTTAATGACTTACTTTAAGTCATTAAGCATATTACATATATTTGATAAAACAACTTAATGTTGTTACAATCAACTTGTGTCATTGTTTTACAGTAGAACCCAGTAATAGTTTGGCAAGCTTCATTGAGGTTTCAGGACCGAAATACTTTGATACAGAAAAACAAATTATAAAATTAGTTTGCAACCAAATTAATGCCCAAAGTGAATCCATAATGCCACATGGACGGCACCACTGAATTATTAACATAACGCCCATGACAGGCCACCGACCAGACAATCTCCAACAATAAACATAAAGTGAAGAAGACGGCAAAATAAAGATTCAAATGGACAATCTTAAATCAAGAAATTTAAAATTAAATGCCACGTCCAAGAGAGTAAAGAATAATCACCCAAATCATATCATGATCGCAAAGATTTGAACTTTAAGGAAAACTACGCACCAACCAAGATTCGCCACCATCAATCCGGCAGGCTGGTTATCTTAGACGCACTAGTTTGGGCATTAGCTCGCTAAAACTAAAATTCACATTTTTCCCTACAAATACTACTTCGGTCTAAAACTCCTCTTATCGCCTTCTCCGAAAACCTGTGACCTTCTCAATTGCACAACCATCAACAACTTTTTCCCTTGTGTCTCTCTCAAGTAGTCTTTTACAGCTTCCCTTCTTTAATTTCAGTGAGTGTAAAATACATCAAATTTTACAGTCTCTAGCAAGACAAAAGTAAATTCATATTAAAGTCTTTAAATCATTATATAGAAAAACTATATTAAAGGAGAAATTTTTTAGATATGACATAATTACAAGATTTTTATTCCTTGTCTCTACAGGTTGGATACCGCCACATCGATTGTGCTCAAGTTTATGGCAATGAGAAGGAGGTAATTTCTGCAAATATGTGGAACTGATTTTATTTAACTGTGCCATCATCTCTAATTATTGTAATTGTTGTCCATATATATTTTGTACAGGTTAGTTAGAGCAGCTGACTTCCCACATATTTCTTATATGTTCAAAGTTGATTGGTTCTTTAACTAAATCATTTAACTATTATTCCCTATTTTCTCTTTGATTCTTTTGCTTATTAGAGCATGTCTATGTTTCTATTGCTCAATTTACTTTCTGTCAAAATCTATATCCTTCGGTTTTTATCTAAAACTTGCAAGTTAGATTCTATTTTCTTGATTATCTTGTTATATATTCTCCAAAAGCAATCATCTCTAGTTATATATTTGTTATAATAGTCTCCATTTTTAGGCTTTGCACATTTAGTGGAAATGTCATTTTGAACTGGTTAGCTGCAATGTATAGAATGGCTGCAATTTTTGTTTTAATTTAATGAGCATTGATGATCACCAAAACATTATAATTCACAAATAATAAGCAGTTTCCCCAGTGTTCATGATTATCATGTCTGTGTTTGAACATTATGGACTTGTATAAGGATTTTAGAGTGCTATGATATTGTTTTTCTTAGATTTGGTTGTTTTTAAAGAAGATTTGAAGATGGTGTAGTGAATGAGGATTTGGTGATTACCTCAAGCTCTGGGTTTGTTCTGCTTGATTTTTGGTTGATTGAAATAATAGTACTATAACAAATAATAACTATTCATACTTTTATCACAAGATGCTGCTGTTGGGTAGTGTTTTCTTTGAACTATCTACTTTCATTGCCAAATAGGAGCACAGGGGAATAAATGAATTTTTCTTTCAAAGCAAACTGGTGTCTTGCAGTTCTTAGCTTCTACAGTTTACAACTTAAATTATGTGCAGGTGCACGGATCATGCACCAGAAGATGTGCCTGAGGCACTAAACAGAACTTTGCAAGACTTGCAGTTCAATTACCCGATCTGGGATCTTGTGTAAGTATTGCATTAGCTGATTGTTAAAAGCTACCAGGAAGAATGTCATCTAATGGAATACTGCATGTCTTTGACCCACAAAGTTCCTGTTAATGCTATCTTTAGATCTTTGGTAGAATTTGAACATGGCCAAACCTTGAGTCACTTGGATTCTGCAACCTGAGCTTCACGAGTCTTAGAACTTAGAAAGTGGATCAAAACTTGAAATAATGATAATCGACATTATAGTTGTAGATGCATTATTTAGAGACTATTTGATCTTAGCCAAGTGTGGTTTGACCTGCAGAGATCCACACAGTCCGGCATGAAAAAGGGAAGTCTCCGTTGGCTTTGTGACCCGAAACCCTTCACCCAACCAGATATACTGCGCACATGGAGGAGCAAATGGAAGCACTCTATGATTCTGGCGTTCAAAGACAGGTTAATTTTTCTTCCACAGAAAAAGAAACTGGGGGACCTGTTGGAGATTGCACGTGTGCCTCCCGCTGACAATCAAGTGGAGTGTCATCCTTCATGGGATCAGAGGAAATTGCATGCTTGTAAACTACAGGAGGTTCACCCATGGAGTAATCAACTCTTAATTTACTAAGTGAAATATGGGTTGGTTACTTATACTTCACTTGCAGATAGATTTTCACTGTTCATTACTTTCATTCAGCTATCACAGGAACACACAAGTTTTTTTTCTTGAATTTTTGATTTATATTTTTTCAGGTATTTCACTATTGGGTTCCAGGTACAACATGGCTCAAAAGTGATGTCCTTAAGCATCCAATTTGAATATGGTAGTAGAGAGGTCATTGGGTAAGACTCATGAAAGAGCTCTGCTGGGTCTGCAATGGGTCATAGCATTGCTTCCCAAGAGTTACATTAGAAGGAATCAAGAATCATGAGAACTTGATGTCTTTGGGTGGTCTATACCTGAAGACCCGTTTGTTAAATTTTTTGAAATTCGATATAAGTAAGAAGTTCTTTTACTCATTGCCCCTGTCGATCCCCTCTTTACCACCATGCTCCATGTAATTGCTTTATTAGTTGGTCACTTATCAACAGAAAGATTGAAAATCAGTTATACTTCATTTCCTGGTATGGGTATTTTTTACTTATTCTCAGGCAACTGGATGACTGGATTGCGTATATGATGATGATATTACAAGGAAGCATGGCATTTGAGATACACTGAACTGTGCTAGATATTCCTTTCCTGTTTTTTGTCCCATAATACAATTATTTTGGTTTTAACCGTGCAGGCAAGACTTAGAGGAAGCCTATTTGTCCATGAGACCCAATACCTAAGGACCGTTAGAGAAAATGGGATGGTGAGATCTGATTAGACACTTTAGTGAATATCTGTGATGACGGGTTGGGTGTTTTGATAAGGAGAGGTTTGTTGGTTAATTTCCCTCCCGCAGCGCTTACTTGATTGGTACTCTTGACTATTAGTTTCAGCTAGACCTTTTTGTTTACAGCGTTACTTAATTTTGCTACCTCATAATAAACCAATGCTTTTGATTTCCATGATTTCGCTGTTAGAGGGCAGTTGAAGCACAGAAAGCAATGGTACACTCTCATGAGATAAGAAAAGAAAAGGTTTCAATGATCCAGTACCATGCTGAATAATTCAAGGAATTGTGCCAAATGAAAGTGAAGTTGAACTAAAAGACTAGCAAAGCTTTAGAGGCCATTTGGTGGTGTTTAAATCTTGCTTTAAGAATTGCTGTCAAAATGTAGAATACATGTATATATATATATATATAGTATGGTAGTATATATATATATGAGTTAAACCATTTCTAACCATAAATTATTGTTCTTATTATTGAGTTTGATATTATAAATCTTATTCAGTTTGGTGTTCATTTATTTAACAAAAAATTGAGAAATAATAATTTCATGTTGAAGAGAAACAAATAAAGTTGTTAAGGAGAAATAATAATCATATTTAACCAAATGCTTTCAGATTGGCAGGGAAGTTAAAAGTATAGATATTGCAATGGTACTTTAAAACAAAATAGTGCACATATTAGTAAAACAGAAATAGAAGAGAAACAGCTATCATCTTGATGAGATTCTATAAAGTCATTTTTTACATATATTAAATTTATACTATCGATTATTTCTTTTATATTATTATTTTGTATGAAACATTTTCAACAATTAAAAAATACTTAATCATAAAATTGTGAAAAATAGAAATGCAAACATTTTAGTAAGTAAATAGAAGGAGCGAGAAAGGGAAAACATTCAAACATTTTAACTGGTCAAGGCTGGTTCAACGAACTTTGGTACTACTACAGGCTAGGGTTGGGCCATATATATATATTTTTTTTCAGATTCCATGGCTCAGCCTTCCACAAACGGCTTGGACCAAGCTTAGGTCCATCAAGTTAGGCCTGAAGCAGGCCGCGTGCTTTTTTGGAGATGCTTATCATATGCCATGATTAGTTTATACATGTTACGTTTTCTTTTAAGGAAATAATTAATCATCATGAGTTCAATATTTAGTAGTCGAGTAATATGAGAAGAGGGTTAAGGGTGGTTTTCACATATACAATATTTTCTCTGTTTTAGTGCATAATTTTAAAATTGTTTTCTTAAAATGATGACTTTGAAAGTGTTACAAACAAGACATAAACCAAAAAACACAAGAAGATGAAAAACAAAATATCGATAAAATATTCGACTGAATCATGGCAGCCTACAATCTCTTAAAGCATAATCAAGGTTATCTCGTGTCTTAAGATTTCAGAGTCCGCTTTCAAGATACAACTATCCGGATGGAATGGTTTGAAGAATCAAACCACTCCTGAACCCGACTATGTTCAGATTCTATCATGCGTATAATACGACGAACTTCTACATCGGGTTTTCCTCTGTTCCAAGGAGATTGAGTTTCTTTAAAAAGACTTTAGGTGATGAATGGATTATATAAGAAAGAGAATATTCATGGTCAAGCCACTAAAAAGAATGAATGCACCTAATGGTATTAGCGATTTTAAATCAAACGCTCAAAACATATTATTTTGGTCTTAAATTAAAATTGTATAAAATCTTACAATTCCCTCACACATGAATGAATTGGACGCCCAAAAGACAAGACAAGCGATTCCTCAGCAAGGATAGAGTACAACCCATCAACCTACATATGAGAGGCAAGATGCCACCTTTAAAACCTTCTTTCAGAGGAAGCATGTTTACTCTACTGAACCAAACAACAGATGAGATGTGTCCTTGAACCTGCTATGTGAATTGGTGTGGAAGATTACCACACATAGGAATTTTCCACATTCTTAATTCTCACTGGGTGTTTGTTTTGGCTGTGCTGGAACACTATGCACCTGGTCCGCAAGGGTTTAACAGAATTGTGCCCTAATCAATTTCCTTTGAAGCGGTTCCACCTCCCCCTTACATAGTGATCTTCACCAGATAGTTCAGAGATACCTTCTTTCCAAATGGAGAGAGAGATCACTAAAAGTATTGTTTAGCATCCCTTGAGTTAGCACTCACTGCTTCACCATACACTGATGAAGATCCCACAGTGATCAAATCAAGGTCTTTATAATTTAGTTATCCATTTGAACCTAGATCTTAGGATCTTCAGTCAATAGGTTAGGTATCCATTGTATTGACTTATCATTTTATGGGCTTTAGTCCTATTTGAAGGGGATTCCACAGTGCAAAGAGCATAGTAGCACAATGGATTAAACAAAAAAAAATGGAATCCCTTCATCTGACCTTCTTAGCACATCAAAAGGATCACAAACCAAAACAAGAGTTCAAAGCATATTATTCCTTTGAAGATCTACTCTTGGAAGTTGTTTGTAACTTGACCAGAAACAAACTAAGTCATAAGTTCATCTCTAATGGTATCCACACGAAGACGAGACCCAAGAACCTCTAAGGAAACGGAGTTGAAAGCAAGCTTGGTGCTAGCCAAGGTTGGTCTCGGTGAGAAAGGAAGAGAACCTTGTTTGATAGTTACAAATCTCTCTTCTTCTTGGTTGTTATTCTCAAGAATAAGAGAAAAACTCACAAGAACATCTCTCTTGATTTGGAGACTAGGGTTTCCCTTTTTCACACTTAAAATTAGGGTTTCTCCAATAGCATCATATTTATAGGAGAAACCCACCCCATCAAAAGACCAAAAAGCCCTCACTTTAGAAGGAGTATGCTACATGCATCTCCATGCATGGTAGCATGCTCCCTCATGAGCCTTAAGTCCATGAGTAAGCTTAAGCCTATCTCATTCTCTAAATGAGTCATTTTAGTTCTGCAATTCCATTAATCCCGGAGCGGTCTAATCCTCAAAATTTAGTCCCTCATAATTGCATCATATCCAAGTCTGTTTTATATCAAATCTTCATCTTCTAAGTGTGTGACCCATTAGGTTCCCGGTTATGTTGGCCACTTGATTCAACTATTGAATTAAGCAGAAGCCGCCGAGGCGGTTAGAAACTTACATCGCGACTGATTGATGAATCGGTAGTACGATTGCTAACCCTTCCATAGACAATTATCACGTAATTCGTCCTTTCACCGATCTATACCTCACTCGGTTCAGAGCATAGACAAAGTGTAGCTCCCACTAGATTGGTTATGCCACATCTAGCCCAAGTGATATTAAATCTTATCCTCGGACTCATTACTCATCAGTCATGTCATTGAAGACTCTCTTGATGACATTTCCACTCTAGCCATAAATTCCTGAGTAATAGTCGACAAAAGTCATGGTTATACTCTCCCTTTAGTGGGTTGGTGAATCCTTTGTTGACTTCTCCAATTCTTGTAACGACCCAGAGGCCCAAATCCGACCCACGATCGGTGAGTCGAGCCGAAGCAGGGCCTTCGGTTTATTTCTTTTTATTTTCCGATGTTGGCCAAATTTCTTTTCAAAAATGTGACCTTTACAGATCTGGCGAGCCAATGGCGAATCTGGCGGAACACGGTTTACTCAAACGTTTTCATTTATACTATCAAAACATTTTATTATATCATTTCATTAAGTAAGTTTTCGAGTTTAAACGTCCATAATCATTTAACAAAAGACATTTACAAAGAGGCATTCATGCCTTTGAATGATATCTGCAAAAATCAAGGTTCGAAGTTGCCCTTTTATTTACAAAATACCACACTTGTTCAAAAGAAATGATATGCAAATGACGGTATATGCCTCATACGTGCTCTCTTTATGACTCTGGCGCTTCTTGATCTTGGCACGCCTTTTGCTTACTCGATACTGCATAGATGAAACCTCGCTAAACATTTTCATACTTAGTGGTTCTATCTGATTCTATTTCAATATTCATTTAACTGATACATTTAACATCAAACCATACCTATTATATCAACATATACTCATGCTATTCATTTTCGCATGCTTTCATTTTACAAATTATTTATCATATCACAACATACAATTTCAATGCATCTTTCAATTCCACGATTCAATTTATGATATTTAAGCGTATCATAAATCCATTTACTTTCGTCAATGTGGGTTGAATTCACTTTGACTATTCAAATCACACATTTAGCAGTTCGTTTGATGAATCTCATCCTTATTATCATTGGTAATGTGCTCATTTAACAATTAGGTCTCCATCACGCGTGGATCTAGTTTGGTGCACCCAGACATGGTATCACTTAAATGTCATACGAAGTGCATGACGGATCTTTGATTGGTACATCCGCCCGAGTGGGACATTTCTTCAATGCCATACGCCATCATGACGGATGTGCGATTGGTGCATCAGCCAGTGGGACATTGGACAATTTGGGGTGCAGCCGTGACGGATGCAGATTGGTGCATCCGTCAGCGGTTCGTCGGTATATCGATTCGATTGGTGTGAGGAATTTGCGATTAGTTTACAGTCGATTTATCATTCCCACATTCATTAGGTTTCAAATATCACATTTCCAATTCCATATTCACTTCATTATTATCTTTTCGAATATTCACCAATCTATGTACTCAATTCATACTCATTCCGTACTCATTTCATATACTCATTCATGTACTCATTTCATATTTATTTCATTAAACTACCAAAATACTTGAAATAAGAATAGAGTCGAGAACAGAAACCGAAGTTAATCGGGATCTAGTTTCCTTCTCTTGATCTGGTCCTAGGTTAGTGATCATCACTTTGTCCACTGATCAGTAACCGTGTGCGCCACTCTTAATTGGATAAACAATTGTATATTTTTAGTGAATGACAATTTATCTTTTAGCGGTTTGGGTTCAAGACACTAAGTCTGCCTTGATGACGTGACACGCCCAGGAGGCGAGTGCAGTGCGTTTTCACTTAGTTATCCTTATTTAGACCCCATTAATAGTTTCTTAGGGTCCCCTAACCATCGGTATCTGAATACGGAACTATGGTGCAAAAATATGCACAAATAGAGCATGAGACCGGTGAATGCGGGTACCACTTTGTGATGCAGGTACCAGGTCCCTCACCAGTGGGTATTGGTACTAGTTTGAGTGGCACCGGTACCACTTGCCCACTACATCATGGTACCGGTACCACTCTTTTGTCTAGAGTACCACTATCAGGTTGCAGGAAATGTTGGATTTTGGCATTTTCACATTTTCTTCCCTGTGAGCCTTCTCGATTAGTCCCATATCAAAAATCCACCATGGAATCCCACCCAAAACAAGCTCCAAATGTAGTTTAGAATCCAATAAAAATCCCTTTTCCTCAAGTTGGGACTTTCACCCAAAATCGAATAAAAATAATGCTGATTAGGGTTTTGATTTTCTTACCTTGCTCTCTTTAAATCTCCTCTTGCTTGGGTTGCTTACGATCTCTCGAGGGCAAGAAATAGGAAGCAAACAAATCAAAACCACTCATTCTTGCAACCCTGGCTTTTCTCACATTTCTCCTCTCCTTATCTAAAAAAGCGAGTTTTGCTCAGTATGAGCACATCTAAGACCAAGTTTGGTCTTTTAAATCCTTTAAGTGTAAGGCCATGTTGCTTTACACACCCCATTTCTCATTTTCATTTTCTCCTTTTGGATAGTCCCACTTATTCCTCATAAGGCCTTGTTGGCCACCCGATAAATCGATTTTCCATTTTAGTCTCCTAATATACACTTTGGCCATTCATTTATCATAAATTCACTTAGACATTTTATTCTTTATAACAATTGTGCCAGGTCCCTCATTTTACAATTTTCCCACATTGCCATTTTTCAGGTTTGACCTGGGTTCACTCAATTTCTCATTTTAGCATATAATATTAAATGTATACTCACACTTTAATTACATTTCACAATTCAATTTATCAATTTTCCGGAAAAACCGAGTTTGAGCTTAATTCATACAGGAATATATATAATAAAAAATTATTATAAAATTCTAGAGGTATTTTTGAGGAAGTTACAATTACCTTCAAATACCTCGAACTATATCAAACCATCACCCTAAAGAGTGACATGAGTATGGATCGAGATCAGTCTAGTCGACATCAAGATATCCTTAGCACCTCAAGTCTGGGATACTTGCATATATTTATGATAGGTATCATCTACATTAAATAGATAATTCATGATTGTTAATAGCGAGGTCCTGATATGACCTTCACTACCCAACAAGCATCACATGTCAACTCTAATCAACTTCGTGATCATAGTTTATAAAATCTGCTAGCAAGTCAATCCAAAGGTATGACATATCTAGTATATCGGGATCGACAATGTCAGTCTCGTTTATCCACTTTTGTGACGAGGATAATTTAGACACTAACATAATTGCATATGATATGAATCTTATTGTCATGATCTCATCATGATTTCCTTCATGCTATGTTATGTATCATGGACTTCATTAATTCGAATGAAGATCTAAATCAATTCAACGTACAAATATCCAATTAATGAAGATGCCTTTAAAAGTAACAAAAGACGTACGATAAGTGCTAACGATGATTGCCTTTAGAGCACTTCTCTAACACCATTTCCCTTGATGACTTTTCAACTAACTCTATGTTTAACCCTTTGGTTAGCAAATTCATGATATTATCCTTAGATCTTACGTAATCTAGAGAGATAACCACAATTGAGAGTAGTTGTCTAATGGTGTTATGTCTATGATGAATATGTCTAGACTTACTATTGTACATAGTGTTTTGTGCTCTACTTGTAACACCCCAAATTATACGTTGACAATTTTATAACATATTTTGAGTATATTAAAAGTAAAGGTATATTTTTCCGGAATAAAATAATCTAAAAATAAAATAAGCAAAAATCCAGAATTAATACAGGAGTTAAGGGTAAATAAATAATTTACCAATTCATGACCCAAGAGACATAATTGAAGAAGATTGTATGCTAATATAGGATTAGGATAAGTGGAATTGCAAATAAAAGGAAATTAAAGGACTAAGTTGCAAAAACACAATTTAAGTTGAATGTTAGGATAGAAGCCAAACATGGCTTTAAGAAATCTCATTTTAGCATTTATATTTAGGGCAAATCCGGATAAGGGAAAGAAAATAAGAAGAAGAGAAGAAGAAGAAATCAAGGTATGGATATGTAAGGAATTTTGGTATGAATTTGTGTATGGAATTTTGTATAGAACTTGTTAGGATTTTGTATGGATGCTTATTTGGAGGTTTGAAATATCTCTTTTTGTATAGAATCCTTGTTTGGAATGGTTGTTTGGTTGTGGTCCTCAATGGAGGAAAAAATTATATAGAGAAAATGGGTTTTAGGGGAGATGCTGTCAGTTTTTTTAAACCCATGTTTTTGTTTTGGCCATAACTTGATCATTACTCATCCAAATTGAGTGATTCAAAATTTTGGATAAACTAGATATCTATAAAAACAAATATCCCTAAAATAAGTGTATCCAAATTTAGACCCCATTGGACCCAGAAGAATTCATCAAGTGAAGTTACATTTAGGTGATACAGTTGATTCGACTAGTTTTGGGTTTGGCTCAATTTTGGTATTTGGGCCATAAGTTGAGTTTCACTCATCTAAATGATGATTCAGAATTTTAAGATAAACTAAGACTTCTATGAGACATATATCCACGAAATAAGTGTATCTAAAATTTTAAGCCATTGACCCAGAAAATTTGTCAAAATGGGGAGCCGATTCATTCAAATCTATCTGAAGCAGTCCACAGCTGGAGTAATTAGGTTGTTTAAATCTATCTTCAGGAGTTATACTAATAGTCAAAATGAGGTGATTCAAATTTATGTACAAACCAGACATTTGGGAGAACAACTTTCATGAAGAAATTATATAAAGTCATGTCTCATCATTCCCGGAAAATTTTTAAATACTAGGACACGATTCAATTACGTTTCTGAAGCTATTCCGGGAGCAATTCAGTCATTTGGACCATCTCCCAAATTAAGTCCCATTACATGATTTTTGAACCATACAAAAAACTTAAGACATAGGGATATTGGAGTTAGAAGATCACTTCTAACAATTCCGTTTTAAAGTCAAAATCATTGATCGAAAATGGACTTGGGAGGTACGCCTCGAATTGTTTAGAGAATTGGTTGCGATGAAATTGTATAAAGGAAGCTATATAAAAGTATTGTTATGAAATAATGCATCATAGTAAAGTTGATCATATTAACATAATATTGTAAGCTAAGAATACCACGTATAAATTTTATTATATGAAAAGTGCAAAGTGCAGGTTAAATGTGTATAAAAGATTATTTGATAATGAATATCTCACTTAAGTATACATGATATCAGTGGTTATTATGTATATAACAGATATCTTTTACGATACCTAAAAGGTTGTTGAAAACACATAATAAAGCGATTATGCCTTATGACCAAGGAGTAGTTAGGATAAATAAGCATGCCTATGGAATATAATCTTTGCCTCGGTTCTGAACAGCGGCCTGTTTAGATTGATGACATAGATCCCTTTTGGATTATTATAGCGGCCCTATTTGGGTCATACAGATAGAGATCACTATCTCGTACAGTGATAGTACCTTTAGGTACATATAGTTCTTTCCCATATCCATTTCTAAGGTCTATGCAGACATGAAACATAAAAGAAAATGACACATATACGCAAATGAGATGTATATGATATATGACATGATATGAGAAGCGTAACACTGCTATGTGATGATAATTATCTGATTCTAAAGAACAATAAGTAAAGTGTAGATGACACGAAAAGTATATGAAATATGATAAGAAATGAAACATGTTATGAAAAGTAGATGTGAGAAATGGATAAGTATTTGTAAATGTTATATTTTTCATAAGTATATGCATGTGTCTAAAGTGAGATGATCCTTATTAGGGGTCGTCCATGAGTATTATTCCCACTAAGCTATAAGCTTAGCACGGGTGTTTCATCCGTGTAGATCGAAGAGGAAGCAGGAGGACGGAGACGATCCACATCGTGGTCAAAGTCAACATCTCAGTGTCTTTGGAAGATATTGGTCTAATGTATATATATATTTTTGTTTCTTTTGTAAGCAATGTCAATGACTAACAAATGACATTAATATAGACTTGTATATATTTGTAATCTTTTTATAATATAGTACAAGTTAAATGTTAATATTATATGAATGAATAAAACTAAGTTTATAGTTTATGATAACTGAGGAAAAAAAATAACACCCTCGTTTGATAAGTCTTAGAATTAGGGCGTGACACTACCAATAGTAGATTAACTATCACAATGTATGCATAGTGGAGGCACATGTTTTGGCCATATTGGAATATCACTCTAACGAGTGACATAGTCATTTGGTCCTCTTCCCCACATTTGTCTGTACTATGACCTTATTACATACGTGGGATTGTGATAATCGTCTGTTTTGAAGTTTCCATGGGGCTTGTGCTCCTCGATGTGAATACATAACCACTGCAGGATTTGAGTCTTTAACATTAAGATATCAATTAGCATCGCTATATCCTTCAAAAACTACAATAGGATATCATGTAGTGACCCAAAATCACGAGTAAATGTTGCAATATTTAATACTCTCACTTAATTCCTTGCAAATGCTTGGCTCCCAGTTATTCGTGTATCTTGCTCAATTTGTTATTGCATATGCTATGCCTTGTCTTATACAACTCGTAGTACATTAGACTACCTATTACCCTAAGTATTCTACTTGAGAAACACTCTACTTTATTATTGGAGAGATGTAGAGTTACATTTGCGGTCGTTACGACTATACGGAATTATCTTTTTCAAACTTTCTAAGAATATTGTTAGATAATGTAGTGACTTAGAATGAATCCATCGATGTTTTATTTTGTTTTTATCCCCCGATATAACATCAACAAGTCTAAATTTTTCTTGTCAAACCTTAAATTTAACATGTTCTTAGTAGATGTAATCGACTTATTATCAACTTTATCGACAATAAACTTCACATCTACGTATAGACAGCCACAATGACATATCCATGATGCATTAATGTTTGACATACACACTTAAGCACATTCATTAATTTTAAAGTCATGTGACATCATGACATTGTTAAATTTCTCATGCGATTGGCGCTTGTTTTAGCCCATACAATGGTTTCACCAACTTACAGACCTTCATTTCTTGTCCCGAAGTAGAAAACCCTTCAAGTTGCTCTATGTAGATTTCTTCATCTAAATCTTCATTTAGAAAGACTCTTTTTATATCCATTTGATGTACTTGAATTTCTTAGATTATAGCAATTGCAAGCACCATCCTTATGGAATTTATTCTCGTCACAAGAGAATATATGTCAAAATAATCAAGGCCTTCAGTTTGTTTATAGCGTTTGATCACAAGTCTTGCTTTTTACTTGTCAATTGATCCATCTACTTTCCTTTTCCTTTTGAAAATTCACTTGAAACTTAAAGGTTTACAACATGGTGGAAGACCCGCTCAGTTTCTAGTATGGTTATCTTTGGCTTATGAAATCAATTTCACTATTAATGGTCTCTTTTCATGAGACTCTTTGTGAGGATTCCTTTACTGTTGGTCGAGGTTCCCCGCTTCAAGCACATATATCATAAAATTTGGTCCAAATTTTTCCACATCCACTACTTTTTATTCTGCTAAATTCCTAAGCGCCCATCTTTATCTCGATCTTGACTATTTTCATTAATAGTCTCAAGCACTCATTTCGATGAACTTAGCTATTCTTTAGATTTACATGGAAATACATCTTCAAAGATATGACGCATTCCTTGATTCCATTATCGTGTTCTTGTGAATATCTGGGATATTCGACTCATGGATAAGAAATTGATAAGCAATACTATTTTTTGCATAACCAATGAAAATGCAATCAATAGTTTTAGGTCATATTTTTACCTTTTTAGGTCGAGGAACTGCCACTTTGGTCAGACATCCCCACACTCACAAGTATTTATAGGATGGCTATCGTCCTCTCCATAACTCATATGGAGTCTTCTCTTCTTTTTTTTTGGTACCTTATTCAAAAGGTAATTAGCAGACAAGATAGCTTCTCCTCACATGTTTTATGGTATACCAGAACTTATTAACATTATATTCATCATTTCCTTTAGAGTACGATTCTTTCGCTCAACCACTCCATTGGATTAAGGTGAGTAAGGTGTTGTGGTTTTATGTATAATCTCATGTTGAGCACAAACATCAACAAATGGCGATTCATACTACGCCACCTCCGATAAACTTCTTAACGCTTTAATTTTCTTGTTGAGTTAGTTCTGCTTCATTTTTATAAAGCAAAAATTTTCTATGCGTCATCCTTACTTTTGGTAGGTACACATAACGGTACTTGTTGTGCTTCATCGATAAAGGTAATAAAATATTTATTACCACCTCTTGTTATGGAAATTTCAAATAACATATATCATTATGGATTAATTCAAAAGAGGTTTAATGTGTCTTTACCAACACTTTGTGAATGACTGGTCGGGTTTACTTGACACAAATTTCACACTTATCTTTGCATATTGGAAAGTTGGTATATGATTTAAAGTTAATTAATTTACGCAATGTATCATAATTAACGCTGTCTAATCTACCATGCCATAGATTAGACGACTCGAAACGTAAGTAAGTACTAACTTGATTCATGCTTTGACAATAATAAGCCATTACATTCGACTTCTACATACCATTGCTCATATATCCTTTCCCTACGTACATTCCACTTTTGGATAGTACAAACCTATTTGACTTGAACACCAACTTGAATCCATGATTGTTCAACAATGAACCACACACCAAGTTCTTTCAGATTTCAGGCACATACAATACATTTGTTAGAGTTAGCTCATTTCTGGAAGTCATCTTCAAGACCACCTTTCCTTAGCCTTTGATTATAGAGGTGGTAGAGTTTCCCGTGTACACCTTTTCTCCAATCTCGGTTCAAAGGAGTGAAGAACATCTTGTCAGAGCACATGACAAGTAACAGGTGTCAATCCCGCAATTCCTTAAGTTGGATCCCACCAAGTTCGCGCTTAAATTACTGTGTGATGTCGATGTCGTTTACGTCCTTTGTTGATGTCATCAACCACATTAACTTCTTTGAGTTTGTTCCTCTTTAAGCGATTACACAATCTGCTTGATTTGTGACCTTGCTTAGATAGTTGAGCATTTTCCTTGAAACCCGACCTTGGAGACTCCCCCTTTAGGTCCCCAGCTTAGCGCCTTTCCTTTTTGTTCTTGATTTCTTGAACTTGGAACCTTGTGGCTAGTATCCCACGCTGATTCGGTCAGACCCGATTGGCGGATCGAGCCAGGGATCGGGATGCGAGACCATATCTTGGGACTCTTTGCACCTATTTTTTTTTTTTTTTAAAGCGGCGGTACAGTGGGTATGGCCCTGTGAACATAACATAGCTCAAAAATGTCATAACATATGAAAGAACTACCCAGGAATTGGGTGTCATCAAAATCTATAAACATTTACCGAGTCCCATTTACAAATACGAAACTATACTTTTACATTTACAAATCAGAGCACGGAACCTACATGTAGTGAACCCTTACAAGTGTGTTGGCCCAGCTGTATGCGGATGTTTTCAGACGTCTTCTCCTGTACCTACACGGATTAAAAACCAGTGCTAAGCTTTACGCTTAGTGGGAAACATATCTTATAACTATCACGATACGTACATATACACAATTATAATAAGTGTATAACAATAACGGATGTCGAAATTTCATGTACATTCATATCCTTGGACTTACTCCACAATTACTTATGCTTATAACGAACTTATGCTTATTGGCGGATCTCAGTAGGAGTTACGAGCTTTTCTTATCGAACTTATACTTATAACGGACTTATGTTCATTCGGGACTCCTTAGGAATTCTGAGCTTATTCTTATCTGGAGACTTATACTTATAACGGACTTATGTTCATCGGGACTCGAAGTAGGAGTTCTGAGCTTATGCTTATCTGAGGAGGTACTTATACACGTGATGATTTATATCTATCTCGGATCTCGTGAGTTTCTGAACATACTTATACTATGGGTTACTTGTTCGGAGGTGCAGTAGGTACCACAAGGTCTGAGCATTATCTTGGTATTACTGAGAGCTTATTCTTATCACGGAGTACCATTGAAGTACTACTTGATTAAATGTCCCAAAGGCCTTTGTGCTTATATCAAACTTATCTTATACTCATCACGGGAGTACGTAGGTCACTCACGAGTTTATCATTATCGAAGCTTATCAGAGTACCAATGATACCCCATATAACTCATGATCCTTATTTTGGATCTTATTCTTGTATTACGGAACATATACTTGTCTTAGACTTATACTTAGTACGAGCTAATTCTTGTATTTCGGATCTGAAGGTACGAAGTAATTTTCTGAACATTTCTTTGTACAAAAGTACCCGTAGGTACTATAGAACAGATTCATTATACAGAGGTACCCGTAGGTACTATAGGACTTATACTTATTCTTGTATTTCGGATCTTATACTTATCTTACAGAGCATATACTTATCTTACGGATCTTATACTTGCATTATGGAACATGTACTTGTCTTACAGATCTTATACTTGTTTTAAGAACTACAGACACAGTAAGTCTCACGGACTACTGTTTCTGATCTGGTTAAATCCGATCTGACTCATACCTTCTTGTGATGATCGATACTGAGACTGCTACTGTTGTTGGGTTTCAGAACATGCCAATTTTGATAAGTGCCATGACTGTGTTATACTTATTTCTGGGGATCACGGGAGTACGAAGTAGGTACTCTGATTAATCGGATCACGGGGAGTGCAGTGGTACTCTGAAACCGAATCTAGGGTACATTCAGATCTTTACTCTTATTCTTTATTCAGAGTCTTATCATATAACTATTTGACTACCAGACCAATCGTAGAAGTGAGTGGGGCCTTGACCTGATAAGTCTTCGAAGGAGTGATACGAGTACTAAGGTGCCATTAGCACCGGCGAGTCTGCAGTGCCGAACGAGTCTTGTAGCACTAATCGAACCCAGTCTTGCGTATCACTAATAGAGTCAGAAGAACTAATCGGAATGAGTCTTAGGAAACAACGAATGCAAGTACTAATCGGGGCCCAGGGTGCGAAGCACTAACGGGAATTTTAAAGAGTACTAATCCCCAGGACGAAGTCTTAGAAGCAACGAGTCTGAGAGTCTGTCGGAATCGTATTCATTCTTTGGTCCTAGGTAGTCATATGATCATATGTCTTTCAGAACTTATAACCTATCTTTATCACATTATGTGTTCATGACATATTGCTTTTCATGTTCATGTTCATGTTCATATTTCAGTTCGTTTTCATGTTTCATATCATATTCATGTTTCATGAACACATCTATACATATTGCATTTCCTAGACTTTTCTTGTTCATGCCTATTATATATGGCTATATACTGTACGGTGTGATCTTAGGTATTCACACATCATTCATGTATTCTTGTCCTCTATAAATCTACTTTACTTAGAAGTGGAATCATTCAAGATTGAATCATCAAACTAAAGTTATGGCATTTTCCTT
Organism: Tetrastigma voinierianum; assembly: GCA_016808115.1. Lineage (NCBI taxonomy): Eukaryota > Viridiplantae > Streptophyta > Magnoliopsida > Vitales > Vitaceae > Tetrastigma > Tetrastigma voinierianum. The sequence goes on from JAEQBH010000731.1 coordinate 351,466, forward strand.
TTAAACTAGTCAATTGCCAGATTTTACCAGAGGACCAGGTTGCAATACTCATTTCAGTGCCTTGACTCTATGTTGACACTGGTTCTTTGTACTCCTTTAAAGCTAAGGTGCTAGGTTCTTCAACTAGAATCACCCAAATCGGAAGCCTGAAACTCAAGTTCGTCAAAACAGCCAGGACTTCTCTATGATCCAAAGCGACGTAGAATTTGGGTACGGATTATAGCCCTAATTGGAGTGGTTTTGAATACCTAGAATCAGAATTGAAGATACCTATTTCAGTATATTTGGTTCTCCTTTGAAGTCTATTTTAACCAACTGACTTAGATCAATAAATCGGATGAGAAATGAAGCGAGTTATAATTTAGAATTACGAGCAATTGGTCGAAAATATAGAGAGCGAGTGTCAGTGCAGTCGACTGTCTGCAGAGTGCGAGGGATCGGTCTGGAGGCACTGTGCAGTGGGTTCAAGGTGTACCAGTACGAGGTCAGCTGAGAAAAGCCCGAATGTGTGTTTTTCTCTCATTTTCCCTTGATACCCAAATCAACCCAATACTCATAAACACGTCGAAACCACTCCCGAATTCATCTTGTAATCTGATTTACTCGGTCATGCTGATTACATATCTTTCTTTTTTAAAAATTAACTTTCCATGAATTTCTTGAAAACCATTCTAATATGGGTCATAACCATACCTGACAAACATGATTAGTTAGGGTTGTTCTAAGCCTAACTCAATTACTCTCAATTAACCCATGAATCGACCTAAAGGAGGATTACATAAATATTTGTACCATTTGAGGTTTTACGACCCTAATTTCAATACATCTTTGGTTAGGATAGAAATCCTAACCAAACCTAGAGTTTGAGGCAGAGATATAACCATACAAGACCAAGATCCATACCAAATCTTGCTAGAATCCAAACTCACTTAGTCATAGTCCCAGCCTTTTTGCTTGGCTTCTTCTTCTCCTCTTCCTCTTATCTTGCTATGCCTCCCCTTCTCTTCTCTCCCTCTACGGTTTGTTCTTTTGCTCCCCTTTGGAACCAATTTATTAAATCCACCACATCTCTCCTTCAGGCCATGTTTGGCTCCCGAACCCATTTTTGGGTTAAGTTTCTTTATTTGCTTTGGTCCTCCAACTTTTGATCATTAGTATTCCAGTTACCCCTGTTCATTTTGGCCCCAATCTTGTTAACTGACTTTTAGCCCCTTTTGGATTAAATTACAATTTGTCCTTAATTCTTCTTAAAATCTCCGGGTTTCTAATTTCCATGTTTACATTTCAGTCTGAAACATTCAAATTAACACAAATACCCTAAACATATATGAAAACTCTTGTAGTGCATTTCGGTGTTGAGACAAAGGACTTTGGCCTCCCTAGGATTATGTGCCCCTTTATTCTCATATCCTCTATTGTCTTCTTCAATGCGAAGTCTAATAATCAATTATTCGATGTTCATTTCCTTTCTCTTATGCTTGAGGTAATTTTTGAAGTCTTTCTAAGTAGGAGGTAACTTCTCAATAATAGCCGTAGCTTGAAAAGTTTTATTGAACATCATTCCCTCAACATGTATCTCATGGAGGATTACTTGAAGTTCTTAGACTTGATTGACCACGGTCATGGAATCTACCATTTTTAATCAAGGAACCAGCCCATGACAAACTTTTTGGCCCTAGCATAATTGATTTTATATTTTCGATCTACTGATTCTCATAGCTCCTTGTCTATCTAAATACACATTATTATGAGAATCATTAAGCATTCTGCGCATTTCATGCATAGAAAGTCTCCAAGCATCCACGTCTTGATGACTTGGATGTGCACTCATCTACTTTGAGCTTAGAATATCTTCAATCAAGAATCTCGCAAGATTCAGATGGTAAAATTAGAAGACCAACGCATCTTCTATTGTCACCTTTTAAAAATTGATCCATGGAACTTCTCTAGTTTCTCTAGGTGAGATGGGGATAGAAATGCCGTGATGGCGTGTGGAGGCTTGTGCGCAGTAGAGCGCCATTTGAGCGGTCTAAATGGAATAACATTGTTTGAATCACCAGTGCATTTCTTTTGCAAGAGTGGCGAAAATTTGTCAAATTTTCTTTCCTAAAACTAATTCTCAAAATAATTGTAAAATAACGTGTAACATAGTATTCGGGAAATACTAATGGGGTGAAGAAATCCAGATTAGAATTGACCTCCTTAGATAGAATATTCGGTTCTAGGAAAGATTTGAGGGGTTACAAATGGTCTCATTTAAGATCCAAACTCCTTAGACAAAACTTCTCTTATCATAATTTCCAATTTCCAAAAACCACAAAGGAATTGACACAAACTCAAAAATGTGTGTAGAGTCCTAGTAGGCTTATCTCTTTACCATATATTTCTCGTAAGAAAAACACAACTAATAGTCGTAGCCTAGTAGTTGAGACTTTGTACTATGAACCCAAATATCACAAGTTCAAACATTTTTGTATTTAATTACAAGAGTTTTCAATAAATTAATTGTTTGTTTGGTTTCAAATTTTTAATAAAACTTTTTCCACAAAAAAAAAAAAACCTTAGAGTTTTTCTTTTGATATCGATAAAACCACTTATTGTTGTTTTTTGAAAAAAACAGCATTTTCCCTAAAAAAAAAAAACTTTCTTTTGGAATTTAAGAAAACCTTTGTTTTTTTTTACAAGGAAAAGAGAAATTTCATTTATTTAAAACAGAAATACATTACATCTGAACACATAAATCAAACAACTTAAAACATTAGATGATGACACAATATCCAAATTAATAGTAAGAAGAAACAACTCAAGACCTACACAATTGGTAATCATAAGATACCTAAAATACCTAAAATTCCAGGTCTGATGAAACATACCGACAAATAGGGATTTGAAAAGACTTCTTTGTCTTGTCGAAGCCAGTGGCGTGCGAATAGTCATGAAAACTATGACAATCTGAGTATGATGAGTCGACGGCAAAACATAAGAAGAAAAAAGAAAAATCAAATAAAAACTCAAATCGAGCGGAAGAAACCACTTTATTGAGAGAAAGCTCATATCTTAATAGACGATAGAAAAGGTGATTTCAAGTCAAGGAAGGCAAAACAAAAACCACCTCTCCTTTCTAACGGAGAGAAAGAGAAAGAATAGAAGAAACTAAGATTTCCATGTTAAGAAAACCTTTCCTTTTTATTAAGAAAACCTTTTATCCAAAGTCAGAAAGTCCTCTTTCTTTCCTAGAAGATTGGTTTTTTTTGCCCTTAAAATTCTTTTTTTTTTTTTCACTTTAAAACCTTTTGTTTTCAAACACATTTCTTTTGTCCTTTCAAAAAGGATTGCTTTTAAAAAAAAATCAGGTTTATCTAAAGTTATTTCTTAAAACAACAATTTAGACTTTTTTTTCCAAAAGACAAACCTTTTTCCTTTGAAAATGTAGTGGTTTATTTTTAAAGAAGGTTTTTTTTACGTTTGTTTTTCCCTCAAAGAACTGAGGACAAAAAAATCAGATTTTAAGCGAAATATAGTTGGAAAATCGGTTTTCAGCTGGCATGGAAAATATTTTTGCAAAAGATAATTGGAAGTAAAAAAATCAGTCAAATCGTCGATTTTTCACCGAAAAATCGAAAAATACACGATTTTCTGCAAAAATATGGCCTTAGACACAGCGCCTCATGGTAGCGTTTTAAGCCAACAAATTGTGATAACTCAGATAAATGAAAAAATCGCTGATTTTGGAAAAAAAACGTCTCACTTTTATCTCATGCGCGTGTCTTGAATTTACGAAAAATATCGGTAAAATATTAGTAAATATAGGTAAAATATCGATAAATATCGGTAATGCCTATTTTGACTTCAAAAAATTCTATAAATACCCAAAAAATCATACAATCTCTTTACAAACTCATCCATACACATCCAAGCTCCATTTAACTCTCAAATTATTTTTTCTTTGTGATTTATCTCAATATTTTGAAGATCTTATTATGAATTCATCAAGATGAGATTCCTTCATTAAATAATGTAATGGAGTCACATCGGTCTTCATTTTGGTTTTAAATTACTATTGTAATATAATTTCTCGATAAATTATAATGAATATTGTTTTCAATAAGTGTATATTTTCTTATTTATGTCTTTTTTATATTTCAACAAAGTATTTTCATGAATTTCAAAGTATTTTTATTAATTTTTAGCTACCGATATTTTTGTCAAAATGTCTGAGTATTCTGGAGTATTTCGATATATCAAGTAAAATCAGAATCTTGGAAATATCCCGTGATGATATTTTGTTCCTTACAAATAACCGACTATTTTTTTTATTAAGGGAGGTTTCCACGATTTGATTTTGAAGATAAAAAAAGAGAAATTCTATTTATGCGCCGTTTTTACTCTTATCTGTGATCAAAAATACGTGGGGAAAATAATTCTGCATTAAATACTATTTTTATTTCTTTCTTCTTCTTCTTCATCTCTCTACGAGATGCACGACTCGCCGCTCCGAAGTGGGCCGTTTGAAAAAATAGTGAGAATGGGTGAGAATGGCGTTAAAAATAGTGAGAATAGCGTTGAAATTAGCTTCATGATTGGAGAAGGAAGGCAGTTGATAACGGTCGGGTTCGTTTTTTATGAGAATGTCTTATCCGGATTCGAAAATGGGATATCATAACGTCCTTGGATATTGAAATCGGAATATCTTTCATGGCCGGTTATAGTGGGATCGCGAGAGACAAACCTCCCAGGATATCGAAATCCAGTTAGTTGTTATAAGCGGGATTTGTAATTTAAAATTAATTACTTTTAATGATGTAATTTAATTTTCATATGACATCATTTATTTATATTTAATTTAAATTAAATAAAAAATTAATGTAAAAGTGCCGATTTTGAAATCGAGACTGTGTAAGTTTTCGATTTTGAAATGCTGGATTATTTGAGCATTTTGGTTGCATTTCAGATTAAAGCAAACTTTCCACAGTTTAAATTTCCAGTTTTAATATCGGATATAATAAACATTACGGATTTACAAATCGGAATTCATTTAATTTTTCGAATTTTTAAATTTTCTAAAATTAGTTTAAGTATATTATATAAATTATAAAATTTAAATTATATTATATAAATTATAAAATTTAAGGAGGCTTTGGATATGGGGTGTAAGGAGGGTATGCTGGGAAAGTAAAATATTGAAATGAGATCACAGAAATTATGGGGTTTTACTTAGTGAATGAGATGTGAAGAGATATTTAAGGGGTGTATTTAGAACATCTCATCAAAATATAAATCCTAATCTGCTTTTATAAACAGAAGGATATATTTTTTACGAACAGAAGGATGTGTTTTTCCTTTTTTTTTACTTCTTTCTTCTTTCTTCGCCAATTTTTTTCCTGGCCCATTTTCCATGACTTCTTCTTTTCCCACTAAGGTTTGTCGACGAACCAACCCTGCTGGTTTGAGTTTTTTTTTCTCCCACTTCCAATTTTTTTCCCTTTCAATTCTGTGTTAAGACTTTTACAAAATAGGACATAAACTGAAATACAACAAGAAGAAAACAATACATAAAAAAATAGAGTATCAAATTGAGTCTTGTGCAGCCGCCCAATCTCCTTAAAGCAGGATCACGTCTTTTTTGAAGGTGCCTTAAAACTACGTAGCGTCCGCGCTGATATAATGCTCTAGATGAATTATCAGTAATAAATCTGCGACCACTTTCCATAAATTGACTATGTTCCTATTTCCATCACAGAAAAAATCTGACAGACTTAGTGAAGTTTTTCTCTCGGATACCAAAGAGTCAGAGAGTCCATCTCTTTATAAAATACTTTACCTGATAAACGGACCAACAGAAAAAAATGTCAACGGTTTCAAGTGAACGAAGAAAGGAATGAATACGTATTAAGGCACTCTTTACAGTTAAAAATTCTTGAAATTGAATGAAATTTTGATATATTATAATATTTAGTTTCGTTTTTAGAGAAAATCGTTTGTCATGAATTTGGTTGAAAATAAAAATAAAGAAAAATTCGTTTTGTAAATAGTTTTAGCGAAAATGAAGTTAATGAAAGCGATGAAAATGTGTTTAAAATACGAGTTCTTATTCTGATATCCGTATTTTTATGATGAGAAGAAAATCGAAGTGAAAGACGAAATGGAAAGAAAAGAAGAAAATATTTATGTCCGTGTTTCGTTTTATCGATCATTAAATCAAGTGTTTTGATTTAATTAAACGAGGGAAAACGATCTGAAACGGTTTTGGTCGTATATAAAATGTTGAAAATAGTGGTCATTTCTTTGTTTTGAAATTTGTTTTTATCGATTACAGTAATTAAAAGTGTTTCCTTTGTTTGAAAGTTTGAATAAAAAGCAGAGAAATTTTCTATCATTGAACAGTGACCGGGGTGAATTCTCCCTTTTTCAGCACTCCTCCACGTTGTTCTTAGCATTCAACTTCTTGGATTACAAGACGAGGATTCAAGGTATTCTAAGGTTTTTTACTCGGTAGGCTTGATTGTCCAATCCCTTTACATCAATTTTGGAAATAAAATAAAAATTCGGAATAAACAAGAAAAGATTATTTGTCATATGCAATATGCAAATAAATTTAAGTCATAGGATCTCAAAAACTAATGCTGATCAAGTTCAGCAGAATTTATGGAAATACTACTCCACCAGATCCGAATTTCTTGGCAGAAACTCGGAAAAGCATTTGGGTATGAGTAGGCTGGTGGTTGCCGGCTATCCTGATTATTTATTTCGTGTCAAAAGAATCTCACAGACATCACTCTTTTCAGGTATTAATCTATTTCATTATCATGTCCCGTTCGTCAAACCTCTTCTATCCCGCTCTAATCCATGTGGTTCCAACCATTTCTTTGGCAGAAAGAAATGGATGGAAGAATAGATACTGAGCTGAATACGGAGCTAAGATGCGTCCGTCGGTCTCGGAACCTGGAAGCCCCTCCCGGTGTGGTCGGTGAGGCTGTCGTCGCTGCTGTCAAGGTTCTCCATCTATTCTCTGTTGTTGATTTTGTATGATATCTGGATTACAATTGCGGATCATATTTGAATGATTAAGGAGTACTGAAATTGTGACTAAATGATTAAAAAAGAATTCCGAAAATCGCAAGTTTGTTGTATGTTGGGCTTTAGGGATCCTAATTGTTTGTATGTCAGTATCGAAGGATGAAGAGTGGGAAATAAACATACAGAGAATAAATTTCTGTTTTGTTGTTAAAAGTAAGAAATAAAAAAAAAAATTGAAATTGAAAATCGGTAGAATTTTTTTTATATTCTTAAGCTCTTCATCTTCTATTTAAAAATTTTATTTTCGTTCTTTTATTGATCTTTTTCCTTATTATTTTCTTTATAGCTAAACATAGCACCAAGAAACTCAAGTAGTGTTTGATAAGTTCTCGAAAATTGTTTTCAAGAAATCATTTTAGAAATTGGCTAGCATAAAACACTTTCTGAATATGGCTGTGTTATTTTTGAGAACAAAATTTTCCTTGAAAAGTCAAGTATGCAACTTTGTTTTTTGTTTCTCTTTGTAAATGAGACTTATAGAAGGTATCAAATTTCCAAAATATATACTCCATATGTTGGAATGTTTTCAAAACATAAAAAACACATGGAAACACCTCAAATCTACCCTGAAATACTTGTTTTTAGAACAAACTTTCGTAATGCTTATATTAGCAAAAATCTTCATCAAAGACATCAAAAACTGATTTCTATCTAATAGACACATTTTGCTCAAAACAGATTTCCCTGCATCCCTCCTCATAAATCAAGTCTCTGTTTTTTCTGTCATAGTTATAAAAAACTGATTTTAAGGTATGGTTGTTCTGGTTCCTAAATGGCTGCAGGCTGGTTACAGACATATTGACTGTGCTCGAGTATACGATAACGAAAAAGAGGTACACTTCTTTTGATATTTTGTTAGTTTCTTTTAGGTCAAGATCTTTTCATTGATTCGTGTGCTCAAGAGAAAGATTAATTACAATGTATAAAAGTCTTTGTTGAACAACCACTTGACATACTTTCTGCATTTTTCTTCTATTTCCAGATGTGATTGCATCTTCATTGTGTTCATCATGCTCAATATTTTTTACATACAGGGTAGCTTTTTTTTTGTGATATAATGATCTGGTGCAGATTGGGGCAGCACTGAAGGAATTATTTTCCACTGGAGTGGTGAGGCGAAATGAAATTTGGGTCACATCTAAGCTATGGTAAGTTCCTAATAGTACTTATTCTTGTCTTTCTGTTTCATTGTTAGTTGTGAGAGAAGAATGTCTCATCTCTGCTTGTCTAATCAGTTTTTTCTGAAGTTGAATAAAGTTCATCATTTTGTTTCCCAACCCCAGACAAATCCTTTGTTCTCTCCAAACTTTTCAGCTTATGTTATATTGTTGCAGGTGCAGTGATCATGCACCCACAGAAGATGTCTCTCGGACGCTGGGCAAGGCTTAGAGACCTGCAACGACTATATTGACCTATATCTTGTATGTCTTTTTGAAGTCCTACCACATCTGATGATTAACTTAATCTTGTCTCAATCAAAACCTACACAAAACACAGCTTAAAACTTGTTATTAGTTTAATTCTTGGGGATATATGTGAATCAGTTGGACTATCTTGCCCAAGCAAGTGCCATCTGGATTATATATAATGGTTAATATTGTTGAAGAACTGGTCTCCCTACATATGTACCAAGCTGGAATTGAAATGGTTTTGGGATGAAACTTATTATTTGCAGATGACAGCCGTTTCGGACAAAGCCTAGCTCCGTGGATGGGACTGATGTCATAATCAGTATTGCCTCTCAGAAATGGACTGTGGAGAGCTTATGCTTCAGGTCAGGCACGAGCAGTGGATAATAACAACTACCAACCAAGAAGCTGCAGGACCTGCTCATATATGCAAAAGTTCCACCTGCTGTAGTTCAGGTGGAATGCCACCCTGTCTGGCAGCAAACTGCACTTCACAACTTGTGCAAGTCAACCGGTGTTCACCTCTCGGTATTCTTTGTACAATCTTTCTAGTTTGATGATTGGCATAATTTTATGGTATCAAATGAAACTTGAATGAAGAATATGCATGAAAATTCTCTACACAGGCGTATTCTCCTCTTGGATCCCCAGGGTCTTGGATAAAAGGGGAAATCTTGAAGGAACCATTATTGCTTGAGATTGCTGAGAAGCTTAACAAGTCACCTGCACAAGTTGCTCTCAGATGGGGTATTCAAGCGGTCTAGCGATCCTTCCCAAGTGTTCATGATTAGGATTAAAGGAGAATTTCAGTTTGTTGACTGGTTCATCCCTCAAGAACTCTTCTAAAAATTTCTGCAGGTAAATGTGACGCAGGACATTCATTTTCATCTACAGACAGCATGCATGCAGAGACAGTGAATACCTACTTGGGATACTAACATGTTAATAAGTATCTGGTGCAGCAAGGCTTCTTCGAGGGATTTTGCGGTCTACAAAGCCACACTCCAACCCTTACAAAACCTAGAAGAACTGTGGGATGGAGGTATGGGGTGACGATCTGTACCAGATCTGTTTTTGATCTGACAGAAAACTCAGGATATTTTGGGTATGAATGATGTGAAAAGTCTCTTTAAGAAACAATTGGTTATCATTCAACTAATTACCCCATATCTGTCTCAAACAAAACATGAGCTCAACTTTAGGAGCTACAATTTAATTACAATTAATGAGTGAATAAAATCGTTTTGCAAACATTATCATTAAATCAGGCCATAAAATTACAAGGAAAACAAAAGCAATGGACAGAAATAAATGTTACCTTTTATTCTATTTTCTAGGTTTGGATTTGAAACTTTCAAAGTTTTAATTAGTTATGACTTTTTGTATTCTTTTAAACTTTTATGGTATTTTAAAGATTTGTAAAAACTTTTAAAAAATTTCTTCTCTTTGTCTTAAATTATTACTCATCTTCTTCATATTAAGTAATTTTATCATCTTCCTTGATGTTCATGGTAATAGCAGATAAGATTTGGATAAATCCTTCTTCAATATCCTTTTTATTTATATTTTTGTTTTTTATTTTCTACGAAATTATTTCTTTGAAGAATAAAATTAAGTCATTTATTTCTTGAAGGGAAATAAAATTTATTACAGAATCATTCCATTTTAATTTAGTTTATAGATAATTATTCTAAAATAGTTTTATTAGGTTTTTCCTTTTAAGTAAATATTTTATAGATATTATTAACAAATATTTTCATAGATAATTTAGTTAATATTAATTTTTAAGAGTTTTCTTAAAATATTTATTTGGATAAATCTATAATTGTATATGTTGTATTTTAAATGACATTAACATATTTTTAGATATATTAAATATATTAGTTTTATTTTTATATTTTTAATATTAAATTTAAATATATTTATTTTGATAAATCTACAATTTATTGTGATTATTCTTTGATATTTTTTTAATGTTTACATTAACATATCTTTTGGATAATATTAAATATATTAGTTTTATTTTTATATTTTTAATATTAAAATTTTAAATATAGTGGATTACAAATTTGCATTTTTTAAGTTTTCAAACTGGAATGTCGTATTAAATCTTTTAATTTGTTATATTTTATCGAGTGTATATTTCTAATTCTAGTTTTAATTTAATGGAACCGATCATCGATCGGTTACAATTTTATATTAAAAACCCATTTGAATGAACCTTGCACAACCCTCGGTTTGTTTTTATATTAAAACCGAGACCAAATGAACCTAACACAACTAAGTATATTTGAATCCTAAAATGCAAACAGTACCAAAGGTAATATAAATATTAGTTGATAATTTGACAAAAATATTAAACAGGATAGATATTATTTAAAATTCATAAGTATTTGAAAAAATTATAAAATAATAAAATAAATAAAATGTAGTAGATGCAAGATAATTTTAGTACAAAATATGTTTTATTATCTTTAAATGAAAATTAAATGACTTACAGATTTTGTAAAAATATAACCAATTAACTAAAATTAAAGGGTGAATATAAAAAAATTAGAAGTGAAACTGAAGTAATAACAAATTTTAAAGCATGCTTGAGAGAATAAATATGAAAATGATTACAATTAAATATATAAATAAAATGATGACATAAATTTCAAATAAAGATGGTAGTAAATAAAACAACATGCTGTGAGAAGTGCTAAATTTTTTTCTGATATATATATTTTTTTCTTCAAATCAATTTTCTCGGCCTAACGCAGGGGGCATTTTGATTAACCGTCTTCCGTCTTACTTGGATTCTTGGTTGTGGACTGCAGTGGGCAGACAAGGAGGGGTTTATGATCATTTGTTGGAAATAATTTGACATGGGTGCCATAAATAAACGACAAGCACGATTCTCAAAAATGCCGATTCTGATTTTGTAAGATTTATGCTTCTGAAAAATGTAGTGTCAAGCTGCTTATGAAAGCTTATGAAACTGAAAAACTGAAACCGTACAACAGCTTGAGGATCCTGGGCTTTTGTAGGTACAAAAGATCAGGCAAAGGAACATCTCAATGGGGAAAATTGGTGATAAAGAGGCAAAACCATGGTTATTAACAGCATATTTAAGAGCAGTAGCCCTTATAAAAATTAAACAGAATCTGTTGGCCATTTGCAGTAAAAGTCAAGCTTGTGTGGCGAGATTCTTGTGGAGTGTAAACCACCCCTTCATCTCCATCCACAACGTGTCCCGCTTTCCTTTCAAAATCCTGCATTTACAGAAAATGCGAAAGCAATTAGTAATAGATAGGATCAATCATAAACCAAAATTCTCACTTGGCTTTAAATTTAACAATCAAAGAGAAATTCATAAACTCTCTCTCACATACCATCGGCTCGTCAACTTAATCCATCCCTCCTACTGGACCTCAAAGCATGATCCTACTCGTACTTATGCCAACTATTCAACCATCAAACAAGACCAACAAATGAATACAAGATTCTTTCATGTTGATTCCTAACCACCACCACCACCACCAGCAGGATAGTTGGAAGATTCCTTACCTCTGCACCAAGTCCAAAACGTGCTCCATCGCAAAATCGTGTACTGGCATTATGGAAAACTGCAGCACTGTTGAGGTAGATGATGAAGCCACATTTCAAGGTTAGCACATATCATTGAAAGGTGTGTATACTACAGTTATATCTTTATACTGTAAGTTAAGAGCTGCATTATCAAATCATCCATACCTGTCCACTTGATGTAGGAAAATTTCAGCAATTTTGGGGTCCTCAGTGATGATACAATCAGTATGTGCACTGCAAGAAATTTTAAGAAGAAACAGAATATCACAAGTACCATAAAATATTTTATATACAAAACAAAGAAGAAAAGATGAGAGTATTGAACATGCCTTCCATGTCGATGTATATGGTCAATGGCAGAATGCACATCTTCAATGATTTCAACTGTGCAAGCCATGGAATTGTACTCATGATGGAATGAGTTAACCTGAGAGATATTTAACAGTGCACTTGCTCTTGGCCCACCATGTACAGTAACACCTACAGCAGATGAACTTACAGCAGTTTAGAGGTCAGTGTCTCCCTTAAAAGGTCTGCTTTTGCCTAAATAATTTCTTTCAGGGTCACTGTATATTCCCCGAGTATATCTTCAAATATCTTGAAGGTCATGAAGTATAGGCCAAGATTTTTAATTTTAATTTTTTGTGATAAACATTACCGCTGGTAGCTAGCTCTTAAGTTGATGGTTTTCTACCATATTAACCATATCAAATGTAAACATATAGCTTCAGGCTTCCTCTTCTAGATTGCAGAGGATTTTTTCTTTGAATACTTGCTTTCAAAGAAACTGTGAAGTTTTCTTGGAAGATGTCATTACAGTTCAATGGGAAACCTTTAAAACTTGGCTACAGTATTAACAGACAATGTGAAAATGTAGAACACATTTTTGCAGAGAGGATACTCATTCCTGAAGAAATTCATACCCTTCCGTTGAAGTTCTGAAACAAGCTTATTCAATCGACCATCACTAAAAACCTGTGAACAAGAAGAGTTTCCTGAGAATACCAGGTGAGCAATACTAAAAAACTAAATTAATAAATGAGTGGTAAAGATATTTTCGAATGGTTAGTCACAGAAAATGTAGAGTGAAGTACCATAGCATTACAGGCTGCAGGATAACTGGGTCTTCGCATCCAAAACAATGTGCTTTTGCCATTTTCATTAGCTGACTTATCAATGTAAACATGGCAAATACCATCTGGAAAGGAAACACTACACAAGACCTCTGGTGCAGATTACAAATTTAGGAGTCACAATTTATCTTACCAGAATGACCAAGAACAGGATTTTAGTTGAATCCTGATTTGAGAAACGAGCCGAGCGGCGCCTCTAGGGATAACAAGATCTATGACATCATTAAGCTGGGGCAGAACTAAAACAAGTTAATAATCAACCTATTGTGAAAAACCATCAACCATCTTCAATTCCCACCTTTAGCAAATCAGGAATCTGCTCTCTTGAAGTGACAAGTCCAATAAGTTTTTCACCAACAGTATTAGGGATAGCTCCAGTGATAATCTGTAAAAATGAAGAAATCCTTCTAAGAAAGGTAGCTTAGGAACATCAGAACAGTTGAGAAAGAATTTCATGGTAATGATATCAAACCTTGTGCAAGATTGCATTTGATTTACTAGCTTCTTTTCCTCCTTTCAACAGTAAACCGTTCCTTAATCAATTGATAGTGTGAAGCACCCAATAAACATTAAAAATTAATGCTCAATTAATCAAAACAACCAGAGTAGATTAGCTGACCAGCATCAAACAAAAGAATACTCACTGTCTATTCATTGAATAGTGGGACAAAAGATGGGAGGGAAATAGATAGGCTCAGAAGTATGAATTATCTTCCATGAAGCTCTCGTTAATACTACAAATCCTTGTGCATCCAAGCATCTTTGCTCACTGCTTATAGTCTTCTTCAGCAAACCCAAGATGAGAAGGTACTGGCCTACCTGAACTAGCGCATCAGGTCAGACTCAAAAACAATAAGGAGGGACAATCTAGAGGACAAGATTTCTTTTCAAGACGAGTCCATCTGCAAGCTGGATGCAAGAGCAGTCATAAGAAGTCAAGATAATTAATAACCAAAGCAAGGACACAATCATATTAAGCCTAGTGCATATTCATGAATCGAAGAGTTAACTTGTTCGATGATTAAATCTAATGTTATCTTCTAAATTTGAAACTGCACTTCTACACAAATAATGACTTTTATAGGAAGCAGAAGTCAGATGTACCAGCAGTACAGCCATATTACATATGATTGTTTTGTTCATTCTCAAGATCACATAACTCTGCAGAACGTTTCTTACCTCCATTCTAGTTAAAACATGACCAATGGGTTCTTTCATGTCTGCTAGTACCCGAATTGAATTTGCTAGACCAGAGATCTGCATAGCACAATGAGCTTCATGAAGAACATGGACAAACAGAAGGGCACCAACTAAGACAGTTATAGCAACAGGCTAAAGTCTTCTCTTTATTAAGGAAAATAAAACAAAAACGAAAGCCTCATTAGTGAACAAAAACCAGAGAAGAAGAAGAAACAAACTAGGTATGAACATGCAAGTTCTTAGTCATGATAGTACTCCATCAATCCATAATTCCTCACCTTCTCAGGCTTTAAGGTCAAACGAGATAGTAATGAATTGTCATAGCCCGCCTCCTGTGCAGCAGCAATATCAGCATCATTCTCAGCTTTAATCAATTTCTCATTTGCTTCAAGGGCATCAGCTATGTCCATCAAAATTTTACTCCTATCTGAAGACAGGGGCCTGAAAGAGCATCCATTATTCAAGCTTCCAGCAAATTACTTTTCCAATAAACTATAAATTCAAGAATAAAGAAAGCTAAGGAGTTAAAAGTGAGGAAATATTTGTTTCCAAAGAAACTTAATGTTCTTACAAGAAACTCTAGTCATGCAATTATGAAGAATGGAGTTACCTGAAGCTGCCTGGAACATTCTCGTGCAGCCACTGCCAGTTCACGGGCACCAATCTCTTTAACTAAGGCCCATGAATGTGCATCTTTATGGAAAAGTGTACCGACACGCTGCCCTTGTAGTACTTTTACTATGTTGTCAGTGGTATCTACACTTCAAGAAAGAAAGAGATTTAGAATTCAAGCATGGACCATCTATTTGAGAAACCAGCATGCCTCTAGGCCCTCTACTGACATATTGGTTCCCAAAGCAAAACAATGAATTAATTCTTGGGATATATAATACGTATTAAGCATAAAAAATTGAAGATCTAAGAATGAAATGGATGAGAACTAGGATTTTTGGTGAATTAACTTCTGATATGAAAGATAGCACAGTTAGATATTACTAAGGCACAGAACTTGCCATAACTACAACCATATGTTCAAACACAAGCAGGACAGATCCCTTGTTCTCAACCAGATTGGATGTTTGAACCAACTGGATGATCAAACAAGCACCTTTCTAGTTTTCAAAAAAAACAATCCTATTGGGTTTAATTGAGTTTCTTCATTCAGACTGAACAGCTAACATATAAAGGAACATGAACCAACTCCTACTAGTTGGCCATTATCCCAGGGTCTGCAAACATTGGATTCTTGAAGATGGAGAAAGCATCCTTGACTCCAAATTCAGATTCTTCTCTATGATGAAACAAAAATTGAAAGAACTATACCTTGTAATTACAGCAGGAATGCCAGCTTCAGCTGCCTGGATTGCAGCTTTCACTTTCGCAGTCATACCCCCTCTTCCAACCTTAGACTTGTCTCCAAATGTAATTTCCCCTTCATGTTTTTCCCTAACATATGTGTGGATCATTTTTGCATGTGGCAATTTTGGAGGGGCATCATACAGACCCTCTACATCACTCAACAAGACCAGAAGGTCAGCTTTTAGTTCTGTAGCCAGTAAAGTTGCTAGACTGTCATTATCACAAAATATACCAGAAGAATCCTGAAAACAGTTTTATAGTCAGACAACATGTATATATTGCAAATGACATAAGCAAGCAACGGAAGTGCAAAAATAATAAAGTAAATAATTAAATAAAAAATAGAAAAACGAAGCATAGAAGTAACAGAGATGAATTTCAGATGAGTTAAAACAGGGGAAGTATGAATTAAGGGTTGAAAAAAGATTAGTGCTAGCAGTGGCTTTGCAAATGAAGCTGCTCTGAATAACGTAATTAATTAAATTCAAACAAAAATGCATGAGAGTAATTGATCATTTACGCTTCACAGCCCACTAAATTTAATGACATCGTGTAATATATGTTTTTGCAGCACTTCACAGAAACATATGCGCTTAGGCTTTACAAAACATTACCAGGGTAGTGACAATGACATACCTCATTTGGATGACCCTGGTACTGATTGCATCATTTTCATTAAAATAGAATAACCCTCAGATCTAACAAGTGATCCAACTGTTCTGATTGCATTCTGAAATGTAGATTTTTAAAATCACTTTCGTGACAGAAAAACCACTGCATCATTAGTACCTTAGCCATATAAATAGAATGCAATAGTGATAGATTATTTTTCACCTGGCTGAATAATGTATCATACAAAGCCATTAGACTACTCTGTCCAACAGCTGCACAAGCTTTTCCATCCAGCTCAATTTGCGGTTTTTGAAGATCATCCAAGCTGCAAGACAAATGTGAAATTCCTTCAGGCAATACATTCTCTTCGTTATCTCTTTGATGCCAGCTTTCAAAGGAAAGAAACTAAGAAATTTCTTTCACTGGATCCAGAACATGTTTTCTAATAATAAATGATTATTACCCGAATGTTAAATGGTGAAATAATTAAATTGGAATTCCAGTGTGCATATATGGTAGGAGAAAGACAAAAAGCTTAGAACAACTGGATTACATTTGTCCTTATTCATCTTAACAATTTGGCGAATAAAACCAACCTAGCAATCTTTGGCGTGGATTCTAAAAATTTACCAACTCAGCATAGATTGGATTTCACATGATTCTTTCTGCCTCTAAGCTGAACAGACAAAATTTTATCTCAGAATCACTCTGGGCTTATCTACATGCATGTAATTTTCCACCAAGACTACTCTCTAAAGTCTTGTGAGTAAAAAACACAGAAAACCACTCATACTCATACTTTTGGAGTTGAGACAAACCATTATATACTACATAATCCAGTGAAGAAAAACCAGCAAGCATTAGCAGAGATTAAAAAAACCTCCTGTTGACCAATCTCCTGTAACGAAGTCTTTGTATGCCAACACCAACAGCACCTGAAGCCACCAAGATGACCTCATAGCCTTGGGAATTCAATTCTTTAAGCTGCAGTGTTTTCATTCATTATTGTACAGAAGAAGAAACAGTAAGGAAAGCAAGAAAAAAAAAAAAGAGGCAAAATAGGCAAAACTAGAGGAAATCATTTATGCAAAAAGGAAATGGAAATGTACCTGCTCACAAAGAGCTCCAACTCTGCCCACGGCTAATCTTCCATCGGCTCGGGTAACCACAGCTGTTCCAACCTTTAGTATCGAAAGCATGAATTATGATCGAAAAAGCATGATAAATCATCAAATTATGATCAGAAACATGATAAACCATAAAATTATGATCAGAAACATGATAAATCATCAAATTATGATCAGAAGCATGATAAAAATAAAATAAAATAAAATAAAATAAAAAATCTGGCTAAAGACACAATAAATGATCAAAAGATTAGAATGCAATTAAGATCACATAAAGTAATTTAACTTTATTTAGAAATTATAATATCACGATTTAAAATTTACATATAATATTGACGATCAAGTGCCCCTCTTTTCTTTTTCTCTTCTTTAATTTTTTTTCTATTCAATCAGAATGGCATAGTTATATATAAAAATCAAAATTTCCCTTCAAAGAGGCGCACAAGAAAGAAGTGTCACACAGAAAAAGAAAATTTTTAAAAAGAAAAGTCATGTGATCCTATGATCATATATAGACAGTTTCAGCATTGCGTTACACCCAAATACCAGAAGGGTGGTGGACAGAACTAGGGTTTCTCAAGAAAATGAAAGGTGGAAATAATACGATGAAACAGTAAGAAGGTTCAATGAAACAACCTTAACAATGAGACGCTTGACGTCCTTGACGAACTCGCGAGAGAAATCCATGGAGTTGAATCACCGAGAAAGATACGAATGATGAATATTGCTGTTGGCAGAACTTGCAAATAAGTGAGACGACTGAAGAGGAGAGCGGCGTCTGATCTCAACAACTCTTGCTCTCCACCAAATGCTAGCTTGCCAGCTTCCCCAATCATTCGATTTTCTGTTAACCACGGCACTCCCACTATATACACATGTCCTTTTGTGCATGGATACTTATTTCGTTTATTTCTTTCATATTTGTAGCATATTCATTCTTTAATTTCTCTTATGATTTGATAATGCGGAGACGGAAGGTACGTATTACTATATTTTTTGTTATGATTTAATAACCCCAAGATGAAAGTACGTGTTACCTAGCCGGCTTTCTCTTTTTTTTTTTTTTTTTCTTGTAACCTATTTTTTTCAAGAAAAAAAGAATGATTTTTTGACCAATGTTCATATGAAATCACTCATTCGAATTATTTTCTTTATTTTATCAAGGCTTAATGTAGTTTCGCTCTTCCATAAAGATTTAGTTTTTATTTAGTTTTGCGTTAACATCGCTTTATCGACGCCGTATTGTCGTTTATTTTATTACGACATACCAGTTGCTCGTCAGTCTTATCTGCTGCTTTATCTCAGATGGTGTTAACGACAGATACATTATTATTCGACGTTCAAGACAGCCAATTACGATAATAAGGATACAAAACTGAGCCAAGAGATATTCTAATAATTATTTTATCAAATTTGTACGCTTTATATCAATTTATTACGCTTATTAACCCGAATATCGCTTTCATCATATACTTCGCTTTTAATTATTCAGATTTCTGATCTATCAATCTATTATAAGTTTGAATCAATAATATTACTTTTCTTTTAAAAAATAAAAGATGGAAGGTACGTGTTACCATGTTTTCTTATTTTAAAGAATAATTTAGAATAAGAGCAAATGTTGTTTTCTATTTTGATTTGTGTTTGTTTAACAAATAAACATGATCCGATTGATGAGCCTACGTAATGCTTCTTTATCACCTATTTCTTTGAAATATAACTGAGCAGGTACTAAAACGATATGTTATACGTAAGATCTTTTACATACAACAGATGTAACGTATAAAAATAATAGTCATAAGTAATTAAAAATTTAGGGTTGCTTGGTTTCGATTTTTGAAAATTGTCTTTTGTTCTTGAAAACATAAGAATATTAAAAATCTGTTTGACTCCGTTTTCTGTGTTCTACAAAACACGCAGAATACCAAATTCCCTATTTTCAAATAACATAAAAATAGTGTTTTTGTGTTTTCAAAAACAACAACCAAGTTTAAGATAATCTTTCATTCAAAGTATAATATTTTAACTAATAAAATTTAGGACTTACCTCATTGTTTTTTTTCATTCGGTGAAAACATATATTATTTATAATTTTGAGAAATATATGTTTGTATCCAAATTAAAATTTGACCTAATTCACAAATTGTATTTAAGCTTGAGCCCAAACCCATGAGTAAAAATTAAGAGAGATGAGTCTAGATCCATTTGAGTAAGCTCATATAAAAGTCTAAGGGTATTTATGAAAATTTTTATGAAGTCAATGAGATTTTTCTCAAACAAAAACACAAGAAAAAGACGCGAAGAATACTGAGACATGGTAAACTAGTGGGTTACAGTTTCCCAAAGGAGAGACGTGGAACGCCATCGAGGAAGTGGTAGTGGAGAAATAAAGTAGTAAAGTCGGTAACTCAACAGTTATTCAAAGCACTTAGCAAAGGAGTGAGGTTCTTACGGCGACCAACAACAATGAATCACTTATAACAATTTAGTTATTCTAGTAGAATTTTTCAAGTTTATTTTATTTTTGTAGTACATTGTCATTTCAGTTTTCCTAGTCAAATACAACAATTTCTCCAACAGTCATTTTAGTTTTCCTAGTCAAATACAACAATTTCTCCAATTCTTCGCCAATTTTTTCCGTTCAATTTACTCTATCAAGTATAATATTCACTTAGATCTGTGGAACTGTCAAGGAAACTACAGGTAACCCACTTTTGTTTGATCGAAGTTTGATTTTCAATTTTTAGTTTAAATACTTAATTTCAAGACGCCAGACCATTCTAATTGTCATTATGTATGTTGAAGTGAAATTCTAAAAAATCATCAACATATTTTTGGCACGCCCGATGGGACATATCTTTGCTAAAGATGCCATCAAATTTTTTGGAGTAACATATTTGTAGAGTCTCGGGATCTGAGGTTGCAAAATTAGCACACGAGGAAATTGTTCCAGCAATGGTGGAGCAAATTGAAAGAAACCATTTTTCTAATGCATTTAATTATTTTTAGATTTTGATAGAGGAACTGAAGAACTAGAGCCTGACTATCTCACAACGACTTGAAGCACCAATGGTCGGGCAAGCCAAGACTATGGCCAAGCAGGTTCAACATACCAAGGCTATTGTGGAAGAGTTGGAACAACGATCTCAATCCCAAATAAAGGTCTTGGAGACAATCTCGGGAGTTGCTTCTAAACCTACAAGGTAATTGTCTGATGAACATGGGGGTACAATACCCCTAGGATTTTGTTGAAGCTGGTGAATTTCATCGCTCGCATGTACATGTTGACAATCAGGTGAATATAATTGGTGGATGTCCTAGTGCTATTAGAACAGTGGCCCCCCAAAATGTCTGTTCTCACACCAACCCAACTGCACAACTTGGAGTCTATGATTAGTCACTTCCTTCTACTAAAGGCTCAAGGGGCACCATGCACCCACCCTTTGGAGTAGGTGTTAATAAAGGACAACAAATTTCAATTTGTATGTAAGAAAAATTTGAAAATAGTTGAACAATATCAAAAGAATTTTTCGAATGTGCAGTCAAGATTATTTTCAAAATCTGCAGTCAAGAAATTTTTCGAAACAATCGAATGACATCAAAATAATTTTTTCGAAAGTGCACTCAAGATTATTTTCGAGTTATGCACTCAAGAAAATTGTGGAAATAGTTGAACGCCATGAGAAGAATTTTTTTTAAGAGTGCATTCAAGATTATTTTCGAAGCTTTTACACTTCACGGGGCTTTTTCAAACAATAAACGACATCAAAAAAAAAAAAAAAAATCGAAAGTGCATTCAATATTAATTTTCAAGTTCTACACTCACAAAAAATTTCGGAACAGTCGAATGGCATCAGAAAATTTTTTTTTGAGAGTGAATTCAAGATTATTTTTTGAGTTCTGCACTTAAGAACATTTTTGGAACACCCGAACAACATAAGAAATTTTTTTCAAGAGTTCAATCAAGATTATTTTTTAGTTCTGCACTCAAGAAAATTTTTGGAACAACCAAATGACATCAAAAAAATAATTTTTTCAAGAGTTCATTCAAGATTATTTTTTAGTTTTGCACTCAAGAAAATTTTCAAAATAATCAAATAGCATCAAAAGAATTTTTTTTTCAAGAGTGCATTCAAGACCATTTTTCGAAAATTTGCACTCAAGAAAGTTTTGAATGACATCAAAGAAGATTTCTATTTCTTTTGCATCAAGTTTGGAAATTCCATCCAAAATATTCTCCTTTAAGAAGAAATTTGCTATCAAGAGCCACATTGTCAATAAAATTATAAAAAAATTGCAATATTTTCATCAATGGAGGTACCTACCAGGATGAGAGCCGACGAACTTTGGACCTCCATCAGCGTAGGCTCAAAGAGAAGCAATGACGGTGGCGTAGATCGGAAAGGAAGAAGATGAAGAAGGAAGGGTAAAAATTTCCTTTTTCCAAATCAAAAGGGGTTGTTTTGGAAAGTGAAAACGGATTTTTTTTCTAGGAAAGAAAGAGAAATATGATGACCCTTGGTTGCTTGGAAAAGAAGACGAATAGTCACTTTTTTGTTGTGTAGTATTCTTTGATGAAGGAAGAACGAAGGTTGGAGGTTTGAACTTGAAAGTGACAGGATTTTCTCTTATGGAATCAACAATTGCCTTCTCATTTGTTGGCTCATTCTTGCTGTTGAAACTCCAAATCATAGGCTGAGAGCTAGACTTTGGGACTCATGTTGGAAATAGGCCCAAGAAAAATATTTTTTTTTTTGGGCTTTAATACATATAATACAACCTTCAGGCCGTAATGTATGCAAGGGACAATTGTTCGCACCCAAATTAAAATTTGACCTAATCCACAAATTGTATTTAAGCTTGAGCCTAAGCCCATGAAGAAAAATCCAAGATAGATGAGCCTAGATCCATTTGAGTAAGCCCATATAAAAGTCTAGGGGTATTTATGAAAATTTTAAAATTTTTCTGAAGTCAAACGAGACTTTTTCTCAAAGTCGGAACACGTGTATAAGACAAGTGCAATGATATTTGAGACGGTGGGATAAAACTTGGGGGAGCAAGCCTCCCAAAGGAGAGAGACATACATTCTGCGGAATGGATAAATATAGTGCCGGGCGGTTTCGAACTCGTAGTTATTCAAAGAATTCCTATAAAAGGAGGAGAGATCTCACGAGGAAGGGCCAACAACAACCAATCAATCAATAACAACGAATCATTTCTAAAAGAGGTTTATCATTCCAAGTAAATTTTCAAGTTTCTTTTATTTATGTAGTACATTGTCATTTCAGTTTTCCTAGTGAAATACAACAATTTCTACATTAATTTTTTTAGCTTTCAATTTATTCCGTTTAATTTACTTATTGTGGCATTATTCACTTAGATTTTGGTGAACTGTCAAAGGAACCAAGGAACCTAATTTTTGTCTGATTAGAAGTTTGATTTTCAGTGCAATTTCTAGTTTGGAAACACTTTAATTTCCTGACATGCCCGCAAGACTATTCTAATTTTGTTGTATAAGCTGAAATGGAAATTCAAAAATCACCAACAATATATATATAATAAATTTATTTATTTTACATTTATTCGATTTGTATATTACGTTGTAGTAACTCATTCTTACAAGTGATTTGAAACTTGTACATTACTTCATAGCAATTCTCGTTTCCATAAGGATTTGAACCTACATCTCCCGTAGCATCCTCCCACCTAGGAGTATAATGAGTCAAGCTACTCGTGAGCTACTCGAGCTCGACTCGTAAAATACTCGAATTGAACTTAGAGTTAATTGAGTCAAGCTCTAACTAGAGTAGCTTATCGGGCTGAGTTTGAGCTCGAGTAGCTTGTCGAGTCGAGTTAGAGTATCAAAATACTTGACTTAAGCTATTCGTGAGCTTACTCGAGCTTTGCAATTTTAATAATTATTAAATTACATTTATTCCCTCACTATATAAATAACCCTAAATACATTAAATCTTTTGTTCAGTTCCTAACTCTCCCCTTGCGTTCTTTACGGCTACTACAGTCCAACCCAAGGTGGCCTCATTTCTTCTTCAATGATTTGCCATAAACGTTGGCCGCTGTTTGCTTTGAAATGTCCTATGATACCCCGTATTTTTAAAGGGGCAAATAAGTATTATTTTTTTTAGTGAAGGGTGATGAGTATATTTTATACTCATCTTATCCCTATGTTTTGTGTGTTATTTGTAGTTTTTAGATATAGATAAGTGTTATAATCCCCTAAATGTTCATCTTTATGATTAGGTCAACCATTGAATGCATACGAACGAAAACAAAGCGAAAAAGTGGAAAATCAGCAAACACCGCTACAACAAGCACATCAGCTATTGTATTTCGACCTTTTCAGCCATAATATGACCTCAAATGGTATCAATATTTATATGGATGGATTCTACACTTCAATATCTTTCCAACGGTACCAAGAACACCAAATTTGGAGTTTGGATGAGAAAGTTATGGTCTCGGCAATTTATGGTCGCGACTAGAAATCCATGGTCACGACCACAACACTTTATGATCGCTCTTCAGCCGCCACCGTGGCGAATAGTGTAGTGTGGTAGCAAACTATAGTGTATTTATATTACCACGAGACGATTTACGCCCCACCAATTTTAGTCCATTTTCGGCCTATTCTCAGGAGACCTATAAAAGAGAACACGATCTAGTGTTTAAAGGGTAGCCTTTTGAGTGGAAACTCCCAAGGAAACACGTCTTTGGAAGAGGAGAAGTTTTCTTGAAGAGGAATAAGAAGTAGATGGAAGGATGAGAAGTGGCTTTCACTCCAATCTATTTATTCTTTCCCTTTATCTCTATTTTTCTCTATTTTCACAGTTGTAATTCCTTTTCCAGTTATGTTTAGTTAGTTTTCTTAGGGCTTAGATGTAATCAAGACTCATTTGTATAAATCTCTCTTAATTTCAATTGATCTATGTTTTTTTTCATATATGTGTTGAGTAGTTTGTTTCAATCTTAATTCATGTGGGTGATTGGTCAATACTTGCATGATGTGTAGTTCAATTCGAGACTTGAGAAGTGAGAATTGAATTAGACCAAGGATGAATTACCATTTAATTGTCAGGAGATAGATATGTAAGTGAGATTAGGTGTGATATTAGGGTTTCTTGAGTATATCGCATTCCTACGTTTTTGAGGTTGAGTAGAGGTGCAAAATACCTAAATCCTAGGGGTAGGTTATGAGTTATCGAGAGAGATTCACAATTACATTAGTGAAATCGCCATCAACTTAATGAATTGAACATTAATTGATTAGGTTAAGAGGTTCATATAGGCTTGGATTGGTGAAATCTATGCCCTAAGGATTTTAGTCTTGAGTCTTTGTTAAATTAGGATTCTTACATGTTAGTTTAGTTAAATTTGTAAATTTGTGTCTTTTACAAATTTTCCATCATCCAAATAAAGCTCTTAAGCCTCTAAACTGTAATTCCGTGACTTAATAGTCAATCATCGTGGAATGATACTCTTACTTACTTTCTATATTACTTGAGACGATTCATGCACTTGCGCATATAGGTGTATTATTTTATATACAAGCATTCGCGCATATCAAAGGGTATATTGGCAATTCATTAAGGGGAACTGTATGTATAAATAGAAAGCAAAATAATAGAAAATATTTTATTATTCTTTGAATCATTTGTTTCTCTCTAGGAAGCCCCTCCCCATCATAACAATTCAAGAGTTAGGGTTTGAAGAAGGTTTTCAAGGTAAGATTTCTCCTAGATTCCATTTTAGAAAAATAAAAGAATATTGTTAATAGTAATAAATTTCTTCATTCTTTTTTATATAATCCTCTTGTTCGAAAAAGGTTCCAAGAAGACCTAGTACATGCATTAGATTTAGGGTTTAAGAAGTAATTCGAAAGGAAAGATCTTTCTTATTTTTTGTTTTAGATTTCTTTGGTATAAATTCTTTACTTTTCTTTATATTTAGATCAACCCTGTTAGTTTTTGGATTAGATTACACTCTTCAAAAATGGTGGTGTTGTACTTAATTTCTTTGAGAATGTGAATGAAAAAAATAAAAGAAAAATAAGTAGAGAACCACCGTAGGTTTTGAGATTGTGAATAAAAAAAGAAAAGAAAGAAAACAGAAAAATAAGTAGGGGACCACCGTATAGGCTTTGAGATTGTAAAAAAAAATAAAGAAAAATATATAGGGGACCAACATACTGAGAAAGGAGTAAGGGACCACATTAAGAAAAAAAAAAGACAAGTGAGAATTGTAGAGGCGAATCCATATGTGCTTAAGTAAGTAAATAAAAGTAAAAAATGAATCTTATTATGATTTTAATTGGTAATTGAAAAGACAAAATGGGCATGTAGTGAAAGGCCAAATGATATCACTTATGTTAATATCTTAAATATTTTTAAAAAATAGGCCTAAAAACTTTCATAATGTAGGCCTAGGAAACCTATATATAAAGCGTGTTTAGGAAATTTAGGTAATGATTGATGTTGAAAAAAAAAGTTTCTAAATATTCCAATTAGTTTTAGAAAAGATAAGTAAAGATTTGAAGATAAATTCTTAAAAAAGAATAATAAACAAATATTATACGTTTGAAAGCTAAAGTTTTATAAATATACGTATTTGAAAATAAATTTTTAAGTGTGTTAGATATTACTAAGATTTGAGAATTTATTTAGTTAATATTGTGATTAAGATAAATATTGAAAATAATATATATAAAATATAAATAATAAAAATTATTTTTTAGTAGAGTAGTTTATTTTAATTTTAATAATATAAAATAAATAAATATTTGAAATCATATTCGGAAGAAATTCGAATTTTTATAAAGTTTTGAAACTTATTAATTAAATTATTAAGAGTTAGAATGTTTAAAATATTGTTATGATTAATAATATTAACATAATGAAATTGTTAGAATTCTCAAACTTAAAATTTTAAGTGAATAATTAATGATGATAGTTCCTCTTTATTATGCTAGAGGTGAAATAGTTCTTCGACATTCTACAAATTAGCTTCTTCAAGATTCATAAGTACTCATTTGAGATAAAGGATATTAATGCAGATTTTTTAAAAGATAATTATTTGTTTTTATGTCATTTTGAGGATGAAAAGTTTTGAACTGAATTATATATCATCCTGGTTTATGAAAAAAGTTGTTTTTTATTTATTTGATTATCCATGGATAAAAACAAATGAGTTTTTTTTTTGTAACACTTTTTCGTATTTGCTTTGTTTTTTACGACAAAAAAATGCTGAGATATGATGTTTTGCACTTGAATGAAATATTTTACTTTATACGGCCCCACATCTATATCACAAGTAGACTTTACATTCCAAGATGTGAATGAATGCTTCGACCTAACTCTGCGGTTTCGATTAGAGGTTACTAAGACAGAAATTGCTGATTTCTGTCCTTCACCTTAAAAGGAACAATTTGAGGCTAGCCACAAATTTAAAAGTCCCACATGGCTAAACATCATTCGATATTTGATGACTATATAAAAATATATTTAAAATGTATTCGATTCGATTTTGATATGTGCCGCTTGAATCGAAATTTGTTATGGAAAATTAGTTGGGATCACATTTGATATGAAACCGATTTAAGAATGTTTTGAATGTTCCATCTTATTTTTGAAATCAAGTTTTTGATGAAAAATATCCTCATATTCATTATTAATTATAATTGAAATATTTTGATCCATGAAACTATATTAATATTTCTTATTGGGTTTTAAAAGCTCACTCTCATTCGTTGATATCTTTTCAAATACCTTTAGGCTCACATTTACGTAAATCTAGGTTAGGATTCACATCAATAAGATTTTGCCAGAATTTTATATTAGACTTTGCTGGAACCAATAAATTCATGCTTGCGTAGATTGTTCAATTTGAAGCTTATCGTAAATGCTCACTGAATAATGACATTTCATTTTTTATTAATTCTAAGTTAAAAATTGGGGAGATTTTAAATATTTTTAGATTCTAAATCAACCTTATTTGAGAGATTTGGAGATTTAATAATAAAATTTTTGTTGAATGAAAATTGAATTTTTGGAGAATTAGCTTATTTAAAGTTGCAAGAGACATTTGAATGATGTGCTTGAGGCAGACATAATCCAGCTACAAAAAGAAGATTTGTGTTGTTTCGCATTTTGGAGATCACTAAGTGCACAATCGACAATACGCCCCTGTGTGGGCTCGAGCGTGACAGCTTATTGTAAATTATGGTATAAGATCTTGATGGGAACTTGTTTAATGGGGACGTATGTGCAAGACATCAAGCTAGCCACATGGGGTGTTATTCCCTAGCAATTGAGACATAAGGGATAACATTAACCCAAAAGGTGTACACATCAAGCATGGATGAAAAATACACTCAAAGATAGTGACGTCACAAGGGGAGTCCCAAAGTCTAACTATGACAGTGCTAGGAGAATCGAAATCTTCACCCAAGGAGGGATGGTACCAAGTGTGGCCCATCATCTCTAGGTCTGAACATCGGGGTATTTAAAAAAAAAAGGGGAAGATTAAATGTGTCCTGCCCTATTCGACTGTTGCAACAGTTAGGGCATGCAGGGAGTGAGAAACAACGTGCTCTAGGAGAGTCCTAACGCCCTATTAAATAAGGAACTGTTAGAGACAAAACCTTATGGTTTCTCAAGAGGTGATGGATCCTCTATATAAATGAGAAGAGCAAAAGACAAAAGCACTTTGCCATTTTCTGCATATTCTCAAGAAACTTCCAAAGGTCCGAACTTTCTCTCTTGTTCCGATTCTTTCTTTGATTTCAAAAATGGTGATGATAAGATCCGGTGGGTTCGAAAGAAGAAAGATTCTAAAAGGAAGTTCCAGTTCCAAAGGCAAGACCTTTGATCAAGAAGGATTGGCTATGAATCCAATTGTCGTGGAACTTTTGAATTCAACATTGCCATCCACACTTGTGCGTTATGGCACCACTGAAGATGAGACCCCTGCAACAAAAGGTTTTGGGGAGAAGGAAAGCTTCCCTTTGGAGAGTCAAAAGGTCAAAAGTTCAAACCTTGAAGATAATCCAGTCTAAACGACGACATAAACGATGGGTAATGACACTGAAACAGAGGCCGACCCTTTTGGTCCAAAGGAGAATTCTCCCATCAAGAAACAAGGCAGCCAGGATCCAAACCCTGATGAATCGGGTGTTTGAACCAATACCGAGTCATTGCCTAGTGTTAACGAATCAGAATAACCTATGCTACTTTAGTGGATAGGTTAGGTTAATCTACGAGATTTTGTAGTAAAGATCTCGAAATCCCAAGCAAAGCGTCGTTGACAACTGATCGATGAGAGTTCAGACTCAGACTAGAACGAACCAGAGAACAAGGGATCCACATCTTCTTCCAAGTCTCTTCCATGTCCGCCTCCCTCCATAAGAAAGTCGTTTGATTGTCAACCCAAGCAAAGAAAGTAGTAACTAAGAAGCCTGCGGCCAAGAAATAGAAAGTTCAAACGTTTCCCAAGTAAGTGCCTCTCCATCCATCTTTTTCAAGTCCTCATCCCATGCGAAGTTGTGGGCCTCTGTATCAAAGAGGACTCTTATCAACAAATGTAACTTGCATAGCAAGGACTTTGCCAAATCCGGGACAGTGAAACTCTTAGGAGAGACAAATCTGCTTGGCACTATATCTGTAACACCCCAAAATATACCCTAGCAGTTTTATAACATGTTTAGGGTATAAAATAAGTTAAAATTGTATTTTTCTAGAATTTATATTGCTAATAACGAAAAATGATAAAACCGGAATTAATACAAGAGTCAAGAGTAAAATAGTAAAATGTCACATTAAGGACTCGCTGGGCCATAATAAGTTTATACGCCAAACAGAAAATATTTGATAAAAGAGAAGTGTAAACGAAAGCAGAAATAACTAATTTAATGCAAAAAAGAAAAGGAAAACTTAACAAAAAGGACAAGCCAAACATGGCTTTATGAAAGAATAAGAGATAAGACCAAATTTGGTCTTATAAATGAACATTTCTCATTTGGGTTTGAGAGCTTAGGCTTACGGTTGAGAGAAGAAGAGAAGAATTGGTGATTTTGCTCCATGTGATCAAGGATTTTGGTGATCAAGAAAAAGAAGGAAGAGAAAAGAAAAAAATTAAGGTATGGAAACTAAACCTAAAACCCTTTTTGATGATGTTTGGGTTTGGGGAAAACCCTAACTTTGCATAATACCACGCTGGTTTCAGCCGCCTTTATGGTTGTTTGAGTTGGTTGAGGAATGTTTGTATATAGAAAATGTTAGGGTTTTAGGGGAGATATTGTCAAAAAAATTTCAAAACCCACGTTTTTTTCTTGGCCATAACTTAGACATCACTCATCCAAATTAAGTGATTAAAATTTATGTGTAAACTAGACTTCTAGGAGAACAAATATCCTTGAAATAAGTGTTTTAAATTTGGACCCCATTGGACCCAAAAAAATCATCAAAGTGAAGCTCTATTTTCAAGCAATTTCTGGTCTATTTTGGTACAACTTTAGTGTTTAGGCCATAACTTGGCCATCACTCATCCAAACTAAGTGATTCAAATTTCTGGGTAAACTATAATTCTATAAGAACAAATCTCATTGAAATAAGTGTATTCAAATTTAGACTCCATTAAACCCAGAAAATTTGTCAAAGTGAAGCTCTATTTTCCGGTAGTTTCTGGTCTATTTGGGTACAACTTTAGTGTTTAGGCCATAACTTGGCCATCACTCATCCAACTTGAGTGATTTAAATTTCTGGGTAAACTGCACTTCTAGGAGAACAAATCTCCTTGAAATAAGTGTATTCAAATTTGGATCCCATTATACCCAGAAATTCGTCTAAAGGGAGCTATGTTTGTAGGAAATATTTTGGTATAAATAGATTCAAGTGAATAAATGGAATTATAAAAAATTATAAAAGTGATTGTTATATGAAATATGATTACATGAATGTAAATACGAAGCACATCGAGAACATGATCATATTGTGTTACATGTAAAAGTGGAACGCTTATAGTATATGTATAAAAGTGGAATACTCTGCCCCCTGAAGTATCTCATATGTGAATACATGTGATTGACATTATCCATGTATATGGGATGTGCATAGCTTGAACATGAATTAAAATGTAATAAGATTGATTGTTTGCATGTGTCCCCGAGTTGATGGATAGGTAGCCATTCCTATTAGGATTATATGATATTCCAAGTGGTCTCGCTTGGTCATTATACGCCTCTCGCTAGGTCAATATAGTAAATGATCAATGCCTTCGCATAATGATATAGTATCTTCTGGCACATACGCTTATACCCGTAGATCCACTTCTTGGAATATGCAAAGTAAGACATAAGATGAGATAAAAATTATTAAATGAAGTATAAGAACCATAACATGAAAACAATGATTTGAATTGAAAAATGTGATAGAGCTACGTAATAAAAAGCATATGTATTATGGTTAATGAACATGAGAACTCTAATAAATGACACAAAGGTACAAGTAATGTATATATGAACAACTAATGTGCAAATTGTGCAAATAGGAATTGTGTTAATTGTATATTGTCATTGAGGACCACTACAAGTGGTCATATATGTTATATGTTTCCCACTAAGCTATAAGCTTAGTACGGGTGTTTCATCCGTATAGGTACTGAAGAGGACAATTCCGGGCCAGACGGCGTGAGGCCAACACAAGAATAGAGTCACACTGGCAGTCGCTCCGATTTTGAATAAACATGCAAAAGGAAGTTTTTTTCATAATAGGACTTATATATGTATAAGTCAATGGGACTTAGATATTTGTACAAGACATTATGAACACCATTATGGTGGTAGTGTTAAAAGTTTTATTTCCTTATGATTGCTTAAGTTATATTCCTCGATACATTCAGCTATATGCTTCGAAATGGCCCACTAATGTTAGTAACTCAGTGAGTCCTAATCCCGTGTCGCCCCCCTCTTCCCCGCCAGGCTGGTCAGCACAATGAAGTGGTATTAAAGCCAAGGTTTCAGTGCCCGCACAGAGTATAGGATAGAAAAGCATGCGTCTAGGGGTAATATGTCGTCTAATGGGATGTCCTTGTGTCTTATGTTTTGTATACGGATCACCCTTCGACCAAATTAAGAAGCAATCCGGAGTGTTAACCTAGGAGATCAGGGGTTACCTTCTGAATCTGTGAAAAGTGAAAGTTATGCTCCCATAGGGCCAATTGCTTTGGCTTAAAATATTTCTCGTGACATGGCTCTCGCAGATTGAAATATCGATACCCTAAAGCCCCGATATACATGATAGGGAGACATGGGGCTGAGGAATTCCATGGGTCAAACATGGAAGAGTATGATAAAGCTAAATTTTGGTTAGAAAAACTGCAAAGGTTAACGGAGAAGGTGAGATGTCCTCCCGATCTAAGAGTGATCACCAGGTACTTTATTGCAAGGCGTAAGGCTGGTGATTGCAGAAGTTAGTGCTGAGGAGTCCCACTCAGATCCAATATCATGGGAATTTTTTGTCCAAGAGTTCAGGGCCAAATATGTATCGGATATGTATAGGGAAACTAAAGGAAAGCAGTTCCTGAATCTTAAACAAAGGAGCTTATCTGTGGCTGAATATGAGAAAGAATTTAGCCACCCGTAGTACGCCGCTGAATCGGGCCTCATCGAGGTACTTCTGGTAGTATTTGAGACATCAATGAGTCCATAAAGGTATCTAGCACCAAGCACGCTTTCAACAATGAATTTCTAGTCATTGGTGCGTAGTCATATGGAAGTAGAGAACCAGCCAAGTAGTAAAGAAAGTAGTTTCAAGATAAAGTAATCAAGACAGCCTTCCCTCCTTGGCAAAAGTAGGAGAGTCTCAAACCGAGTTAGTGCAAGTGCCTCACACAAGGAAAGCAGCTGGCTGCAAGACAGTATCTAGTATCAGTGCATGTCAAAGAAGACAAGAAGAAGTCACGAGCCCTCATCGCCATAGACTCCACATTCGGGTGTTTCAGATTATTTGACAGAGGATTTCGTGGGCGGTCAAATCATTTTATAACAATCATTCCAAAGAGTCAAGGGATGGTGGTGAAGCATGGCGGAAGGTGCAGAGGGAGGATTCCGTGCTAGACCACCTTCGATTCTGGATCTAGGTGGCCCGCTTCAATGATGGTGAGACGTGGAGGTATAGTGTCAGAGACTGTGGACCATCCTACGCCTACAGCTTTAGTCCAAGCTTATGCTATGAGAGCTTGTGAAGATCAGGATGCACTAGGGGTGATTGCGGGTACTTTCACTCTTTATAATACAAAAATACAAGCTTTGATAGATCTCGGCTCTACATATTCCTATATATGCATTGAACAATTCCATATAAATCACTATGAGTAGAGCCTTCGTGGCACATGACATGAAAGCTTCTGTTAATAAATTCTGGGCATAAAGCCGAGTCAACCGAGTGTATAAGAATCTCTGTCCTCTACCAGCTCATGATGGAGAGTTCTCGGTGGACTGACGCTTTTACCCTTCCATGAATTTGATTTGATTTTAGGAATGGATTGGTTATCCAAACATTGGGCTATAGTTGATTGTGATAAGAAAACAATACTGCTTAAATGTTCCGACATATCAAAGGTAACTGTCACGCCCGGCTTCCGTGACGAGGATCAAACACCGACCTTTACCCGATTTTTTTTTTTTTTTTTTTTTTTTAAACCAAACTTGTACCTGTGGGTATGGCCTTAGCATCTTATAACATAACTCAAATGAGTTATACATATAAATCGAGTCCCATTTACAAATACAAAACTATATTTTTCACATTTACAAATCGCAGCATCTAACTACATGTAGTGAACCCTTACAAGTGTGCTGGGCTCAACTCGTAGGTGCGGGGCGGTGTGGGATGTTTGCCGACGCCTTCTCGTACCTACACGGATTAAAACCCGTGCTAAGCTTTTTACTTGCTGGGAAACATATCTTTATAACTCATACTAATGCACAAGCATTTAGATCGAATCATAATAAACTTATGTAATGTAAATGATATCAAAATCATCATGAATTGCTGTTAATCCAATATAGATAACAGTCGATCATATTCGTAGCAAACTTGTATTATTATACAATGGCAAGACATCCAATTCATCTCTTTGCAACTCATGATTTTCTGGATTTCGTGCCTGCTCCTATTCGTGTCATCAAAATAATTTCGTCTACTTGTACCTCGCGACTTTTAACGTAATGCTTAGTGTCTCCCCATAAGATCCCATATTTATTTATTCAGATTCCTTATAAACGTACTGAACTTATACTTATAATAATCTTATCCTTACTCCGTAGAATTACACTTAGCTGCGCACTTTTATCCTTCTCGGATCTTTACACGCTGGCGTATTTAAACTTATTCTCATCTGGTCTTATACTATAGCAAATGTATCTTTGCTCTTATTCAGATTGTGATACTCGCATCGTAGCTTATACATGTACGCATACTTATCTCAAGCTTATACTTATTTCGATCTCTCCCGTAGGGAGTTAACCTATGCTTATACAGAGGTAATACTTAAACACGTATTGATATTTATATCTATCTCCGATTCCTGTAGGAGCTTACAGAACTTATACTTATCCTACCTGAAGCCTTACACTTGCTCGAGGTACCCGTGAGGGTATCACAGTAAATTACGAATTCGAGTACCGATTAATGTAATCCTAATCTTATACTGAGTACCACTCGTAGGGTACTACTTGATCAAATGTCCGGCTCTCTCGATACCAACTTGTTTCGCATCATATCCCAACACGTCCTAGGTTAACGTATACCTATACTCATACGGGAGTACCCGTAGGTACTACGGAGTTTATCCTTATTCGAAGCTTATACGGAGATACCCGTAGGTACTATAGAAATTGATCAAATATAGGAGTACCCGTAGGTACTACATAATCTAATCATATACGTAGGTACTGTGAGGGTACTACAAAAACTTATATTAGTACTTAGTAATCTTATACTTGTACTCACATGCAGCCTATCCTTGTCTTACGCATCTCTCTACTAAAATACGTAGTTTATCTGGTATTTCGCATCTTATCCCGTATTATGAGCATATACATGTATTTTGGATTTTATACATGTATTACAGAACTTATACATGTATTTCAGATCTTATACATGTCTTACCGAGTATATACTTGTCTTACGGGACTTATACTGGTCTTACGGAACTTATATCGGTATTTCTCGACTTTATACGTATTACGTAACTTATACATGGCTTCGTGATCTACATGTATGTTACAATGCGAACTTATAATCGCCTTACTGAATCCTATATTTGTGTACAGGACTTATTCTTGTCTTATAGATCTTATAATTTGTTTTACGTAACTTATTATTGTCTTACTCGGATCTTATTCCTTGCATGGTTGGGTACCCGTGAGGTATGATAAGCTCCGAACGCATCGATCATATCACATACCCTAGCCTGGATCGACTTATTACATACGACATTAGTCTTCTCAGAGGAA
Organism: Tetrastigma voinierianum; assembly: GCA_016808115.1. Classification (NCBI taxonomy): domain Eukaryota; kingdom Viridiplantae; phylum Streptophyta; class Magnoliopsida; order Vitales; family Vitaceae; genus Tetrastigma; species Tetrastigma voinierianum. The sequence continues at coordinate 386,483 of JAEQBH010000731.1, forward strand.
TGCATCACGAGACCATTATACTAAGTGATCAAAGTACCGACCGGACTTATACTTATTTTGGCTTAACCTGTACTTATTTTTTACCCACACTTAGAAAGTCTGTAGGTGCCACGCCAGTAAATATTTTATCGATAATTAGTACCCCTTTAGGTACTACTCGGACTTATACTTATTCTAATTTAGGAGTTATAGAGTTTCTTCTATGCAAAACTTATACTTATAAATGCACGTATGTTCTATTCCTGGACCCTGTAGGAGTTGAGCCAATCAACAATAAAAAGAAAATTCTAGGCACACGTAACTTAATCGTGAGACGTAGAGTAGATCGTAGGTACCTACGTAACTTTAATTAGACACAAGAGTACCGTAGGTACTACGTAACAAATAATACGTAGGTGATCCGTGAGGTACTACTAAACATATGGGCGTAGGTACCCATAGGTGCATGATTCGTATTCCTACCGATATCCAATTCTGTTTTGGTCTGTGAGTCTTACTCCATATAATTGGTTACTGCCCAGGACCAAGAATACCTAATGAGTAGGACACAGCACAATAAGCACCAAGGTACAAGATAAGATCGAGGTGCCAGCACAAAGCAAGTGCCAGCACCGACAGAGAGTGTCATCGCACTAATCGTAGAGTACCGGCACAAATCGTAGAGTACCGAAGTACTAATGTGTCACACGATCGAGAGTGCCGCCGCGACTAATCAAAGAGTACCGGCAATTAATGTGCCGGGCACCACGAGTGCCATGTCATCTCAATAACTCCGACTAGGCGCTTTTACAATTATATGAGTTCAATAACCGACGATTCCTGGTATCAGACATTGTTAGCCACATTAAGCGCTCGACGCATCATATTCCATATAATCGGTAGCGTATGATGAGCATGTAATCACACCTTATTCATGTATTCTTATTCTTCTATGAATCTACTTTACCCAGGAATTGGAATCAATCCAATCGGATTGTCCAAACTCAAGTTATGGCATTTTCATGCCAACTAGTCGGTTTACCGATTTTACCGAGGAACAGTTTGCAATATTAATTTTCCAGTGCCTTGTCTCCATATTTGACACTGGTTCTTTGTGCTCCTATAAAGCTAAGATGCTAAGGGTTCTATTCCAACTGGAATCACCCACCTCGAGCAATCGAATCTTGCTACGGTCCGAAATGTAACTGCGACTACTCTATGTTCAAAGTCGGAACCAGAATTTTTCTTACACACACTTACTTTGAGTGAATTTTTAAATAATAGATCAGATTTCATGATGCCTTCTAAGTTGGGTTCTCCTTGAAGTCTATTTTACGTAGCCACTGAATCACTCAAATCGGATAAAGAAAATGAGGAAGTTGGTGGTCAAAAATACGAAACGTCGAACAGGAAACTCAGAACAAGTTGTACTGGTACAAGCTCTAAGTCAGACCGGGTGCCAACTTGGGCCATTTCAAAAATGACCAGAATGAAATTGTACCGGTGCAAGCTCAAGTTGTACCGGTGAGCTAATCCCCCAAAATTCCCAAAATGGGTGGTTTTCTCCCCTTTTCATACACTCCTCATCACATCACTCCCAATGTATCCCCATCAAAAACTACCATGAAATCCTCTCACAACTCCACAAACATCTTAATTTGTAAAAGAATCCTAGGACCATACCAAAATTCACCCAATTCTACAAATCCTTGAATTTTGAAGGATTCCATATCCACTCATTATCAACTAGGGGCTTTTCAACCAAAAACCCCCTTAAATCTTGAGTTAGAATGTTTGCCTAGCAAAACCCTGTGAGATAACTCGGAATTAAATGTTCTCAACAGAAACCCTAGCAATCCATACCAAGTAATTTTATACCAAAAAATGTTAAAACTATAGTTTCCATACCCTTTTGGCTTGATCTTGGCTTGAATCCCTCCTTCTCTCCTCTTCTCTTCTTCCTCTTCTTCTCCCTTCTTTCTTCTCTACTTGCTCCTTCCCCAATTTGAGACCAAATTGGTCTTTAAATCCCATGGATTTGATAAGGCATATGTTTGCTCCTTAAATAAAACCCATTTTTGGGTTAACTTCCTTTATTTGCAAAATAGTCCTTCAATTCTGGCCATTTATAGTTCAATTTCCTTTATTTTATTTTTTGGGGCCTAGCCTTTCTACATTAGGACTTTAAGCTCCCTGGGACCAATTACAAAATTGTCCTTAAGTTTGGTAACTTTTCGGGTCTCTTTGTTCAAGCCACATTTAACTCACGAAACAGTCAAATTATGCTTACAAAATACCTAAACATGTCGAAACGACTAGGTATATTTCTCGGGGTGTTACAAAGAATAATACATGGTAATCCGATTTTCGAAGGTCGCGGTTAAATGTAATTTTAGCTATGCAAGCCTGACGTTTTCTTAGAAAAGGTTGTGAAGCCTTTTTGGCTTTGGTACTTGACTAAAAAAGGGAACAAGTGAATTTAGAAAAGATTCCTGTGGTCAAGGAATTCCTTGATGTGTTTCCTGAGGAATTACCGGGAATACCACCTGAAAGAAAAGTAGATCTGTCAATCGAAGTGGTACATGGAACAACTCCAATTTCTAGGGCACCCTACCGTATGACTCCAACTGAACTAAAAGAGTTGAAGACTTAACTACAAGAGCTATTGGACAAGGGTTTCATCCGACCTAGTGTATCACCCTGGGGTGCGCTGGTTTTATTTGTTAAAAAGAAAGATGACACTCTTCGGATGTGCATTGATTATCAGAAAATAAATAAAGTAACAATGAAAAATAAATATCCGTTGTCGAGAATAGAAGATCTATTTGATTAGTTGAAAGGTGCAAGCGTCTTTTCAAAGATAGACTTGCGATCGGGTTATTATCAACTCTTGGTGAAAGATGTTGATGTCCCAAAAACAGCCTTTAGAACCTATTATGGTCATTATGAGTTTTTGGTAATGCCATTTGGGTTGACTAATGCAATCGCTGCATTTTATGCGGATTTGATGAATAGGGTTTTCCACCCTTGATCAGCTTTTGTAGTGGTATTCATCGATGACATCTTGGTGTATTCTAAAGATGCACAGGAACATGAACAGAATTTGAGGCTAGTATTACAGATTCTAAGAGAGAAACAGTTGTTTTCAAAATTAAGTAAATGTGATTTTTGGCTTAAGGAAGTGTCATTCCTAGGCCATATTGTATTTGCAAAGGGTATAAGAGTTGACCTTGCAAAGATTGAAGCAGTTGTAAGTTGGAAACCGCCTCGAAATGTAACCGAGGTGAGAAGTTTCTTGGGTTTAGTAGGATACGATCGACGATTGTAAAGGAATTTTCCATCATAGCATCTTCACTTACAAAGTTACTCCGAAAAGGGGTAAAGTTCGAGTGGGATGACAAGTGTTAGTCAAGTTTTGAACAGTTAAAGAAAATACTGGTTGAAGCATCGGTGTTGACTCAACCTATTTTGGGTAGAGAATATGCCATGTATAGTGATGCGTCAAAATTGGTTTGGGATGTGTATTGATGCAAGATGGAAAAGTGGTGGCATATGCCTCCAGATAGTTAAAACCAAATGAGCAGAACTATCCCACACATGATTTAGAGTTGGCAGTGGTAGTGTTCGCTTTGACAATATGGAAACACTATTTATATGGTGAAAATTTTAGAATCTTTACATCACAAGTATTCCAGTACCACGACTCGAAAGAGCTGAATCTCGAGGCAAAATGGGCGTGGTTAGAGTTGTTTACAGATTATGACTGCATAATAGACTATCACCCTAGCAAAGCTAATGTGGTAGCAGATGCTTTAAGTAGGAAGACAGTGGCAGCATTGTCACTTCAACACAGTGATTGGAGACTAGCAGAAGATGGAGCTTTATTAGCTCAAGCAGCACAACCCGTTTTAAACAAGTATTGAGTAGATGCCTCGTAAAAGGATGAAGAGTTGAAGAAAAAGGTACAATCGTCGATGATAATGATAAGACTGATTTTTCGCAGAAGATGGAAGTTTGTATTAATAGATTATAAAAGTAGTGAATAATGAGTCAAGAAAGAGTTGTTACATGAAGCTCATAACTCAGTTTACCATGCATCCCGGAGGTAATAAGATGTACCCAGATTTGAAATGCGAGGGGTATTGGTGGAGAGAGGAATGAAAAAGAGATGCGGACAGAGTATGTACCTAAGTGTTGACATGTCAAGAAGTCAAAGCCGAACACCGCGTGCCATCGTCTGCTAAATCCCATTCCAATTCCACAATGGAAACGGATAATATAGTTAAGTGGATTTTGTGTCCGTCTTCCTCTCATGCAAAAGAAGCATGATTCAAGATGGTGATAATTGATAGACCTCGCAAAGCCTCCGCCATTTTTACACCTCGGGCCGATTGACTATTCTGTGGATCGACTAGCCGAGCGGCAGTGTACGCAGGATTTGGCCGTGTGACGCACGGTGTCCTATCACTATCGCGGTTAGACCGAGACCCAAGATTTACGTCCAGATTTTGGAAGGAATTACAGTCAGCCTTGGGTACTAGGTTGAATTTCGATACAACACTCCATTCGCAAACAAATGGACAATCTGAGAGGTTGATTCAAGTGCTCGAAGATGTGCTTCAGGGATGTGTAATGGAATTTACATAGAGTTGGGATAGTTATGTTCCATTAATGGAATTTTCCTATAACAACAGTTATCAAGCAAGCATTGGCATGACACCATATGAAGCTTTGTATGGCCGGAGATGTAGAACTCCGGTATGTTGGACAAAATTAAATGAGCATAAGGTGATTGGTCCGGACATAGTAAAAGATATAGAAGATTAAGTTCAAGTTATTCAGAAAAGGTTAAAAGTTGTTAGTGATCAACAAAAGTCATATGTCGATTTGAAGAGGAAAGATATTGAATATGAAGTGAGTGATAAAGTGTTCCTAAAGGTATCCCATGGAGGAAAGTGCTTAGGTTTGGGAAGAAAGGAAAGTTGAGTCCAAGATTCATCGGTTCGTATGAAATTTTAGAAAGTGCAAAGACTCAGAACCATCGGCCGTTTCCCTTTCTCCTCAAAAGCTTTTAACTCCAAGCCAGCTGATGTCTTCCATGTGTCCATGTTGGAGGAGATATAGATTAGATGAACGCATATCTTGCCCATAAGATGTGTACAAGTGCAATCGATTTCATATGATGAAGAACCAAAAGCTATAATTAGCTCGAGAGAGCAAAACAACAAGGAATACAAAGTGCCATTAGTGAAAGTGCTATGACAACAACATGGCAAGGAGGAAGCTATTTGGGAACTAGAAGCAACTATGAGGGCACAATACCCTAAACTCTTCGCCAGTAATAATTTTTATGATCAAAATTCTTTTAAGGGGGAAGGAGGGGAGAATTGTAATATCCCAAAATATACTCTAGCAGTTTTATAACATGTTTAGGGTATAAAATAAGTTAAAATTGTATTTTTCGAGAATTTATATTGCTAAGAATGAAAAATGATAAAACCATAATTAATACAAGAGTCAAGGGTAAATAGTAAAATGTCACATTATGACTGGTGGTCATAAGAGAATAAGTTTATATGCCATTGTAGAATATTTGATAAGTAGAAGTGTAAATGAAAGAGAAAGGAATGACTTTAATGCAAAAAAAATGGAAAACTTAACAAAAATGACAAGTCAAACATGGCTTTATGAAAGAATAGGAGATAAGACCAAATTTGGTCTTGTAAATGAACATTTCATTTGGGTCTGAGAGCTTAGGGTTACGATTGAGAGAAGAAGAGAAGAGTTGGTGATTTTGCTCCATGTGATCAAGGATTTTGGTGATCAAGAAGAAGAAGAAAGAAGAAAGAAGAGAAAAGAAAAATATTAAGGTATGGAAACTAAACCTAAAACCTTTTTTGATGATGTTTGGGTTTAGGGAAAACCCTAACTTTGCATAATAATGATGGTTGTTGGTCTCAACTCAGTTTTATGGTTGTTTGAGTTGGTTGTGGTCCTCAATTGAGGAATGTTTGTATAAAGAAAATATTGGGGTTTTAGTGGAGATGTTGTCAATTTTTTTTCAAAACCCATATTTTTTTCTTGGCCATAACTTGGTCATAACTTATCTAAATTGAGTGATTCAAATTTTTGGGTAAACTAGACTTCTAGGAGAAAAAATCTCCTTGAAATAATGGTATTCAAATTTGGATCCTCATCGGGACCTTAAAATTGCCAAAGTGAAGCCTGTTCGTGCGCCGGGTCTGCTTTGAGGCGCCTTTAGTGTTTAGACCATAACTTGGCCATCACTCATCCAAATTGAGTGCTTAAAATTTCTGTGTAAACTAAACTTCTAGGAAAACAAATCTCCTTGAAATAATTGTATTCAAATTTGGACCCCATTCAACCCATAAAATTTGTCAAAGTGAAGCTCTATTTTCGTACAGTTTCTAGTCTGTTTTGGTATAGATTTAGTGTTTAGGCCATAACTTGGCAATCACTCATCCAAATTGAGTGATTCAAATTTCTGGGTAAATTGGACTTCTAGGAGAATAAATATACTTGAAATAAGTGTATTCAAATTTAGACCTCATTAGACCCAGAAAATTCGTCAAAGTGAAGCTCTATTTTCGGGCAATATCTAGTCTTATTTGGGTACAACTTTAGTGTTTAGGCCATAACTTGGCCATCACTCATCCAACTTGAGTGATTTAAATTTTTGGTTAAACTACACTTCTAGGATAGCAAATCTCCTTGAAATAAGTGTATTCAAATTTGGACCCCATTGTACCTAGAAATTTGTCTAAAGGGAGCTCTATTTGTAGAAAATATTTTGGTTTAAAGAGATTCAAGTGAATAAATGGAATTGTAAAAGAATTATAAAAGTGATTTTTATATGAAATATGATTACATGAATGTAAATAAGAGTAAATACCGGTAGAACATGATCATACATGTTATGATAAAAGTAATAGCTTATAGTATATACGTATAAAGAAATACTGCTCGTATCTCATGTGAGTACATGTGATTGACATTATCCATGTATGAGATGTCCATATTTGAACACGAATAAAAATGGGCTCAAGATTGATTGTCTCGCATATGTTCCCGAGTAGATGGATAAGTAGGAATGCCTATTAGGGATTACACATTATGATATAGTCATTCCTCGCTTCAGTCATTACAAATGTCCTCACTGGGGGTCATTATAGCTGCCCCGTTTAGGTCAATACAGTACAGGATCACTGTCTCGTACAATGATAGTACATTCGAGTACATACAGTTTATACCCGTATCCACTTCTTGGAATATGTAGACAAGACACAAGATGAGATAAAATGCTTATAAGAACCATGTAACATGAAAACAATGATTTGAATTGAAAATTTTGATAGAGCTATAGTAATATAAAAAGTACTATGTATTATGAAGAATGAACGTGAGAACTCTAATAAATGACATAGTGCGCGCGCGGTCGTGGATATATGAACAACTAATGTGCAAATAGGAATTGTGTTAATTGTATATTGTCATTGAGGACCACTACAAGTGGTCATATATGTTATATGTTTCCCACTAAGGTACAGGCTTAGCATGGGTGTTTCATCCGTGTAGGTACTGAAGAGGACATCCCAGCCATACGACACACAAGAGGGCCAACACAACAATAGGAGTCAATATCGATAGGTTGCTGCCTCTGATTTTGAATACGTACATGTAAAGTTTTTTTTTTTTCATAATAGGACTTGTATATGTATAAGTCAGTGGGATTAAGATATTTGTACATGACATTATGAACACCATTATGGTGGTAGTGTTGAAAGTTTTATTTCTTGTGATTAAGCTTAAGTTATATTAAGGATACATTCGGGCTTATATTTCTAAATGAGCCCAATTAATGTCGTAAGAACTCAGTAAAGGAGTTCAGTCCCGTGTCACCTCTCCTCTTCCGCCAGGCGGGGTCTGGGCGCAACAATACGGTCGCCCTCCCGTGTCCTAGATCATCCTAGAGTTCTATGTAAATCTCTCGAAGGACATAGGGAACCCAGCTAGTCCGAACTTCCAAAAGACGATGGTCCGAGGACATTCTTTTAACTTTTCTCCTAGCATAATCAACCAGTGCTGGGAGTGTACTGACGTTCCAAAAGAAGAAGAAGAAGTTCCTGATATAGACCCAATGGTCTCGGACATAACTAGGGGAAAGGTACGATTGTGGCCATATAAGTTCCAAATTCTCTCATCTCACCTCACCTCCAGATACTCTATTTTGCAAAAGATCGTTATGCGCAATTGGCTACTTACTGACCATTGCACAGTCATATCGAAGAGCTTTGCAACCTTGCTCTTCCAAGTAGACATGAAGAGAAAATTTAATTTGAGTAAACTTGTGTTCGAACATATATTGGGACATGCCGAAACTACAGCATATCGAAAAGTACTAGGGTACCCGTTGCTTATATTTGGGATTCTTACGGCCAAAAAACCAGATTTAGTGAGCCCCATTAACATTTTAAGGCATCCAACAGCAAAGATGTGCATCAACCATAAATTGTATGAAAGACATCATTTCAAAGATGTCCCTTTAGGGAAAAACATAGGGAAGATGAAGGAGAAGGTCTTAGAGACCATCCCAACGTCCAAAACCAAAGCCATAACTACACCCAAAGCGACTCTCCCTATCGTGTCAGTCGGTCCAGGCTTGGGACAGAATCTCATTCTCGTCCTATGAGAACATGTCGCTCATTTTGTATGCGCAAAGAAGTCGGGTGGAGTAAACGACCGCTGAATACGTACAATAGAGAGAAGCCTCACCGGTCATTGAAGAACTAAAAAAAACAAGGCTTAAGTGGCCATATTCTCCACTTTAGAAGGAGAAGACATTGAGGGGGAGTTCACATACCCCATACCATCGTGGACCTCACTATAAATCCTGACTCTAGGTCAAAGACTATGCCTACAACTAAGTCTGATCTACCGCGAGGAATTGAAGTTCCTGCTTTGGGACCAATATTGCCAACCGATCTTCACTCCTTCGCCATTGTCAAAAAGCCACGCAATCAACGATGTCCTAATTGGCCAATGGTGAAGCCGGAGACACAATGCCTTTGGATTTGCTATCTTCTCAATCCCCCACGCTCTAAGTCTTCACCAAAAAATGGGGAGTGGAAAGATTGTCACCCATGGAAGATGGAAAGTATAAGGGACATATATATATATTTTTTGATCCCTTCTAAATTGTATGACTGAACATGTAAAAAGGGAAGACAATCAATGACATGAAAATCTTCACCTCAAACGTGTCAAGTGCCTCTTGTCTTCCCTTTTTCAGTGCATCTTCTTATCTCATTCTTTAAGGGATATTTTTTTTCGAAGACATAGACAAAATAGGAGAATGTAAGGTTTGAAATTGTCCATATCTTCGTCTCAAGGGTTCTACAAGAAGGTAGCTACTTCAAAGATCGAGATTAATGAAGATTTGATAAAATAGAAGTGAAGTCCCTGGTAGGACAAGGAAGTAGTTCGGACTAAGGCTATCTTGTGCTGTAGGGATGTGCCAAACATGAGATGTTCGAACTATAAAGCAGCCGTGGGACGCACGTGAGTTTGCTAGCTTGGAGGCTAAGGAACTTGGGGAGCAAGTAATCGATGGGCCTAGGATATATTTGGCAAGTGGATAACGATCACATCTTAAAAGATTCGAACATCTAAGTTGTCAGACCAGAATTATAAACTTTCTAGGATTATATTCTGATGAGGATTCCTGATCAACAAGTTTCCTATTTCCGCTGTGATAGCTAAAAGGAAAGAATAGAAAATATAAGGTAGGGTTGGATTCATATTAGGAGAATGATCCAACTGTATCAAGACTTCAAAGATTGATTAACAAGGCTATAAATTCAGGGCATTGGAAGTTCTCATCACGACTTCCGGCGTAGCTTCAATAAGAACAAACGGTTCGATGTGCCGAGAGAGCGGCAAATACTCTGGGCTTGAGGTATTGCACGTTAAAAGCCTTTTAACCTTTGTGAAAGATGATCTTTTATTTTCTTCATCTTATATATTGATGTAATGTGACGTAAGGGCCGAGGTAGAGAGAGTTTCGCTCCACATAAGACTAATCAGAACCTCAATCACGTCGATGAAATCTCGCATCTAGGCATAGCCCCGTGGATGTAGGCAGGTTGCCAAACCATGTAAAAAATTGTGTGTGCTTTTACTTTATTACAAATATATTACATCTGCCTTGCACACACTAAGTCTTATAGAGGGAGTTTGGACATAATGCACTAAAGTCCAAACGAGATCACAGTCCTAACATCATGAACTGTGACCTGAAACACACACTTATATCTATCAAAAAGCATTACAGGCGAGGACGAGACCTCTTCATCCTGGCCATTTTCAGAAGTTCAGCCTTAAGGTCATTGATTTGGAAACAATGACCGAAAAATTCAAATTTAGTCTTCCACCCTACCAAACACCATCGAGAACATCAGCTTAAACGAACGCTTAGTTAATGGATAAGGATGGCATTACCAACCAAAAACTAAGCAGTGTTTTAAAATTTATGAATTCAATGAACTTGGCTTACTTGTTCTTAAGAATCAACGGTTATTTTATTGTTTATGATGTAGAAAGCTCAACGAAAACATTTTTTCTTCGTTAAGAATATAAAATTTGCTCGTAGCCAAGTTGTGTCATATATTAATTCTAATTAAAAATCATTTTAAAGTTATCAATAAACAAACTAACGGAAGCGTAAGATGGAATTAATTAACATCGATAAATTAATTTCTTTTAGTTATTTGAACTCAAACAATTTAGTAGTCAAATTTATCATGAAATCATACATATCAACATGGAAATTTCTAATAAATTTCTCCTGAGAATATGGTCTAAGTATCAAGCCAAGGCTTAGATAGAAAAACATAAATAATGTCTATTGTCCAACGACAATGAAACCTATTTGTGGGTACCTCATGGCTTTAAGCCTGCATACAGGCCTAATAGCTCAATACCAAGGCAGCTCCACTCGGCCCGACCTCGCCTCATAAAGCGGCCCAAGGCGGTCCACTATATTAAAACCACACGGAAACTCACTAGACGGTGCAGTCCTAGAACCCATATGGGATCTCGAGTCTCCCCAGCCGACAATCTCTTGTTATGGGAAAATACGCAAAGTAGATATTTATCCCTGAATTTCCTAATTTCTAAATCCTTTATTTGGAAGGATAATCCTTAATAAGGAAAAACATATTTTATCTCTTATTTCTCAAAAGGATAATCCTTAATAAAGAAAAATAGATTTTATCCCTTAAAAGAATAATCCTTAATAAGGAAAAACATATCTTATTCATAAAATAAGAACGGAGATTTGGGAACCGAACCCTATAAATTGGGAAGATCCCCCACAGAGTAGAGGTATGTAATTCCAACTATCTCAATCTCCTTCTTCTTCCTCTCCACATTGCTAACTTTATCATCGGAGAGGCGGCCGACACACCATCGCCGGGTCACCCTTTTTGCTGGTTCACATTACGCAGCCGATGCCCTGGAGATGAAAAAATTGGTAACAACACTATTGTTGGGGAATCTTTTGGGGTCATCCCTTGTATTTGTATGATATTGTCCATTTTATACCTAAGATCCTCATAATTTTGTTTTTGGACTCTCACAAAAGGCCTAATGTTATTTGAATATTGTTCATACTTATTAATGATCCTCCTTATTCTAATCGATGTGAGACTTTAAGTGTACAATCAACACCTCCTCGGATACTACACAGCAAGGATAAAACTTCAGTCAACACCTCCTCGTACACGGCAAGGAGAAAACTTCAAGTTCCGAAGATTACACCACAAAGCAACCTAGCGGTGGTTAGGTTCTTCACAAGGGAAAATATAGTCTTTACTAGCCTCTTCCTCCATTTTGACGGCCTACCACTCCCTTGAGCTTCACTAACAGAGTGATTCGAACTATGTGGAATGAAACCAGGATGTTCCCCATTAGCATGAGCACTATAGGTAGGTGGCGGCACTCTAAGGATTTTACATAGGGTTAGGCAAATGCCCTCGAAATTTTGGGAAAAAAAAATCGCCCCCCAAATTTTGGAAAAAAGATATTTGCATAAATATTTTGAAGTCAGATACTTAAATTCAAAATAAAAGTTAATTACTATTTAATTGCAAGTGATTTATGCTTTACTTTCGGCTCCTCTCATATTAATTTAGGCTATGTTTATTCTCAAAAAATTTGAGGGAAAATGTAAGGAAAAGTAGAATGGAAGAAAAAAAATGAAGAAAAAAAATAAAAATAAATCTAATGTATGATTTTTATTTAATACTTCAAACTCATTTAATTTATTTTCATTTATCATTATAAAGATTAAATAATTTAAAAATACTTAAGTTTCTAAATAATGTTATGTAGGCAACTACCGCCTCTTAAAGAATGATGGAGGCAAGAATCACTAACCAATCCGTAGTTGGTAGAGTTAAGTTGGACTCGAAAAACGGAACAGTTTCTTGAGAGGCAACCTTAGCTCAATAAGTTTTCTTTCCCTTTTTCCATTTCTTAGTTAGTTTTGAGTTTGTTTTTGAATAAATTTTCTTGCTTGATCTTATGTTTCTTTTTTTATTTTTTTTTATATCAGGTTTTGGAGTATAAAGTTGGCTATGGAGGTGGAACATCTTGAAAAGTGGAAGTTTATAGCACTGAGTGTCTGTTAACAAAAAATTGAACAAGAAAAATCAGTTTTAGCATCCTCCCATTCTTAGATTCATCATATTCTTCCTATTTTCAAGCCTCCCCTCATTTGGAACTAAGGCCTAATCCCTCCAAACACCTTTGCCTCTCTTAGAAACCACTTCAAACATTTTCCATCCCCTTTCCATTCCTTCCATCCTCATCTATTTGTTAAGGGTCAATGGTTGCGATGTCTTGAAGCATTGAAGATGTATGATTGAAGAATTGTGAACATCAAGAGAAGGGTTTGCCAAGTTGTGCACTCATTGCACATTTCAAGCTTTATGGAGAAGAAGTCACAACTTGCATTTCAAAACAAATCATATTCATTAGAGCAACTTCCGAAGGCTTGATCACTCTCAGGGGAGTACTCATTATCCTTTCTTGCTTTTGTTTCACATTGAGGACAATGTTCAATTTAAGTTTGGGGGTGAACTCAAATTTTTTCAAAAAGCTAACTTTTGTATCTCTTTACCTATTTTAGTTATTACTTTGTTGTTTAGGTTGATTTCATGTATTTTTTCTTTATTTTAGTTGTTTGTTTTGTGTCTCATATAAGTTGGGTTGGTGCCTAGTAATGGTTTCGAGAATGCTTAGGTATTGTGCTCAAATTGTTTTTCTTAGTCAAAATTTGGGATACCAATGCATTTATTTAATCTAGGACTTGAGTGTATCTTTTGGTTGTGGGAGACTTGGCATGAAGAGGCCCCTTGTTTTTCAAGAAACCATTTTTTAAATGAAACTCGTACACACATACACACTAGGTCCTCATTTATATACTCTGACTTGGCCCCTTTTTTCTCAAATCGACTTGGCCTTGAGAAGATTGGTCCATCTCAAAAGTAGGTGCTTTGGTTTTCTAGTTGAGTGTTCAGGGTGAAATTCGAGAGGAATTGAATGCCCGGTTCCCTTAACCAACTGGTGGGGAGTCACCAGTGGATCCTCGTTACATGAACACTTTCCTAAAACTCCTTAGCATTGCATCCTAATTTAGGTTTACAAGTTGAATAAAAAGGTGCGTTCTCAACCTGTATTTTTTAATGTCTTTCAAAAAGAGTGAGTTGAGTTTGGTTGAAGAGTGCTTTTAACCTTAGTCTATATTTGAGATCTAAATCATCATTTACACTGAGTTCCTTTAGGAAAGATCTATTGAGGGCTTGAGGGCAAAAACTTGTCTTGATCACCATACCTTTGGATACCTCGTTCTTTAGAGATTATAAACGTTTTAGGATCCTATTTTGGCTAACAAGTCTTCTTAGAACTTTTCCATGCTTTCTCTTAACTTGTACTAGCACCATACTCATACCCATATTTATCTTAGTGTTTTGTTTTTATGTTTGTGTTCCTTTGCTTGAGGACAAGCAAATAGTTAAGTTTAGGGGTGTGATGGGTATATTTTATACTCATCTTATTCCCATATTTTGGTTAGCATTTCTTAGTTTTTTAATGATATTAATAAGTGTTTTAACACCATTTTCATTCCTATTTGTAATTAGGACCAAATCAAAGGCATTGAGGCAATATGAAGCAAAAAAGTAAAAAAATTAGAAAATTCTACATGCAGCAGTAGCTACTATATTTCAATATTTTAGCTGTAGATGACCTTCCATGGCTCCAATAGTTGTATTTATGGATAGTAGACTTTTCAAGCTTTCCGAAGAGCCCTAATTAACTCAATTTGGACTTTAAATGATAAAGCTATGACTTTTAGAAGAAGTAAGAAGAGAAAAGTGCTAAAAAATCTGACCAGTTGGAACACTTTGTCATTAAGTCTCTATCATCAATTCTAAAGTATTCTATATTGCCATATCCATATTTTACACTCTCTAAGATTTCAAACGAGACCAAGATTTCTCAATTTGAAGTTCGGATGACAAAGTTATGATCTCGGGAAGTGAAGAGGAAAACAGAGAGGAGTTGTGACGTAGCGATGTCATAGAGAACGTCTTTAGCAGCTACAATGACATCACGACATGGGGACATGACGTCGCGACGTTGAGGGATTGTCTTGGATGAATTTTAGCCTAATTTTGAGCCCAAAATTGCTGATATAAGTGTCCTAACTTATGCTTTTGTAAAAAGGACGATTTTATGGGTTCCTTAGGGTGGAAACACCCTAGGAACCAAGTATTTTGAAGAGGAGAAACTTGAAGAAGAAGAAGAAGCAATGGGATAAGCTATAGCACATGTGGCATTTGTGTGAGTGACCTGAACATTCATGTAGGTGACTCGAACCCAATCACGTGACCATCATGTGAGCAAACCTGAGCTTAACAGGCAGGAAGATCGAGCTTGACCCCAACTCAACCACCTCGGGTATTGAGGTGGATGAGACCGAATACTCTAGCAAACAAACCGCCTCAGGCATAGGAGATAGAGAAAATGGATATCCATGCGTTGCATTCCACCTCAACAGGCATTGCGACGCAGTTAATGTATAAATTAATGGGAAACATAAGGACAATAGGGGCCATTCATAATTGCCCGTCTCATAATTGTCCACCATGCAACCCCCCACGATGAGTATATAATGTATGAGGATACACCCAAAAAAGGGGTTGGTTCATCTTTTTGAGAAGTAATAAACAATATGGTAGAAAATTTGAGGCCTTTCCATTGGCGCGGTCTGTGGGAACGAACAAAAATCCCACACTTCTCTAAGCTGCTGCAGAGACAACCGGTAGCTCTTTTCCACCTTGTTAAATAGGCGAAATTCCCTCTTTCAGTTCTGAGCCAATGCTGGACCAGAGGTTGTTGTCATTGGAGCGAATGCTGCGAGACTAGCAAGAGTCCCACTTGCAGCAGTTGGTCTTGTTCTTAGCAGCTAACGCAACCTTGCGCGAAGAAAACGCAACCTTGAGAAATGAAGTTCTCGTTCCTCAACAGTGCCCCGTAGTCCCGCTTGATCCAAATCCAACGATAATTTCTCTCCTCCCCCTCATCAAGGTCATCTTCCTGCCAACACTCCCCGACTGATCTGAACTCCCTCTCAATGGAGAAATCTGGACCCTGAGTTGTGTGCATTGGATGACATGGCATCTTCCCCGTTTGCCCCCGCCATCCTGAGCCAAGAGGCCCTATTGCACTTCACCTTACTAAAATTTCAGATGTATGAAGGTCTTTAGGATCCGTTCGACCGTCTTATAAACTTCCGTCAGGTAATGACACTATAGACATGTAACAATGCTATAATGTGTAAAGTCTTCCCCTCCAGCTTGGCAAGCCCTGCCCTGTCATGGTTCTATTGGTTGGCTCCGAACCTAGTAACCTCCTTCTGTAGCTTGTCTGAAAAGTTTGTTACCCAATACATGTGTTCATTCAAGAGGACACAGAGTGTCACTTGTCTTTTCCACATCTGGATGGGTAGATCCGAATCCATCTAGGACTTCATGAAGAGTGTTGGGGCAGTGATACACCAACTCGACGACGTGAGCCCGAAACGGTTCAAGCGGTGAAACAAGCCATTCGCCTTAATACACAATTGTTTGATTCACTATCGTTGCATCCCCTCATAACTATTGATGACTTGTTCCAAAGGGGAAACCCGTATAAAATGCTCGAAGACAACATAGTCGTAGTGACCAAATGAACGGTTGGTGCAACATCAGATTCCAGTCACTACGGTAAGGGTAAAGGGAAAAGGGGATGGGACGACTAGGACATGAGGGGTAAACGCGGCTCCAAGAATTCGAGGCGCACTGAGCATCACAATGTGGTTGAGGGATCGAGACACCGAGGCACCGAAAATCCTCTTTAGGATAACAACACGGAGCTTATGAGGTTCACATTACCATCTTTGTTAGTCGGCTTCAACGACTCACAGACCAACTCGTTGGGCCATCACCAAGCATGATGGTTCCAAAGTTGCTGAGCTTGTACAACTGCATCCCCTATTCAGCCCAAACATAGGCAGGTTAGCCTAGGAAACTCTCCCTCCTAACCTCTAATAAAAATATATTCTCTATTTTTATGTAGTTTCAGTAAATCTCCCTTATGATGAGACGTTTATATCCTTGTTCTAGTGCACGAATACAAGTTACGTTATTTCTCCATGAGATGTTCTCCATGAGATGACCTTACGCCTTGGGCACCTAGCCCTAGATGACCCTAGGCCTTAAGCAGCATAAGTCCCAATGAGATGATTATGTTATGGCCTTTGGTTGCTAACCCTCAATGGCCCTAGGCCTCGGGCAGCATAAATCCATACAAGCGTTATTTTTCCATGAGTTGTTCTCCATGAGATGACCTTATGCCTCGGGCACCTAGCCCTAGATGGTTTGACCTCGGGCAAAATAAGTCCTTATAAGCACTTCTTCGTTTTTGTGGGATGATTGTTCTCCATTTTATGAGATGATTGTTCTCCATTTTATGAGATGATTTTTTTCTAATTTAATGAGATGCCTCCACCCAAGACGATGGTTATTTCTCCATTCAGATGAGATGGTGGTTTCCAGACCTCTGGCCAAGATAAGCTCCTACGGACCATCCTTGGCCTCAAGCATAATTCTCCACTTGTATGAGATGGTGGCCCTAGACCTCGGACATCAAATGTTGTCCCTTGACCTCGGGTAAAATCAGCCTTAACAAACACACTACTCCCTTCATTGAATTGATTATTTAGGGTGCTAACCCTCGAAGGTCCAAGATTCTGCACCCGATACTACAGTAATAAAGCCAGCCAAAGAACTAATGAAAGGGACAAGTTTCAAAAGACACTTTCATTCATAACAAGAAAAACGTCAGGTATGGAGAAAGGAGGACTTGGCAGGTATTTAAACACAAGAGTAACAGTGAAATGGGCGGGACATCACAAATCAGGATTAAATGAACTAATCATATTGAAGAGCACGCCAAGACCGAGACTGTGTCAGGAACTGAAGGATGTATACAGAAAGTCGTGGAGTTGTCAGGGCAAAATGATGGCATTTGCGGCTTGATAATATCGAAAAGGTCTACCACCATTCCAACCCTAATGGCTTGAAACGAAGCTAGGGCGGCTAGTGAAATGGGATAAGCTACAACGCACGTGAAATTCGTGTGAGATAAGCTACATCCCACGTGGCATTTCATGCGAGATAAGCTACAACGCACGTGGCATTCATGCGAGCAACCCGAACATTCATGTAGGTGACCCGAACTCGATCACATGGCCATCATGTGAGCAAACCCGAGTTCAACAGGTAGGAAGATCGGGCATGGCCCTAGCTCAACCAACTCATGCATCGAGGTGGATGGGATTGGATACTCTAGCAAACGGATTGCCTCAGGCATGGGAGATAGAACGGATGTCCATGTGTTACATTCCACCTCGACAGGTGTTATGACGTAATTAATGGGAAACGTAAGGACAATAGGGGCCACTCATAATTGCCCGTCTCATAACTGTCCACCATTCTAACCTCCCACGATGGGTATATAATGTATGGGGATGCACCCAAAAAAGAGGTCAATTCAGCTTTTTGAGAAGTAATAAACAAATTATTATGAAAAGAAATTCGAGGCCTTTCTAGAAGAGAAGGGCCTTCACATCCAAATTTGTTTATTCTCTTCCTCTTTCTATATTTTTCTTTATTTTGATGGTTGTAATTCCTTTTCTAGAGATGTTTTAGTTTACTTTCTTAGTCCTTAGATGTAGCCAAGACTTGAATGTATGAATTCTCCTAATATATATTGATTAATGCCTTATTTCATATCTATGTTGAGTATTTCATTTTGTTCTTATTGCTTGTGGGTATTTGGCCAATATTTACATGAATTGTGGTTCAATTCGAGATCTGAGAAGTGAGGATTGAATTAGACCATGGATGAAATGTCATCTAATTATCATGAGATAGAGATATAAATGAAATTAGGTGTGGTATTGGGGTTTCTTGAGTGTATTGCATTCCTTGGGTTTTGGGGTTGAGTAGAGATGCAAAATACCTAAATCCTAAGGGTGGGTTGTGAGTTATCGAGAAAGATTCACAATTGCATTAGTGAAATCGCCATCAATATATTGAAATGAATATTGATTAATTGAGTAAGGAGGTTCATATAGGATTGTGTTGGCAAAATCTTTGCCCTAGGGTTTTTAGTCTTGAGTCTTTGTTAATTTAGGATTCTTGCATGCTAGTTTAGAGTAAATTAAGTCTTCCACATATTTTTCATCATCCAAATAGAGCCTAAGCTAAACTAGAATCGGTACTTAATAGCCAATCCTCGTGGGATGATACTCTTACTTTCACTTTATTACTTGAACACGACGTGTGCACTTGTGCACTTAGGCATTCTTAATTTCATATACACGTTTCGTACCTATCAATATTTGATTTTGTTTGAGATTTTTCATTAGATATCCAAACATAAGAAAATCATTTTTCTTAACATTTTTCTTTCCTTAGTACTTTCCGTGAACCAAGCACAACCTTAGGCTCCATTTGGAACTTGAAAAGTACTAGGGAAAGAAGAAAAAAAATATTAAGGAAAATTATTTTCTCATGTTTACCATGGAAAATATAAAATAAAATCAAATATAATAAAAATTCTTCAAAATTTTACATTTTTTTTGGTCTCATACCTCCACGTGGAGAGTCAAACAAACTAAATAGAGTTATTCATGAACTTACAAAACTAAATGAGGAATAAATTGCAAAGAGGCGGTGTTAGACCAAGCTCTAATGCCATGTTAAATGATAACTTCTCCTAAAAGCTCAAACATGTAGGGTTAAGGTTTAATATGAATATCTTGTCTTTAACCATAATAGAGATAAACAAATAAAATGAGTTTAAATGAATATATAATGAATTAATTGGATTTAAACTTTTTTTTCCTCCAAATTTTATTTCTTTCCACTTTTCCTCTTTATTTTCTTTCCCTACTACTTTTCAGGTTCCAAATTTAGCTTTAGTGTTTTTGGCCCCATCAACTTATTTTTTGGCTCCGCCACTTTTAAAACCTAGGTAAATTTGAATTTTTCCGAAAAAAGGCAAAACAATAAATTGCCGCTATAGTATAAGTTGAAAACCTGAATTTTCTGTATCTCGGGATGCATTTAAACTAATCTCACTGCTGATTCGTCCCTCGCGAAATTTAGTTACTCGTACTCACTTTTTTAAAATTCCAAAACAAATAATTACGATTTGGGGCCGGGTGCCTGGTAGACCCTAAAAATGAGATTTTTGAGAAAAAAAAAAATCTTGAAAGTGGCAAATAAATTAATTAAAGTTCATTTAAAATAAATTGAACTTGAACCGGGACGAAATAAATTGTTTCGGGATATAAACAGACTTGGACCAATGCGGACAAGTGGCGTGATGTGGGCCAAGTCTTTAAGACTTATCGAGAAAATCGGATTTGGAGGGGGGGGGAAAGGTAAGGCGCATTTTCACGTAAAAAATTAAAAGAAAAGACCCGGAGAGAGAGAGAGAGAGAGAGAGAGAGAGAGAGAGAGAGAGAGAGAGAGAGAGAGAGAGAGAGAGAGAGAGAGAGAGAACAAACTTCTTAATTCAATCTACGGAGTTCCGTCGATCGGAATTCATCAGGACAAGAACGAAAGTTCATCTACTCGACGGGGGCTAAGCGTGGGTATCGAAAACATGAGATTTCGCCAATGATTCAAGCGAGGAGTTGGGGAAATCAAAGGTTTCGGGTTTAGGAAGTGTCCACGGGACTTCCTTGACTTTCTTTTACCCTCCAAGAGGTAAGGATTCTTCCTACTTTGGTTTATTTTCCATTCTAGGGGGGCTGGGTTTGTTGAGTTTTAATGCCCTAAGGTCGCTTTGGCAAAATAACTAGTTATGAGAATAGTGCCTCGTTTTTAATCCTATACGATGTCTAGTTTTTTACTGATTTTTGGTTAGAAAAATGAGAATTTCGACTAAAAAGATCTCAAGGAAATTGTAGCTCTATCTGAGAAATTGATGTTAGGCTTTTGAATCACCCAAATTGGATCTCTATAACCCAAGTTATGGTCCGTTTTTTGGGACTACCACATGTATCCCTGTTTTGGCTGAACCTACTGTCTAGATTTTTGGGATTGATTTTCGGTTGGGAAAAAGTGAGAATTTGGACTAGTATCCTTCAAGAAAATTGTAGCTCTATCTAAGAAATTGATGTTATGATTTTGAATCACCCAAATCCGACCTCTATAACTCAAGTTATGGTCCGCTTCCTCGACTCATACCTAGGCCGTTTAATGGTTTGCTCCCGCATTGGGATCAAGTAAGGGGCTACTTTCCGAACTGAATTTAGAACTATCTTGTGATCTGTTACGGCTTGTTGTGTGGAATGTTTTGTGAGCATCTCTATGCCACAATTGGTCTTGAGGATGAGGTTGTCATTTCTTGAGTTTGAATGACATGCTTGGTAGTAATTGATTGGATGTCAATATGTGTATCATAATGTATTGACATGTGATGAGTGACGTGTGTAGACATGGCCATTACATGGCCTGTTGTAGACTATTTTGTGGACATGTTATGTCATTGTTGCTTGACTAAGTAATGATTTGATTGTGATATTGATATATACGTGTATGATATATTGACATGAATGAAATTTTGTGGAGATTACATGCATGTTTGATATAATTGTCCTTGATGTATGGGTGATATGCATGAGTAGAATTGTCCATACAACATTCATCATATATGTGACATGGTATAGGCATGAAGTGGCTCTGACGCCCTAAAACTGAGGTGTCCGTTGACAACCCGTCAACCCGCGGAATATTCGTGGACGTCGGGTAACCCGACACCACTCACGAACCGCGTAGCCCCTTTGTACCTGAGCTCTACCAAAAGTACAAAACCTATCCTAATAATCAACAATGACCACAAGGGTCCATAGTAAAATAATGGCCACTAGCCCCCGCATCAATACTCACAAAATACATCAACTATCTTACATGATTCAAGAGTTAATAAATTACTCTTATACAACATATATTAAACCTAGAATTTTAACATGTATACAACAATATCAGCCACAAGCCTACTTCTAACATGCGGCCCCAGTGAGTGCCGCCTTCCCATCGTCCCGGCACTCCAAATGGTGATCCGACAGGTGAGCAAAGCCCAGAGCACTCCCTACCTGGGCTACCCCCACCTAAGTGCACATGTATCGAAACAATCACATTCAAGCAATTTCATGAACCTACCGAATGTCTACATGCCCAAACCCATGTCCTAGCCCCCACCGACTCACATGCCTAAGCCAATATGCGAATAGGTACCATACGCTTTCACAACAAGCTATTCCTCGAAACCACACGAGTTTCCGCAAAATATCACCGCCTCCGAGGCTTAATTGTCGATAACTCTCCGAAATACCATGGTCCTCATTCGAAGTGATCTGTTGGACGTCCCTCCCAAGCAATTCTTCGGAAAATCTTCCGTCTAAATTCCTTTCACAAACATTTTCATTTTTGTTTCATTTCATGTCATGCACTCATACCTAATATTCTAGGCTGCCCAAGACATATGGAAAACTGATTATGCTAATTCCAAATAATTTCAAGTAATACACCACATGCATATATTAATATAATTAATCCAAACAAATCATGTTATTAAATTCACATCAATAACACCAAAATTAGCTCACATGGGCTAATTAGCAAACACAAGCAATTCATTTTGAATAACTCAACATCATAAAAATTCACACAAAATATTCACGTTACTATTCACATGAACAAAGGAAACCCCTGGTGGCACTGCCTTCACTCGCCACACAAATAGGGAATTTCTTCACCTACCAAAGCTATGACCCTAATTTATTAAAACAAACTCAGAACATTCCAACCACTATATGACTCAGCCAAATAATAAAGCAAGTAGGAAAAGATCCCTACCCCTTGGAGTTGTCGGAACTCCACCGAATCGGTGCCCACACGTAGCCCTCGCCGCGTAGAGCAACTTTACTTCTTACTCTGTCGAGAACCGACGGTCTGAATGACCGAAAATCTAGAGATAAGGTGCTCTCTCTCTCTCTAAAAATCTCAAATTGCCCAGCCACGCCCACAGTCCGCCCATCGCACATTTGTGCTCAATTTTTTGGAGAAGAAGACTGCTCACGTTTATCTAGCTATCACACAATTCACTAATCTCACTACGTCCCTTCTTCTAGATTTTTTACACTTGTCACTATTTAGACTGTTTATTTCCATCCTCTTTCTACTCATACAATATGTGTCACATGAGTACATATAGTAGGTGACTTTTGTCACATCATATGTCTCTCAAACCAGTTTTAAGGCACCCGACACCCTAAGTACTCCTCGGGGAAAACGTGGAAATTCGACCGCCTCTAATTCGATGAAATTCGACGTAGCTAGATTTTGCGAGACGTTCCAACGGTGAAGTCTGTTTCATCATCCAAGATCTAGAAAAATTTTGGATTTTTACCAAAATTACGATTTTACATTTTTAAAATTGAATTTTCTGCCCATAAAGGCACATCACATTGCATATGCACTAGGACATCGCATGAAAATGGGTGTGAGTGCAGCTGGTTATAATCAACAATGTGGCCTGTGTTTGATCAAGGCTCGCACGCGGACAACGTCAAACAGGTCGCATCTACAAATGGAAACTAAAATGAAAATATGTGTCGGTAATAGCGTGTGTGATGTATTGACTTCAAAGAGCCCAATTTTGGTTATACATATGTGTCCAACGGTGAAAGCTCATGAAAGTGTAGGAAGGCTTGCGAAGCCTGTGGTGAGACTCTGGAAATTCACTACTCACAAAAAGACACATGATTTTGAATATAAATGATCAATGAGGTGTAACATACAAAAAGCTTTTGGTTGAAAAACAAATGAAATTTGTTTTGTAAAATGATCATCGGATGTAATCCAAGAATGATGGATTTTATCACTTACGTTTCGAAATTATATGATGTGAGCTCATGGGGACTCAGTTTCTGATGGAGTTAGAGGACTCTAAGATATGGGACATGGTGAGTCGATTATTCATGGTATGTAGAATTCCATTCTAGGGTTTGTATAATCTTGATTGGAATGGTTTTTGTGACATGACCATTGCATGTGCACTTAGGTGGGAGGCAACCTCTGGGAGGGAGTTTACTTTATCAGGGCATTGCTCATCCCTTCTCGTGGGACCCTTTCAAAAAGCTGCGAAGTGTACAGGAGACTGCTCACTCTAGACCGCCATTGTGAAGAAAGCCGGGTTGTGGCTTTGGTTCTTACTTTTGTAAAATATATTAGAACAAACTTTTTTGATATATTTTTTTGTGTAAAGAGCATTGTAACTAAACACTTAAGGACTGTGGTATTATAGCCTTGTGGATTATGTTTGAGTATGGATAAATGTATCCTATGTGGTCATTTTTACTCGTAGATGGACCCGGAGAGGTCATGATATGATAATTGGTCCTGTATGGGCCACAAGCATATCCGCTATACAAGTTGTATTTTTCGGGTAGAACTCCCGTGATAAAGAGAGACTCTATCTCGATTCTTGCAAATTATGGGTCCCAAGAAGGGGGACACAATAGCTGCAGATCGTGGTTACCCGACATCCACAAGTTTTCCGCGGTTGATGGTCAGTCAACACCCCCGCTGTGACTACACCACCGACGCGCAAGGAGCATCAAGGCGGCGTGGTGTAGCCACAAGGTATGGGTGGTGCAAACACCATAAGAAGGTGGTGGCCGTATATATGCATAAGGATGAAACGTAGGGCAAGAAAGTGAGTTGGCATTTTGATGAACGTAGGCACCAAAGTGAGCTGGTGCTAGCGTTGATTTATAATTAGGAGATGCAATTGATGAACAATAAGGATATTATAGCCTATAAGATCCATAATGAGTAGGACCATAAGCACCATAAGGCCCATAAGCACCATAGGCCCGTAGGCCCATAAGCACCATAAGGCCCATAATGAGTAGGACCATAAGCACCATTATCGCCATTATGATGGACTAAATTGGAAATAAGAAATAAAAAGTCACGAATCTTTATAAAGAGGAATGTATCATGAATCCTCTTAAGATGATGTATCATGAATGGGATGTACCATAAGTCTTTTTATACGTATCATGACTATTCTATAAATAGGTTGTCGTTCCCAAGTCATATGCATAATTTTTCTTTCTTTTACCTCATCATAAGAGAGAAGAAACTCTTGAATAATTTAAGGAGTTGTGTGTACAAGACTTGGAATATCATAACCAATCACTTGAGTTCTGCTTATAAGGTTTAAAGATCAAGATCTATGTATTTTCACCATCATATCCATTGTGGATTCAGGTACGCATCCATTTTACATAGGAAAGTATGGTCGTGACTACACTTCGTGTCACTCAGACATCCATCACCAATGTTTAGGTATCCATGATTCAGGCTACCCACATAAACAATAACAGTGATTCCGATAACGTATCATCATATTTAAATAATGTATTAACATAAGAGTCAATGCATAAGAAGATATTGACTACATTTATATTATATCGCAAGATAATCTTAATTATTTTTTTATAGGAGTAGCATGAATCATGAATACCCCATTCTTAGTGATGAATGTCCAATTATTTTCAAATTGATAGCCTAATACCTATTTTTCTATTTTACATATACTTTTGATGATTTGATATAAAAGATCTTTATTTTCAAATTGATAACGTGATACCTACTTTTCCTTTTTACATATGCTTTTGATGATTTGACATAAAAGATCTTTTGATGATATTTTTTATCTTTAATATCTATATATATAAATATTTCCTTTATAACAAAATTTACTTGTAGCCATGTCGTATCATATATTAATTCTAATTAAAAATCATTTAAAG
Source organism: Tetrastigma voinierianum (assembly GCA_016808115.1). Lineage (NCBI taxonomy): Eukaryota > Viridiplantae > Streptophyta > Magnoliopsida > Vitales > Vitaceae > Tetrastigma > Tetrastigma voinierianum. The sequence goes on from JAEQBH010000731.1 coordinate 411,987, forward strand.
CTTTGAATAAGCAAACAAAGGTAAAGTAGAAGACGGAATTAACATGGGATAAAATTCATCTCTTTTTTTTAGTTATTCGAATCCTCCAACACAGTTTACTAGTCGAAGTTATTATGAAATCACTGATCATCCATGGAAATTTCTAATATCCAGTGCCCGAAAACAATGAGACCTCCACACCTTGAGTGCAAAATTCACAGCAAGGAGAGAACTTCAAGTTCCGAAGATTACACCAGAAAGCAACCCAGCGGTTAGGCTCGTGACAAGGGAAAATATAATCTCTCCCAGCCCCTTCCTCCATTTTGACGGCTTACCCTTCCCTTGAGCTTCACTGACAGTAACATAGTGATTCGCACTATGTGGAATGAAACCAAGACGTTCCTCTGATCATGAGCACCACCATATGTAGGTGGCGGTAGTGGTGGTGGCGTGGAACCATAAGAAGGTGGTGGCGGAGCATATGCATAAGGATGAACATAGGCAGCAAAATGATTTGGTGATGGATGAACATTAACGTAGGCACCAAACTGAGTCGGTGATGGTGTTGATGAACAATAAGGATACTGTAGCCCATAAGCAGCAGCAGAATGAGTAGGCCCATTATAATAAGAACCATAATGAGTAGGACCCCAACCTAGAGGAAACTGGTTCTGCACCCACTGAGCGTGATAGCGTGGAGGACGATGCATTGCAGTGTGCTAAGATGCACTCAAGATGAATATCAAACTACAAGTCCTACATCCGTACCTACCTCCATGAAGTGCATTCGCTTTTGCAGACCCTGTACCAGCCGGGGGACGTATTATGAAGCTTTAATTAATTTATGCTCCACCGGGTGACGTAAAGGCCATACTCAGGCAGTTTGGTGCAGAACGGTGGAGCAGTCGCAAAGCTTCTGCACCGCAGAACAGCCCCTGATCGTTGTCTTTTTTTTTTTTCGTCAGAAGTTCCTTGTCAAAGACTTACTTCTTCCAATTAAGTCCCATACAGCAATTTAAATAACCCATTCCTCGGATGTCATAAGCTTCCACCTTCCCCTTACCTAAATTTACTATGCTAAGCACCACCTACGACTTTGATGGTAAGAGAACACTTGGAAGGAAATAACTCTTATTGATGGAAGAACTTTATACAATGCTTGAGAAGCTCTCAACTCTTGGTTGGTTGGGTTGGGTGGTACATTGGCCAAATGAGGGCCTCATCTATTTATAGGCACCTTAGGAATTCTCTAGAACCTAAGATGGTTTCTTACACTTCAAGAATATTCTAGAACATCTTAGTATGTACAAGTATATACAAGACTACTATGGAAGACTCTAAATCACTCTCCCACATTCCATAGTCTTTCACATCCTTCCATGCACTTCCATATCCTTCCACACCCTTCCACATCCTTCCACATATGTATGGATATCTCCAACATCTTCTACATCTGTGTGGACTTTTCCATGGTCTTCTAGAACTTTCCACACACTTTTGGTCGAAGAAGTATCCACAAGTCTCTAGAATGTTCCCTCTTCTTATATATAGCCTTGAGGGACTCACTTGTGCCCATGGAGAGATCCTTCCCCTATGATGGTGGGGCCTAGAGAATGAGCCCGTGACAACCTGGCTAGGGCTTGGGCTTGGGCTCCAATCATTAGTTCGAGGGGGTGCATTGAGATCTAGGGCCATTCTCCCATTGGTCTATCTTGTAGCCATCGCACTAGACCTCTTTGCTCCCATAAACCTCTACTAGCGAATGGCCTGGATGTATACGATGTTCCATGTTAGGTCTGATGGGGTCGTCGCTCACGCCTCCTGGATAATCAAACAACGAACAAAGGGAGTGACTTCATGAAACACGTGTTGATGGGAAACGGGCAAGCTACAATCATGGCCCGGCAACCCTAGTAGGTAGTGCATGCCCACATCTCGCTGCACCCACACGCTTGATAGCTAGTGCCATTAATGTCGCCCGCTTCAACCGCCCAACGGGATGACAAAATGAGAAGCGCCCATCGAAAAAACCATAAACCAACAAGCTCCTGAATTGACAAGGGATCAACCCAAGTACCTTCGCCTAGCCGCTTGACATGTAGGCCCCATGAGCCCGCTTGTTAGAGCAATGATGCATCGACATAACCTCTTGTAAAGTAAACCAGGTGTCAACACGTGGCACTCGTATAACTCTATATAAATAAACTAAGTACGAACCCTAAAGATAGAGAAAAAAGAAAGTAAGTAAAACCGAGATCCAAACAAGTTTATCAACGGGGGATTACCCGCAAGTTCTTAGATCTTCATTGAAGTCGTCTGTGGGAACTGGTCATGAACTAAAGCCATTCCCTAAAAAAAAAACAAACAAACACGAGAAGCATGGTGGAAACCTTGACGATCGATGGGGGCAAGTGGACGCAAAGATCTCTGCGTTAGAGCAGTGCATGAAGGAGCAGCGAGGGGAGATGCGGAAAGAGCTCGAAGCGCTCACGAAAGAAAACCAGGCATTGATGAGGCCCTGAGTACGTAAGCCGTGACACCAACGACACCACTACACAATGTCATTCCCGTGGGATTCACCGACCCAACATTGGCACCAATAGAATACGGTGTGGAAACCGAAGTCGCGAGTCCAAGACAAGCTGATAAGAGAAAGCGTGTCGAGCAACTGCAACGTGCCAACATTAGCAAGTCTAAAGAAGTGGCCAGTTGGGACCAATGCAGGTCACACCCTTCGGTAAGAAAACTGTTTTTTCCCCATAACCCAACCTTGCAGGTTCCAGCGACATAGCATCCTCCCCATTCACACGGATGATCCTCTCCCAAGAACTGCCTTAAGGCTTCGCCATGCCGAAATTCCAGATGTTTGATGGCTCGGGCAACCCATTCGACTACTTGATGCACTTTAGACAGATCATGACACTTCAATGTGAAAATGACCAGCTACTTTGCAAGGTGTTCCCGTCGAGCCTTGGCGGATCCGCCCTTGTGTGGTTCCACCGCCTACCCCCGGGGTCAGTGTCCTCATTACATGAGCTATTGGAGACTTTCCCCACCATATATTTGTGCTCCATTAGATAGAAATGAAGTGTGGCAAACCTGTTCAGAACTAAGATGGAAAGAGGAGTCCTTAGCAGAGATTTCATGAGGCTCTTATGTGACATCTACCACTGGACGCAGCAGTGATAGACTCTGTGATGCAAACCGTAAAGCAAGTAGTGAACCCAACTCGTAATTCTTCTGCTCCATCGCTCTTAAGCCATCGGTATCGATCGACGAGCTTTTCCAGCGAGCAAATAAATACTCCGCCTACGAGGACGACCTCGCCGCAGCATCCAAGCCAACCATGGCTGTCGGAGAAGGAATACCCCAATGTGCCCGCACTTCTCCTCAACAGAGACAGGTGAGTCACAACGACCACCACCCTACTCCAAGCATGGAAACATGCGGCACAGCCTCTGAGACAAAGGTTCTGGGGGAGAAGGGCAAGAAATAAGATTCACGCTCCCCGTTAGGCCAGCTCTTACTGCAAGCACGATGGGAGGAAGGGCTCGAATGGCCGCCCTGTTAAGGAAGCCTACGGAAGAAAGAGACATGGAAAAGTTCTGTGATTACCACAGAGATCATGGTCACCTCAATCTTCGATCCCTCCTAGATTTCATGACGAGGGCTGGGAAGTTAAGGCAGTTCATGAAGCAAGCCAGGCGACAAGCAAAAGAAAAGGTGCTAAAAGACCCCATCAACCCCCTCCCAGTCATCGCCATGAATTTGTCGTCAAAGCCAACCAGGCCAATGGCCCGGTAAGAACCAGTGTCACAAGGACTGGTGGCCTGGATCCAATACTCGTTTACCTCCACCAGTACGTGGCCGATCGATGAAGTAATCTCCTTCTCCGACGAGGACAACAGGGAACTAGACCATCCCCATGAAGACACCCTCGTCTTGTCCCTAGAAGTCAGAAGCTTCTCTGTAAGACGGGTACTGGTCGACACCGGGAGTGCTATAGACTTGATGCATTAGTCGGTACTCATTCAAATGGGGTACCAATTGTCATCACTACAATCGCCAGGCGGAATCCTCATAGGCTTCAACGGATCTCGGACGACCTCGTTGGGTGAAATTTCCCTCTCGACCACCGCTGATCCTCTAACCATATTCGTCATATTCTACGTAATCGAAGACCCCTGCCCGTTCAATGTTATTCTCGGGAGGTTTTGGATACATGCCATGAAGGTAGTTCCCTCCGCTTATCATCAGACCCTTAGTTTTCGCACATCTCACGAGAAGGTTAACCTAAGGGGTAGCCAGGACACGTCCCACTTATGTAGCATAGTAGAGACAACTAAGAAAGACGTTGCCAAATAGAAATTATAGCCAAAGGTCCGCGATGAGGAGTCCAATGTCGCGGAGCCTCTGAAAGAGCATACTCTCTAAGGGAAGCAAATAATTTTTCTGGGAGTAGGACTGACCGATAAAGAAGCCAAGGAATAACGTGGACATCTTTGCCTTGAAGCACAACGATATGGTTAGGGTAGATCCCTGCACGACCTAGCACCATCTAATGAAGGATGTTGCCATGTGAAGTAGAAACTGCGACGTTTCCACCTTGAAAGGCGCATGATCGTTAAATCCGAAGTCAAAAAATTGTTAGCGGCATGATTTATTCGGGAAGTGTGGTACCCAGAATGGTTGGCAAACGTCATTATAGTGCTAAAGAAATATAGAAAATGACGAGTGTGCGTCAACTAGTCGGACCTCAACGAGGCGTGTCCAAATGATAGCTTGTCGCTTCATTGGATAGACCAGAGCGTGGACGTGACTTCTGGTTACGAGCTTCTTTCTTTCATGGATGCTTATTCTAGATACAACCAAATCCCAATGTTCTCGTTGAAAAAGTAAAAATTGTGTTCTTCACAACAGAGGGGGTGTTTTGTTTCAAGATTATGCTATTTGGTCTAAAAAATACGGGGGCAACATACCAGAGGATGATGACAAAAATATTCGAGCCGCTCCTTAGCAAAACAATGAAAGCCTACATGGACGTTATGTTGGTTAAGTGGCTAATAAGGAGTCAACACACCACTCATCCCTAGGAAGCTTCGATTTAATGAGGCAACACCACTTAAAACTCAATCTCGTTAAATGTGCCTTTGGGGTCAGCTCCAAGAAGTTCTTAGGTTACCTGGTTACTAAGAGAGGAATCAAAGTCTACTCGACTTAAGCTCTCGTCATAATAGAGACATCAGTTCCAAAGAATACGAGACAAGTACAGATGTTTACGAGCAAATTGGCAGCCCTGAATTGATTCATCTCTAGATCATCCGCTTTTCTTGGTGTTAAAGGGAGCAAATCAAAAGGGGTGGAATAACGAGTGTGACCGCGTCCTAGAAGGAATATCAAAGCATACTTTTCCTCCCCGCCCATCTTATGCCAACCGGTTTTGGGAGAAGAGTTGTTTTTGTATTTGGCCGCGTCCCATGCTGTTGTCAATTCGGTCATCGGGAAGTCTGGCGAGAACGGGGAACAAAAACCGGTCTACTTCACTAGCAAAATGTTGACCGAGAGCGAGGCTTGGTATAAAAAGATAACATTCTCCCTACGGGTGGCAGCGAAAAAACTATGGCCATACTACCATGCGCACCAGATCACCATTCTCACAACATACCCGATAAAAGCAGTGTTGCAGAAACCCGATTTGTAAGGACGACTGTTGAAATGGGTAGTTGAACTCAGCAAGTACGAGATTCGATTCTAGCCTAGAACAACCATAACAGCTCAAGCACTCGCTGACTTTGTCAAGGAACTTGGCCTAGCTAGAACTTCAGAAAATGCAGAAGAATGGTGGCAACTGAAGACTGACGGATCAACTAGAAAGACGGGAGCAAGCGCTGGTATAATTTTACGGTCACCAGATGACATCGTCATCACCCGTACTTTTCTCATTCCTAGGAACGAACAACAAAGCTGAATATGAAGCACTGATTTTAGGACTCAAGCTAGCCTTGGCAATATCAACTAAGAACGTCGAGGCAATGAGCGACTCTCAACTTGTTGTGTCCCAAGTAAATGGTAGCTACGAGGCTAAAGAGGGAAAAATGCTGAATTATCTGCTAGCCATTAGAGAATTGATAGCGAAGTTGCGAAACTTCAAGATAATTCAGATCCCCAAATGAGAGAATGAATTGGCCAACTCCGCTGTCACCTTTGCGTCAGCAGCGCCACTCTATCTGTGTAATATAGAACTTGAAATTCTCGAGCAACCTTCAACACAACAAAACACCGCAGCTGTAATAGAAGCAGTCGATCTCCAAACATGGGCAACACCGATCCAGCGCTGCCTAAAAGTCGATCAACTCCCAAATGAAGCAAAAGAAGCTTACAAGATCCAAAAGTAGTCCGCCTGCTACACCTTGATAGACGATTAGTTATACAAGAGAATGTACACCCGTCCATACTTACACATCCTGGAACCATAATAGGCTGAAAATGTCATACAAGAGATATGTTGGAAATAATATCAATGGGGCACACTTTAAGCTAAAGTACAAGTGGGACCCACACGTCATTTATGATGGGTCCGAGTGCTAATATGTTACTCGTTATATTGTGAATATATCGTAGAAAACGGTTCACAATCTCATTCAAGTGAACGGAAATTGATGTCAGCGAGCCTCTGCCAACATGTTATCAGCCGAAAATGTAAGCTCACATTGAAGAAACATGAGGAACTAGTGTATTTATATAGTTTAGAGTTGCCTAAGAGGAGGGCTCAAGGGGAAAATTCCCACTTTTGTGGAAGGAGGGAGGACCTATATATTCAAATTTATCACACACGCGCTGGCTACTGGCCACGCCGGTCCAACCGACCCGAAAAGGTAGGGTTTCTCGTCAATTACTAATCCTTAAATTTTGGGTTCCAAAGTACGGTTTGGCGGAGATCGAGCCAACAGAATCGGGGCATAATTGATTTCGAGTTTTTCTGACAGAGAATTGGCTCATGGGATTCCTATTACGGTTGATAGGAACCAATTGTCTAATCAAGCCGCATGGTTGGTCTATAAAGAAGACCTAAACCCCATGCAAAAGAATGTTATATCCAACCGACATATAACTCATTTTGTTACTTCGTAAGTTTCCGTCTTTCATTTCTAAGTGTGTCGAGTATAATACGCCCGGCTCTCAAGACCTCGGGTGGTCTCAAGAAGCCGCGATAAAATGTGTATGTGTCGCTATATTCTGGGAGAGATTGGCGCCGATTCCGTAAGCACCATAGCGGGGCGTTACGATCTTTCATTAATCATATTCAATATGAGTTTGACACAGTTTTCCATTTATGCATGACATTCATGATACATTTAGTCTCTACAATTAAATTCCCTTTACCGAAATTAAACATATTTATTTGCTCAAATCTACCGAAAGATCAGATTCGAATTATAATTTCGCATTAACGCTTTCTTTGTACATTATACACCGTTGTAATAGATGCATGATTTAGAAAATTGTGTTTATAATTTATGTGGTACCCATTTAGTTACTGCAGTTTTTTTTAAATTCATGAAATGGTTTAATTCATGATATTATGGAAATATATGCAATGATGAATTGCATAGTATATTGATTGTGGTGCACGGTCTAAATTCTAAATGCATGTGTTATTTCTGAATCCAGTTTCCGAAATGCAAGGTTTTGTAACACAATTTAAAAATTAATTTCTGCAGAATTAAAGATTTATTCTGATATGTATATTGAATTGAATGTGTTATTTTTCGTTTTCTGAATCACTTAGAAATGTTCACAGTTTATAACAGAATGGATTATAATTATCGGTTTTTCTTAATTCTATGGAAATTAAGACATGCATTACTTTTCCTACAGAATTCAATTATCGGTTTTTCTTAATTCTATGGAAATCAAGACATGCATTACTTTTCTAGCATAATTCATTTCGTAATATGTTCATTTTCGTAATGCATCCTTTTTGTTTTGTTCTAAATCTATTTTGAATACATTTAATAAACAGTATGTGCACAGATTTGGTATTAATTTTCAGTAATGCAGAGTTGAATTCTGCACAATATATTTTATTTCATACTTTTCATTTACAGAATTTATTTTTTGCATAGCAGATTTTTTGTTTCACAAATGAATTTAGTCTCTAAAATTAAATGAGTATTTCGGTATAATAGTTCTGGTATAGTTAATATACTAAATTCAAAATTCTGAATATGCTTTATTTACATTATATTAATTCCAGTAAATAATGCTGGAATTAAATTGGAACTCAATATTTTTGTAACTCATTATATTTCAGCATTTTTAAAATTGAATTTTGATATGTGATAAACAGAAAAATGCCGAGATCAAGGAATACAAATTCTGTGATGGCTAACCCAATCCTCGGGCTATTCCTACTGAAAATGGAGGCTCTGCTTATGCCAGGCTCTTGTTGTGCCGGTGGCTCCCGCCGCGCCGTGGTCCCCGGCCACGCTGGTCTTATTGTGCGTGTGGTTCCTACGTTATTACGTGACCCCCATCGTCTCCGTTAATGTACTGAGGAACCCCAGAAATCTCGCTAAACGATTTAAAGAGGTGGCGCAAAGATGCCGCTTTATCCAATTACTTGCATCTGGCAAGGTATTTATATGAGGAGGCCCCTAAACAAAAGGAAGAGGATGCTACTGATTTTCAGACAGTGGCTGCCATAGATGCATGGAAGCAAGGGGATTTTTTTATGTAAAATTAGACCGAATGGATCGGATAACATGTCAGAGCAATGTATATTCAAGTGAAAGAGTCACCAAAGCACCGTGGGAATCCTTGGATTTAAAGCATAAAATTGAAGATGCCGAGCAAAGCAAAGCTTACTATTGTTCTAGACTACAAAATGCGTGACTCGGGATCAAGTAGGATTCAGTCCGTAAATCCAATTGATTATTCATGACCTTCATGCTGAAGGTATGATTCTTAATGAACCTTTCCAAGTTGGAGCAATAATTGAAAAATTGCCTCTAAGTTGGAGAGATTTCAAGAATTACCTTAAGCATAAGCGAAAGGAAATGAAATTGGAAGAACTGATAGTGCGTCTGAGGATTGAGGAAGACAACAGGAAGTTTGAAAGAAGGGTTGCTAGTGGCCAAGGCATGCATGCTAAGGAAAATATCATTGAACAAGGACATGGTTCAAGGTTCAACAAGAAAAGGAAGTTTTCTGGGAAAAGTTTCAAGCAAGGTTTCCAAGGAGGAAGCAAGAAGTTCAAGGGCAAGTGTTATACTCTGGTGGAAGCTGAGGGGCCATCAGCGGTTGACCACACATCACAGATGTATTGGAAAAGGACATGCCAATATGGTTGAAGAATTCCATCTGTCTGATGGAATTGGTGATATAAGGTTATCTTGTGTTGTTATGTCAGAGATAAACTTAGTAGGGAATCCTAAAGAGTGGGTGGATGTGAGCGAACTCGCCATGTATGCTGTGATAAGAAAATGTTCTCCACTTACAAAGAATGTGGAGAACAACTCTTTATGGGGAACTCATCAATTGCCAAGGCTGTTGGCATTGGAAAGGTCATACTGAAGATGACTCTGCAAGGAGCTTAATTAATAATGTGCTACATGTTCCGGTAGATTCAAGAATCTATTGGTGTGATCTTTAATGTCAAGAATGGGTTCAAACTTGTTCAGTTCGACAAATTTGTTATAACCAAGGCCTAATGATGAGGTCGTGGGTTATATGACTAATGGTATGTTCGAATTAAATACCATGACTATTGTACCAAAAATTCAATGAATGAGAAAGGCGAATCTTCTGTTTATATTGTTGATTCTTCTATTTTATGGTATGGCTTAAGTTAGGATAGTTGTAAATTATGGTTCTTTAAAAGAATGTAAATTTAGAGTGTTTTCCAAAAATTGCATTTGGTCCTAATCATAAATGTCTATCTCAAGGTGAAGGCAAAATGACAAAAGTGCCATTTAAAAATGTTGAAAGAAATACCGAACCTTTGGGATTAATTCACATAGATATATGTGATTTAAAGTTTATTCAAACCAAAGGCGGGAAAAAGTATTTTATTACTTTTATAGATGACAGCTCGAGATATTGTTACGTTTATTTATTACGTAGCAAAGATGAAGTTGTGGAAGTATTCAAACATTATAAACTAGAAGTGGAAAATCAACTTAGCAAAAAGATAAAAACAATGAGTGATGTAGGAGGTGAATATGATTTAACCTTTGATGAATTTTGTTCACAAATGGCATAATCAAACAATGAAATTCCTTATTCTCCTTAGTCAAATGGAGGGCCGAAAGGAAAATAGAACTCAAGTAAAGAGAGGATGAATGTCATGTTGATAAGTTCAGGCTTACCCTAGAACTTGTGGGGGGAGGCTATCCTATCAAGAAATTATATCTTAAATAGATACTTTAAAAGAACCCAAACTAAACAATTACATGAAGTTATGGAAAGGTCACAAACCTTCCTATAATTACTTAAAATGTGGGGGGTGCTTGGTAAAGCGGCAGCTCCTAGTCCTAAAAGACTAAGATTGGACTAAAGACCGTTGATTGTGTTTTCACCCATATGCGAATAATAGTAGTGCATATCAATTTTAACTTAAACTGCCATTCCGTATATGCATGTGAATACTATTATTGAATCAAGGAATGCTTCATTTTTTGAACATAATTTTCCTTATAGGAAAAATGAGGATGTTAATGAGGATCCTCAAGAAATAATAGCTGATAAAGCTAAGAATTCTGAAAATGGAGGAGCTAGTTCTAGCAAGAGAACTTATGACGAGGCAAATGACCAAGAGATTGCATCCAAGACGAAAGTAAAAGGCTTCGAACTTCAAAATCCTTTGGTCCATAATTTATGTCTTATATGATTGAGAATGACCCTCAAAGCTTCAAGGAAGCTGTTTCGGGTCCTGAAGCTCCATTATGGAAAGAGGCCATAAATAGTGAAGTCGAATCCATAATGCATAATCATACTTGGGAAATGGTGGATCTTCCTCCAGGTTGTAAGCCTCTTGGATATAAATGGATATTCAAGAAGAAAATGAAGGCAGATGGATCGATCTGATAAATACAAAGGCACGCCTTGTAATTAAGAGGTGTATAGGCGTAAAGAAGGTTTAGACTATTTTGACACTTATTCCCCGTGACAAGAATAACATCCATTCGCTGCACTGCAATAGCTGCGTTGTATAATTTGGAAATACATCAAATGGATGTTAAGAAAGCTTTTTTGAATGACGATTTAGATGAAGAGATCTACATGGAACAACCTGAAGGATTTATTGTTCCAGGCCAAGAAAAGAAAGTCTGTGAGACTTGTTAAACCCTTATGGATTAAACAAGCACCAAACAATGGCATGAAAACACCGCGTCGTGATTTCGGATGGGTTTAAAATAAATGAATGTGACAAGTGTATCTATATGAAGAATACCGATAAAGGTTATGTTATCTGTGACACCCCAAAACTCGGGGGTCCGTTGACAACCCGTCAACCTGCGGAATAATCGTGGATGTCGGGTAACCCGACACCACTCATGAAAAATCTGGCAGAGTCTCCTTTGTATGGGGAGCTCTACCCAAATACAACCTGTCCCAAACAGTTTACAATGACCACACAGGGTCCACATGCGAGTAAAATAATGGCCACTTGGACCCTAGCATCAATACTCACAAAATATATCCCAACCAAATATCTTACATGGTTAAAGAGTTAACACATTACTCTTAATACAACATATATTAAAATTATAGAGTTATAATACATGTTCTACAACAATATCAAAGCCACAAGTCGGTTTTCTTCTAATGCACTCACACCTAATATTCTAGGTTGCCCCAATGCATATGGAATGCATTATGCTAATTCCAAATAATTTATGCTAATACAATTCACATGCATATATTAACATAATTTACTCACAACAATCATGTTATTCAATTTTCACATCAATAACACCAAAATTAGCTCACATGGGCTAATTAGCAAACACAAGCAATTCATTTTGAATCACTTACAAAACACATTTTCACACCAAGAAAATCACGCCATTATTCATACGAGTAAAGGAAACCCTGTTACCGCTCACGTGCCACCAAATTCCGATTTTCTACTCGGTTCAAAGGTTTTGAGGACTGAATTTATACAACCAAGCTCGTAATATCCCTAACCATAAACATGGCTCTTAGCCAAAGAATAAACCAAGTAGGAAAAGATCCCTACCTCTTGGAATTGTCGGAACTCCACCAAATCGGTGCCCACACGTAGCCCTCACCACGTAGAGCAACTTTGCTTCTTGCTCCATCGAGAACCGACGATCCGAATGGCCGAAAATCTAGAGAGAAGGAGCACACTCTCTCTCTAGAACTCAAATCTCATGCCCACTGCATCAACCCGTCCAGCCATTGTCCATTTTGTGCTCAAAATGAAGAAGATGACATTGTTTATCTTTCGTCTTATTATCATTAACATCTAAAAAATTCCACTTATGTCCCCTCTTCTTGATTTTTGACACTTGGCACTATCTAAGCCGTCCATTTCCATCATCTCTCTAATCTTGCAACATGTAATAGGTGACTTTTGTCACATCACATGTCTCTCAAAAACCGTTTTAAGGCACCCAACACCCTGGCGCTCCTAAAACGTGTGGAAATTCGACCGCTCAAATTCGACGCAAATTTGACGCGGGTAGCTAGATTTCTCGCGAGACGATTCCAACGCGAAGTCCGCTTTCACATCCGAGATCTATAAAAATTTCAAATTGACTAAAATTACTGCTTTGACATTTTGTAGAAATCGAATTTTCTCAGATCTTACATTCTCCTCTCCTAAGGAATTCGCCCTCGAAATTTTGACAATCACAACAACTCACATGCATATGCAACGTGCACTATGCCATTGTAACGCCCCAAAAATACCCTAAATTTTTTTTTATAATTATTTTATTTTATATTCGGGTATAAATTGAGTCAAACTTGGGTATTTCTGGAAATTGTTAAATGAATATTGATTGTTATTTGATAAGTGATTTAAGAGAATGAACCCGGAAATTTACCCAAGTGAAAAAGGGCAAAATAGGAATTTTACAAAATTAGGACCTAAGAGTCATAAGTAATAAAGAATAAATGTTTAAGTGCAAATAAAGGGACTTAAGTCAAAAATGGAGTAAAAGACCAAAAATGAATTGGAGCCAAACAAGGCCTTATGGGATTAAGTGACTTAAGTCACATTCAGCATAGAAGGTTATACATTTGTGCATGCTAACAAAAACCGTATTTGAGAGCTTGGGAGGGGGAAACTAGGGCTTAGAGAGAAGAAGAAATTGATGAGAATCTCTTCAAGTTTGCTCAAGTTCTAGCAAGGAAGAAGAAGAAATGAGCTAAGGCTTGGAGAACAAGTGATTCAAGGTAAGAACACAAACCCTAGAATTTTATTTTAATGATGTTTGAGTTGGGAAAATCCTAAATCATCCATGGGATTTGCTTGTGATTGGTTTAGAATGATATTAGGATGTTATTAGGAGTGATTGACATGATTTATTTTGAGTTTTGAGGTGTTTTGGAAGAAAATCATGAAGAGGGAATTTATGGTGTTTCAAAGGAGATGTCAAATTTTTCCAAACCAATGTTTTTGTTTTGGCCATAACTTGGTCATTTCTTATCCTAATTGAGTGATTCAAATTGCTAAGTACACTAGACTTATAGTAGAACAAACTTCATGAAGTAAGGGTACCCGAATTTGGACCCAATTGGACCCAATTGGACCCATAAATTCGTTGAAGTGATGCTCTGTTTCGGATAAATTTCTGGTTCAATTCTGAAACAGTTATGTGTTTTGGAGTAGTTTTGGTACTTAGGCCATAAGTTGGAGTTTCACTGTCCTAATTGAGTGATTCAAATTTATGGGTAAACTAGACTTCTAGGAGAATAATTTACTTTAAGGAATGGTATACAAATTGTAACCCCAAAGTGTCCAGAAATCCTTCAAAGGGGAAACTATGTGCAAGAAAAATCTTCTTATGTTTTGCAAATTAGAGTAATCTGAATGTAAAATTCCATAACTTGAGTTATATTGACCCAAATTGGATGATTCCAATTGGATAAGAAACCTAAGAACCATAGCTTCAAATGAGTATAAGGGACCATTACCAATTTATGGAGTTAAGATCCTTGAAATTGAGAAAAACAGTAGGTAGCCGAGTGAACTGGGCATATCGACCAGTTTGGCATAAAGATGCCATAACTTCAAGGCTAGCGATCCAAATTGGGATGATTCAAATTCTACTAAAATAGACTCACAGAGATATAATTTTTTGTGAAGGGGATGTATGAGCAAAATATGAATCAATTATCCCCAGAAAATTTGGCAAGTGAGGTGTATTGGGTGACATCAACCCTAACCAAAAATACTAGAATGCACAAATGATTTTTCTTGGTTATTCTTTGATTGTGAAATATGTGTGATGGATTAGGGATTAATGAGGAGGAAAGTCCGAGTTGAGGTCGAGATTCCGAGGACAGGAATTAAAGGATGACAATCTTTTTGGGTTTGTTCTACCGACTTTTATTCCTCGTTTCAAGTTTTTTCATATTTGTCCTATATTTACTATTCTCGTTTCAATATTTGAAATGCTTGTTCTAAATGCAAAAGAAAGACATATTGAATTGTTTTAAATGATTTGAAGAATTTGATTGGAAAATGTTTGCATATGAAAATTGCATGACTATTGAAAGTGAACTAGTTATACAAATGTATTGTACTTGTTATAAATATTTGGACGCCTTAATAGAATGTTAACCGTTGGTCAGATAAAGATAGATTTATAACAATAGGGGTCAAAATAGCAAGATTGCAATGATTTTGAGCAAAGTGTCAATTCGATCAAGAACACTGATCGATTCAGAGTGTTCACTAATTGATTGTTTATAACCACACACTCAATGGGACCGTGGCATCAGGTTATGTAAACTTTTTTATACCGGCCTCATGAATTTCATTAGACCGTGTTTGACTCTAATATCCTGTATAACGAAGACATATGTTAAATTTGTTAAGGACATAACTGAATTGATTGACATAACTGAATTGAATTACAGAACTGAATTGAATTTGTGAGCATATTTGAATTGATTTGAGATTGTGAAATATTGAATATGAAAGTGTATTTTTGGGATGATCAATGAACTGTAACTGATTGAATATATACAAGTATATGTATTGTATTTACATTGATCATCCATAAAGATTTGAAAGTTTTGAATTGCAATCAGTATTTATTTGATTTAAACCGAAACTGAATGGATTAGATAGAACCACTAAGCATGAAAATGTTGAAATGATGTTTTACCACGCGCAGTACCGAGGATAGATAGCGAACAGGAAAGAGGCAAGATCGAGAAGCTGCAGTCACCGAGAAAGAATTGAGGAGTATGCGCTGTCATATATGCATTAATATCATTTTGAGTATGACTTATCTTGTATTTTAAAATAGTAAATTACGAAATTAAATATGTAATATTTTGAAAGGCATGGTATGCTATTTTGTAAGTGAATTGTTTAAATGTTTATGGGCCTACCGTAGTGAACGAAAATGCTTCCGCATATTTGAAATAGTTTGAATGAAATGTGTTTTAAAATGGGTGTTATATTTAGTGTTCTTACCTTGAATCACTTGTTCTCCAAGCCTTAGCTCCTTTCTTCTCCTTCCTTGCTAGAACTTGAGCAAACTTGAAGAGATTCTCATCAATTTCTCTCTTCTCTCTTAAAGCCCTAGCTTTCCCCTCTCCCAAGCTCTCAAATACGGTTTTGTTAACATGCAATAAATGTGTTCTATAGTTCAAAAGTGACTTAAGTCACTTAATCCCATAAGGCCTTGTTTGGCTCCACCATTTTTTTGTCTTTACCATTTTACTTAAGTCCCTTTATTTGCACTATCACTTCCCATTATTCACACTTAAACATTTATTCTTTATTACTTATGACTCTTAGGTCCTAATTTTGTAAAAATTTATTTTGCCCTTTTCACTTAAAATGCTCATTCTCTTAAATCACTTATCAAATAACAATCAATATTCATTTAAATTTCTGAATACCCAAGTTTGACTCAATTTATACCCGAATATAAAATAAAAATAAATTCAGTGGTATTTTGGGGCGTTACAAACTTATGATGCAACCAGTCATTACTATACTAAATGACTAAACCACTTACCTTCATCCCTAAACAAGAAGGGATAGGCAGGCCCGCGATCGTCCCCATGCTCCCACGTTGACTCCTCCACCCACGGTGCCACCAGCACTTCACTAACCTCACGGTCTTGCTCTCGCAGAAACCTAACCTTACTTATCCACGTACACCGTCGCCTCCTCGAAGGTCCTTATCTGTGTCAACCTCTATCTCCCCAATCCACTACATGAGTCGGATTCCGGAGTATACCTCCGATATGAGATGGAAATACCCGTGACACCCCGACATGTCATGGGTAGCTTAATCGTGATGCTACAGTTGCTTCACCCTCGAGACCCCAAGGGCCCAATGAACCCCGGCGATAACTTCCTTGCTCACGAACCCGACCACTCTCTTAGCATCACCTTCAAGAAACGCGATCTCCAACTCCGAACTATAAGGGTCGACATCGTACATGAGCAGTACTCTTCTCACGGCCAGCCGTGAGAGAAGACGTTGGTCAGATCAAGCCCACCCTTCTCGAGGTGTCTTTAACCGATCGTGACCGTTGATGGAGCTCTCTCCCACCCGGTCCAACATAATCTGGCGACTTCATGGCCTCCCATACGGCCTCATATGGTGCCATCTGTATACTCGCCTAATAACTCGCTGCTAGGCGACCCACTAAGGGCAAGTGCTCTTCCCAACTACCCTCATGATCCAGACGATGCTCGCAGCATGTCCCTCTAAACACCCAGAGGTCCTCTTTGACTCCGACCATCCGGTCTTAGGTGAAAGTTGTACTCATGGTCGGCCGCAGGCCCATACTTTGGAAACTCTTCTAAAAGTGCGCCGTAAACCTTGGGTCTCTATCCGACACTATGGATACTGGTACTCCATGTAGCCGGACTATCTCTTTAATGTACAACCTGCAGAATCTCTCCAATGTGAAGGTCATCCGCACGGCTAGAAAATGTGTCAACTTCGTGAGCCGGTCCACTATCACCCATACCGCATCATGTCCTTGCGGTGTCTGTGGCAAGTGGGTCACAAAATCCATCTTGACGTGCTCCTACTCTCAGCCACCCCACTGCTGAAGTAGCCTACCGGCTGGGTGCTCAGCCTTAACCCCGTTGACACGTGAGACATCGGTTTAACAAAGTCCCCTACGTGCCCCTTCATTCCACTCCAGTGAGTAATCACACAAAATCCTGGTACATATTCGTGCCACCTAGATGCACAGCAAACCGAGAGTAGTGAAACTCCCTGAGGATCTCCTTTCTCAAATCGGTCAACTGGGGAACCACTACCCGTCCTCTATACCAAAGACTACTGATCCGCGTGGATCTACCCAAATTCTCACCAGACTCGATCGTATCCGTCCCCGATGGACACTATCTCTCGTCCCGCCCCTAGGACTCCAATCACTCCGCTTCAATAGAGATGGGTGTAGCTACTAAACCCCCAACGCACCCTGGCAGCCTGCTCACGCATCAGCCCCAACCGTGGCCCCAGCCGCCTCGGCGCATCCGCCACTCCCCTAAGCCATACTTTTCTCAGCCAATGCTCCCCGTGACTTCCGACCGAGTGCATCAGCCAATTACATTTGCCTTACTGTGATGGTAATACAAAGTGAAATCATAATCCTCTAGGAACTCCATCCATCTCAAGTGTTCTCGGTTATTGAGTAGGTCCCTACATGAAAATATACTTCCTGTGACTTTTATGGTTTGAGTAACACCCGAACTCCTCACATATAAGTAGTGGCACCAAATCTTCAAGGCGAAGACTACGCCGCAACCCAAATGCTATGTGGGGTAACTGGCCATGATTCTTCAACCTGTCGAGAACTATTAGCCACTACCATTCCGGATCGCATCAAAAACACATCCCACCGACTTCGAGGCATCACAATACACCGTGTACCCTCGTCCCTGCTCGACTATCAAGACAGGATTTAGTAAGCCTCCCTCTTTAACTTGAAATGCTTCCCACTGGCTATCCCAATCAAACTTGACCTCCTTCCGAGTCAATCTCATCATAGGTGCTAGCTAATCGAGAAATCCTTAATGAACTCCCCAGAAAATTCCAAACTAATCCTAAGAAACTCGTATATCTCGAAGACTGACTTCGGCCTCTCCCAACTCATCACCGCCTCAACCTTCTCGGGGTCCACTGACACGCCTAATGCTAACACCACGTGTCCCAAGAATCTCACCTCAGTAAGCCAAAACTCGCACTTACTGAACTTGGCGTACAATTGATGGTCTCTCAATAATTGTAATACAATCCTCAAATGATACTCATGCTCCCCTCTGACTGGGAATAAATCAAGATGTCATCCACGAAGACTACGACAAACTTATCTAGATAGTGGTTGAATAATTTGGCGCATGAGGTCCATGAATGCCACCGGCGCATTCGGTCAACCAAAGGGCATCACCGTAAACTCAAAGTGCTCATAACGGCCCTAAACGCCGTCTTGTTGATATCTCTGTCTCCTAACCTCGCCTGATGGTAACCAATGCGGTTCATCTCTGAGAAAATTCGCAGTTCTCTCAACCGATCAAACAAATCGCCAATCTCTGCAGAATCGGTACCGATTCTCGATCGTAACCCCCGCTCAACTGTCTCCTGTGAATCAATGCACAAGGGTCTGGCCTCTTCGCAGAACAGAACCGGCGCCCCATGGTGAAGTGCTCTGGCCTAATGAACCCCTTGTCCAATACCTCCCGTGAGTCGACTCGGAGTTCCCGTGAACTCAACCGATGCCATCCCATGCGAGTCATGAGATGGCGGCACACAGGTAACTCGATATCGGCCTACCACCCTCTTCACGCCTGAGGCAATCCCAGAGCTCATCTCGAAACATCCTCACTGCAAACTACTCATGTAGATCTAAGTCCTGGGCCTCACCTCGCCCTTCAGGCTTAGCCAACACGCCTAACTGCCCTCGACACTGGACTCGTGAACCGTCTGGGGGCAAAATATCATGCTTGTCCCCTTGAAATACAACACGAGTACCGTCCTGCGTGTATGCGGTAACTCTCCTACGCTCAAAGTCGATGACGACTCTGTATGCCATCAGCCAATCCATCCCAAGGATAACGTCGAACTCGGGAGCATGTCCACACTCTCAGTCCAATCGTGAGTAGAATCCCCGAGACTTAACTCGCAACCACTATATCATCCCTATTCGCCTCTAATCCCTAGGGGAGAACTCACATACAAAGGTTCCTCTAAGGTCTCAACCTCTAAGCCTAAATCTATCACAACCTGGCAACAATGAATGAATGCTAAGTACCGTAATCAACACTCGCCCATGTGCGAAGATAGCAAAATCGCACTCTCGTATAACCGGGCTGATCCACACCACTGTGGTGTGATGGCGACACCCCTCAACCCCCCGACGGTCCCGCCTCGTGGGCCTCGTCCCTCCCCGCTCTTGGCCCATAACCCGGCCTTTAGCCTCGTCAGAACGGAGGTGCCCCAGCCTCGAGATCGAAACTGCACCTCAGCCTGCACGGGGCCGTGGAGGAATATACTGTATCTCCCGTCCCATCGTTGACTGGACCGCGCCGTCCCGAAACTCCGGGATTTCTCTGCCCCCCGAGGGCAATCCTCCTCATATGTCCGGCCGCCGGCAGTAGCACACCATCCGCCCGAAACGACCGGCAACTCGATATGTCCGGGTCTGATGGTCGCGCCTCAACTCCACGTGAACTAGAAGCCCTCGCTTCTTTCCCCGAACTAGAAGAAGACCCACTTCCTCCTCTTGCATTAACACCCGCATCCCGAAGTGCCCGAGATCCCGATCTCTCTAAGGCCGTCCCAACCACGGAGTCCATGTCCCGTAGGCGGGTCCCACCCGCTCTCGAATGGGACAACCTCCCAGCCCATTCTCGAACCTCCCGACTCTGGCCAGCGGCCCGTGGCCACATAGTCACAAAGAAACTGCCCGTGAATCTAGTCACATACTCCATCACAAATTATCGTCCCCCGTCTGGGGCCTTCCAGGAACTCCCGAGCCTTCGTGTGACGAACAAGATCCCAAAAATACTACCCATGAAAGATCATGAACCGCCCCAAGCCATTGCCTCTAGATCTCAGAGGTCTTCGCCTGGGGCCCAATTCAACTTTGGCCTCACCATCTAGCTGGAATGCAACTAGTCTAATCTTAGTCGTGTCAGAGGTAATCTCCATAGCCTTCAAGACCTTCTCAACTTGCATGAACCGGTAGTGCAGCCGTGGATCTCCTCCCCACTATGAATGTCGGAGGATGATGTGCCTAAACCTCACAGAGGTTACTCGGGATTATCACGACTACTTACTACACTATCACGTGCGATAGCGGCGACCGCAATCCTATGGCATAAGCAAGGCCTGGCGGTCAAATGCGGTGGCTGGTGGCTTGTGATGGTGCTGACCGATTACCTGCGTGGATGCCCTCTACGTCCTCGCCCTCGACTAGCCATCTACACATGTCAAATGGTAAGTTAAATTCCATCTGGAGTATCTCTAAAATTGGAAACACGGCCTCGAGACCTTATTCATACTCTGAGAAAAATATTTATTCTAATGTCCATGCATTTATAGGTATCTGAGACAATTATTCAATATATTAATTCATATTTAACAAAAACAAAATCATTTTATTTTATTTTAAAAAAATTTTATTTCATTTTTTTTTTTTTGAAAAATTCCCACTCGTGAGCGGTGCTCATGAACAATGTCCCAAAGCGTTGATGCGAGTACCTTTGAGTGAAACGCTAGGTTAGGTGCACCCGGTGCGCACGATGACCTGCGTCGCCTGAGCGCCTTGCACCAGGCAGAAGCCCAGGTGTCACGTGTAGGTGTCGTGGGCCATGTCGTAGCTATGGCCGACACAGTCATTGGCCGATTGTCGTGGCCGTGTCGCGGACGGCCCTTGCCCTAGCGCCAGCTGCGGCGTCATGTCGCCGTGCCCTCGGCGTGTCGCACGCCTTTTTGTCGTGTGTAGCCACGACTTCCCATTGTATTGCGACCCCAGAGGTGGCCCCCTGCCGACCCGCGATACAATTTTTGTGGCCAGCGACCCGATTCGACGAGCGCACTACGGCGTCGTGTCGTCGCGTGCGCCGAAGCTGTATGGGCTGCAGTCGTATCATGGCCGGCGTGGCGTGTCGTGGCTGCTACGCTGTGTAATGGTAAGCGCCCCTGTCTGTTGCCTCCCGCCATGCGAAGCCTTGCTGTGTCACGATACAATCTGTTGTATCGTGACCCAGCACAAACTGAAAATGGGCAGTAGCCCATTCCAGTCTCTGCTTCTCTTTTTTTTTTTTTTTTTTCTTTTTTTTTACATCATTTTTTTCTCATTCCGACTCTTTGGAAAACCACCAAAAAATATATATATATTTTTTCATTTTCCAGTAAACCAAATAAATTTATTAAAATTTATTTTATCCATTTTTTTTTTCCAGTTTTTACACACTGTAAAACCTTAGAAAAAAAATTTTCTTCACATCCTCCTAAGGTTTAGAAAAAAAAAAAATCCAGTTTTAAAATTCTAGACTATTTGCCCAAAATTCTTCAACCTCCTAAGGTTTTAATTTCTCCTATGCTATTTATCAAACATACAAGCACATAACCACACATCATACACAACACTCATCAAAATGCACACCATTCATCCAAAATGCAGGTACCTTGCATGATCTAACAGATTTCCCATGAGTCCTAGGTATATCGCATACCTAACACCGATACTAAGCTATAACTCTAGTGATGTTATCCAACTTGCCAGCTATGCAAGCTACGATGTCCTTACACCATGACCATGGCCCTAAGCCCGAGTCCCTCGATCCCTAGGTTTTCATTTACCTAAGCTCTACACCCACTTAGGGACTCCAAGGTAATCGTTGACCTTAGCTCACGATGCAAGAATTTGTGACGCCCCAAACCCGGGGTGTCCGTTGACAACCCATCAACCTGTGAAATAATCGTGGATGTCGGGTAACCCGACACCACTCATGAAAAATCTGGCAGAGTCTCCTTTGTATGGGGAGCTCTACCCAAATACAACCTGTCCCAAACAGTTTACAATGACCACACAGGGTCCACATGCGAGTAAAATAATGGCCACTTGGGCCCCTGCATCAATACTTACAAAATATATCCCAACCAAATATCTTACATGGTTCAAGAGTTAACACATTACTCTTAATACAACATATATTAAAATTATAGAGTTCTAATACATGTTATACAACAATATCAAAGCTACAAGTCGGCTTTCTTCTAACACGCGACGTCTAGTGAGTGTCGCCTTCCCGATCGCTCCATGTACCTAAAATGGTGATCCCTCAACAGGGTGAGCAAAGCCCAGTAGAGATAATTTCCTACATGGGTTACTCCCCATCTAAGTGCACATGTCATGGCGACAATCACATTGAGCAATTTCATGAACTACTCGAGATATGCATGCCCGAACCCGTGTCTCGAGTTCTCCGCAGAGCTCCCCTCACAAATGCCTAAAGCCCAGAGATAAGAGTAAATAATCGATTTTCAAAACAAAAGTTATTTGTTCTTGAAAACTGCTTGTGAGTTTAGGTAAGATATTAGACAACCCCTCAGGGGCAAATCTATTGGATGACCCTGCGAGAAGCGATTCATGGGGCCCCTCAGAGACGTGAATTGTTGAATGATCTCAACCCAGCATTCTCGAAAAATCTTCCGTCGAAATTCCTTTCACAAACATTTTCATTTTGTTTCGTTTCATGTCATACACTCACCTAATATTCTAGAAGTACTTGATTGCATATGGAATGCATTATGCCAATTCGAAATAATTTATGCTGTCTGATTCACATGCATATATTAGCATGGTTACTCCATGACAATCATGTTATTCAATTTTCACATCAATAACACCAAAATTAGCTCACATGGGCTAATTAGCAAACACAAGCAATTCATTTTGAATCACTTACAAAACGCATTTTCACACCAAGAAAATCATGTCACTATTCATGTGAACAGTGAAACCCTAGGGTTACTATTCACGGCCACCAAATTTGGAATTTTCTCCACTCGGTTCAAAGGTTTTGAGACCGAATTTACGGCTAAATCAAGCCTCAGAATATCCCTAACCATAAACATGGCTCTTAGCCAAATAATAAACCAAGTAGGAAAAGATCCCTACATCTTGGAATTGTTTGAACTCCACCAAATCGGTGCCCACGCGTAACCCTCGCCGCGTAGAGCAACTTTGCTTCTTACTCGTCGAGGCAGAAGCGGTCGAGATAACCTAAAATCTAGAGGGAATAGGCACATCTCTCTACAGAACTCAAAATCACATGCTTGCATCAGCCCATCCATTATGCGTTTTGTGCTTAAAATGAAGAAGATGACACTGTTCATCTTTCGTCTTATTATCATTAACATCTCAAAAATTCCACTTATGTCCCATTTTCTTGATTTTTGATACTTGGCACTATCTAAGCCGTCCATTTCCATCATCTCTCTAATCTTGCAACATGTGTCATAAGAGTACATGTAATAGGTGACTTTGTCACACATCCGTATCTCTTAAAAGCGTTTCTGACACGAGCAGATGCCTCGAAAAGCGTGAAATTGACGATCTGAATTTGTTGAAGTCGGCGATGGTAACTAGATTTGGTAGGTGATT
Organism: Tetrastigma voinierianum; assembly: GCA_016808115.1. Classification (NCBI taxonomy): domain Eukaryota; kingdom Viridiplantae; phylum Streptophyta; class Magnoliopsida; order Vitales; family Vitaceae; genus Tetrastigma; species Tetrastigma voinierianum. Next base: position 435,819 of record JAEQBH010000731.1, read on the forward strand.
CCAACGGTGAAGTCCGTTTCGTCATCCGAGATCTAGAAAATTTGGTTTGGCGAGTCTTGTTTGCCCTTTTTCAAAAAATTGGAATTTTCTCGGGTCTTACATTATCATTTGTTTATATGTGGATGATATGTTGATCATCGGTAGTAATATCAAAATGATAAAAACTGCCAAAAAGATGTTAAACTCCAAGTTTGATATATGAAAGATATGGAGTTGTAGATGTCATTTAGGAATTAAAATTTCAAGACATACGAAGGATTATACCTTATCTCGATCTCTCATTATGTTGAGAAAATATTAAGTAAATTTGGAAAGCATGGCCGATCGATCTGCTATGACTCGATAGATCCAAATTTACACTTGTGAATACGGAAAGGTATTTCCCAATTGGAGTACTCCCAAATAATTGGAAGTCTTATGTACCTAATAAATTGTTCGAGACCTAACTTAGCATATGTTGTCAGTAGATTGAGTATGTACACGAGTAACCCAGGTAAGTCTCATTGGACGGCCATAATTAGAGTTCTTAGATATCTAAGACATACCCAAAATTATGGATTACATTATACGGATATCCGAATTTGTATTAGAAGGATACGGTGATGCTAGCGGATATCGATTCCAATGACACTAAATCCGCAGTGGATATGTGTTTACCTGTGGGAGGAAGACGACGGTCTCTTGGAAATCTTCTAAGAAGACTTGCATTGCAAGGTCCACTATGGAGTCGGAATTCATTGCATTGGATAAAGCGGGAGAAGCGGTGAAGCGAGCTTCATGAAGATATATTCTATGTGGACTAAACCGGTGCATTTATTTGCATACTGCTTGTGATAGTGAAGCAACAATAGGACGGGCACGAAATCATATATATTACAGCAGTAAATCTCGTCATATTCATCATAGACATATCTTAGTGAGATGAATTTGGCATCTCAAGTGGAATAATCTCTATTGAACCATTATTGAGATTAAAGGATAATATAGTAGATCCATTGACAAAAGGGCTAGCCAGAGAACAAGTGTATAAGTTATCGAGGGGAATGGGATTGAAGCCGGTTACAAAAGAGTAATCATAATGCCACCCTACCTAATAGATTGGAGATCCCATGAAATAGGTTCAAAGGGACAACAAATTTATGATAACTCTCTGATCACTAAAAGAAATTTAATTTCTTACCCATTTCTATGATAAAAGTGATCACGATGAGTAGTCGAGGATAAAGTTTTTCTTTTTAATGATTCTTATATCTTGAATGTCCAAGTGGAGTATAGTAGGATACTCTTAGTAAGTCACCTATGTGAGTGCGGCCCGGGCAGTTCTATGAGAATTATTAAAAGGTTGAATTCTCTAAAGCACTTGCTTAAACCAAGTTTTGTTCAGGGCCAAAATGAACACAACCATATGAATTAGACTGTATCTGGTAATATTCAGTGCGAAATCTATTGTTCAAATTTACACAAATGGTTGAACAGTTTAAGGCATCGTGTCCACTGGGCAGCTAGTAAATTCAATAGGCTTTCACTAGGAAGTTCAAAGCAAGCTACCTATCTTAATCTTTGAATTATTACCTTAATATGCTCTCTCGAGTCTACATATTGTTGCATTTCATTTTTTTCGTCAATTCCGTTCATGTGGGGGATTGTTGGAAATAATGTCAATGAGGCACACTTTAAGCTAAAGTACAAGTGGGACCCACACGTCATTTATGATGGTCAGGAGTGCTAATATGTTACTCGTTATATTGTGTGAATATATCGTAGAAAGCGGTTCGTCAATCTCATTTAAGTGAATGGGAAGTGGCGACAAAGTGAAGCCCCTCTCTTGAGGATTGGAATATAAAGTCAAAGGTGGGGAAATAAGAAGTCTCACATTAGGAAGAACATGAGGAATCTAGTGTTATATAGTTTAGAGTTGCCTAAGAGGAGGGCCCAAGGGGCACCCCAGTTTTGTGGAAGGAGGAGGACCTATATGGTTCGGAGTTCTATCACACGCCTTGTGGCGCGTAGCATCGACCGACCGAGTGCGAGTGCTTGTGTGTAGAGAGGGGGCTTGGGCTTGGGCCTACTAATCCTTAAATTTTTTAAACAATGTTTCTTTAAAACTTTTGGGCTCCAAAGTATCGGGTTTGGCGGAGGATTCAGCCAAATAGAATTGGGCTTAATTGATTTTGGGCTTGACAGAGAATTGGGCTTTGCTTGTAGATTCTGCGAGAGGCGGTTATTGGCGAGTTGATGGGAACCAAGCGCCCAAGCTATTTGCATGGTTGGTCTATAAAGAAGACCCAAACCCCATTCAGAAAAAGAATGTTTTTTCCAACAGATTATAATCCCTATTTTTGTTATTTCTGCAAGTTTCCGTTCTCATTTCTAAGTGTGTCAGAGAGTATAATACAGTCCGGTTCGCAAGACCTGTGTCTCGTTGTGCTGCGATAAACAAGTATGTGTCGTTATACTTGGGAGATTGGCGCCGATTCCCTAAGCACCATAGCGGGGCGTTACGATCTTTCATTCATCAAATTCAAATGAGTTCGACACAGTTTTCCGTTTATGCATTACATTCGTCATACATTTAGTCCCTACAATTAAATTCCCTTTACCGAAATTAAACATATTTATTTGTCTAAATCTAACAAGATCCACGATGGAACATGTGGAACCCACAATGGAGGGCGTACCTTGGTGCACAGGATCAGATCGCAAGGATACGTAATGCCCACTTTGAGATGCAACACTAAGACTTATATAAAAACCTGTTGTTTGACCAAAAGTTGTGCATATTCAAATTATTGAAACCATTACTAGAAGACTAAAAATTAATCCCCCGCAACAGCGCCAAAATTTTGTTTGACTAAAAGTTGTGCATATTCAAATAATTGGAAACCATTCTTTAGAAGACTAAAAATTAATCCCAAACCAGCGGCGCTAAAAACTTGTTGAGACCAAATGATATGCATAGACCAAATTTCTGAAACCATTACTAGAAGACTAACCAGAATCCCAGGTAACAGCACCAAAAACTTGATGACCATAAGTTGCACATAGATAAAATTTAAGACATTGTCACCAGAGGACTATTGCCTAATCCCCCAACAAGAGCGCCAAAAACTTGTTATAACCAAAAATAACTTGTATGCTCATAAGAAGAATAATTTTGTCACTAAACTCAATTAAAGATTTACTTTGGTCTTAAAAACTACAAGTGCACAAGTCGTACACAAATGGCAAGTGGACCTATAAGTCAGGATATCCTTCCCACGAGGAGATTGAGAAAGGAATTTAAACTTCCAACTACCCTAACTACTCGAGTTCTACCTTATTTGAGCGTCTTAGTTTTAGATGAAAATTTTAGTAACCTGATAAGAATTTAAATCACTAGAATCCTATATTTGATATAAAGGGAAAAGTTAAATCCTAAATGTAAACTGGACTGAACCATATTATTGCTGGAAGTAAACACTGGGATTTCACTACTGTGAAATAGTCAATTCCTGCATCCTAATCTCATTCTATTTTTCCTTGAGTTAGAATCTGAATTTGTCAAGAGGCAAGGTAGTATAGTTTGGATTCCTCCTCTAACCATACATTTCACTGAGTAGAGGTTCATGTTCATTCCTGAAACATGGTTCTAATCAATTACTTGTAAATAAAATTTCTCGGTAAGATCTGGGTATTTTTCTTTTCCAATACTTCATACTCATTTCTTATGACTGCAGAATTCTTGCTTCCCAAGACAGGGCAAATGCAAGATTTTTACAACAAGAATGATGTCTCATCCTTAAGATCTGAAAGAGTTTTCTCTTTCCTTGATTAAATCTCATGCTAACACGGGATCAAGATCGTTTCTTCCCGGACAACCCCGAGGAGAGATCTCTAATTGATTAAATTGATATATCACTCAACCCATTCTCAAGCCATGAGCAAATTGAGGATTTATTTAAGTAACCTTTCAGAGCTCATTAGTTCTTCAATATTAGTCTAACATACCCCAAAGTAATTGGTCTAAGCTCTTAGGAATCTCCATCTCTATGTCACTCAGAGGGCCTCCTGGAAATCAGAGCCTAACAATAGTCATTTCAAGGGTATAAGCTACTAAAATTGGGAACAATTAATATCAAGATCAACACCATCCAATAAACTCAAAAATTGACTGGGGAAATTTTCTTATCATTTTGAGAAAAAGAGACCATAACTAACATGTATGCACACCCGTTTCCCGGTCCGACCCGATTGGCGGGATGAATCGAGTTAAAGTGCGAGACCTATATCTTTGGGACTTTTTTTTTTTAAAGCGAATTTGTACGTGGGTATGGCCCGCATCTTACTTAACAAAATCCAAATATCATATACATATCAAAGAACTACCACTTAGAATTGGTGTCCATCAAAATCATATACATATCATGAGTCCCATTCCCTTATACAAAAACTATATTTTTTACATTTACAAATCGAGCCGCAGGAACATCTTTGTGATGAACCCCTACTAGAAGTCTTTGGCCCATTCGCCATCACGGATGTTTTTGAGCGTCTTCTCACGTGCTGCAGTTAAAACGTCTTCAAGCTTTACGCTTAGTGGGAAACATATATATAACTTATGCGATGCACATGCATATACACAATTATAATAAGTGTATAACGATGTGAATGCTCCAAATTTCATGCATTCATATCATGGACTTATACAAGTACTTATGCTTATAACAGGCTTATGCTTATTCGGATCTCCCGTAGGAGTTACAGAGCTTATTCTTATGCGGAACTTATACTTATAACAGACTTATGTTCATTCGGGACTCAGAAGTAGGAATTCTGAGCTTATTCTTATCCAGACATACTTTATAACGGACTTATATTCATTCGGGACTCAGTAGGAATTCTGAGCTTAATACGGAGCATTATATCTTGGTATTGCAGACATTCTTGCTCTACGGAAGTACGTAAGTACTACTTGTTCAAATGTCGAGAGATGCACACTTGTGCTTATATCAAACTTATCTTATGCTCATGCAGAAGAATTTTTGTAGGTACCTCTTTGAGATTTATCCTTATCCGGAGCTTATACGGAGATACCCGTAGGTACTACAGTTAATGAATCTGAAGGAAGTACTCGTAGGTACTACAAAATTTATCAGAATACGAAATTGCGGGTAGGTGCTACGAGTGTCGGATGCGAGAGAGTACTCGTGGGTCTTGCATAAGTGTCAGGATCTGAGTGCGTGGGTACTACGAATTAATTAGATACAGAGGTACATTCAGATCTTTACTTTTATCCTTTATTCAGAGTCTTATCATATAAGCTTGTTTGACCTCACAGGACCAATCATAAGAAATGAGTAGGGCTGTGACCTGATAAGTACCGAAGGTCTGTCTGATCTTGAGGTGCCGTGGTGCCAGCAATCACAGAAGTCTGCTGACGAGTGTAGCGTGGGAAATCTAGAAATCTTGACGGGAGGCTTCTTAGGAGCACTAATCAGAATCTGGAAGTACTAATCGAATCTTAGGAGCACTAATGGGAATCTGAAGTATATACGTCGGGAGTCTTAGTAGCTAATCAGGAAACGCCACTCATTCATTCTTTGGTCATAGGTAGTCATATGATCTAATATGTCTTTCGGAACTCATAATGTATGCTTCAATGCATTCATTGATTTCATGACATATTCGATTTTCATGTTCATGTTCCATGTTTGGTTCGTTTTTCGAGGTTTCATATCATGCTCACGAGTTTCGTGCCTATTCCATATGTTTGAAACAGCAAATTTATGATGCCTATCCACCTATCATTCAAGTATTTTTTGTCCCTCTATGAATTTATTTTACTTAGAAATTGGGAATCATTCCAATTGGATCATCAGAGCTAAGTTATGGCATTTTCATATGAGTCAGTGATTTGGATTACACTAGGAGCAGTCCCGAATTTCCTTGTTTTTCAGGAAGCAACTTCATACCTGACCTGGTTCTTTTATTTCATTTGAATCTAAGGTGCTAAAGTTCTCTTCCAAGCGGAATCACTGATCAGGAGCAGAAACTCGATTACATCAGAAACAACAGGAATTTACACTATGTTCAAAAATTGAACCAGAAATTGGCTTGAACATAGCCCCACTTTGAGTGAATTTTTGGGCTACCTAGAGTCGGAATTAGAAGGTATCTATTTCATGATGTTTGGTTCTCCTTGAAGTGTATTTTAACCAGAAACTTGAATCCCTTAGGCGGATCGAAATAGGCAAATTGGTCAAATCTAACAGTGATCGAGAATAGAAGAACGAACATTACATCTCAGGTCGAAACAAATATACTGTCACGAGGTCCTCCATTGCCGGAATGTGGGCTTTTCCTCCATTTTCCATATGTTAGTCTTAAAATGAACTCCACTCTCTTATACACATCAAAACCACTCCAAATTCATCTTGAAATGGTGGTTTAGAACTTTATATTCATCTTATAACCTCTATTTTCCTCAAATCATCTTTCAATACATATGTTTCTTCAAAAACCTTTCATGAATACTCCCAAACAACTCTAATATGGGTCATAACCCATACACACACCAAGCACAAAGATTTGTTAAGGTTTGGCTTCTAAGGCCTAACTCGAATTTACTTGAACTTAAACCATGAATCCAACCTCAAAGGAAGGATTCCATAAAAATTCATTCTAGGGTTAGGTTTCTTACAACCCACAACCCACAAACATGTATCTATACCAGAAATCCAAATGATCCATACAATTCCATCTGAAATTCATATGATCCATACTAGAATCCGCCTCAAAGTTAGTTTCCATACCTTTTTGCCCAGCTTCTCATCTTCTCCCTCTTATCTTCCTCTTCTTCTTCTTCTCTCCCTTCTCTTTACTCTCCCTCTGGTTTGATCACTTTTGTCTCTTTGGAGACCAAATTTAGTCCTAAATCCCACATCTCTTCTTAGGCCATGTTTGGCTCCCAAAAACCCATTTTTTGGGTTAAGTTTTAATTATTTCACTTTAGTCCTTCAATTCCTCTCTTTTTGCAAATCAAATTAGGCATATTCTAATTTAGCCCCTAGCCTTTTCATCTTATGACTTCTATGCCCATTTTTGGCAAAATTACAATTTTATCCTTAAATCACTTGTAAATGTCGAGATTCTCTCATTTCCATGTTTAGCATTTAACTCATGAAACATTAGTGCAGCTTACAAATTACATAACATGAGATCTTTTCCAGTGTTGTGTTCTGTGGCTGGATTACGACGCCACATTGAAATCTTGATCGGGAAAATTCATATCGCTTGCAATCAGCGGCAGTTCCGATGTTTGTTTGAGTTCATTGATTTCAAACGGTAATCATAGTAAAATTTTCAACATTAATTCAACTTCAAAACTTACGAACAAAATTCTTGTTTTGGATCGATGTGACAAAAATTTCACTCTAACACTAATATACGAGAAAAGAAAATAAGAAAAATAAAAATAAAAGAAAAAGAAAAATATAATACAAAAGAGGTCTTAACCCCGACTCGGTACTTTGAGTTGCGTTATTTGTATTTGTTGCCCTCGCTTTCCATGATTGTTTCTATTTAGCAGAGCCACACAAGTTTGGGCCTAACTTCAATGCTTCTTTTATAAATCTAAGAATTTTACAGGCCCCAGAGTTGTCTTCTCGATCCGCGACACGAAGTTGTGTCGTGGCGGTTTGTGTTCTTTATTTGCGAGGTCCTTGTTGCGGATATGCAATGAAGTGCATCATAACCCGAAGATCTTGTGCTCATTCTTGCTTGAGTTGCGACATCATATTTTTGTTGCGACATTTTTCTTTCCTTCAGTATGATAACTTTGTCGCGACAAGTTTCCTTTGTCACGACAATATTATGTGCATTCCTTAAATAGTTATGTCGCAACATCGATAATCATGTCGCAACACAGTTTTAGTGCAGCTTTTGCAAGTTGGTGTCGCGACCCAAGTTTACATGTGCTTCCTTGGATTTCAGTCGCGACAGTGTTTTCTTGGTCGCGACAGTGATGCTGAGTTGCTTCTTCAAATTGGTGTCGCGACCCAGCTTTTCTTGTCGCGACAGCATTTCTATTATGGTTCTTGTTGCAACACTGTCTTGTATTATTGTCATCTCGGTCACGACCCAAAAAGTTTGTTGTGGCGGAGTTACGTCTCCCTTGGCACGATTCCATATTTGCGGCTTCATTTTTATGTTATGCGACCTGAACTTTTGTGTTGGGGATGTTTTGCATGTCGCGACCCCAATATGTAATGTCGCAACGACACTTTTCTGCATGCAACATATTTTCCTGTCGCGACTAGTTTTGCAGTGGCGACATAGCTACCTCTGCCTTGACTGTCTTCGGTAATCGCGACCTATATTTCACATCGCGTGAGGACACCTGTGTTCGGGTGATTACGTGTCATTGACACGAAGATCTCTGCTACGACATCAAAAACACCTTTTAAAAGCTTGGGTATGTCGCAGCTTGAGTGACTCTCCTTGTTACTGACTAGGGTTAAGCACCGCTATCATGAAAACTAGTTTTCTTGTCGCGACCTAAACTTCTTGTCCCAACATCTTTTTGCATTACTCCATGAGCTTTCCATGTTGCGAGGAAGTCGGTGTCGCGATAGAAGGGGATACTGTCGCGACATATGTCGACCTTTAGTTCGACGATATGTAGCAACACAAATATTTTGTTCCCAGTGACTAGCATATGTTTTCCCATTCTACGTATGGCGACCCCGTCGTCATGCGTGCGACCCTGGCTCATTGTCAGCATTGATTCTGTTGCGACGTAGTTTAACGTGTTAATTCTTGCAGAGTTTATCGCGACACACAAATTTTAGTCGTGACATAGACTACCGCAATTTTTGTTTTGCTTTTCTTTCTTGCTAGAAATCTCTCCTTTTTGAATTAATTCCTGCAAAATACAAAGTTTGTAAATATTCCATAATTTGGCATTAAAATAGCTTTGAAAATACTAAAAACAAGCCAAAAAATGGATTAAAAATATATGAGTTTAAGACTCATCAAATTCCCCTAAACTTAAAGTTTTGTTTGTCCTCAAGCAAAGAAAAGAAGATTTGTTTGACCTCAAACAATTTAGCTTTATTTTTAAGGACATTTCTTTGTTTTCTGCGAAAATCTACAACTTTGGTGAAACCCCGGTCGATTGCATCTTAATTTCAAATTCAGTTTTAGATTCCGGACTTAAGACAATTTTTCAATCATTGTCACAAACAGACTAATGAATTCTGAAATGTAAACAATTTAGTCAATTAATCCTGATCTCTGTGTGTGTGATGGTTTTCTTTCCCTTCCTCCTTGACAGGATTACCTAATCTTCTAGGACTCTACATAGTAACTGTAATTTATTTTAACTCCTCAAAGTCCCATATTCTTGTTTTTCATATTAGTCTCCACTACTATAGGCAAGTACCACCTTCAAGATCAATTAGGTCTTTTAGGCTTGTAGAGTTTGGCTTGGGTAATTGGGTAGATAAGTGGAGAATTTAGGCTAAAAATTTTCCACGGTTCCCATTCTTCAAGTACCTGTATCTTTGCCTACATGTTCATCCTTTTCTTTTCTACAAATGTCTGAAAATATATTCCCCTAAACTTGTCCTTGATGTATCATACTGCCTATTCTCAGCTTGACATCTTTTAGAGAGAACTCTCCTTTTTGCTTTTCTTTTACCTGTCAAAATTTTTTAGGATTAGTGTAATGTCTTGTCTTCTTAGGCTTTCTACCACTCTTAGAGAACTTTGGGTTAGCAGCTCCTATACCAGATGACATTAGGTTACTAGGTGTTGAAACACCCCTAAGAACTTAATTGTTTGAGAGAGGAAGGCCACAAGACAAAGCTTAATCCCATTTGACAATTTACAATTTTGACTTCTTCTCTGCATTCTTTTCCATTTCTTCATTTGTTTTTTTCTTTTTCCATCCTTCATTCTTGTTTCCTTTTAAATCAAAATAACATTCCCCCAAACTTGTCCTTTCATGTATTTTGAAGTTCATATCCTGAAACACAGGCAAATAGGGTTCTTCTTGTGGGTTCTAGAATAAGGAGGGGTTTGAAGCTTTCATTTCTTTACATTTAAATGAAGAAACAAGACAATTGGTGTAACACCCCGAAATATACCATAGCAGTTTTCGGACATGTTTAGGGTATAATAGAAGTTAAATGGGAATTTTCGGAAATAAAACGATAGACCAGGAGAGTATCACGAGCAAAGGGTCCAATTAGTTATTTACCACTTGAGGATATGAGAGGCATAAATCAATAAGTTTATATACCATTATGGAATTTGAGAAAAGATGGAATAGAAATTAGAAATAATGGAAGGCCTTAAATGCAAAAATGAGAAAAGAATTTAAAAATGCAAAGGCCAAACATGGCCTTAACTCAAAGAATGGAAAATAAGGCAAATTGGCATAAGACGAGCAGCGCATTACTAAAACTAAAATATCTTTTGGTCTACAAAAATAGAAGGGGAGAGCTCAAACGGATAGGAGAAGGAGAGAAGAGAAGAGAAGGAAAAGAAGAAGAAGAAGAAGAGAAAAGAAGAAGAAAGGAAGAGCAAAGAGGTATGGAATCTAACATTGAGTATGGATTACTTGAATTTCTTGTATGGATACATGTTTGTGGGTTGTGGGTTGTAAGAAACCTAACCCTAGAATGAATTCTTGTATGGAATCAAGAGTATGGAACTAAGAGTATGGAATCCTCCCTTTGAGGTTGGATTCATGGTTTAATTGCAAAGTAAAGGAGTTTGGGTTAGAACAAACCCTAACAAATCCTTGTGTTTGGTTTGTGTATGGGTTATGACCCATATTAGAGTTGTTTTGGGAGTACTTCATGAAAGGTTTTTGAAGAAAGATATGTATTGAAAGATGATTTGACTAGAATAGAGGTTACAATGTGAATATGGAGTGTTTTTGAAGTATGTATTGATGATTGAGTTGGTTTTGGGTGGAAAAATATGGAAAAGGGGAAAAACCACCATTTATGGGCAATTTCGGGTGAATGCAGTGCAAGCAGTGAATATCTTTAGTACCATAAGTGTTCTATCCGCGATCTGGGGTACCCGATATTTCTATTTCGGACCGGTGTTAGTATTTTATTATAAGCTTGGTCGTTTCTAGCATCGGGTGGGTGACTCAGTGGCTGGTTAAACTGAGACTTCAAGGAGAACAAAACTCACGAAATAGGTACAGCTGGTCGACTCTGTTGGCCCAGAGAAATTTCACTTTCTGACGTGGGGTATGTTGATTGATTTCTTGTTAGGTTTGAACATAGAGTAGTTCGATTGTTTAGGACATATCTTGAGTTTTGGTGCTCAGATTTGAGTGATTCGGTTGAAGAGACCCTTAGTACCTTGGTTTCAAATGGTCTGAGACCCGGTGTCATGTAGAAGTTAAGACCCCTGAATTAGGTATTCTGGACTATTTCTAGTGTAATCTGGGTACCCTAAGGGTATCGAAGTCATGTTACGCACTCTACGGGAGATATGATAGTACGATAAGTCTGAGTAAAGCTATTACAAGAATGTAAATGTATAGGTATATGTCATAGGATATGATAGTCTAATAAAGAAGTACACATGAAGATATAAGTTAACAAGATATAAGATGTTACAAGTAGATGACATGATATGAATATAAGATTATATGATATGAATATATGATAGACATACCTAAATGAATAGATGGAACATGATAGAAATGCATAAATGCTAAGAACGATAGAGATAAGTAAAAGATGACAAAGCACAAGAATGAGTACTTGTACACGAATGATAGGCATATATGAATATATGAATGAGTAAATGTGTGCATGATAAAAATATAAGAAATGCAATATGTATGGATGTGTTTATGAAACATGAAAACGAACTGAAACATAAACCTGAATATGAAAGGAAATATGTCATGAACACATAATGTGGCTAAGAATGCCTTAATTGTGCATGCAGATAAAAATAGATTATATGATTATCACATATAATTGTAAAGCGCACTTTTGCAGACCGATTATTGAATTACATGGCACCTTTGTTACGTGGGCGGGAGACACGTATAGTATAGTATTCTACGATTAGTGCGACGGCACTCTGCGGTGTGCTTGGCACATTAGTACTTCGAATACTCGATTAGTACTTCGGTACTCTCTGATTAGTGTGACGACACTCTCTGTCAGTGCTCCGGCACTCCTGCTTTGTGCTACGACACCTCAGTATTGTACTATACCTTCGGGTACTTATTGTGCTATGTCCTACTCATTCGTGCTTGGTCCTGGGCAATCCAAACGGTTATATGATAAGACTCTGAATAAAGAATAAGAGTAAAGAAATGAATATGATAAAGATCTGAATGTACCTACGGGTACCTCTGTATATGTTATGTATTACCTACGGGTACTTCCGTATCCGTAATTCAAGTATATGCTCTGTAATACAAGTATAAGATCTGAAATACAAGTACATACTCTGTAATACAAGTATAAGATCCGTAAGACAAGTAATGCTCCGTAATACAAGTATAAGATCTGAAATACAAGTATATGCTCTATAATACAAATTATAAGATCACGATACAGAGTATATGCTCACGCATGTGCAAATTATAAGTTAAGAGTAGACAGAGTAGATGCTCCGTAATACCAAGTATAAAATCTGTAAAGACAAGTATATCTTTGCGTAATACAAGTATAAGATCAGAAATACATGAATAAACTCAAAGTAACACAAGTATGAATCCATTACAAGACAAGTATAATGCTCCCAAGTAATACAAGTATAAGATCCGAGAAATACAAGTATATGTATACGTAATACAAATATAAGATCCGAAATACAAGTATGCTACTATGTGAGTATATCAGGTCTCATAGAGGTCAAAGTGTGTATCAGTGTTACAGGTGGATCATGGGACAGGTATCTCCGTTAAATTACAAGTCTGATCAATCGAATCAGCCTCATCAGCCTGAGTACAGGATCAGTGGGGGATGTCTTTCCAGGTAGTGAGTATAAGATCTGAGTATTATGCACCTGCCCTTGCCTTTGCCTTGTTCTGCCTTACCCCTTCTGCCCTGCCTTACCCTTGCCACCACCCTTACCTTGCCTGCTGTATGACACGTAGTACCTCACGGGTACCTATATCTGATTAAATTATGTAGTACCCTACGGGTACCTCTGTATAAGCATAGGTTACGTATTGGTACCTGCGATGCGATATAAGCTCCAGGATAAGAAGGACAAGCTTCGATGAAGTACCTACGGGTACCTCCGTATGAGTATAAGTTAGTAGTACCTACGGGTACTTTTAAATAAATATATAAGTTTGATATAAGCACAAGTATGTGTCTTTTGGGACATTTGAACAAGTAGTACTTACAGGTACTTCCGTATAAGGATAAGTTGTGCAATACCAGTATACGTTCCGTAATATCTCTATAGTACCTACCGGTACCTCCAAACAAGTGTAATCTCCGTAGTATAAGTATAAGCTCTATGGTATAAGTATAAGCTTTGTAGTACCTAAGGGTACCTCTGTATAAGCATAAGCTCTGTAACTCCTACGGGAGATCTGAACAAGTATAAGATAGATAGAAGTATGAGTATGTGGATAAGTACCTCCGTCTAAGTATATGTATAAGTTCAGTATCGTATACGAGGAATCTGAATAATTATGTGTCCTACGGGAGATAAGTATAAGTATATGTATAAGCTCGGTCTTAGAATACGGGAAATCATATAAGTATGTGTCCTACGGGAGATAAGTATAAGTATGTGTCCTACGGGAGATAAGTATAAATATGTGTCCTACGGGAGATCGGAATAAGAATAAGTCTGCCATAAGTGTAAGATCTGATGTATAAGCATAAGTTTGTTACAAGGATAATTATGTATGTAACGGTGTTATATGAATTCATGAAGATTATGATATATGTTCTTTGTTATGTGTTTGTTGTGATTAGGAGTATAAATGCATGTATACGGTATAAGTTATAAGATACGTTTCCCACTAAGCGTAAAGCAGCACGGGTTTCAATTCGAGTGTAGAGTCTTGAAGAGGAGCGAGAGAGCAGGGCGTTCATGGCAGGCGGTCACGAGATTGATCTCGAAGATAGGTGCTCACCGGCCACGGTTCCTTGATCTCGATGTTTGTATTGAACATGTACATGTATAAGTATTTGTATAAGTAAATGGGACTTAGCATATGTGTATAGATTTTGATGGACACCGATACGGTGAGTAGTTCTTTTGTCTATGTAAATGTTTTGTTATTACGAGGAAATTGTTTGTATGCCTGGTCTGAGTTATTTCACGAGAAAGAGCAATTCGATGAGGTCCGATTATATAGTCTCGCGCCGGGCGAGTTCGAGATCCGCCATTCGGTCGGATCGGGAATCGGGCGTAATGATTGGGCTCAAATGCGGAACTAGAGTATATGTATGCATATTATGAGGCAGGCTTGAAGGCTCAAACTTCGAGGATGGCCTATATCACTTCCTGGTAGTAGTATTGCGCAGGATTTTGCGCCGACTAATAATCTATGAGTTCTAGGACCTTGGGCTGTTTGATGTAGTGAACCTAGAAAATGTCCTAATCCTTCACAATTTGTTAAGGAACATTTTGACCATGTGCATTGTTTTCAGGACTTTCATTGACCTTATTGTTTGCTTCGCAGTTTCAAAAGTCTTTATTTGTGCGGTCAATTAATACATTTCAAGTCCCGAACCTTAAACTTCATTCTAGCTTACACATGCAACTTCATGTTCCAATTCATTGAGGCCTACCATAATTTCAATTACACAAGTTGTTGGATTCTGAGGTTTGTTTTTATGTTGTTCTAATCAAGTAAAAAAGTTCATTTGATTATGCTTTTAACTCAAAACATCACAACACACCAACAATTGTAATCTATTCATTTCACCCAAACATGCTGCAACAACTAATCTAATTTATCCAGGTAGTTGATTTCTTCTTTATTCAACCAAGCAGATGACAAACATGAAGCAAAAGAAACTAATAAAAAACACACCAATCAAACACAAACACAATTGAACACAAAATTTTTGCTATAAAAATTTTATTTTATTCAAACGGGGCCTTAAGTACAAAGAGGGTGAGGAGTTGGAGGAGGTAGTGTATTGTTCATTTCTTATTCCTTGCAGCCCTCTCCTTGGCTGCTTCCATCCTTAGATATTCTTCTACCTCCTCTACTGCGGTAAGTTCTTTCTTTCACGATGTTAAGTTTTTTCTTTTGTGTTTTACGTCTGAGGTGTGGAAGTGCCTACCCCCGATTGACTCACAGGTTTGCTTAACGACCGTACCAAATAATACAAGTTTTAACAAGTTTGACCAAGTTTGACCAAGTTGACCAGCTTGATAGTAGGTGGGGCCAATTGACTTTTTCAAGGATGAATAATTTTGGGTTGACTAAGACACCATTTCGTAGGCCTCATCGATACGAGTTCACAGACGGGTTGAACGTCAAAATCCGACTTACGGATAAGAAGTTATGGTCTGGTAAAGTTCAAAGCGGCGGTATTTTATCGGTTTCAAAGTCGGCGAGTTTTTGCAGAAAACAACCCTAAGGCTCTATATAAGCCTAGTTTTACGGGTGCCAAGTGAGGATCAACCCCAAAACTTGAGGAAAATCCCAAAAAACCCAGAAAAACCCGGTAGGTCGTTTGACCCATTTTAGGCAATCGGGTTTCATCAGTGGAGCCGATTCGGGGCACCACTGCATGCAACGTCGGACGAGGTGCACCTGCCGGTGATCTTGGCCATAAAATTTCCGCGACCCGGTAGTCGCCGGACGTCCGGATCGGCCGGCGAACGCAGTGGCGGCCGTCACCTTGGGTCGCCGAATTTGTCATTTTAGGCCATTTTAAATGAGCCGTACCTCTCTCCCACCATTTTTGAACCCTCCCGAACTCATTTAGTGGTCTTTTTCTCAGATTCATCACTTAGTTTGAAGATACGATAAAAACAAATTCGATGCATTGTTGGATGAGTTTTGACTACCACGGCCAACCTTTGGACCCGAGGTGAGGGAATGCGATGTGTTCCTGGTCTCTTAGGCTTTCCATTGATATGTGGTTTACATCCAATTTGGACGTCGTTTGGTTAGTTTTCCATTTTAGGTTGTTTCGGGTAATTCTGAGAAGTTTAGGCCCGAAAATAGAGTACGATTGGTCAAGTTTGGAAAAATTGAAGTTGGATTAGTGAAGTGGATGTTTTTATGAATTGTTGGAGCGAGTTCCAATTTCGAAATTAGATCCGGGTGAAAAGCCCAATTTTGGGTCTGCAGGAACATAGGGCGCAGCATTAGTGGTGAGACTGTCAGTCGATTTGGATGGTTTTCTTAGTTAAAAAGTTATTCTAAGGCCCGAGGCATCACGATGTTTTAGTTCGGTTATTGGAGCTTAAGTGGTATTTTATTTATATTACGAGGGCACTCATCTTGGGTGGGGAGAGCGATCGCGAGGGAGCGGGGCGGCGTCTATAGTGCGTGAGTGAGACATATGTTTTTAAAATGATTTGGGGTATTATGTTGATATATCTATTGTGATTAAATATTTTACATATATACTGTTTTGATCAAATGGTTGGTTGCATAAAAATGTGATTATCGGTCTCATATAAAACAAATTATCATTTCATGTGAATTTTGCCAACCTTTTAACTGTTTGGAAGTTTTACTGAGTTCCTGGATGAGTCTGTGGTATTTTTAAATATGTTGGGTACGTGGATTGAGGTTTTAAACCACTTCGAAAACTTATTGTTTTAAGAAAGAGATTTTGAGATCTTGTGAAATGATTATAATACAGTATCGTTGGAAAGGTACTTGCGAGTAAGGAAAAGATTATATATATTAATACCACGGCCGTGAGGCTCCGATTAATTCGACCCGCGCATACACCGATATTGCCATCGCGGAGGTCTGCTTTATCTAATCCGCTTATTAGCCGCCACCCGCGTCGCGAGGTCGCGGTTACCCGACGCTTATTACTGCCACTTCTGCCGGAGGTCGGTGTTACCCGATGGTTTATTGGTTGCCATGGTGTCATGAGGTCAGTGTTTACCCGACTCGCTTATCGTTGCCACGGCGTCGTGAGGTCGCTGTTACCCGACGGCTTATCGCTGCCACTTGTCGAGGTCGTTTACCCGACTAAGCATTATGGATGGCTGGTACTATATATTGCCGGGTTTTCCGTAAATCAGAAGATAAATCTTATGGTTGTTGCATTTTCCTGATTATTTTCTTTACGATATGAGGGTTATATACCTTATGCTAAATGGTATGTCAGGAAACGTGATTCCGGTTATAAGGTTCTTGATAATGAAATCGGTTAAATTTTTGAACATGAATTTCATATTGGTCAGCTTTGGTAAAGTTGTTTTGTGAAATGTTCAAGTAAACTGGGAACATTGGCAAAGCGATGGACGTTGAGGTCTGAGAAGAAATGCTCGAAAAATAAAAACGTATTTTCCGCATAAATTATGCCACCACTGAGATTTATTTCTCACGTTTATTGTTTTAAATCGCTCCCTAGGTCCGTGCAGCCAGAAAGCTTGTTTCGCGCCGCATCCAACACCGCTCTTCCCGCCACAAATGTGAAGACTTATCAGTTTCTATCCATTTGTTTTATTAGACTTATTTATCTCTAATTCAGACTCTAAATTCGCAAATACCTAGAATGCTCGACATTCGTATCGAACTTTTATGGGTTCTTATCTATATATGTAGGTCTTATATAATTGGGATATTAAATTACGCATGTGTTTATTTCTCCATATGGAGTTCCAATCGTCATCTCCTAGTGATCAGACAAAGGACTTCAATTAGGCTGATCACCCGAGAAATCCCGTGTGGTATCCGGCCCGTCCCGTCGGCTGGTATAGAGTATAGGTGGGATTGTGGACTAGGATTATAGAGTAGGGTCCACGCTTGAGATTCTGATTGGTGGCAAGAGGTATCTTCACGACACCATTTTTACGGCCCGCCAGATTCAGTATCACTGTGAAGTTCTCTACCTCATAGCTAGAGATTCCAAGAGTGTCCTGTTATTTCTAACATCATAGCTCAACATGCGAAAACTTTGCTTGCAGTGTTCTAGACTGTTCATGCAGTTGTTATCTCTTAAATCCATGCTTGCCTTCAAGGCATTGTCTCTATCCCTCAAGACTGTTCTCCACTCTATATCCTCTTTATCTCTCTATTTCTCGCTCCACTCTTCGTCCCTTTTCTTATGCATCTTTCTAAATTTTGGCCCTTTCTTGAGCTCTTATCAAAATACTCATCTCTCAAATTTGAGCCGTGTCTTTAATCGGTCATCTCTTTCCTTCATCTCCCACGCATGCATATCAACAATTCCTCTAATATCTCCGCATGATCGCGCTCTCTAACTTTCAAATCTTGCTCATGCTGGTTTTGTCTTAACTCTAGGGGTGCACTCCATAATGGGTTTTAACTTCCTGAAATTCTGGTTGTATTTGACTTAGACTTTCCCACTGTTCGAGCTCAATGCATCCTTCATTCCCATTCTTCTCGCTTTTTTCGCCTCCCTTCCCTCTCGCTCTTCGTCCTCGTTACACCCGCGCGCCCGAGGGAGCCTGGGGCAGGTTTCACCCCCATTCTTCATCGACCTCCTTAGACGCGCAGAGTCCGCATCGTTCCTCGGGTGTGGAATCATTCCCCGCACTGCCTCTTCAAAATACCCTAAGATGGATTTCTCAATAATTTTTCCTACATTTATCTCAGAGCCCTTAGCAATGCAAAGAGGAGGATTGGCTTCCTCTTCTCACTCGTACTAAGATGCTGAGAACATGTATGACACTTTGATAAAGTAGAACCATACCTTACTTCTTCGCTAAGTCCCTTTGGCAATGGATCTATAAGGAGTTTTGGGTTCCTTAACTGCTTGAACTTCAGACCATCAGACACGTGCATTGAACAACTCGTTGATCTCTTCTTCATTTAACTCCACCTAGTGTCCTCTCGACATATACCTTTTCCTTCTTTCTCTACTCATGTTCGCAGCAATTCTTTCACTAGAGAAGCACATCCGGTGTTCTTGTGTTCACCTGATCGCCATCCTCTCTTTTCAAGCACTTCAGGAAAAAGAGAGATAGCCTTTTTAAACCCCCTTTCAGCAATGAAGCCCCTTTCCTTCAAAATTTCTTCCATTAAAGCTACTACCCTTTCTAAAACAAAGTTCATTGCTATGTCTTTCCTCTTTTCTGCCCCAACTTCAGTAGTTACTCTTTTTCTTTTTCTTGACTCTTCTCCTGTCCGCTGTTGCATTTCATTTTCTTTATTATCCTCGCTTCACGTGCCTATCCGGCCACGATTGCTTAATTTTCGGCTCAATGCACTCTTCCATGACTTCCTGAAGGTTTGGAATCAAGGTGATAGGATCAAACATGGTATGGTCAGGGTTTTTGAACTCTAGTGTTTAGGGAAGACGAAGAGAGGCAGAGAGTTGAAATTGGCTGAAGGTGTGAATGATTTGAAAGTACTGGAAGGAGGAGGGCGCTGAAACACTTTTCGCTAATGCTCAATAAATGAATGTTTCTCTGCAGGTGTTGCACAATAAATGATTATTAGTCACAGCAATAACTCCGTAATTTTAATCGCATAATTTAGCTAGACCTCAAAATATTAATATTTTCGCTCCAGTCCTTATTATTTAAAATCTCATGTCGCGACATACTTTAGGTTTGTCGCAACAATGAATAGTCTTGACATTAGAAAAATTTTTCGCGACACATGTTATTGGACTCAACAATTGCTTACAGGTTACAATCTAGGTCGCAACAAGAAAATTCATGTCGCGACAGAGATTGGTTTCTACAAACAGAAAAGTGGGTCGAGATAGTGTTTGAATGGTGGTTGCAACACTGTTTCTATTGCTATTCACTTTAGTTTCAAAATTTCTTGTTGCAACAGGAAAAAAACAATGTCACGACATCATATTTCAGTGAGTTTTGTCGCAACCGAACTTTAATGTCGCAACCTAATTTTCTTATGAATTGTCTTGACCATTAAATTTTTTGTTGCGATAGCCCTTTTTCCTTACTCATAAAACAATGTCGTGACACAGATTTCATTGTCGCGACAAAGAAAACTCCCAAAATTTCTACAACTTAAAACTGTCTTCCAATTCAGTTAATCACCCACCACTTAGTCAATTTGTTCAATTCAAGCATTGTAAAGACATATCTAGCAACAGAAAATCATCAATTCATTTATGAACAACTATCTCATTAAAAACACATCAACAAAGCATTCAAGCAATTGATAACAAATTCCCCCAAACTTAATATATGCATTATCATTCAATATTTCAGAAGAGAAATACTCCCTTGTAGTTAATTAATGACATTTTAATTTGAGATAATCTGGCTTGCCTTAATGAAATTTTTCTTGAATTTTGCTTCACTGCCTTGAAAATGAACAAAACTCAAAATAAAACTACTTACATATTTAAACTACAAATCCTCAAACAAAATTCAATTGAACTACTAAACTATTAAACTATTAAAAGATTAAGAAAATTCCCGTTTGGGCTGCCTCAAGAAGTTGCTCGCCATCGTCCTAGCAAGACATTTGTCAGAGTATTGTCTCTTTCAATCTCTCTTCGGCTGCCTCCCCGACGAGTCCGAGCTTATTCTTCATCAATACATTTCCTAAGTGTGCTTGGCTTACATCTTTTTCTCTGGCTTTGCAATTTTCATTTCCTCATCAGATGTATGTGAGATCTTTTGGTTGATCTCAAGTGTTACTAGGAAAGGCATTTCTAGTTTGATTCTGGCATGAAGCACCCTATTTGAGTCTCCAAGTTTTCATCAGCATTGGTGTTTGCCTGAAACACAGCCGTGCTTGCTTTTGGAAAATCTAAGATCAACAAATTTTTTTTCTCTGCGCGTATCCAAAGACCTCTGTTTTCCTCTTCATGAACTGCAGCATCTAATCTTCAAAAGATTAGGTCCTTTGACCTTGATACTCTGCTTTATTGTATTTCTATAGTTTCTATTGTTGTTGATGTTGGAACCCAGGCTGAGTGTAAGCATGATGGTAGCTTTGTCCATGTTTAGGTCCACTGTACTTCCCCACTATATTTAAAATTTTCTTATGGTTCCTAGCTTGAGCGCAGTGTGCTGATAGCCAAGGCTTGAGCGGCACTCACTCACTATACACTTACCCAACTGCATTTTCCTCCCTATGCCCTCAAGACTGCTTTCTCCTTTCTTTTCACGCTCCAACTTCATGTGCAAGCAGTATCCTCCTCTCATTGCTATCACAGCTTGTTCATTATCGCATCTAAATTCGCTTCTATGGTCAGAGTTCTATCCAATCCAATCATACCATTTCCCCTCATTCTGCCAAGCAATTCCTTGAAGATCTCGCATGGATTCTGTAGTTGCATTTGGCAAGGTCTTCAATAACTTGCCTTGCCTCCTCTGCACTTCTTCTTTTAAAACCTCCACAGCAGGATGCATCAATTATACCCCTGGAGGTATAATTCATTTCATGGTAGAAAATGTCCATCTGAGTTGTCAAATCTATCCCATGCATAGGGCACCTCTTTAGCAATCTCTTGAACCTCTCCCATGCAGTGTAGAGACTCTCATCCTCCCCTTGCTTGAACACAATGATTTCTCCTCTTCTCTCGATTAAAGAGAGTCGAGGGAAAATCTACCGGCGAATGCCCACTGTTCTTTCATATTCACCGATCAACTGGCAATGAATCAAACCAAATGGTTGCCACATCTCTCAATGAGAAAGGGAAGAGTTGGAAGCTGATTACATCGTGTCTGATCTATCTCAAGCCCCTACAGTGTTGCCATCTCAAAATCTCCCCTTAAGTGTCATTTGACTGGAAGGTGTCCCTGTGGAACCGGTGTTGCCGCACTACATTGTAATAAAAGTTGCTTCAAATTTCAAAGTTGTTTGCTTCAATAGGTTGTCTCACAGAGTACTTTTCCTTCGAATGATAGCTTCCAAAATTCCTCCATTGTGTTAGGCCTCTGTGGTCTTCGCTTCTTCTTTTCGAATAGTCTCAATCTTTCTATTTGATTAGCCATACTTCTATCTTAGCACTGATAGTTTTTCTCATATTTTTCAGGGTTCTTTCAATTTTTGTATCTAGAGACAGTAGTTCTGCTTCTAATTTTCTGTGCATTTAATATTCTTTGGAAAGTGGAAACACATTGAGATCAAATAGAGTAAGTGATAACAAAAATTGTATATTCATTAAGCTTCCAAAGATCAAGAGTTTATTCAAATATCGCTAAAAATTGTTTTTGTTGATTTTGAATTTTTGTGAAACAAAAAGAAAAATATCTAAATTAGCATTTCTCTCTTTGTCGAATACTTTACATATTCTTTCGATCCCTAAGAACGCTCAAAACTTGTTTCCGACCAAAGTTGCACTATTCAAATTATTGAAACCATTACTAGAAGACTAAAAATTAATCCCCCGCAACGGCGCCAAAAACTTGTTTGACTAAAAGTTGTGCATATTCAAATAATTGAAACCATTACTAGAAGACTAAAAATTAATCCCCGACAACGGCGCTAAAAACTTGTTGAGACCAAATGATATGCAAAGACCAAATTTCTGAAACCATTACTAGAAGACTAACCAGAATCCCAAGTAGCAGCACCAAAAACTTGATGACCATAAGTTGCACATAGATAAAATTTAAGACATTTGTCACCAGAGGACTATTGCCTAATCCCCTAACAAGAGCGCCAAAAACTTGTTATAACCAAAAATAACTTGTATGCTCATAAGAAGAATAATTTTGTCATTAAACTCAATTAAAGATTTAATTTGGTCTTAAACACTACAAATGCACAAGTCGTACAAGTAATAAAATGGACCTATAATTCCGGATATCGGTCCCATAGATATTGAAAGGAATTTAAACTTCAACTACCCTAACCACTCAAGTTCTACACTATTTGAACGTCTAGTTTAGACGAAAATTTTAGTAACCTGATAAGAATTTAAATCACTAGAATCCTATATTTGATATAAAGGGAAAAAGTTAAATCCTAAATGTAAACTGGACTGAACCAGATTATTACTGGAAGTAAACACCGGGATTTCACTACTGTGAAATAGTCAATTCCTGCATCCTAATCTCATTCTATTTTTCCCTGAGTTGGAATCTAAATTTGTCAAGAGGCAAGGTAGTATAGTTTGGATTCCTCCTCTAACCATACATTTCACTGAATAGAGGTTCATGTTCATTCCTGAAACATGGTTCTAATCAATTACTTGTAAATAAAATTTCTCTGTAAGATTTAAGTATTTTTCTTTTTCAATACTTCATACCCATTTCTTATGATCAAGCAGTAATTTTGCTTCCAAGACAGTAAGGCATGCAAGATTTTACAACAAGAATCATGTCTCATCCTTAAGATCCGAAAAGAGTTTTCTCTTTCCTTGATTAGATCTCATGCTAACACGGGATCAAGATCATTCTTCCAGATCAAGGAGAGATCTCTAATTGATTAAATTGATATATCACTCAACCCATTCTCAAACCATGAGCAAATTGAGGATTTATCTAAGTAACCTTTCAGAGCTCATTAGTTCTTCAATATTAGTCTAACATACCCTCAAGTAACTGGTCTAATCTCTTAGGAATCTCCATCTCTGTGTCACTCAAAGGACCTCTGGAAATCAGAGCCAAACAATAGTCCTTTCATGGGTATAAGCTACTAAAATTGGGAACAATTAATATCAAGATCAACACCATCCAAATAAACTCAAAATTCAACTCAGGAAATTTTCTTCTCATTTTTCGTAAAAGACCATAACAAATATCGATCTTTCCTGGAACTTTGCAGTTTCAAAAACCGGATTACAGCATACATTGAAATACTCATCGCAAAAATTCCACTATAACCGTGAATCAATCAAGAAATGAGTTCCAAATAAGCTTATTTGAGTTCATTGAATTCAAACGGTAATCGTAAATGAATTTCAACATTAAATTTCAACTTCAAAACTTCTGAACAAATTATTATTTTAGATCCAGTAACGAATCAAAATTTCACGCTAACGCTAATCTACGAAAAAAGAAAATAAGATAAATAAAAAATTAAAAAAAAGAAAAATATAATACAAAAGAGTTCTCGCCCCCCGTACTCTCGTTCGTTGTTGCCGACCCGACCGCCTCAGCTTCCGCAAATGCTTTTATTTATGTAGCCTAGAAATTTTAGGCCCTAACTTCAATGCTTCTTTTATGAATCCCTAAATTTGTGCCCAGTTAGCCGCTCGCCGCGACCTTGAAAGTTGTGTCGCGACAGAGTTTTGTGTTCTTTGTTACAGGTCCTTGTTGTAGGTATGCAGTCGTCTGTCGCGACTTGAAGACCTTGTGCTCATTCTTGCTTGAGTTGCCACAACATATTTTTGTTGCGACATTTTTCTTTCCTTGAGTATGATAACTCTGTCACGACAAAGTTTCATTTGTCGCGACAATATTCTGTGCATTCCTCAAATAGTTATGTCGCAACATCGATAATCATGTCGTAACACAGCTTCGCAACTTTCGTAAGTCGGGTGTCGCCACCCAAGTTTCCATGTTCTTCGATTTCGGCCATGATAATGTTTTCCTCGGTCTCGATAGCTGATGCCGAAGTTGCTTTTTCAAATTGATACGCGACCAGCCTTTTGTTGCGCGCATTTCGTTATGGTTCTTTGCTGCAACACTATATCGTATTATCAGTTATCTCTGCCGCGGACCCAAAAAGTCCGTCGCGATAGAGTTTTATCTCCACTTAGCCTGTTTCCTTGTTGCGGCTTCATTTTTGATGTTTCGACCTAGACTTTTGTGTTGGGGATGTTTTGCATGTCACTAATTCCCAATATGTTATGTGTCGCTACCACACTTTTTCTCGAGATGCAACATATTTTCCTCGTCACGACCTAGTTTTTCCCGGTCGCTGACATAACTTTTTCTACCTTCAAACAAGGCTCGTTCGACCCATATTTCCCGCCGCTACAGACTTTTCTCGTGTTCGCCTGATTTCTATGTCGCGCGACCAAGATCTCTACCGCGACATCAAAACATCTTTGCTTTCTGAAGTATGTCGCAACATCGACTCTCTCGGTTGCGAACTCGCACGCTTCATCCATTAAGCACCCTTTGTCGCGACCTAGTTTTCTTGTCGCGACCTAAACTTCTTCTCTAGCATCTTTTCTGTCTCAACAAACTTTTCCATGTTGTAGAAGTCAGTGTCGCGACATAAGAGGGTTTTGTCGCGACAGATATTCTTCCTTCAGTTTAGCATTATGTCGCAATACAAACTATTTTGTTCCCAACTGACTAGCATATGTTTTTCCCAATCTTTGTCGCGACTTGCCGTCATCTGTCGCGACCTAGCTCAATTGTCAACAATCAGATTATGTTGTTGCGACATAGGAAATGTTGTTACGACACGGTTTCTTTGGTAATTGCTTGGAAGTTTATTGCGACATACAAATTTTAGTCGTGACATAGACTACTGCAATTTCTGTTTTGCTCTTCTTTCTTGTTGGAAATCTCTCCTTTTTGAATTAATTCCTACAAAACACAAAGTTTGAAAAATATTCCATAATTTGGCATTAAAATAGCTCTGAAAATACTAAAAACAAGCCCTAAAAATGAATTAAAAATAGATGAGTTTAAGACTCATCACCTGTGATACCTTCTAACGCTTCAACGACATCATCCACATCCCAGTAGAAAGTCTCAACCCAAAAAATTCGGGCTCAGGGTCGCTTGCAATTGGGTCATTCACATAGTTCGAACCTTGTCTCCCACTCCGAGTAAAAAAAAATTTGCTAGTAGAAACCCACTACTCACGAAATGGGTCGAGGTAGCCGTCACTAAATCAGCCCAACAATTGATTAAATTGCATGGAAAAATATATAGTTTGTCGACAAAGGAATCTCTCTCATCTTCGACAACGCCCCCAATTCATCAGCGATGCTTTTAAATTTTTCTACCTAAAATATGGGATAAAGAACACCTTTTCATCCTACGATATCCGCAGACAAACGGGCAAGTAGAGATCACAAAATAAACCCTATTGTCATACTTAAAGAAGCAAGTGGATTCGAGGGGTAATTAGGCAAAGGAACTCCCGACAATGTTATCGCCCATCGAAAACCCCGTGACGTCCGACTAGAGAAATACCTTTCCTGTGGTTTTAATGGAAGCAACATACTTGTTGAAGCTGGAATCACCTCAACCCGTAGCCACGATGACGAGGTAATTCTAGAAGCCTTGGGCGAACGCAAAGAATGTGCATCCATCTGTGTCACCACCTACTAGCAACAAGTAGTCTCCAAAAGAGAAAAGTCTACAAAGAGGCGAACCTTCGAGCCGAGAGATCTCATCTTACTAACTCTTTTTGGCAGGGCTAGTTAAAACCCAATCAGCGGTCATTTCGTGCTCGCCACGCAACATGAAGGGTGCCAATCGCCGAAAGGCCTTGGAATGCTTCGAATCCACACCCTTGAAATGTAGTCCACTTAAAGAAATATTATCACTGAAACATCAAAGGATCTAACCTTTTTACCTTAAAAGATGATGGCACTCAACAATCCATTAAGGCCATAATCTTAGCGAAGGGGTCATGGACCCAAACCAGCCGGTGAAGGCAGTAATTCGCTAATTCGCTAAGGCCATAACCATAGCGAAAAGATCACATACCTAAACCAGCCTACTAAGGCAACAATTCGCTAAGGCCATAATCTTAGTGCAGGGGTCACAACTCCAAACTGAAGCCCGCCATGTAGTAATCCGTCAAGGCTATAACCTAGCGAAGGCCACGGACCCAAACCATCCCTCCGCTAAGGCGGTATCCGCTAAGGCCATAATCTTAGCGAAGGTCACGAACCCAAATCAGCCTGCTAAGGCAGCAATTTGCTAAGGCCATAGCCTTAGAGAAGGGGTTAGGGACTCAAACTACCGCCACAAGAGCACACACTCAAGATCTCATGACTCATCGAAGGGGTCACGAACCTAAGCCAGACTGCTAAGGCGGTAACCCACAAAGAATATAAAATTGCAAAGGGGTTGCAAAGCAATATGCCAAGTAAAGCACAAACTATATATATAAACGAAGCCACATGGGAAGAAATAAGAACTTCCCATTAAATAAAGCCGCATGCACCAAAAGTTTCACTAAAGTTAAAAGTTTTTTTAAAAAAACTACTAAATTGCACGTTCTAACTCTCGCCACGCCCCTAAACCTCGACAGCATCTTTCTTTGCTTCTCCACATTTCGTACCAACACCTTCGTTGCCCCCACCAGTAGCCTCACCCGAAGCTGAAGCTCTAAGCACGGACTCACATCTCCAACACTTCCCTATCTTTTCCTTAGTTAGGGTAATCCCCCTCTAGAATGCTTGCTTGTAGAGCACGTCCGATTGGGCATGGAACACCCTATGAGTCTCCTCCAACTCCTTCTCTTGATCGGTGTTAAGTTAGGCACAGAGTTCCTCTAGAGCCTTCTTTCCTTCCTCTCGATGCTTCTTAGCAAGGGCACGTTGCACCAACAATTCTTCTCAGGCATCAGTAAGTAACTAGAAAGAACTCTTCAACTCTTCCCTTAGTTTTCGAGCTTTTACCTCGATAGAATCAATAGTAGCAGCCACCAGGCTCTTGCTTTCCTTCACCTTATCTAGTAGAAGCACAACCTCCTTCTTAGCACGATAGCCAATGTCGATTTGATTCCACATTTCGGCAAAGGTCACGAAAGACTAAAGCATAAAACAAACAAAACAAATAAGGCAAAACAAAGGTAACGGGACGCAAACAAAAATGCGAAAAATAATTACTCTCGACTTGAGCTTCAAGTCTATATTCTAATCAAGAACCACCGTCTTCTCAATCTACCTCCTATCTGCTCCACGACTAAATAAAATAGGCAAGGAATAGCCACAGAAATTATGACAACAACTCCAGTCGGTCCACCAGAAGACAAGGCAGCACCCTTCCCCTGGGCAGACGAGGGAACCGCCTCAGAGGGCCTGGGAGGGGCAACCTCAATCATTGAAGTATTAGCACACTACAAGAAAAGCAATATATAGTGACATGTTTTTAGTCGGGGCCAGAAAAACCCACAACTAAAACATGAGCTGTGGGAATGGCGGAGCCGCTACTATCGATACTGGCCATAGTCTGTGAGCAAGGGTCACTACATAGGTCGCACTTTATTAGGTGCCATGAGAAAAAGTGGTAGGGTTAGGATTGGGGTTAGTTCGGCATTGGAGGACTCCTGAGGTTAGGTTTCCAATTTGGAGTCATCGTGATGTCGCATTTGACGCTTCTCGCACCTGTGTCGAGATCATCGGCAGAGCAAAGAGGACATATAGCTGCACTACTATGAATATCGGTTATGCGATTCGGACTCGAGAGGAATTTCCTGAGCTCTTCTATAGGAGCCCAGTTTCGATATCTACTGTGTTTAAACTCGCTCTTATTCAATTATCAGGTGTTGACTCCATAATCCGTTTGGTTTCCGAGAGAATGATAAAAAACCAAAGAAAATTTTAATTTCTTACATGTCATGTTCTGATTTCTGTTCCAAATTACTTCCGAAAGTATATAGATTCAAATTTTTTTGAATCTAATGTTTTACGGTGGTTTGATTGAGTTTTCTTCAAATTTGTGGAGATTTATTTAAATATGTTTTCTTTTTGAAAGTCCAAGACTTGAAGTTGTAATTCTTCTTTTTTTTTTAAAAAAAAAAATCTGCAATAACCAAACATAAGATAAATTACTTTGTTGCTGGCTGCATGTTTGGATCCCATATCATTGGGTTGTGTTTCTGGTTCAACTCGCGCTTCGTTTGTTACCGATGGATTTATCTGACCTCACTTATGCATATGATATACGGATTGCTGGGTAATTTGATTAAATTGTATGAATTCCCGTGTTGCCCTTTAGTTTGATTCGAGGGTTACCGTGCTGGATTTACAGGCCCATCAATTGAATCATGGTCGCTTATCGATTTTGTTATTTTCATTCAGTCCTGCTATTTTCATTCCAAGTGGTTTGTTTCATCCGTGTGGTTTCGGGGCTTCTCTGCTCGCTGGTTCATTTATTTGGATTCGCTTTAACCAAATATTTCTTTAATATCTCTTAAAAGAAAGTTATTTTTGCAAGAAAACAATGAGGGCATTTTATCAAAACTAGCCAAAATTGATGACAATAAATTTAAAATTAGGTTTTCAAAAGATCTTTAATCAAATCATCCTTTTTGAAAACTTAGAGAGCACAATTTTGGTGTTCTCTAAAAAATATTCTTGATTTATTTGAATTATTGTTTTTTGTGTTCTCTGTGTTTTTTTTTTTAAAAAAAAAAAATCGGCAACCAAACTTATTCTCTATATTTTCATTTATTCTCTTTGTTTTTCATAACAAACAACAGTGTAAACAAACAGACCCTAATGTTTTATTCAGGAGATCAGTTAGGAGGAAATACATTACAGTATAATTATAGTGTTACAAACAAGAAGAGAGTAGAGAATACTTGTGATACGCATATTTCTTTGGGGGTCCAAAGAAACCGCAAAGTGCAAGCATCTTTTCCTTTTAACTTTCACAAAGGTAAAACCTCGAAATTCAGAATCGCCTATTAAGCTTGGAAATGTTCCGTGATCAAGATAGGAGTAACATGGATGTGATTTTATAGGAGTTCAACACCTAATATGATAGAAATAAGAGGAAAATTTATGCTTACATGGTAATCATCCAAGTAGTCATCTGGATCATGCTGCAAGTGAAGTAATATTTGAATTAGTGAGACTAATGGTCAAAAGAAATTCCATATGCCTCACCATAATGAATTCTTGGTTGTGATCATTTGGATCTTTGTGGGCCATAAAAATGTTCAATTGTGCTCAACATATTCTCAATTCCACTTCCTAGTGGTATAAGCATGCTCCAAGGTATCATTTTTCTTGACTTAAAATAGTGCAGAATAGATGTCGAGAAATCAAAGAGAAATCGAATACTTATGGTGCTTTGGCCACTATGAATTTTTAGAAGAAAAGATTTGAAACCAAAAGAAAGCAGATGAAATTTGGAAAACATCAAACTGAAGTAGGTTCTTATATATTATGGAACCATGAAATTTAATGGAAATCAATAATCTCATCATGTATTAGATCGCTGATCGTTGATGAATCGAACTCAAGCTCCCGGAAGATTGTGGGAGGAGCAAGCTTTCTAAAACTGATGGAGAAATGGCATGTTGACATATAGTCCATCACTTATTCTTGCAATTTCTTCCCGTGAATTTAATTTAATGATATTCATGGTTTGAATTTCAACTTTATCTGATCTCTTCAGATTCTTTTAGGCCGTTTGATTTGGAGTGAAATGGGCCTTGAGGTTTATCATAGCTTCTCGGGGGTTTCCGAGCAGGGTGACAAAGGTCGTGTAAATGGCAACAAAGGTACAAGAACTGGAGGCAAGATTTCAACTCGAAGGTTCTTTTTTCCTTTGAGAATGCTAACAATAGACTATTAGATTGGTTTTTGTTGTCACTATTATTGCCTGGAGGAGGTCGAAACCTGAATGATGGATCTGATCATGTCGCTTCGTTACCGTCGCAGTAAAAACGTATAAAGCCGACATGTTTAAGAACACGTCGAACATCGACGCGGAGGCTTCACAATAATGGATTCATATGTGAAATGTAAGAAGCTCACAAGAAGGTACATCGTGGAGAAAGAAGCAAAATGTTTACTCGATATTCGGGTCGTGACTTTTTCATGTTACTTCTTGTTGATTTTTGCTTCGAATAATATTATATCGGTTTATATCTCTACTTCTATATAAATACTGCATCATGCTGAGCCATTTTTCGACATCTTCTCCAATGTTAATAACATAAATGTTTTTGTGTTTTGCTAGGTAGGAGGATATGAGTATGTGTTGGAGCCGCTTGGTGAATGGGCATGATTAAGCTAGTGAAGTTTTTAAGCTTAGCTTTTAAGTGATCAGACTAAGGTTCTCGATAAAACTACTCAAAATCTAAGGTTCAAGATATTGGTTTCTGTTATTTTCCTTCACTTCCATTACCTAAGGGGAGCAATTATGATTAGCTTTTTTAGAGCAATTAAATTACAAACTAATTCTAACTCAATTTCCCTTTTTTTTTTTTCTCTCAGCTAAGAACAAGTGATAAACCGTGGTCGATAGTTGATATGCTGCAAAGAAGTTTCATTTCATTTGTTTGAAGTTTCTTTGTAGATATATTATGCTTCAAAATGGTCGACTGTGATTTCAATATATGAACCATGGAGCCGATCGCTATGCAACTTTCAAAATGGCTTCTCAGGCAGATAAGAACCGCATCCAGTTCGATCTAAATTCTCGCTTTGATGGAAAATATTGAACCTTCCGATTGGAGCAAATATTAGTATGAGACGTGCGATCTCGACCCTCGTAAAACCAAATCATCTGCTTCTTCTTCGAACTCACGGCAGCCCAAGCCAGTTTCATATCAGAGCATTTTGCGTTCTGAAAATCCAACCAAAGCAGATCTTGGTTTTCCAAATAAATCCACAAGATGTCAATCTATAATGATTAATCTTAATGGGGTCGCCATACGAGAAGCAACAAAATGGCCGGCTGATCACCAAAGTGCCGAGGTCATGTTAGAAATGGGCGCGAAAGCTGTCTGCGATGCACTTCACTCTAAAACTGAGGATATCTCCAACTTCGGATTGATTATTGAGGACTGAAGAATCATGACTAGAGGTCTGCAATTTACATTTTTCCTTTTTTTTTTTTTTTTCTGTTTCAAAAAAATAAAAACGTTTCCTTTTTTATTAATTTTCTCATTAATTTCTTTTAGGAAAGTAGTAGAAAAATATCACTCTATTTTCCGTAACATTCTCGTTTGGATTTCGTAATCTATGCAAATGCGTAATGACACTTCGATGAAGCCCTCCTCTACTCTTACTCATTACTCATGATGAAATGCTCAAGACACAGAAAGAAAGGAAAAGGTGAAAGAAAGATAGACATTAGACAATATTAAAAAAGGAAACAAAATATTGCTTCATCTCTTCTATAATTACCATTTCAGCTTCCAATCATATTTTTTTCCATGTAATTGGGATATTGTATATGCTTATGATTGGAGACTCTCTTTCCATAATAATGTATGTTTCAAGATTACATTAAATAATTATTATTCGACATTCTCATATATCATTTCACCAACCTAAACATACATTCGCTTTGTTACTAAGAATTTGGTGTTCTATCAATACCTTGAAGCATGTTTGATAAATTAATTATAAACATTAAGTTTTTTTGAATACGTAACTTACAAACTGTTGAGGCCAATTACAATCCATGACTATAAATCATCCCTACGGGCCGTGGTCAACCATAAACCGCATTATAAACCATCCTACGGCTCGGGTTAATCACAAACCGTGGCTATAAACCACCTTATGGCCGGGTCAATCACAAACCACGGCTAAAAACTACCATATGGTCGAGGTCAACCACAAATTGCGGCTAAAAACTACCATATGGCCGGGGTCAACCAAAACCGCGGCTAAAAACATCCCTATGGCCGGGGTCAATCACAAACCGCGGCTATAAACCATACCTATGGTCGGGGTCAACCACAAACCGCGGCTATAAACTATGCCAAATTATTAAATAATGGAAGAGCCTATAGCCACGGTTTATGAAGTGACCGCATCTATAGGATTTCTCCACACCACCTATAGCCATATCATGTCAGCGTTGTTCTGAACCGTAGCTATATTTATAGTCGCATTATATACCGCTTACCGTGGTCAATGGCCGCGGCTAAAGGCTTATTTCCTAGTAGTGGCAGTTGCCCCACCACAAACTGGACTCAGGCTCCTTCCTCATTTGGCGGAAACATCAAGGCAAGAACCGACCGATGAAGTCAGTAATGCTTCCCCATCAGCAAAATCGAACTCCCAAATGGCCGGTTTCAGGATGAGTTTCTTCCTCATCTCCGGATTCCTGTCTAATCGCTCTTCCTCCCTCTTTCTTTTCCCTTCTCGCTTAGTTCTAGGGGCAAGATCCTCACGAAGGCCTACTCCAGGTACCCTCTGTTCTTCTCCTTCCTCGGCTCCCCCTAGAACACCGTCAAGGTGCTTTCTGTACAAATTTATGCACTAATCAGAGTTGCAACAGATATTTCAAACAAGGTAGAATCCTAAAGGAGAATTTGCCTGGGATGTCGGGAGGACATCAAGAAAATTCTCTCTAGGAAGAAGCGCCTTGTAATGTCAGGAGCTTGCCGGTAAAAGTAGAGTCAGCCGCACCTGATCGAACTTTCCAGGTGGTAGTCACTCAACTTGTCTCTTCCTATCTCCCTTGTCTGAACAAAAACTAGAGAACTATAAGTAACGGCAAGTGGTACAAAAGATAGCAAGAAAACATCGCCGAAGGCAGAAAGAGTAGTCGAGAGCAAGGGATACCTGGTTGTTCTCAGGATAGATTAATAAGGTACAAGGAAAGCTCGAGGTCATCATTATAGCCCTAGTTACCCCGGATTAGAACGTTTCCGAGAGGATCACCCTTATGGGTGTTTAGCAGAGAAAGAACGAGCTATCAGGCACTCTTCTTCGCTATAAAAAAAAAAACTTCCCTTCCTCAACCCACTTCATATTATAGAGAAAGAAAATCTCTTCCAAACCCAGGCTCAACCGATGAACAAAGTTGAGAGCTGACACCCCTAACAATAATAGGATGGCGTTCGCATGGTTATCCGCTTAGTGAATAAGGGTATGGTAGAAGAATTGGTGAACTAAGGTTGGAAGGGGGAAGCGTAGGCCCACCAAAAAGTGAGCCTCGGGCCAATAAGCCAAGTTAGAAACCCCAAGAGAAGAATTCATGTCCTTCACTTCCATAAGGTCAGTAGGAATCTCAACGTCGATCCCTTTCGGGAACAAGTAGTCCAGCCTAAACTTTTCTGCCCTTTGCTCGAGTCCTCAAGGCCGCCACGCCTCAGGGGACCCGACTATATGTTTCCTAGGGTCTTTAGGGACCTCTTCTAAAGCCACTTATCCGTAAACATCCACCTCCCTCTCTTGATTAGCGTCAGAGCTAGATGACACCCAAGAGTCAAGACTTCATAGAGGATCGCGAGTCGTAAGAAGCTAACACTCACGGCGATGGGGTTGCCTGTGAATTCGATCATGTCCCCGACATCTACACAAAAGAAGAGATGATAAACGGGGCATTAGAATCGAAAGTAACATGCAAATTGGGAAAAGTCCCTAGATTAAGGCAGAGACCATGTAGATGATCATTGCACCAATCTGCCCCGCCTTCACCCGTATTGCATGTATAATATTTATACATTAAATAAAGTGGTCGCCTTCACCTGTCACCACGTTCACTCACAGAATCGGTGCAAAAATCAAGAAATAACTAAATACGACAAGCGAAAGAAGAAACACAATCCGCAAATAAAGAAAGGAAAGGCATCAACCTGGCAGACGAGAGAACCATGAAAGACTCAGGACACTAGAACCGAGAACAACTCCCTTTAGGAGAAGAACCTCAACATAAGGCAACATCGAAAAAAGCTTAAGTAAAAAATAAGAGAGGAAAACATAGCCTTAAATAGGAAAAATTAGGTGGCAATTGAAGCATCACCATAATGGCGTCCCATCGAAACTCGAAAAACAGAGCAGCTACTCAGCCTACGCCATATGGGCAGTCCAAACACAATCCACAAGAGGTGGGCACGCTCGATCGCAACCGTTCTTCTCACATGATACCTTGTGAAAAATCAAACAATGTCGATTAGAGCCCGTGATAACACAATCGTGACCTCGCCAATGACCGTTATCCGTTACCATGGTCAAGGGGCAATTGAAGGGATCGTCATTTATGCCTCTCGAGTTATCAAACCTTGAACAAAAGGAGTGACTTCATTAAACGTGTGCTGACAGGAAATGGGCGAGCTACAAGCAATCATGACCCTAAGTAGCCCTAGTAGATAGCATGCTCAATACTTGTCAAGCAACTCTCATTGCCTAACAGCTAGCGCCATTAATGCCACCCGAAGGAACGGCAAATCGAGAAGTGCCCATCAAAAAAACCATAAACCAATAGACTCTTAAATTGACAAGGGGTCAATTCAAGTGGTGTCGCCCAGCCGCTTAACGTGTGGGCCTTATGGACCCCCTTATTAGAGCAATGATGCATCGACGGAACCTCTTGTAAAGAAAACCACGTATCGACACATGGCACGCGTATAACCCTATATAAAGAAGCTAAGTACGAACCTTAGAGAAAGAAGAACATAAGTAAAACCTAGATCCAAACAAATCCATTGATGGAGGATTACTCGCAAGTTCTTGGATCTTTAGGGTCTATTTCTCTCTCCACTGGACCTCTATTTCTCCTCCCTTTGTGAATGATATAGCGAATAGGCAATGGCTTCAGTTTAGGGCATATTAACATAGCAAGGAAGACTTTTCTCAAGGATCTCCTTTGATTGTTCAACTTAAGTTGTAGTGGGTTCAGCCTCCATCACGATGTTCTATAAAGGAGAATAAATTATTCTCCTATGTCTCCCATTCGATCCCATCTTCGTTGTTTTGTAAAGGAGATTAAATTATTCTCCTTCATGGCTCCCATAGTCAAATTGGTGGCCGCTCACATTTTCACCGATGTTTTAAAAATAGAAATGGTACTTGAATCGAAAAAGTTGTCGATGTTTGAACTGAAAAAGTTATCAATTCATAATTTATTAGTTCAATCGATAATGGCCATAATAACCGATGATGTAATAAATATATAATTTATATTTTGTTAAAATTAAAAATAATAGAATTTTTTTTTAAATATATACAAATAACTTAAAAAAAAAATTATTACTCATCTTTTCTCTTCGATAATGTTAAATATAAGTGTAGCTATATAATATTTTAAACTTATTAAATGAAATATGTTTAATATTTAAATTGAATATATTAAAAATGAAGTAAAATTAATTAATTAATAAAGTTGACTATATGTAAATATATTATATGGTATGGAAGGTGTTAGCCCATCGGCTAGATAACACGAGTCCTGTATAAGATAGAGGGCGCCCTTTGGCCCCATGACCCGCCTAAGGAAATCGAAAGCAAGGCAGCGGAAAACAAGTGTCTGGTAAGACAAAGCGTGAGCCAAGCACGCACATGAGGGAAGGCAAGCAAGTAATCCGGCTGGGACGCGCACAGTGGCTGTCACGACACTCACGGCTTAGAGGGGGCCTGGGGCGTGGCACTTGAGGCAACCAATCGCGCGGGAATGTCAACAATTCTAGTAGCAAAGAGCCTGGGCGGCAAAGGATTCTGTTGCACCCTGCGAGTCCTATGTGAAGGACCTCTAGGCTGAAGGACTCCCTGTGGAAGGATCTACTCCTAGGCGGAAAGACCGCTCGCCGGATTCCTAGCGGAAAGACTCCGTGACGGCCGGACTCCTAAAGGGAGGACTCCTACCCCGGTGGAATCATAAGTGGTCAGGCATATGAGTTCATTCCGGGCCAGACCCTAGAGCCAGAAGGATCAGGCTAGGCTTGGCCGGGATTGAAGACTAGAGCTGAGTAGGACTCTTAGTCATAATCAGATCGATCGTCCTCGAGCATCCTATAAAGGGCCCTCGCGTGCCCACTCGTTAATCTACGTACTAGAGCTGATCCACGCAGAAGCATAGAGCCCCGAGATGTGGGAGTCTTTGCGGAATTGTCTTGTGTTTTAGTAGCTAATAAAATACAAGTTGGGGAGAGTGCCCGTACGCCTGGTGTTCGAGAGAATTGTGAGGCATTGAGAAGGCCGCCCCACGGTTCCTAGCGCCGCACACGAGCCAAAAAGCAGGCGCAGGATACTGGTATCGAGCCAAGGATGGCCAACGCAAGGATGACGGTTGAAGCGCTGCGTGAGCAAGTAGCAAGGATAGAGGCCGAGATAGGCACCCAAGTGTCCAGGCTTGACGCGGAGATAGGCACAACAACTGAGGCGAATTCCACCCTTTCGACTCAGATCGCCGACGCCCCGTTTCGACTCCACAAATAAGTGAACCATTGGAGACCCGAGAAAGCCGTTGAGGAATGGATGGGGTCATTCCATGACCGAATGCAGGCCATGACCGAGGAGTCTGAGAGGAGCCTGACCGATCTCTGCAGGGGGAGATCGTAGCCACTGCTGAGCAAGCAGCAGGCACGCCGCCCACGCAACCGCCTCCCGCAAAGGTGCGAGACCCGGCCCAAGTGACTTTGGTGGCGCGCTGAACGCAAAGACTTGGAGAACTCCTTGGGACATGGAGAATACTTCATCAATGCCACTCCAGGTGAACAGTAACGATAACCACTATGTATTCGATGTGTAATGCAAGTTGCGGCGACTAACGAGCGACGACAAGCTGCCATCGGGCCGACCAAAGATCGAGAGCTGGGAGATCTTGAAAAAGGAGCTGAAGGATCAGTTCCTACACACGAACACAACATGGATGGCGAGGAGTCTCAAGAAACCGGGGCGTATGGGCTCGGGCCAGAGACTATGAAAGAGTTTACCGCTGATCCTGACATCATGATACGTCCGGGCCCATAAGCCGCTTCAACTTCATGTCCTGCTGCGGATGGGCTCAACCTGAATCGAGGAGGCAAGGTGTCCAAGACTTGCCCAGCCCATGGCAAGTACGTGGACCATTTATCCGACTACAGAGTGACCTCTTCCTCTACTCCCACCTAAAAGGGGAAAGGCTACAACAAAGAGTCGAACCTGGAAGTCAGATGGAAAGACCTCCAAGAGTGGAGGCAGTGGTCGGTTAAGCCGCATGATGCAAAGCAAAGTGGGGGAGAAGGGGACTTCTCACAAGCTACCAGTCACGGATGTTTTATCCGACGTGGGCCACATCGAGCGAGGATCGCCTGCAGGCGAGAAGCTCAATGCACTCATGGCTGATGACGGGAAGATAGCGGGGCAGAGGTCCCAACGAGAGCCAACCCTCTTCAGTTGTTGAATGCAATGCGAGCCGAGGCGACTCACAGAGGATTGATGTATGTGGAGTTGTTGACCTGAGGGCGTAAATTGTAGACAGGTGACAGCCAGCGACCCACAATTTGTATCATCAAATGAGGCAAATTTTGCACTCCTGCTTTGAAGCTCGCTAAAGATGACAAGAAGCTCAAAGCCATAAACAACCAAGCACAAGAGACGCATGGTATGGCGAAGAACATGATCCGTAGATGGGGATTGGAAAGCAATGATAGATCTCCTGTTCCTCTCTCCCCTCTCTCTTCGATGATTTTGATTTCATTTCAGCAACGATTTCTTCCAAAGAGCCAAGGCAGCCTTTGTCAGCCGCACTCAATGGACTGGCTGATCATGGATGAGAAGCAACATGCTATGTGGTCAGATCGCAGTCGCCTAAGAGACTTATGGGAGAAGACATTCACCCCGCAAATCGAAAGACCTAGAAGGGCGAGCACATTCATATGTCGCAATGATCGAGACCGCTCTGACAAGCAAGTCAAGTGCTAGATGCCATAAACACATCGAGGAGATTTGCTGATGTTATGCCTCCCGAGTTGCCAAAGAAGCCGCCACCGAGAAGCCGCAGACGCAACATCGATGTGAGCCGTGCCGTGCCCGAGACCTCCCCGCCAAGTTCTTTACTCCGATGACCTACCGCAGTTAAGAGAGTCGGGAAGCAATCGATCTGAGTTTGGCCGGATGCGGGTCTCGTCCAACCTCTAAAGCACCGCATGGAGCACCGGCAGTTATTTCGTAAGAAGCAAGATGGGACGCTTTGGAGCGCGTGGATTACCGCACCGACAAAGTCACGATCAAGAACAGTATCCTGATACCTTGGCTATGAAACCCGTTTCTATCGGACGAGCAAGGCCGAAGCACTTCACCAAGCCAGACTTCGCGATCGATGCGCGCGCTGGTCAAGGACGCAGGCAAAGACGGGATGTACACTAAGATGGAAGTTAGCGAATTTTAGTTATGCCTCAGTTTGACTAATGCTCCCGCCATTTTGTAACCTCATGAATGACGCCCTATTCGACCTCCCGGATTCATTCGTGGTAGTATAATTTGACGACAGTGATCTACACCCGACTCTACAAGACCACGTGGTACACCTCAGACGGTGCTCGACAAGATCGAGGCAATCCGGGGCCAGGATGTCAAGAAAGAGAAGTGTGAGCTGGGCTTTGCCACCGAGATCAAGTTTTAGGTCATCCGATTTCAAAGTCCAAGATAAGGATGGATGGTGCGGCGTGGCAAACACCGAGATCGTCACCCCAACCAGCGCGACGTAATCCTGATCGCTCCGCTTAGCAAACTACCATAGAAATTTATAATCGGGCCATTCCAAGACAGCCGCGCTCTCACTCTGACCTCAAAAAGAAAGGCGGAATGATGCAGAGGTTGTCGCCTCCGTAAGCTCAAAGATGCGATCACCCCATACGGCTTTCTGAACGCCCGATTACCGGAGTTGTCGCTTTCAGCGCACACGGATGCGCTCTTTAATGTGGCCCCAGGAGGCCGTAAGAGGGGCATCCATGGCCTCGAGTTGGAAGTCGAATGCATGGAGCAGGCACATGTCTGATGAGAAAGAGACACCGAGGTCATCCATTGCCTTATGACTTGGAAGCACTACTACGGGAACTAGGTCTGTGTAGTGATCGACAATGCCAACACCTTCTTCACAACCTCGTAAGAAGCTTACCGCTGCTGTTCGGGATGGCAAGAGTCTTACCACTTTGGATTTTGTGTAGTGCATAGTTTCCATCGACACAACCAAGTGGCGATGCTTGAAAGTAGACAGATTTCAAAAAGAGTTAGACTCAGCCGCACAAGACTAACGTATCAAAAAGCTGGTAGAGCAGTGAGGACGGCACCACGAGGCGATAATCGGCTCGAGAATGAGTTTCTTTACTTCAGAGAGAAGTTATATTTTCGCGGCCTCGAAAACTAAGACAGAGTCGAAGGAGACACATGATACAGATGGGCTAGTCACCCAGAGAGGAGAACTTTGGCATTGCCGAACGATCTTTCATCGGGCTCAAGATGGCTAGAAGATTTCGCAAGCATACGTTAAGATGCCATGCTCATGTTGACAAGAATCGAACTAAGAAGGAAGCGGATCGTTATAGCCCCGTCCATTCGAGAAGCCATGGCAAAGGTGTATCGATGGACTTCATCGTTGTTTCCTAAAGTAGAGGGCTTTTGACGCTTTTGGTGGTGGTGACAGGTTTCATACGCCGTCTCATCCTAAAATTTCGAAAGCAGCGCCCAAATTAAGAGGCAACACAAGATCTTCTTCAAAGAATGTCGTGAACATTTTGGGATGCCCGAAGACATAGTGTTTGATCGAGCACGCGGCTTACGTGCAGGTTTTGGGTTGAGCTGTTCAAGATGTGGGGTACAGAATGCAAGTTCTCGATTGCGAATCACCCTCAAACCGGGATGGTCGATTGCAGAGAGAATCGTATGCTAGAAGAGTATTTTGCGCTACTGCGGACAACCTTGAGAAAATTGGTTGGAACTTCTAGAGCCTACAAGAAGATCCTACAACTCAGCGGTTCAGCCACGTGCATGAGCCCTTTTGAGGTAGCAACGTTCCAAAACACGTACAACCCCGGATCGCATCGGGTTAATGGAAAGCAACTCGGACGTAGCAGAGCCCACCGCACAAGCTGCGTGTGTGTCCTGGCAAGATTTTCTTGATGAAGCTAGAGACAACCTAGAGAAGGCAAGTAGACGCATGAAGAAGTATGCGACGCAGGCAGGAGACTGACTCGAGCAAGGAGATGGTTCTGCTGAAGCCAACCTCAAATCCGGTGCTACATCATATATAAGCAGTTTCAAAGAGGTTTGATTCCGAAATATGATGGACCCTTGAAGTTTGAAGCGTATAAATCGTACCTACAAACTGCTACCGTAGAGGTCAAGCTCACCCGACATTCCATGTAAACTTCTCAAGCCTTATCACAAAGGATCCTAGTCCACAGATGTGGCAAAGCTTTAATTCGCCATGGTTAGAGTCGAGTTCACACAGATTTTGCAAGCATCCTGCAGGATAGGAAGATGGGGAACTGGAAGAATAAGTGGACCGAATACTTAATTCATTGGAAGGGGACGCCCGTCAGTGAGGCAAGTTAGGAAAAGGGTGCTACATTATGGCAGTTTAAAGATCGATCCTGAGTATGTTGAGTTGAAGTCAACGAGGACTTCAATACCTCTAGTGGGGAGGGTTTGTTGGGCCTCGACCAGATAACACGAGTCCTTGTGGCAGATGAGGGCCCCCGCTTGGCCCATGACCCGCCGGCGGAAATCGAGCAAGGCAAAGAAGCGGAAAACAAGTAACCGAGGCACAAAGCGTGAGCCAAGCATGCACCCGAGGGAAGGCAAGCAAGTAACTGGCCGGGGACGTCGCACGCTGGCCGGCCACTCGCACTCACGACTTAGAGGAGACCCCGGGCGAGCACTTGGAGGCAAACGAACCGCGCGGAAACGTCAAAGAATTTATAGCAGAGCCTCGCGCAAGCTTCCTAATCCGAGTGCAACAAAGGATTCCTATAGCCCAAGGTCCTGATGTGAAGGACTCCTAGGCGAAGGAATCTCAGCAGAAGGACTCCTACTTCTAAAGGGAAAGACTCAGCAAGTCGATTCCTAGGCGGAAAAGACCCGCACTCCGGCCGGACTCCTGCTTTAAAGACTCCTAGCGTATGGTTCCTACCCCGGTGGGAATCAAGGTACGTATAGGAGTTTCATTCATCAAGACCCTAGAGCGAGAAGGATTAGCCGGGCTTAGTCGGATTGCACTAGGAGTTAGAGTAAGACTCTTAGTCATAATTGCATCAGATTGCCCTTGAAAGACTATATATAAAGGGCCTCGTGCCCACTGTTAATTCATGCACCGGAGTCGATCCACAGAGAAGCATAGAGCCCCGAGATGTGTGGAGCCTTATAAATTGTCTTGTGTTTTAGTAGCTAATAAATACAAGTCGAGAGCGCCCCGTACGCCTCATGCTCAGAGACCGCGAGCAAGACGAGAAGGCTGGCCTAGCGGGTTCCTAGGCGCCACACACAAGCCAAAAAGAGGGAGGTGACATACAACTCGCAGGAAGAAGTTCAGAGAGAGTGAAGCCTACCTTTCGAGAGTTGGGTCCTGAAATTGAGCTCTCTTCTCAAAAAAAATTATCACTATTCATTTATACGTCCCACATTGATAGATAACAAGGATAAAAAAGACTTTAAACTATCTCTTCATCCAACAAAGTGACATTGCTCAAAGAGGTCATTAATGGCTATTATGCTTTCAAGTGGACAATCGAGTGTATCGTGACAAGGGAGCAAGAGGCTAGGCCGGGTCAGGTTGCGATACAACCAAGGACACAGCTTATTAGGCCACGATACCTGGCCGTGCTACCGCAAGGTGTGGCCTCGCGACACGACCGCCCGGGCCTCACGACACCGCCGTGCCAAGCCACCACACCGTCTGGGCAGCAGCCACCCACACCCGCCAACAAGACGACATGCGGCGCGGCCTGGCTTTCACCAGCGCACCATGCCGCCAGCGCCAGTGGTCACTGTGGTGGTGCACATCAGGCACTCGACCTATTTTCAGACGCAACACGTTTACGAAATACCTGGCTGGGGACAACGTTCACAAGATTTAAATAATAATAATAATAATAATAATAATAAATAAATCAAATCAAATCAAATCAAATCAAATCTTTCAAAATGAAATTTTCTAAAATAAAGTGTTTGTTGTTAAAAAAATGATTTGATATATTGAATTAATTGTCTCAGCATTGCTTATGAACGTGTGGACTTAGTATATAAAATGTTTTATGTATGAATAGTGTCTGATCTCGTGTTTCATGCCCTTAGAGATACCGTGATTAAAATTAACTTGCCATTGATATGGATAAGGGTTTCAGGCGAGGACGTAGAGGTCGTCCACTGGTACCGGTCAGCACCACCAATATTCGATCGCTGTGCCGAGGCCGAGGGCACAAGGGCCGCTATTGCACAGCTAGTGTGGCGGTAGTCGGGAGGGTCCGAGCACCTCCAGAGGTTTAGGGCGCATCATCCTCCTACATTCACAGGGGGAGGAGATCCATGGTAGCGCACTCATTGGTTCACGCAGTCGAAGGTGTTAGAGGCTGAGATTACCTCCGACACGACCAGATTAGACTAGTCATGCTCCACCTAGAAGGTGAGGCCCAAGTAGTATGGAATGCACACCCCAGATCAGAGGCAATGACTTTTCAAGTGCAGTTCCATGATCTTTCATGGGTAAGTATTTTTCGTACACTGGGAGATGCGAAGGCTCCTTCGGGAGTTCCTGTGGATGAAGCTAGGACTCCATGAATGTGATGGATTATGTACAGTCACTGAGCTAGCCTATTTTTCTGATGATTACACGGCCAATGTACATAGCCAAGGTTAGAGAGAGATTCTAGAATGGATCAAGTTATCCATTCTACAGATAGGACTACTTTACGGGACATGGACTACGGTCGTATTGACCATGTAGAGATCGAGATGCCTCGAGCACTCGGGATGCGAGTGCAAGGTCAAGAGGAAGGAGAGTTAGTCTTTCAGTTCGGGAGGAAAGAAGCCCAGGGCTTCTAGTTCACAAGGGTTCCAAAGCCACGACCATCCGGTCGTGTGGATCTAGATCGGGACCGTTTACCGACCGGGCAACGGTGTGCTACCATCGCCAATAGCTCTGACATATGAGACTCGATTACCCCGTGAGACAAGGATCCCAGATTTCGACAAAGACAAATCCGAGTTAGCCATAGACAAAGAGAGGCGTAGCTCATTCCACCACACCCTAGTATGGGTCAAAGGAACCAGCCAGCCTGGCGCTTATACAAGCACCTGCAGCACACAGTGGGCCGAGGGACCAGAGCGTGGTCGAGGTCAGTACGTGAGCCCGCAGACCAGGTGTTTGAAAATCTGTGGCGTGTCTACGCTGTCGCACAGAGGTCGAAAGCATGCATCACCCTACACGCAGATGTTTTATATCAAGAATTATTTCAGATCATGTTCATCATGGTTGCATCTTCGCGGTGATAGGTCTGGGGTTTGCAGGTCGAGGCCTTTAGAGAGCATGATGAGAAATTCTTCCTTAGGATGGGTGAGAGTTTGTCAAATGTGCCGAGATCGTGAGTCGATCCTGATTCTCGCTCTACGCGGACTCTGGGGCATATATCGTGGGTAGTCAACACACGACGAGAGGATGCCATCATTGTTTGCATTGCGAATCTAGGTCATACCACGGTTCTGAGCTGGGTGAAGTTACATATGCACGTGGTTTGACAAAGTGAGCAGCGTAGAATTTCGGATCTAAATTTTTGCTGAGAGAGTATTATGAACCTCGAAAATCTAATTTCAAAGCGGCAAAATCGTAATTTCGATAAAAATCCAAAAAATTATCGGACGACCGAAACGGGATTTCACCGTTTGACTGCTCGCCGGAATCTGAAATACCACGTCATTTTCGCCAAATTC
The DNA here is from genome assembly GCA_016808115.1 of Tetrastigma voinierianum. Lineage (NCBI taxonomy): Eukaryota > Viridiplantae > Streptophyta > Magnoliopsida > Vitales > Vitaceae > Tetrastigma > Tetrastigma voinierianum. The sequence continues at coordinate 480,374 of JAEQBH010000731.1, forward strand.
GAGATACGGAATTTGCACGTTTTTCTCGGTGGAACGAAATAGCCGGTAAGACACATGACACATTTTGAAAGGCACTACGTGGTGCCACGCGGCCATGAGTTATTGTTCAGTCAACTTGAGCTCGGGCGGGCCTCCACGCGACATTACGACACGATGTCATCGTATGGAAAAGCAAAGCGGTTGGACGAGCGATATAAACGTCCAACCAATGAGGCGTGGACATGTGGCAATGTGAGAGACAAAAAGAAGAGTTTCTTCTCCAATTTGGCTGAACGTGCAGTGGGAGGAGAAGAAAATATAGATTTCAAAAATGGTGGATTGTTAGAGAGAGAATGTGCAACTTCGGTGATTCCTCAAATGCACCACCTGATTTCTTCTGCCAAGAAGGAAAGTTGTTCTACGTTTGCGACCACGCAAGACCACAGGAGTTTCCGACAAAACTCCACGATAGTGGGTTTTATCCTACTCGGAAGTTACACTTGTTTGGCGTTTTGTTAATGGTTGAGTTGATTTGAGGCTCAGAACGACCAAGCTTTCGACGGTCCTTAAATTTGCGTGAAATTTTTAGAACTCCATTTGGACACCGTGATGCTGTGTGACTGCTCCGGGTACCTTAGGTCATTATTTATGCAATAAATTGTGTTTTGGTGTGTAATGAAATTATGGTTTTAACTTGTTTCTCTTCATAGAGTGAATGAAATTATATGTGCTCCAATTTCTCTCATAACATGAGGATTTAACAAGATTGGCACTAAGTAATTTCCCAATATGACAGCATTGGTAATGAGTTCCATGAACAACCCACCATTTAATAGGACCTGTGTACCAATCATATAAAGCTCAACATGTGCCTGGCAAAACACATGCATTTTTGGTTAATTAATCATGACTTTAAAAAAATATTTTCATCAAATTCTTATATAATTTTTGTTTTATCATTATTTTGCAAAATATTCACCGATATTTTAATAACCCAAAACAATGCTAAAGGAAGGAAGAAATAAACAATCAAAGCATGGTTTTTAAGAATTATGACCGAATTGGGTAGCTGCCAGAACAACCCATAATTTTATTATAAAGAAAACACCACAAAAGAGTAGTCCAATCCATGTCCCAAATTCGTGTTCGAAGCCTTTGACTTTTTATTTAGGCAACGACACGCCACGTGATATGTTCGACATGTATCCGACGCGTGTCTGACACATGGACACTTCACCCATAGTTAGATGGCAATAACCAACCAAAAACAAAGCAGTGTTTTAAAAATTATGAATTCAATGAACTTGGCTTACTTGTTCTTAAGAATCAACGCGTATTTTATTGTTTCTGATGTAGAAAGCTCAACGAAAACATGCTTACTTGTTCTTAAGAATCAACGGGTATGTTATTGTTTCTGATGTAGAAATTAAGCTCAACGACAACATGTTTTTCTTTGTTAAAAATATAAAATTTGCTCGTAGCCAAGTTGTGTCATATATCAATTCTAATTAAAAATCATTTTAAAGCTTGAATAATAAATAAACGTACTGTAAGATGGAATGATTTTATATCGGATAAAATCTATGTCTTTGTTATTACGAAATCGCGCATCATCCATGAAAATTTCTACAAATTCTCAGAGAATACAGAGTTCAAGTACTTTTCAAAATTTGATGTAAAAACATAAATCATGTCTATTGTCCAAAACTCCGCTTATCTCGCACGATACATATTATCAACTTGGGGATCAAATATCTCATTTTGGGTATTATTCATGCTTATTAATTACCTCATGATCCTCCTTATTTCCAATTTATGTGGGATTTTGGGCGCACACTCAACACTTCCTCCTACATTGCTCCCCTAAATTTTTTGAAAAAACATTGCTTATAATGGGAATTGATCACTTGAACTTGAGATTGAAAACAAATTATCTAACCATTGTGCTACCCCCGAGTATATTTTCTGAGTCGGCCAGTGTACACAGCAAGGAGAAAACTTCAAATTCCGAAGATTACGCCAACAAGCAACCCCGAGGCTAGATTTGTCACAAGGGAAAATATAATCTTTCCCAACCTCTTCCCCCATTTTAACGGCTTACCATTCCCTTGAGCTTCACTAACAGTAAGAGAGTGACTCGCACTATGTGGAATGAAACCAGGAGGATACTGCACCCCGTAATGCCCAGGTGACGATTGAGAATAAGGTAAAGGATGTGGTGTTGATGAATGATAAAGATACTGTACCCCGTAATGCCCAGAATGAGTAGGCTCATAAGCATCATAATGGGTAGGCCTATCAGCTCCATAATGACCAGGCCCATAAGGACCATAATGAGTATGCGGATGTGGTGTTGATGATTGATAAGGATACTGTACTCCGTAATGCCCAGAATGAGTAGGCTCATAAGCATCATAATGGGTAGGCCTATCAGCTCCATAATGACCAGGCCCATAATGACTAGGCCCATAAGGGACCATAAATACAGGGCGTGGATGTGTGCTGATGATTGATAAGGATACTGTACTCCGTAATGCCCAGAATGAGTAGGCTCATAAGCATCATAATGGGTAGGCCTATCAGCTCCATAATGACCAGGCCCATAATGACCATAATGAGTTTGCGGATGTGGTGTTGATGATTGATAAGGATACTGTACCCTGTAATGCCCAGAATGAATAGGCTCATAAGTATCATAATGGGTAGGCCTATCAGCTCCATAATGACCAGGCCCATAAGGACCATAGCGAGTATTAAAATTAGGCCCATAAAAAGGAGGCACTGAGCGTGACGCCGTCGTCGTGGACACGTTGCAACGTGCTAAGATGCACTCAAGATGAATATCAAAACTACAAGTCCTACATCCGTACCTCCATGAAGTGCACTCGGATTCGCAGACCCTGCACCAGCCGGGGGACGACTTATGAAGCATTAATTTATGATCCGGTGGAGTGACGGGAATAATATCGCGCAGTTGTGTGCAGAGCGGGTGGATGTCGAAGTCGCAAATCTTGCAGCGGTAGAATACAGTCCCTCGACGTTGTCGTTGCACAAATCGTAAACCGTCATGGTTATTCGGGCTGGTTTAGACATCCAGTCACTAGCCTGAGGTGGTGTTGGTGGTGCAGCGTGGAGAGGGTTGAAGGACAGCGCGACAGTAGTCGTGGAAATTGAAATCGCATTTATGGCATCGATATCTAGTGCCATTTCCAGGGGTCTTGCAGCCATCGCACTGGAACTCTTCGTTCTCATTAACCTCTGCTAGCGGATGGCCTGCTGGATCATGTATACAGTAGTGTTCCATCTTGGGATTATTCTTCACTCTTCGCTCAATCTATTTCTCCTTCCTTTAATTTTTGAATGATTTATACATAGCTAATAGCTTTACTGCATTTATATATTAAGTGGGAAGACTTCTCTCACGGGTCTTCTTTGACAGTTCAAACTTGCAAGTTGGATAAGCGTTCTATTTACTTGGAAAGTTGATTGAAGTTTAATTTTGTGGAATTTAAATCGCTTAGGAAGCAGCTATCCATTTTATTGAATGAGTCTTTGGCCTTTAGCGCGTAACCAACTACCAAGGTGGGCCAATGAGGCCTGAATCATTCGTTAAGGGTTGGACAGGGACGCGGGGAAGAACCAGGTTCGAGTTGAGTAAGTCATAATCAAATGGGTTTTGTTTTATTCAATACTCTCAAAACAACAACTGACCTATTTGAAAAGAGAGACCCAAAAATAAAACTAAACCAAAACACCAGCAAAGGCTACGTGGCCAATACAAAAGAAAAGGGGAAAGGAAAAAAATAAAGGGTTGTTTGGATAAAAAGGACTATAATTCCATCACTCCCCAGTTCGAAGCTCAAGAGCACAAGAACCGCACCCAACTCGAAACTATGCGGCTTAAAACTGTACCGACAAAAGACTTTGTAGCACGTCAACCGCCCATGCCAGCTATAAGAATATGTCTGAGGAAGTACAAAGCCAACTTTGTATCAGATCCTTAATTAAGTCAGCAAATGATTTCGAGATGCTTAGTGCATTCATGGAAAACATGATTTTTAGTGATGTGAAGGGCGACCTGATTATCACACCAGAGAGAGATAGGCAAAGTGGAGGAAACACCAAAATCGCTGCATATTAAGACACTATTGAAGTTCACAAACACAGCTTTAAACTTCTATATTCTAGCCTTAATGAAAGAACGAAACATCTTTCATTGACTTCCTGTGAGATAAGGGAAGAGTCAAGATAAACACAATAGTTGGTGACAGAATGCCTAGAGTCTAGACATGAAGCCCAATTAGCATTAGCAAAAGCCTCAAGAGAAAGGGAAGTGTGAGCAGGAAAAAAAGACCTAAAAAAGATGAGCTCTTAAGATAACGTATGTGACGGCCATCCCAATGAGGTCAAGAAAGCCTGGCCAAATTGATTCATTGATGAACCGGAAAGGTAATATCCGGACGAGTAAATTTTAAGTAGAGAAGACTACTAAGGAGGCGAGCCCCTTAGGAATAGGGGTGGAAGTAGAAAAGGCACGAGCAAGGCCAACATCATAAATAATATCAACAATATACTTGTGTTGAGTGAGATAGAGGCCGTGAGAGCTCTCGGAGGAAGCTCAATGCCTAAGAAATAACGAGCATGGCCAAGGTCCTTGACATAGAAAGTATGATCAAAGAAGGCACATGCCTTGTATAGAAGAGTCTCATTAGTCCCAGTCATGAGGAGGATATCATCAACATAAACCAAGAGGGCAATGAAGGTGAGCTGTGAGTGAATAAGAAGAGGTGATCAAATTGTGGACCGGCTTCAAAACCAAATTTGAGAAGCTATGTATAAAGTTCAACATTCTATTGTCGGGAGACCTGCTTGAGGCCATATAGCGAGCGGTGAAGATGACAAACATGTCTAAGAGGAACATTAGGGAGGCCTACAGGGGGGACCATATAAATCTTTTCATCCAAGGAGCCATGGAGGAAGGCATTATTGACATAAAGCTGAAAAATGGGCCAAGAGGAAGCCGTAGATACAACAAGGAGGACTTGGACTATGACCATCTTGGCTATTGGAGAAAAACTGTCAATATAGTCGAGACCCTCAATTTGATCATATCCTTTTGCTACCAAACGAACCTTAAGGCGCTCAACAGAACCATCAGAACACAACTTCATCTTATAAACCCATCGACAGCTGATAGGATGTTTCCAGGGAGGGAGAGGGGAGAAATCCTAGGTTTTATTAGATGCAAGGGCTTGGAGCTCAGCTTGCATGGCTTAAGACCAACCAGGGGAAAGGGAGGCCTCTGCGTAAAAGGTAGGCTCTCTAATTTGAGTAAGAAAACTAGTATTCGATAGATAAGGAAGCAAGAAATCAGAAGGATGGGAGGTAGTAATAGAAAAGTGAGACAAGTCCACCACATCCAGGGAGCTTTGTGAGGGACCGAGATGAGGCACGGAGGAACGAGGGGTGGGGGAAGAAAGGAAGGGAAGAGGGGACAGAGAGGAGGAAGAATGATTGGGAGGAGAAGAAAGGAAGGGATGGAGAACATAGTATGAGAGTAATAGTTTTGAAGAGGAGGAAAAGGCTATAGAGATTAAAATAAGATGGAGAACAAGAAGAAGGGAGGGTAAGTAGTAGGAATGAGAAAGGGTAGAAAGGAGAAAGAAACATGGTTAGAGATGTGCACAGTATGAAGGTGTGTTCTCGAATGATACATCACATAGATAAGAAAGATGGTCTATGATGTCAAATCTAGCAGTGTATACCCTTTTGTGCCTAGTGGATAACCAAGAAAAATGCAGGGATGAGCCCTTGGAACTTATCTTTTGATGTCAGTGTGTTAGTTCCATAGCATAGAGAACCAAACACTCTGAGAGTATTATAAGTAGGTGCCACTCCATGTAGGATCTCATATGGTGTTTTCCAATTGAGGGACAATGTTGAACCAGCACATGTTTGGAAGATGAGGATGCTGCATCCAAAGGAAGCATAATCAAAAAAAAGAAGCATTATTGGCATGTTTTTCTTGAAAGAGAAGATCTCTTGCTAGTTGCATGAGGTGCTTGCGTTTTCTTTCTACAACTCCATTGTATTTGTGGTGTACATATGTACATCAATGTGATGGTGTAAAATCTATACCACGAAGATGGTAGGCCTTGAAAAATCTTTAACAGTAGAATTCACCACCATTGTCGATCTTCTCTTTATTATTAACTTATGAAATTGTGTAGGTCGAGAAATGTAAAGTGTGGTGTTTATTGGCCTTGAGAAAGAAGATGAAGTCCATGTTGCTCGAATAGTCATCCGCAGTGGTAGCGCAAGAGCTAATACGTGTGACTTGCTTTTTTGGCGATGGGACCCCTGAATCCGTGTGACAAATAAAAAACTCTGTTGGCAGAAATTTCACTAGTTGAAAGGCAATCTTTGTTGCTTTGTTAATGGACATATATCGCAATCTCTGACATTTTGCAAATCCTTGTTTGAAAGAAAGAAAAGATATATGATTAAAGTAATAAGCATAATACTAAATGCCTATCTACAAACAAGCATGTCATGTTTGTAGAAAATGGTAGAAGAAGCCAAAACTAATGGGAATAAGGATAAGTTGCTTTATGTTTTGTGTGTCCTTGAAAGGTACATTAGAGGATTCCAACATCTTGGTATTTAATATGTGAAAGATGTCTATAAGCCAACCTATTAAACTATAATCTTAGATTCTTAGGGTCTGTAGATAACATGAATATGTAGTGAAAAGAAACTGTAGAGAAGATGATGCACATAATTTGTTGATGGATATAAGATTGAACTTGAAATTAGGAAGATATAGCACATCACACAGTGTAATAGTAGAATACAGAGCTCCTTTCCATGAATTGACTTCTCTGAGAGTCTCCCCATTTGGAAAAAATACTTGTATAGGAGGCTTAATGATTCGTACATTATGCAAGAGACGCAAGTCACTGCACATGTGATTGGAAGCCCCTATTTCTAGGATCTAAGAATTGTCCGAAAACGTAATAGATTTAACAACAAAGTTCTGTGTTAGAGAATTCTGCTCAAGAAATTAGTCAGGCAAAGGTATAGCCGAGAAAGATTAAGTGCGGCTATTTTTGTCCACTGCATATATATTTAGTAACTTCCTCTTTGTGAATCAAAAGGATAATTCCACATTCCTCTGTATTGCATTTGATGAGCTAACTTCACTCTTGGAATGTACTAATTCTTCAATGTCAAAAGGAGAATCCAATTCATTGGTCACCATGTTGATTCTTGCTCTGTTACTAATTTTGTTTTGCTTGAGTTCCTTGTACCAGTTTGGCTACCCATGTATTTTGAAGCAAGTACTGATAGTGTGCCCTATCATTTATGCCACAATGCATTAATATATAATACGATGCATAAATTCTCCATATCTTCCAACACTATCATGCTTGTTCATGCCTTCCTTGTTTGATACTGAATATCTTCTTCCATTATTGCTCTATGTACATCCTCTCTCTATATTAGATCTCCACTATGATTAATGTGTCTTTGCCAACAGTACATTCATCTACATGGGCTCCAAGAGCATAAGGCCAATGTTCTATTTTTTCAGCTTAGTAATTAGCTATAGAAATAGACCCAACTTTATTTGGATTGGGGCATTGGATCCATCGGGAAAGTCTGATCCTTTGTATGGTTGTGCTCTTCGTTTGAAGCTGAAATTGTACAACCTTTTGTGACTCAAGAAATCATTAAACAATCTCCTACATCACAGGAACACCAGGTGGGTGCATGGATGGACGACTCTCAGTCGTCACAATCCTTTCAAAATAGCATAATAAGTTATGACGTTTATTACATTGCATGGTATTCCTGTTCATTCTAAGATATGAAATTTAATTGACCCCATTACTGCTCTCCCATATCTGGCTTGATTTCAAGCCATAGATCTCGGCGGATCTTAAGCGTGAACAAGGGATTTTAATAATAATTTCTTTGTGAATGGAATTTAAAGAAAGCTAAAGGCGAAGAAAAACTCCTTCATAATCGAAGCACCAGCCAATACGTGATGCAAGGGAAGTTCTGAAAGGGAAGATCGATGGTTCCATCTGTGAAATCTACTTAGATCTTGCTCTTAGTAATCAACTTGCTACTTTACTCCAGGAAGTTGTTATACGTCAATGGCAGTGAGAATAGAATAAATTCTCGAATGATCGACGTTCTGCTTGATTGAAGGAGCATCTTGATATAAATGTAACAATGCTTATCTCCATGGATCATCATCCATACGTTACGATGGAAGCGACGCTTTATGAATCTATCTCAATCTTCATAAAAAAAAAACAAATCTCTAGTGTGTTTGGATGTCAAGAAAATTTCTCTCAGATCGAGTCGCTTTGATACCATGCGAAAATCATAATCAAATGGGTTTCGTTTTATTCAATACTCTCAAAACAACACTACATTCTATTTGAAAAAGAAACCCCAAAATAGAAAACTAACCAAAACACCAACTCAAGGCCACGTATTATCTGAAAAGGAGAAAGGAAAAAATAAAGGGTTGTTTGGATAAAAAATGACTATAATTTCATCTTGAGTCTTCATAAGAAGAGAATACTACAACATCATAATTCCAAATGAATAGATGTCACCTTTAAAAAAAGCAATGTTTCTGCGGACCAGAAGTATTAAATTTGAAGGATTACTGATTTACGGTTTCTTACAGTCGACAAATGGTGAATCATGAGAGTTCAGCTAGATGACAGTAAAATATATTATTTATATTTTAAAATATATAATTAATAATATTTAAGATATTATTTTTATTTTTATGTAAATAAAGATATTTTAAATTTATTTAAAAATATATATGATGTTTAAATATGAAAACATATTAAATGGAATAAACTTATTTATGTAAATATATAATTTGTTAATATAAAATAATTCACGATAGCAATGAAGTGGTAAGAAGTGGTTCCTTTTGGCAACTCCTCGCTTTCCATGTTGAAAGATTTATAAGCCTCTTGTATTTAATTGAATTTTTTTAGTTCTGGCCCTTGCTATAAAGTTTTTAGTGCAGAAGTAAGCAGCCATCGTTTCGATGTAAAAACATCAAAAAACAACTTGTCATTTAACTTAAAACAAAAAATTATGGGAAGCTAGCGAGTTCGGCTACGGTTCGACCACCGATTTGACCGCCGATTTCACGATTCGATCAGCGGTTTGTATTGAGGCAGGATCGCGGTTATAATGACGATCCGACGGTCGTCGGTCGATTTAACGTTAAGCTACCAAGGCGAATTGAATAAATCATAAATTCTCTTCTGTCGGCTGATGCAGAGCATCGATCTAAGCCGCAGCCATACCGGTAATTTTGAGCGTAAGAATGTAACAGTATTCTAAGCCTGTTACCTGTTTGTTACTTTTGCCACTGTGGAGTGATTTTTAGGATGAAATAAAGTTGTTTAAATAATTTAAAGAATATACACAATAATTGGGTGGTAAACATTGCCTCGCTCATCACCAATCACATATGGATCAGACCCATCAGTTGACCTGGTCGGTGGTCACTATGCCTTCTAGAGGATGGAATTTTTGTGTAAATTATAAAATTCAAATTAACCCCCAGTCAGATTAAAATCGCTTATATCAAATGCACACCGCAACGCTTAATGCAGTGAAAATAGGTTTAATTATTTCTTTATCTTATTCAGTCAACAAATTAAAAAATACTTCATCTCAGAGATTCTTAAAATTTCTGAAAACATTCATGGATTTCCCCAATTAATAGCTAAATTAGTCTAATTTCAACTTTTTTTTTATTGATGTTCCAAGGTTACATTTATAGAAACAATGCTGAAAATTCAATTTGCAACCTTTTGATCACCAGCCAAAACAACTTCAAGAAAGTCCTTCGGATAACATTGAAGTTTGTGTGTGTATATTGACAATGATCGCCCAGAAACAAAAACAGTATTTTTTTTTTAATATATAAATTAAACAAAAACAGTATTTTATAGAGATCTGCGGATTCGATGAACTTCGTATAATAAAATAATTTTAATTGTTTCTGATGTAGAAAGTTGAACAAACACAAATTGCATCCTATTTTAATTTATGGAACGTTTCAAAATAATTTTAAATAAAATTATGATGTCTGGCAAGCTCCTTATAATATCTCTTCTTCCCACTGACTAGAAGTGTGAGATAAGATCGATTTAAAAATGGGGTAACCTTCATCATTTACTGAATTACTAAAACCAAAATGTGACTCCGTGTGAATTATGTTAATATTTTAGCAAGTATTTTTTTGCGTATATTAAGCTTACGATGCTAAATTCACACTTTGATCGTTCAAGTTTATGCTAAATCTCCTCATGAAGTTATATTTGCGGTTAGTGGCAGGCGCTAAAATAAAGCGGTGAAATTTGTGAAAAGAGCGAAGGAACGCGCTTTGCTGCAAAGCCCGTAACTCGCGACTTTTATGGGTGTAATGTCGCGATATCAATCCTCTATTGGCTTGTGTTTTCAGCCTTTAACCATGTGTAACATCGGCCATGATGTTGCGACATCATGTTTGTTGAACCAAACTTTAATATTGCATTGATGTCGCGACATCATAAAGCCATGATGTAGCTACATCCGTAGTTACATTTTGCCAAAGCTTTTATTTTGGAAAGCGCCTGCGATCCGGCCACGAGAGGAGGAGCTATTTAAGCTCTCATTCTAGGTTTTTAGGGTTTGGAACTTGAGGGATAACACACCTAGCTAGGGTTTTTCTTCTCTTCTTCTAGAATCACATTAGGGTTTGATTTTTGAGCATTTACTTTAGATTTGGAGCATATTTCAAAGTTCTAACCTATTGGAGAAACATCTTTTGGGAGTTCTTTGAAGATTTGAAGATTAGAAGAAGAAGAAGAAGAGTAAAGATTGAAGATCATTAACTCATTAGAGTTTCTTCTCCTCTTTTCTTCATGTTTGATTTGTATCTTATTTTATGCTTTCCCTATTGATGTTCTAAATTATTACTAAAATTTTGAAGCGTAATTAAGGACATGAACCTTATATTAATATGTTGATTTCTATCTCTTTTGTCAAGTAGTTGTTAATTGCTCATTCATTAAGTGTTTATTCTTATTAAATGATGAATTTTTATCACTTTCGTATGTGTGTGAATTGTTGCAAAAGGGTGAGAAGTGATAAAAGGTTGAACCTAAATGAATCAACTTAATTCTTGAATAATAAGAATATTAATAAGAATTATGTAACAATGCAAGGTTTCCTTTTCCTTAATGCATCACTTGGGATTGGGTTGAACTGGTGTTAGTTGGTAGATCATGAGCTTTTGAAAGAGGTTAATGATTAACATTGTGATACTTGTCTTGAGCATATGTTCTAATTGACAACGAAGGGATTGCCCAATATTTAAGGGGATTGTCCATTTTATATCAAAATCTGGAGTCCTTTAATCTAATAACATTTCCTTTAAAGAATTATAATTCGATTTCACTTGAAAATCAGTTTGGCAATTGAAGTAATCTTAAATTCCCTTTGATTAGCTTGAATAACAATTTCTAAGTTTGGTTAGTTAACACCAATTCCTGTGGCGATATATGTTACTCCACCTTTATCGCGAGACGACGCCTTTATACTTGCGCATTTCCCAGCGCTGTGCAGATACACGTTTGCGCTGACTATATTAATCTAAAAAACTTGATGTAAAGTCACAAAAATAAGTCTGACCTCAGAAAAAGCTCATAAATTGGAAGATGGTGGGTTGACATTATCATCAGTTTTTAAATTGATTCAACTATGGAAGTGTCGAATAAGTTCGGTTTTTGTCGGTCGGTTAGCTATCAATGAACTTTTCAGCATTCCAAACATGAATTTTTTTTATTGAAACATCTGAAGTAGAACTTGATGAATAAGAAAAGTCCTCGAAATTTGAAGGTAGATGAGAAATGATTATTTATATGTTCATTTTCATAATTTAATATGCTAAATTAAATCTCTGGATTGTAAACCGCTAGCTAAAAATATTTTCCATAAGATGGTGACTGATAGCAGTAGTTGGGTCGAGCCAATCTATCATACAAAAATTCTTTAGCACAAGTGCCAAAATGAGTTCATTTTCTTGAACCATCAAAATGATCTATGGTGTTGTATAGCCTTGTTAGAGTAGTTTTGTGACGTTTGAGATAATGGAATTCTCTTCCTGTGCCTGCAGTTTTTTTTCCCTTGTTTTGGTTTGTGCTGTTGTCTGTCCCCTTTTTAACTCAGCGAAGCCGAATGCTCTCTTAACGTGAATCTTCTTGATTAGGGAAAAATGATATCAAGGATCTTTCTCCATTATTTGTACCATTTCTCAAAATTTCAAAAGAAATAGAAAAGACCTCTACCATAAAATTGAAGGAAAATTAAGAAGGTCAACCTGTGATTCCTTCTGCGATCACATTGGAAAGCACTCCCATCGACACATGTCCTACAAGCGCAGATATAATCCTGCTCAGCTTCCATTTATAGGGTCGACCACCTCCTTGAGTTTGATTATTCATGCCATGTGTGGGTCAGGTGGGAATAAAACCAGAAGGCAGAAGGGGCATAACAAAGATGAGTGGTTGATGATGACATAGCGCAAAGAAAGGTAAAGCGACAGCCAATATGCATTATAAGGAGGCATCCCTCCTCCATGAATGACTGAAGGAGTCGGTGATGGTGCACTACCGTAAGGATATGGTGCACTACTGTAAGGATATGGTGGCGCTGCCACTGAGCGTGACCTCGTGGTTGGGTTATCGCCCTCGCCCGGTGCTAAAATGCACCGAAGATGAATATCAAAGCCACAAATCCTGCATCCATAAACCCATGATGAAGTGCAGTCTGTTTTGCAGAGATCACAGCGGCCCCCGGAGGACGTGGTGTGGAGCTTTAATATTTGACAAGTGGGATGGAGGGGGTAAGGAGTGGGAGGGCATCCTCCAGGAATTGGTGCAGAACAAGATGAATCATTGAAGTCGCAGACCGTGCAATGGTAGAACATCCCTTCAACGTCGTCCCCACCTAAATTGCGAATCCGCCGAGAATCGTGCAGCATTAGTTTAGGCAGACCGCGTGCTGAGGTTGCATGGAAGAGTGGAAGAATTGGAGAACTGCCCACAGGTATATGCAAGTGTAAATCGCGGTCCAGCGTCGGTATCTGGGGACTAATCGGGGATCTCGCGAAGCCATTACGGTGGAACTCTTCGGCTCATCAAGCCTCTCTTCCAGTACATGGCTGGATGTGTAGTGCTTTATGCTGGAACTCCGCATGCTGATCAGTCGCACTGGCCTAATACATCTCTGCACTTGGTGATAATTATTAAAAGGCAAATCTGCAGGAAAGACTTGGATCGGTCTTCTCTGAAAGTTCTAAGTTCAGCTACTCTCATATCCAATGCAAGCTTTTGCTTGTATAACACGTTGTGGCATTTTCATGGAAATTTTAATTTGGTTGACTGAAGACTCACCAGTTAGGAAGCATTCGGTGTCATTGAAAGAATCTTTCCGCGTTACCAAGGGGGAATGCGTGCTTTTTGTTCTTTTCATCTATTAGCCCAAGCCCTTTCTTTGTCTCGATTGATCATCAAGGCTCCGTTCTAAAGCGGAATGTAATAAGGAAAGAAAAGAAATGGAAAGTGCAAGCAAAGAAAATTTGAAAAAAAAATAATTTTAACTTAATTTTTTTCTTTTAAAAAAATAAATTTATTGATTCAGTTTAGTAATACAATTGATACAAATATTAAATTAGTAATAAAAATTATCTTTAAAAATACAGGTTAATAACAAAAGATTTGCTTTAGACTTATATGTGATAATTAAAAAGATGGCCCAAAAATGCTTAAGAATCATGTTTGTAGCATCTGCAGTGAGGGAAGCTACGAAAATACGGATAGATTTTTAGTAAGTGTATCGGCAACGAAACCGTACGCGAAGAGGCCAGGCGAGTGATAAAAGCACAGTCGAGTCATAATAGAGTCGAATAAAACATGTTCATGCCTATTATCAGCATTGATGAAAGCTTCGCAAAGAAACAAAGATGAAGCCACACAGATCAGTGTGAAATTGCTGTTAAAAAGAAGAAACTCTGGAAATCTGAAAAGAAACGATGGAATCAAGTGATTCAGAAATCAAGAAATAAAGAAAAAAATCCTTTCTCACGTCTCTCTGTTTTTCAGAAAGCGGGACTTGAAGGAATAAAAGGAGAAGAGCCAATGGATTTCCTAAAGGGGAGGTTGAGGATTTAAACTTAGTTTATTTAAACTCATTTCATTTGTTTTTCTCTTACAAATGGAGTAAAAAAATTTAAAATATATAAAATTTTGATTATATTTCATTTTCTTTTATAATATTCAAACCAATGAAAACTTGAACCTTTTTTCCTAATACTTTCAAATTTTAAAATGGAATCCCTAAGAGCTCAGTTTTGGACCCTAAAATTATTGAAGAAAGAAAATATATAAAGAAAGGAAGAGATTTAAAAGAAGGAAGAAATAAAAAGGGAAATAAAAAATGTTTTAAACTTAATAATTTTTTGGTGTGATTTCTTTCATTAAATTAATTTTATATGTTTATTTAATTTAATTTTATTTGTTTTTCTCTATAATATAAGGGCTAAAAAAGTTTTAAAATATATAAATTTTCTTTTATGTTATAACGTGAGTTAAATACATTTTTCTTTATATTTTTTCCCTTACTTTTCCATTCCAAACTTTTGGGTTTCAAGCAGAACTAAATCTTGAAATATACCTAATTCCACCAGAGCTTAAATGTTGTGAATTTTACAGAGTGCTTTATGGATTGATTTTAGGCATTTCAACGTTCCAGTGATCTTTCAGCAACGCACGGTGGCATCGCATGCGGTTAAACACATATCTTCGGTGCCTAAATAAAGTGGTTAATTACTTAAGCATAATGATTGTTTTCGTATTTAGATATTCGTTTGTAAGTTGATTTTTGGATTTTTGTGTAATTAAAATATTCAAAATGTACTAACTAAGTCAATACCTCAGACTTATTCATTTGAATGATTCATAATAAACCTAACAGCTATTCATTTACTTACCACGTTAGGTGAGAAAGTCAAAGATGTAAAGTTGTTCGTAATTCGGAAATAATATACACAGTATCCGGTGGCACTGGCTTGCGTGCCTCACTCATTAGTCATCACCGGCCATATGGATAGCGAAACTTCCATCAATGAAGCCTGGTCGATAGTCACTACCATCTTCCTAAAGGCTGGAATTTCTGTGATAAATTATCAAATTCAAGTTAATACCCACCGAAAACAATCCTAGTCTCTCTCTTTATCTCGTTTGGTTCTTTTTTTTGTCCCTTTTTCTTAAAAAAGTGATTTTTCCAGTTATTAAAATACTGCATCTCATTAAATCTCTTCTAATATTTTTCTTTGCTCAGATGGATTATTGCCAAATAGATTTTTTATTTGTTTTATATTTTATTGTCATTTATACTGACTATGTGCTTCTCATTGTTTTATAAGTATATAGTTGTATTAAATGCCCCATATGAAAGTGAGATTTTCTGACGTCTTGTTGCGATTGCTTTTTATGCGTGAGTGATTGATTAATGAAAGCGGGGTCCGATCCGAGGAATGACATAATCAAATCATGATGGAAATACATAAAAATTAGATAATATAATATTCAGTGTCATAAATGTCAATAATATGGGATTTCCATCATCCGATTATTTATCTTTATTACTTGCAGATATTGCGATAGATTTATCTAATTTTCTTAACAAATTTGATTATATGTTTTTTTTCGAATATATTATTATTTTGAATCAATAATATTATTCTTTTAAAAAAAAAAAAAAGTTAATACAAAGTAAGATCAGAATATCATCTGCAATTCTTAATGCCATAAAAATAGGTTTCGTTATTTCTTATTCCGGAAACAAAAATATTCAATCTTACATCTTTAAAATAAGTTTAATTTTCTTTCTCTTTTTCCCCTATAAAACAAAATTAAAATTCATCTCTCTTGTTAATTTTCCAATTTTGTGGAACTATTTTCATGTTTTCCCCGATTAGTACCAAAATTCTTTAGCACAAGTGCAAAAAGTGAGTTCATTTTCTTGAACAATTAAATTAAGACCGTCAAAAATATTGTGTGATGATTTTGTAATTTTCACTCTAACATACAAAATAAAAGCATACAGATGTGGTTATGTCAAGAAATTAAAGTGTTTTCAAATTAAAACTGTGCCGAAAATCAAACTTCTTAATCAGATAAAACGAGTTCTCTAGTTCCCTTGATAGTTCCCTAGAATCTAAGTAGATAATGCTGTAAAAATGTAAATGTTGTAGAAATGAAAGTTGGAGAAAATACTAAATTGCACTATAAATGAATGAAATGAACAATGCTAGAGAATTGAAAGAAACTTGGTTAGAACTTGAAAATATAGTGCGTAAATGTGTTGAAGAATCGAAAGAAACTTGACTAAAACTTGGAAATAGAGTGCTGAAATTGATGAAAGCTAATTAAACTTGGAAATAGAGTGCTGAAATTAATGAGAGCTAATTGAAAAGCTAAGAAATGCTGAAGTAGATTGCTGTTTGTTGAGTTTATTGATTGATTGGTTGTTGATTTGTTTGATTGATGATTCTTTCTATAAGAGTTCTCCTCTTTTTATAGACATCCTTGAATAATTGTCCAAGTTTTACATTTTCTCCATCTCCCACTTCCTTAAGTAACTACCCACATCTCCATTAGGGAGGCTTGTTCCTCAAGTAATTTGCACCACCTCAAATAACTATCCACATTCTTTTGCTACTTCTAATATTTGAGATATAGTCTCGTTTGACTTCAAAATTTTTTTAAAATTTTCAGAATACCCTTAGACTTTTATAGGCTTAATCAAATGGATTTAAGCACATATCACTTGGATTTTTAATCATGGGCTTGGGTTAGTCCTAAGTATACTTCGTGGATCAGGCCAAATTTAATTTGGGTGCAAACAATTGCCCCTTGCATGCATTACAGCTTGAGGGTCGTATTGTATGTATAAAAATCTCATAAAATATTTTTATGGGGCCTATCTCCAACATGAGACCCAAAGTTCATTTCTCGGCCTATGATTTGGAGTTCCAACGGTAAGAACGAGCCAGGTTGGGTCAAATGAGAAGCAACTTTTGATTCATGAAGAGAAAATTCCCGCCACCTTTAGTTTCAAACCCTCGACCCTTGTCCTTTCTCCACCAAAGAATATTGGATAACAAGAGATTAACCATTCGTCTTCTTCTCCAAGCAACCAAGGGTCACCATATTTCTCTTTCTTTCCCAGAAAGAATCTATTTTCACTTTCCAAAACAACCCTTTTCGGTTTGGAAAAATGAAACTTTTTTACCCCTTCATATTTTCCTTCTTCATACCCAATCTACGCCGCTATCGTCATTGTCGCCGCCGTTTCTGCTTGTCTTGCTGGCGCTTCTCCTGCCCCTGCTCTTTTCATTGATCACGCCACTCTTCATATCGACGATGACGACGCTAGGAGTTCGATTACAGACGCTATTTTTTGTGTTGCTACTGGTGGTTCTCCTTGCACCCTCGTTGCTACTGGTGGGAATTTCCATTATTGAGAATTTCTTTAGAAAAAAAAAAAAAAACCTTCTTGAAATGACTTCTCGAAAATTTCTTTGACGATTTTCTTGACAACGATTCTTGATTGCCATTCCCTTCGTAAACAAGAAAATTTTTGGATGATGATTACAAACTTCTTTGATTCAAAAAACCAAAACTTTCTTTGATGTAGCTCGATAATTTCATTTTGAAAAAGAAAATTTTTGATGCATTTTTCGAAATTTTCTTTGATGTTGTTTGGCTATTTCGAGATTTTTCTTAAGTGTAGATTTCGAAAATAATCTTGAATGCACTCTCAAAAAAATTCTTTTGATGTCGCTCAATTGTTTAAAAAATTTTCTTAAGTGCATACTTCGAAAATAATCTTGAATGCACTCTCGAAAAAAATTCTTTTGATGTTGTTTGACTGTTTCGAAAATTTTCTTAAGTGTAGACTTCGAAAATAATCTTGAATGCACTCTGGAAAAAAATTATTTTGATATCGTTCAACTGTTTTGAAAATTTTCTTAAGTGCATATTTAAATTTCCAATAATGATTTTCGATAACCCTTTTGAAAATGCTTTCAAAAAAAGGTTGAGTGACCTTTCGTCTGGTTGAACTTGAATTTTTTTTTTTTTGGTAGACTATATAGCTTGTATATTGTCGAAGAATTTCAATTTATCTACCGACATAAATGACATAAAGGTAACTCTCTAAGGTCCTGCTAGATAGACTTTTGCCTTGTCTCTACTATTCTTGAATGTTTCTCGACTTTGCAGCCTGAGATTCAAAAATTTTGTCACTATTGTAAGTTTCCTTGGATTTATTTCTCTAAGAGTTTCTTGTGTTGGTTCAATGGCTTCCAACCTGGTCTCATCTTCATCAAGGTAATCCAATATTTTGCTTATGCTGGCTTTGATATAACCTTTTGCTTTGTAGTACATGTCTTTTCCCCATTTCTTTGGTCAGAATTTGCACATTCCCTTGGAGAAGTGTCTTCCTCTCCATCTAATTTCTCTTCTCCATTGAGATTGGCAACCGAACTACTTCTTAGGAAGAAATTAATGCCTATGGTGAACCTGGCCAAGTCATGGCTAAGGGCTTCGAATGGATGGGTTGCTAGGTTGTCCCCGCATTTTAGAGGACAATGGGCATTTTTGGGGATTGAATAGTTTATTAATCTTATCATTGTAAACATCTTTCTTGATGTGGAATTGATGAGTGTGGTATTGAAATTTTGGTTAAAGAGTATTAACTCTTTCCTACACCCTTTTGGCCCTATTTCCATAACCTTGAGGGATGTTAACATTCTCACTAGATTGCCCATTCAAGGTGTTGATGTGCTGTGTTTGCTTGATATTCAAGATTCATCCCTTCTAGCTATTGAGATTCCCTCTACCATTCAGACTTTGTACTCTTCCACTATTCGAAAATGGCATGATGTCATTGGGACTCCATCTACTCCTGAGCATGTTGAGTTCTTGTGGGTTCTTTTATGCAAATATGTATTTTTTCCCCACATTTGGAAAACCAGCCATGGAGTATTTATCCTTGGTGAAGATACTTGCTCTAGGTCGGTCATGTGCCTTAGGCTCTTAACTATTGGCCTCAGTTTATCAAGCCATGAGTAAGTACGTATTTGATGAGCCTTACCATCGAGTTGGTAGTGCCTTATGGTTTGTACAGATGTGGTTATTTGCATACTTTCTAGAGCTTTCGGATAGATATCCTAACTCTTTTAGGACCTTAGGGCTACATGTAGTGCATTCTCTACACACCATGCCCTCTGATGATCTTATGTCATTTTTATTAGGTTTGGTAGATCGAGCATTGGTCCACTTGTTTTTTAAGCCTGGTATTATACCTATATCAGCCTAGAGTCAGACTTTGGCTTCTTCTCAGCCACGTCTGCATGATTTTGAGAATTCCCTAGCTTTTACCAGTACCAATTGTAGAGTGCTTGTATCAGGAGGTTGCTTTGCTTTTTCCACTTCATTATCTACATCTTCGACTAGTTTACAATCATATCTCCCTTGTCTATGAGCCCGTCAGTTCAATTTTCGATAGTTTATTCTACTTTTTCCCTCATTCCCTTCTAACTAGCCAAATTTGGAGTTTGTACAAAATTTGGTTAAGGAATATCATAATCCTTCTTACTCTATTGGGATTATCTCCCTATCAACAGCACAATCCTTCTCTTCTTGGTGGAATGTCAGATTTGATGAGCTCCTTAGCTCTTGCTTGCCCATTGCAAGTAAAATAATTATTTTACTGCATTGGTATTCATAGTTTTACCTCATACTTATCTGATTTCCACTTTTCTTTATAGGATTGACTTCTCCTCCTAGTAAGCCTTCCAAGAAACTCAAGATGGTCGAGGAGAAAAACGTAGCTTCTAGTAGTTGGCCTAAAAAGCCCAAGCTCCTTAAAAATGTGAGAACTCCTTCCAACCTACGACATTCTTCACGCCGAGCTGTCCATTAGTTTGAGTCCTCCTATACTGTTGATGATCTTATTGAGGTTGAAGAAATGGGAGATCCCTCCGAAAGTAGTAAGCAAGAGTTGGCCTTTGGAGAAGAAACCTCGAGCGAAGAAGATTCCAAAGATCTTAGTAGTGCACCGGGTTCAAAGACAGAGATGGTAGAAGACTCCTTGGATGAAATGACCACCACCGTTAGAGAAGGCTAGTATGATCATACTCCTTAGCTTTCTCACTCTTTTTCTTCGGTTTGTTCTCCATCTTTCTCTTTCTTTTACATTTTTCATCTTTTCATGCCTTATATTTTCCATTTATCCAGGCTTCACCAAGGTTAACTTTTCAAGTAGAGGTGGAGAAGACATGCCTTTAGATTTGTCTTTTTTAGACCAGACCACTCCTACCCCCCAGTCCTCAGTGTGTCCTCCTTGTGACTCAGATGTGGCTGCTGCTCACTTTACTAAGAGCCATTTGCTTAGCTTGGACTTGTTTTCCTTGACCTCTAGCTAAAAGGATGCTTTCTATGCATCTCTGGCAGTTTTAGTATTAGCTTCCCAAGTACTTGAGTCTAAGGTATTCATCTCAGGGGCCTTAGCTCAATTCTATTTTCGTTTCTTTGGATCGTGCTTTGAAGCCAAACATGGAGATTTCCTCCAAATTAGATGCCTTTAAAGGAAAGAAAATAGAGTTTGAGTAGGCCCTTCTTGCCAAGAAACAAGCTACCCAATGATTGAGTGAGCTAGGCATTGAGTATGATGATCACAAAGAGTGTATTAGGGTATTGACTGAAGAACTGAAGATGGAGAAAGCTAAGCTAACCTCTTTGGTGAAACAAGGTGAAGTCATAAAGGCTCAAAGGCTTGTGACACACCCCCACCCTTACTAGCAGGTGATGTACCGACAACCCCACAGAAACTCCTAGTCGATACTTCTAACGACTAAAGAATCCTATGAAGTTAAGCCATGTTGCTTACTGAAAACCTGTATAAAAATGTTAATTTTCTAAACTTATGATTTTATAAAATTTTGGCAGCATAACAGCTACATATAGGACATGTCCCAAAACTTGTAAATACACTTACATGCCTAAAATATGGCAACCAACAACACTTCTTCAAAAGAGCCTCAGGCTCATCACATTTTCATAAAACAAAACTAAGTACATACATATGCACAACTATACAAGTTCAAAGTATTTTTTAACAAAAGTTAGTTACATTTTCTTTACAAATATATACAATAGTGAGTAAATACAGCATATATAATTAGAAATCAGGAGGACCCTGATATGTCTCAGCATCCGGCATACCTGAACCTAGAAGATAATTTTTTTAAAAAGGAAAATAATGAGCTAAAAGAGATCAATGAATGTATGCTTATAAAATGCTTGCTTTTTCTCGAAAAATGTCTTCAAACCAGTAAACGATCTTTACAAAACATTTTCGTAAAACCTTGCTTGCTTTGCTATAAAGTTTCTAAAACTTTTCAGAAAAATGCTTGCTCGCTTATCGTTGGCCGATTTTAAGTCGTATATAAAATGTTTATAAATATAATGATCAACCACTGGGAGGCCTTCCCCTTACTTGTCGCATCTCAGTAAACACGGAACCCGGTGGTTCTACCATGTCTATGGAAGGACCTCGCGTGTCCACATCACCTATTCCCAGAATATGGTATCGCTCCATCAACCACATAATAATCTAGCTAACCCTCTATATACTCCAAGACACGTGCCACCCCGCCCTCCTAATATGCCATAATGCACGAGCTAAGTCACGACTGCACAAATATGTAATGAAATGCAATTATGTCTTAACTTCTCATAAACGATTTTAATACTCACCGCAATGCTCTAAGACTGGGGTGGATTTCTTAAGGCCTAACTTATAAAATATAAGTTTGTTTGCTTCGTTGTCTAATAAAACATATTGCTTACTTGCTTGTTTTCTTTATAAAATATGGTTTAACAAATCAAAACCATAAGCTTTTAAAATACTAGCTTAATAATTAAAACCATAACATACAAATCGTAAACGATTTATAAACAATACACTAGTATTGAAGAATAAAGTTTAGAACACTCAATCTTCCGTTTACACACGAGCACGACTAATAATTTCTCTCCGCTCCGCTAATCTCACACACCAATGTATTAGACCACACGCGTCATCACAACCAAGCAACTTGCACACTTAGTGCTACAATTAAATTTTTCAGAAAATATGTGGACCCCAAATGCCATGCTCAAGCATATGACCAGATTCTAGACTTAAGGGCTTTCCGTAGAGTCCAAGAACACTCGAATCGGAATTTGGACAAAAAAGTTATGGCCGTCCAGTAAAGAGGTTTATGTGAATTAAGGACATACGCAACCTAGAAAAATAAGCTTTCAGCTTCTCTAAACGCCATCCAAATGTTCCTAAGGCTCAACTCAAGACCAAAACGACGCCTGGGGATGGAAAATAAACCCGAAACATCGTCCCGGATCAAACCAAACTCACCGCCGGGATCGCCCGAAAACAATAATGAAAATTCTGTCTGGACTATCCCAAAATAGTCCCGAAAATTCAACCCAAATTGTTCGAAAATAGTCCAAAAAATTCAACCCGGACTGCTCGAAAACAGTTCCAAAAATTCCTAAAAATTCATAAACTCGGTCCAAAAATTTTGGACTGAAATTTACGGCCTCTAACCAAATCCCAAGCTATTAAATGACCTTTAGGATAAAATAACACAAGTAGGAAAATTCCCTACCTCTTGGAGTTTGATGAAACGCTAAGATTTTGGTGCCCACGCGTATCTCTCGATGCGTGGACCGACTTTGCCTTTTGCTTCGACGAAAACCTAAGGTCCGATTTCCATAGATCTCAAAGAGAAGCGAAGAAAGAAAAAGAAAAAAAAAATCTCTCTCTCTTCTCACGCTCTTCCTCTCCCGTCTCACCTTCTCCTCCCTTTTGATTTTTTTTTTTTCATTTTTATCCTTTTTTTTTTTTTTCTTATTCTTATTCTTATTATTATTTAGATATATGGCTCATATTGCCTCATTCGGTCCGGGCTTGCCCTAAAAATACTTATTTCTTTCTCGCTCAATTTATTTTAAACGAACTTAAATTTCTGCCTATTTTCTTCGACTTATGAGATTCGTGAAAATCTCGTCCCCGGGTTACCGACGACTATCACCCAAGTGAAATCAAAAATATCTCGACCGGCTCCTCGTAATTCGACCGAAACTTTTCCGGTCACTAGATTTCGCGAGATGAATTTAACGGCACAATCCATTTCATCATCTGATATCTAGAGAATTTTATAGGCTTCCCTGAACCATTATGACAATTTATTATTATTATTATCCTTTTGTAATTTTTTGGAAAATTTCTAATAATTTTTTTTGGGTTTTACAAGGCTTCAATACCTCTTAAAAACTTTACAATTTCATCCTTAAAAACAATGTTCAAAAAATACTACTATGGCACTCCAACACTAAGGAAGCCCTTGGTGCACATTTTGCGGACCCCACTGCACGCATCGTACACCCTCTCGATTCGGCTACACAACAGCATCAACAAAGAGCTAAGTCCTTAGGCCAATTCTTAGCTTCCCCGATGCGTAGAGTGCGCTGGTAATTAGCTGTAATCGTGAGCATCAAGCATCTTGCCAACACATTCTCGGGCTATTGGAGACATGATTTCTCCATGATATGACTATTCATTAACTCTTATGAACAATCACAACCTATAGTACTTTGACTTGGGAACTTTGTAGACATTTGTTTAGCATTTCCAATTGTAAAGATTCTTTTCTGCACATTCTTTCTTTTGCACTATATCCTTTTATGCTTTTGTACTCCATGGCCTATGATTACAAATGATTGTCCTAAGACTATTATGATGATCCCTTTCCAACCCTTGTTAATTGGCCACTAGCTTACCATTTTTACTTGGTGGAACGAGGAGATTTGTGATGTATTCTTGAGATGAACTTGACTTCTTGTTGAGAACTCACTGAACACTACACAAGTTCACTTACAACCATGACACTACACTAGTGGTTCAAGGTGGCACTAGACCTACCTTTGGATGTGTGTTGATGTTGTGGAGTAATGATTGTTTGTGGAAAACTCACTGGATACCAGCACACGTACACCTACAACCATGACATTGCATTAGTAGACTAAGGTGGCACTAGGCTTACCTTTGGATGTGTGTTGATGCTTGTGGAATAATGATGTACTGTACTGTTTAAGTGGTCTTTGGACCTACTTTATTTTCTTTGAGAATAGATATTGCATATATCAGGTACAACATTGGAGAAAATTTGAATACTTGAGAAAACAGTGGCTAAAAAGCCTACTTAATATATGTTGAACAAGTACCATGCTAGAGAAATTTGAATTCTTGAGAAAACAGTGACTAAAATGCATATTTTTTATTCAAAACATATAATAGAACCATTTCCCCAACATTGTTCCCTTGAAGGCCGTGGGATTGGCCTAATTCTTTTGGGAAGTTTCTACAATTTCCCACATGGCAGGGAAATACCTTAAGTTTAAGTATTTTTCATTGATGAACCTGTTGTGTGGTTCTTCTTGTTGGCTTGCTAACCAATAGGCATTTCTAGATAGTACTTGATGCACCTTAAAAGGTTTTTCCCAGTTGGGAGACCATTTGCCAAATTCTTTGTCTTTGGAACAATTGGTAGTATAATCTTCCAAATAAGATCTCCTACTTCAAAGCTCTTTCTTTTCACTCTCTTGTTGTGGGTCTAAGATATTTTATTTTTCTGAACCAACATATGGTTGAAAACTTTCATTCTTCTATCATATACATATTCAAGTTCCATCATCATGGCCTCACTGCACTCTCGAGGAGTAAGGCTATTTTTCCTAGAAACTTATAGTGAAGGCACTACTACTTCCATTGGGAGTTCTGCATCTTGTCCATAAGTTAGAGGAAAAGGACTTACCCCTGTAGAACTTCTTTTAGAAGTCTTGTAGGCCCATAATGTCTTTGATAAAATCTTGTGCCAGTCTCTAGGATTCTCTTCTAGCATTTTCTCTAAGATCCCTATCAACACTTTGTTGGATGCGAGCATAGAAAGGAGTTGATCTAATGAGCTGTATCCCATAATTTGCAGCAAAGTAATTCATCTTTTCTCCAGTGAACATTGTTCCTTTATCATTAGTAATAGACTAGGGAATTTCAAACCTATGGATAATCTACTCTTTGATGAATTGAATCACATCCTTCTATTATGCTTTCTTCAATGGTATCGCCTCCACCCACTTATGAAGCAGTCTATAGCCACTAGGATGAAGCTATGTCCTTTTGACAATGCTGGATAAATTTTCCCAATTAAGTCCATGGCCCATCCTTTGAAAAGCCATGGCTTTACTATTGAATGTAATTCAATAGCAAGAATCTTGTGTATGCATCCATACTTTTAGCATTGTTGACAACCTTTAGAGTAGGTGATGCAATCTTTTAGAATGGTTGGCCAAAAATAGTCGTGTCTTCTAATCAACCACCGCATCTTTACTCCATATTGATGGGCTCCATAAACCCCTTCATGAACTTGCTTCATAACTTCCATGCTATCTAGGAAAGATAGGCACTTGAGTAATAGCCCATTAAGTCCTTTTTTGTATAATTCTCCTTCTAGTAGAACAAAATTCTGAACTTCAACCTTTATTCTATAGGGAACCCTCTTGTTTGGACTCTCCAAGTATTCTATGAACTTTGTTATCCAATCTCCAGCAATATTCATATCACTATTGAAGATGTCTAGGTTGACCTCCCTTTCAAAAATTGAAAGGTGATTCTTCTTCTCTATCACGATGAGTTTATGGAATAGTTCTTCACCCATTTTTACACCAGAGGATATTTAAGCAAATTCATCAGCCTACCAATTTGATTCCTTATGAAAATTCTTCTCTATCACGATGAGTTAGAATAGTTCTTCACCCATTTTTACAGTGAAAACCCAGGTAAATTTGAACGTTTTCAAACAAAAGCGCAAAAGTGGTGGATTACCACTACTATATAGGTTGAAAACCTCAAGATCTTGGATAGCGAAATGGACCTCACCGTTGAGTTTGTCTTGTGAAATCTAGTTGCCTAAACGAATTTCGTCAAATTACGAGACAATTGGAATTTCATGTACTTCGAGGTAGAACAGATGAATGGCAAGGTGACAAGTGGCATGGTGTCACATGGCATCATGACCATAAATTAGGTGCCATGTATGAAAATGCCACACGGTGTTAAATGCATGGCACCCTCAGGCCACATGGGAGGTGGAATGGAGGAAGGTGACACATGAACCATGTGTCACTAAATGAGAATGAAAAAAAATGAAAGAGAATTCTATCAAATGGAAAAAGAAAATGTGATTAGTTTGGTAGGCGAGCGTAATCCAAAGGAAAGGAAGGAGAGAAAAGAAAAGGAAAGAAAAGAAGGGAAAGAAAGAAAAGAAAAGAAAGAGGGAAATGAGAAGAAGGAAAAGAAAGAAAAAGGGGAAGAGCAACCGTCGGATTTGGGACTGCATTACAAGAGGTAAGGAATCCTTCCTCCTTTGGCTTACTTCCTTTCGAAGGGATGTGTTAAGGCCAGATTTGAGACCTTGTGTGGATTGTGTTACGCGCATTCAGATGCCATAATGCTTTTAGGAATCTAGTGGCCATGGCCAAATCCGGTGATATGTTTAATATGTGTTTCAGGATCCCAATAAGAGGGGAAATTTCGGTTACCCATGTAGCCTTGGTTTACGTACTCTAGGCACGGGCTGAACGTACGCATGTCGCGTGGCCATGGATGGCAAAATCCGTGGCTAAAACTCCTGACTGCTTACGGCTCACGCATGGCGTGATTGTGTGCTATTTATTTATTTTGTATGATTACGTGGCCTGCTCGCACCATGTGAAGGCCTGCCAGGCCTCAGGTGAGTCAAAGCTTTTGTGAGCATCAATTATGCCACAACCTCGCTTCGAGAATCCACGCCATAGCCTAAAATCTGGTGGTGTATTCGATGGTGTCTATTGTGTGTAAATGATGCAAGTTGACTGGTTGCATGAACATGATTTATGCATACTATAAATTGCCATGATGCATGTTAGATATATTTGACATGATGTGGAGGTGGATTACATACAGTAGATATAATTATCCATGATACTTGGCATAAAGTATGTTATAAGTTATTCCAAGTAACACTCAATTATACAAGATTGTTCTGGAAAATTTCGCACACCCATGCGAAAAATGCAACCTCAAATTTGGACGACCATAACTTTCTCGTTCGAACTCCGATTTGTGCTTTCTTGGACTCTATGGAAATCTCTTTGAGTCTAGAATCTAACCATATGTTAGTGAATGGCATTTGGTGCTCACATATTTGGGCATTTCATACTCTTTTCAAAGAGTTGTATTAGACAAGCCGACTCGTTTTATGGCCTGCTCATAGCCGTGTGTGTGGCCCATTTCAGGGACGCTTTCTAGGAAGTTCGAGGTCGAAGGTGGGTCGAAGCCAGGGTCTCTATTGTATTGGCCTATTTCTTACAAACTTATGTATGGACTGTTTGTTGTGTTGACATGTTGGACTGTGTGCTGATTTATGTTGATATATGCGTGTTTAGATATATTGACATGAATGGATGTAAATCATATGCGGTTGATATAGTTATCCATGATACTGAGTATAAAATATGGTATGTAAATGTCTCATAGCATACATACAGTGGCATTTTTGCATTGCATATGCACTCGGGGACATCGCATCGAAGCCGGTGTGTGTGCATGGTTACGATCATTCACCATATTTGGTGGATTAGTGGTGGGCTCAGTACCTTGAACGACGTGCAATAGAGTCTCATGGTTCCATAGCATGAAAAAAAAAAAGTGTGTTGGGTACAACAAATAGGGTTAGACACCCCCGGTGAAAGTTCGGGGACGTTAACCGACCTGGGTGAAAGTCCAAAAGCATTGAAAGGCATGTAGCCCCGCTTATGAGAACTCGAAAATTCATGGCCCACAAATGTATAAACACACGGGACTTGATTTCTCAAGTGGCCACTGGAGGTTATATCCAATGGGTTTTGACTTGTAAAATAAAAAGGGTCATCGGATGAAACCTCGATGATGTTTTTTTTTTTTTTTTGTTTCACACTTGGTATATTCATGTGTGAGGGAGTCGGTGAGGACTCGAACATGGGGCATGATGAGTCTCATCTCATTCATGGCATGTAGAAATTCCATGGTAGAAACTGCATTTTACTTGGAATGTGTTTGAGTGCGTGAACATGGCATTGCATGTGCACTTATGGGATAACCCTTTCAAGTGCAAGGTCTACATTGGTAGATCTTCGGCTCGCACTCCGGGCCGTGATCGCGAAGAGGGTCGGCATGTGCTCGATAAAAACCTGTATAAAGTTCGAACAAGCTAGTTTAAGACGTAATTTTGTATAAAAGAATTGTAATTAAATTCTTTCGACTAATACACATAGCTCCGGTTTGTAATATTAGTAAGAGCCGCCGTGATCGACCTTATGGACCGTGTGGATTAAGTGTATTATTCTGTTTTAACCAAATATGAATGAATGGGTCCCGGTGAAGGGACATATCGAGGTGGTGCTGAGTAACTTAGTGTCCACAAGTAAATGGTACCGGTTCGGTACCAAGACTTAGGTGCGTAATGACCTAAGGTAGACTCGATGGTCGACGGCCAATGGGACCCCTCGGTTTTGGTGTGTCATATCCAGATACGAGCCAAGGTTTACGAATACCAAAGCTCGACTGATGGGTTTAGACCATGATTCATTATGCAATTTTATGAATTGCTATGTGTAATAATGTGTTACAAGTCAGGTGATAACGCTACAAATCAGGAAATATATGCATGATAGGATGTGTATAGAAAGCGAAGAACACTAAGGTTAGAGAATTAACCTAGGGGTTCGTAAAATAAATGAGCATGATAGTTTAGGAACTGATAATTACTAGTGTTTGGCATTTTGAACCACTAAGGAAAAAAAGAAAAAAAAGAAATCTCAGTTTGCTATTTGACATGTGTAGATGGCAAGTCGAGGACGGGGACATAGAGATTGTCCACGGGGCAATAGCCAACCACCACCTATTTTTTTACCAACAGGCCTTTATAGAGGATATGGACACTGCAGTTGCCACCATTGCACATGCTAGTACAGCTGGGGGTCAGGGAGGGTCGAGTAACCTCCAAAGGTTTAAAGCACATCATCCCCTAACTTTCATATGATGAGGGGATTCGATGGTGGTTGACCATTGGTTCCGACAGGTCGAGAAGGTATTGGAGGCTATGGAAATCACCTCCGATGCGGTAAAGATAAGACTAGCTACGTTCTAGCTAGAAGGTGAATCCCAGGTATGGTGGGCTTGGGTCAAGGCCTTAAAGAATCTGGAAGCAATGACATGGGGAGAGTTCCATGAGCTCTTCATGGGCAAGTTTTTCCCAACATCTGCTAGACATGCAAAGACTTGGGAATTTTTAGAGTTGAGACAAGGAGCCATGACAGTACTCGAATACGTGGTTAAGTTCATCGAATTAGCACATTTCAGGGATAATTATGTGGCCACGGATATGGCTAAGGTGAGAAATTTTGAGGATGGTATGAAATTGTCCATCCGAGGCAAGATTGTAGGACTTCTCCTATAAGATATGGACTATATGGTCAGGATAGCTACGACTATTGAGAGGGAGGTAAATGACATAAAGAGCATCCGAGATACCTAAAAGTTAGTGATAAGAGAAAGGAGCAGGAACCAACCGGTCTTCTGGGACGGGTTATGCAGGACTTCTATTCCACGAGGGATTCATGATCGCGTCGGGCGAGTGACCCGCCCGAATCATCTGCACCCGACTCGACCCAGGGACGCGATCCTCACTTATTTTTTTAATATTATTTTATATTATTTTTTTAACCTTTTTGAATCATTTCGAATAATCCAAATACCTTTTCCAAACACATTTCAAATACCCAATGAATATATATATATATATATATATATATATATATATATATATGTACGTAAATACCACTTTAACATATAGGGCCCCATCATTTGTTTGAACTTCACATTTTCGTTCAATATGGCATTACATGCCCATTTGGTCTATTTACCACCTTTATATATTACGACATTATAAATCGTTTTCAATATCAAAATATTTACAAAACAAAATCAGAGTTTGTAAAAAAGGTGTCAAATATATTTCATGAATGCATGGTCGAAGCTTTACTTCAACTCCGTGAGGCCTTAACGTTGACTCACCAAGCCGCTGCCTTTTCCTTCGTACCTTATTCAATTTCACTGCGTGATGATAAGACAACGCGCTAAGAATTTTCATGCCTAGTGATTTTATATAGTTTTCTCTTTATTTCAGTTTAAGTTAATCATGCATTTTTCTAAATCAATGCCTCTGTATAATTTTTCAATCATTTCGTATACATTCAAATTACAATTCATTGGTCATTTCAATCATGCAGTTTCATATGCAATAAATCATTCTAACACAAATCATGCATTTCACAATTTTCTTTTCATTTTGTCCTTGCTGTAATTTAACCCATGCTTTCTGCACCTGATAACGAATCATTTGCATCGGCCCCGCTGGTCGCATGCCAAGAGTAAAAGGTTTAGTTTTATAACATAGTACGATCCCGCTGGGCTACTGACTGGTTATTAAAAATCATTTCATGAACACTACCGATATTGTCCCGCTGGGCTACGGATTGGAGTGACACATCATTACATTCGGCGTAGTACTACCCATTTGACCCTTATTGTATACCAATCTATCCTTAACTCGAATTTAACGGTTAACATTTTATTAAGGGCGCTCAAATCATTCATAGAAATTTACAATAGTGTATATACATTTATATCAAAATACTTGGTTTCCAATACTCATGCAATTTTTCATGTGCACCATTTCACAATCGGGCCAGATCAAATCAATTTAAAAACAAATCAATATGCAAATTCTATTGCACCATTTCAATAAATCCACTTATTTCATAATCCTTCAAACATTTTAGAAATAGAGAGAGAGAAGTGGAGAACAAACCAATTCATTTATGGCTCAAACGGAGCACACATGGATATTTATATAAAACCTTTTAGATTTATTTTGTCAAACAAAACACAAAACCAAAACAAGGAAGGACGTGTGAAGAACAAACCCAAAAAGGTTGTCTCTCTTCAATTTCTATTCTCGAAATCTCCTTCTTGGTCAAGCTTCCTCGTTACCAACCCCTAATCCATCACAAATATGTCATTATCAAAGAACAACCCAAGAAAAAAAAACCAGTTGTGCATTCTAGTATTTTTGGTTAGGGTTGATGTCTACCCAATACACCTTCACTTGAAAAATTTTTTGGGGACACATGAGCCATAATTTTCTCATGCTTCCTTCAAGAAAATGATATCTCTATGAGTCTATTTTCAGTAGGAATTATAATCATCTCATTTGGATAACCCAAACTCAAGTTACTAAGATTTTAATGCCAAACTCGGTTACAGATGCCCAAATTTCACCCTGCTACCTATTGTTATTCTCGATGTCAGGGGTCTTAACTCCATAAATTGGTAATAGTTCCTTCTACTCATTTGAAGCTATGGTTTTAAGGTTTATTTTCAAATTGGAATCATCTAATTTGGATCACCAAAACTCAAATTATTTCATTTTACATCCAGACTACTCTAATTTGCAAAACATAATCAGATTGTTCTTGCACATAGCTCCACTTTGACGGATTTCTGGGCACTTTGGGTTTACAAATTGCATACACTTCCTTCAAGTAAATTATTTCCATATAAGTATAATTTACCCATAATTTTGAATCACTCAATTTGGATGAGTGAAACTCAACTTACGGCCAAAACACCACAACTACACCCAAAACATAGCATACCCGTCAGCTACCCGAAACTCACCTTTAAGCCCATATTTGGGAGCAGTAGAGCTACAATTTGCTCCTGGTCCCTTCTATACATTTGTAGCTCTAGATCTTATGGTTCTTTACCAATTGGAATCACTCAATTTGGATGATTATAACTTAACTTATAACAAAAAAACAAGGATTTTGAAATTTTTTTGACAACAACTCCTTTGAAACTTCATCATTTCCTTTATACAAAAATTCCTCAAAACCAATCCTAACCCAAAATCACTTTGAAACTTAACTCAAAACAACTCCAAAATTGATCTACAACCAATCAAAATCACCTTTACATAAGGTTAGGGTTTTTCCCCAAATCCAAAATCATCAAAAAGGGAGCTAGGGTTAGTTTTCTTACCTTAGTTCTCTTCAAATCTTATCTTCCTTCTTGCTTGAACAAAGATATACCAAGAATGGAGAGAAACACACCAAATTTACCTTCTTCTCCCAAGCCCTAGCTCCTTCTCCCCTTGCTCCTCTTAAAAACGTGAATGTCCAAATGGGCATTCCATAGACCACTTTGGTTTTTATTCTCATGTCATGTGTAATGCCATGTTTGGCTAGCAGATTAATTGACTTTTTCTTATTTTTCTCATTTTAAAGCCTCATTTCACTTTCATTTCCTCTTCATTTCATTTCATTTATACTTTGAACTCTTACTCATTTACGAATTTTAGGTCCTCATTTCGACATTTAACCAAATTTATTTCCTGCTCTTGTAAAATTTATGTTTTTATCATTTTTCTGCTTTTAGCCATTTAAACTCCGAAAAATATATCTTAATTTATTTACACCATGAATATGTTATAAAACTGAGCAGGTATTTTCTGGGCAAGATTACACCGGCGACCATTGGGTCAAGGCTGTTGGGGTGGCTCCTACCACCAAGGTCGATGACATGTTTCTATTGCCATTAGCTAGGACAAATGAAGCGAAATTGCCCCCAGAGGTAGGGATCCCAGGGTTATGGGACACCACATACCCAGTCATTAATGGGGATTACGTGTAGAACACCTGCTCCTTCTACCCTGCTTCTCAGCCAAAAGAACCAAGATCGCCCCGTGTGCCGCTACACCCACACTCAAATAGCCGTAGGCCAAGGTATGGGTCGAGGTCGATGATAAGGCCCACATAACGGACTCGGGGACCTGGGGGGGCGGTTCACGCCACACCACGTGACCGAGGTGGTGGGACGGGCAGGTTGGTTCAAGGTACAGCCGCTATCTCACCCATCTGGCAAGGATACCATTTGATTCTCGGTGCCTCGCATCTCATTCATCGCCGCATCATGTGTGAAAGAATCAGGCTTGCAGGTTGAGACCGAAAAGCAACAGACAGAAGCTCTCCCCAAGAACTAGGTTGCTGATATGATATGTCGGGATTATGAGTTAGAGATCTCCTAGATTCTACTCAATGTGGACCTAAGGGTTATGGACATGTCAGAGTTTGATGTCATCCTCTGACGGGTCGGGTCGACACACAATCGAGCCTCATTGATCGTGGATCGTAGAGAGTTACCGCTCTCACACATGTGACGATGTTTGTGTTATATTTCAGGGGGATAAGCACGATGTTTTACCCCAGGCTGTGTACGACTCTAGGTGGCACGGGCAGTTGATGGGTTGGCTGGCAAGCATTAACTTAGAGGACGAGGTGAGATAGGAGTTGGGTCTACCTCAAGTAGTTTATGAGTATGAGGATGTTTTTCCAGATGAACTACCAGGATTACCTTCGTAGAGGGATGTAGACTTTGCTATTGAGTTACACCTAAGTACATCACCCATCTCTATGACTCCGCATAGGATGGCGTTGGTTGAGTTACAAGAACTCAAGGTCCAAATACATGAATTATTGGACAAGGGTTTCATTAGACCAAGCACTTCACCTTGGGGCTCTCTGGTTCTATTTGCTAAGAAAGATTGCAAGACCCCTTTCTTCGACCGTGCATCGACCAACGATAGTCAATGTGGTTACGATCAAGAACTCCGTGATCCTTGCCGAAGATTAATGATTTATTTGATCAACTAAGAAGAGCGCAGGTCTACTCCAAGATAGATCTCCGTGACGGCATCACGCTGAGAGTTAAATGATATCCTTAAGACATCGCTCGTGACGCTTGCAGATGGGCATTTTCAGTTCACAAAGGATGCCCTTTCGATCGACGAACGCCGTTGACATTTATGGAACTCATGCATAGGGTGTTCCAACCCTATCTAGATTAGTTTGTGGTAGTCTTCGTTGACGACATCTTGATCTACTCTAAGTCAGAGGAGGAGCATGAGGATCTCTTGAGGATTGTTCTCTAGGGCCTCAGAGAACATCAGTTGTATTTCAAGTTTAGTAAGTCCAAGTTTTGGCTTACTGAGGTGAGATTCTTGGAACATGTAGTGTCAGCTTCGGTGTATCAGTGGACTCGGAGAAGGTCGAAGTAGTTATGAGTTAGGAGAGACCGAAGTCAGTCTTTGAGATACGCAGTTTCCTGGGATTGGCAAGGTATTACAGGAGGTTCATTGAGGACTTCTCCTAATTAGCTACGCCTATGACGAAGTTGACCCCGGAAGGAGGTCAATTTTGAGTGGAATGACTTATGCGAGCGGGCATTCCAGGAATTGAAAAGGAGGCTTACTTTGGCTCCTATTATGATAGTCCCGAAAAGGGGATAAATGTACACAATGTATTGCACGCGCTTCCATGACTCCGACTGGGATGTTTTTGATACCAGAGGGTTGTAGCATATTGTTTCCTGTGAGGTCAGTTGAAACCACGAGCCGAATTATCCCACACATGACATGGAGTTAGCGCCATAGTCTTTACCCTCAAGATTCGCGCCACTCATCTATATGGTGAACGTCAAGTATTCCTCGACCACAAAAGTCCAAGTATATCTATTACCAAATGCACCTCAACATGAGGAAACGCATATGGATGGAGTATCTGGAGGATTATGACTTCACTTTGCATTACCATCCCTGTAAGGCAAATGTGGTGGTTTACGCACCGCTGGAAGTCACTGAGTACCGGGCTAGTGTAGCTTCCTAGGAGTGGCAATGCTCGAGGTTACCGGGACGCTCGACTACGCATCTGATCGCTTAGGTGTTTTAGGGAGTTTAGTGGCTATAAATGCACATTTGAGTGGGTTAAGCTTCAACTGATGATGTCTCATCCTTTCAAAGCTTTTCTTTAGATGGTTCACATGCTCACTGTCTCTTTTAGATTTAACCATAATATCATTAATGTACTTCTATATGGTGGCTTAGCATGTCGCGGAAAATGGCATTCATTTCCCTTTGGTAAGTTGTACCTATATTTTTTAGACCAAAAGGCATGACCAGCCATTCAAATGTCTCTATGGAGCCAGAACATCTAAAGGTGGTCTTAGGTATATCTTCTATTACTATTAAAATATTATTGTAATTAGAGAAACCATCCATAAAGGACAAAAATTCATTATTAGTAGCGGAATCAACTAACATGTCTGCAATAGGCATCACCACATATATGTCCTTAGAAGTAGCAACATTTAAACTCTAAAATCCTCCCGTACCCGAAGTTTTCCATTTTTCTTCATTACAGGAACAATATTTGCTAACCATTGCACATACCTTGTAGGCCTGATGAACTTGGCCTTCTAGAGCTTCTCGATTTGTTCCTTTATCTTCAGCTCTACTTCCTTAAACATCCTTCTAGGTGGTTGTTGGAAATGATGGAACTCAGGCCTGATGGGAAGGTGATGCTCCACAAGGCTCCTATCCAATCCTAGCATTTCATTATAATTCAAAGCAAAACAATCTTTGAATTCATACAATAGTGAAATGATATGTTCCCTTAAGTCAATGGGTAAGAGAGAAATGGTGTAAGTAATGCTTGGCTCTTCCATATTGCCGAGGTTGACTTCTTCCAAAGGATCATGTACTTAAGGCTTGTTATCTTCCATCTTAGAAGGCTCTTATCCCAAATCTTCAATCTTAATTTCTTTTTCATAAATCACTTTAGCTCCATAAATGCCTTAGAACTGTTCTTTTGCAATTTTTTTCAATAATTTGCTACATTTTCATTTTGAATGATGTGGCTACAGTGACAGTATTCTCTTTATGAGAATACTTAGTCATCGATATCCTCAATGATCAGCCCCTTTATCGGCTTGAAAGGCATAATAGCGGTTATCTTTAGAAGTTTGGCATCTTGGTCTTAGATTTCACCAGCATCTCTTGACTCCATGTATATTTTCCTTGGAGCCCTATTCGCTCGTTTCTTTGCTCTTTAAACTTATCGGGACCAAACTCTGGTCATAAGTATTCAGCCTCAACGTATCATGAAAGTCAGAATGAAAGGTTTTTTGTTTGCCTATACTACTTCTACTTCATCTTCTTTCCAAAAAAATAAAATATTGGTGAAGGGAGGAAGGCACACACCAAATGGCATGAATCTAGTCTCTTCCTAGCAAAACATTGTCATTAGCAGTAGAATTAATCATAAAGAAAGCTGATAAAGAGGCCTTACTACCTAGTGATGTCAATAAGGAGTACACCCAGAGTCCTAGAGATTTCCCTAGTAAAAGCTAACATAAATACTTTTGTTTCAAGTAGGTTATCAATGTTCTTTCCTAATGCTCTCAACATCCTTAATGGCATCAAATTGACTGCTAATCCATTATCAACCAACATCTTAGATACTGGTTTGCCATTAAAGTGTGCTCTCACATAGAGAGGCCTTATGTGCCTTC
This sequence comes from Tetrastigma voinierianum, assembly GCA_016808115.1. Taxonomy (NCBI): domain Eukaryota; kingdom Viridiplantae; phylum Streptophyta; class Magnoliopsida; order Vitales; family Vitaceae; genus Tetrastigma; species Tetrastigma voinierianum. Next base: position 517,124 of record JAEQBH010000731.1, read on the forward strand.
TCATTTCCTCAGTAGGTTTTTCAAGTATCACCTTCTGGGCCCTACTTTCTTCAGAGGATTCAATGGTGATTACCCTCTAACTATGTTTTTCATCTGTTGGAGAATGCTCATTCTCTACTTCTACTAGGCTTTTCTCCATCTTTTTTGACTTGAAGAAATTTGGCAAAGTTATCAAAAGGATTGTACCTATCAAAATAGTTCCCAAATCCATTTCTTCAGTAGATCCGCAACTAGGCTCATCCTCCTTTGTGGTTTTCCTTCCAAATTTGGTCTTCTTTTGAGTTAGCATCACTTTTTCTTTTAGATCCTCTGATTATTTTGGATTTCCTTATGGCATTTCTTCAAGTAGTTGCCTTTTCTCCATAGCTCTCTGTCTCTGCATCATTTTTTTTTTTTTTTTGAGTTTTGGTGAGCTTTTCAGGAAATTTTCTATGTTTCACCACATGCCACTCTTGTCTAGGTGAGACAAGATGAGGGAACTACAAACCTTGGAGGCATTTTCTAGCTTGAAGGATTGTTCTTGCGCTTTTCCCCTAGAGAAGTATGTCTTTCTTTTGGAGAAACATTCTTTTCCTTAAAGAATTTCTAGCTTTTTCTTGATTTCCTATTTTGAATCTTCAAATGACTGATATGGATACCTTCCATTCTTCTTCCTTTCTTTAGCTATGGACATTCTTCTTTTTGCTGTCAAATTATACATATGAACCAAATATTTCTTAGGAATCCATACCTTTCTTATCTTGACACTGGGGAAAATGTTCCAGCCTTCTATGCGTTTAGCATTGCCCTCAAATCAGTAGCAACTATGTTGATTGACACTACCGGTGGAAATGAATCCTCATCAATCACCATAGCTTCCTTTCCTGGGAACCAAGATTCCCTATTGATCTTTGTTCGATAATATTCTCAAACCCAACAAGAATTTGGTTTTATGATTCTTAGAGTCATGGATACTACAAAGATAGTTTTCCCCTAAGTTCCTCTTTGTTAGGGAGGTGGTAATCTTAGGGAAATGTGATGAACTTCTCATTCAGTAGGAAATCAAAGATTTCCCTAGTCTTTGTCACATCAAATGTATACTGGACTTGTGTATTAGAGGTCTGTGACTTCTTCCATAAGTTTAGTGCTTTCTTCCCTAATGGAGGAAAAGAGAATGAATCTGTAATTAGGAGATCTGCTACTGCTATTTCTTCATAATTCACCTCTTGCCAATAAGTTCCCATAGAGGTCATTCTCCGTTGATTTTCTTCCCTAAGTAGTTCTTCGTATTCTATTACCTTAGCAATAATCTCATAGAAGTCTTTGAACTCCATACCTTGAAATTTTTTCCTCAACTCTATATCAAGTCCCCTTTGGGTTATCTCCACGTACTCTATTTCTAGTAGATGAATTTTGCATCTATTCCTCATTCTTTTGAAATGAGCAATGAATGAATCTATTGGTTCTCCACTTCTTTGGGTCACCCTTGATAGTTATGCTATGCAAATCTCTGGTTCAGCTCTAAAGAATTGTTTGTGGAATCGTCTCTTCATTTCTTGCCAACTCATAATAAAATTGCTTGGCAATTTTGCATACCAAGTAAAAGTAGCTCCTATTAATGAGTTAGGAAATAACCTGAGTTTAAAGTAAGGCAGATTCTCATAGTTGGCCAACTCCCCACACTGCACTGTGAACCTAGCCATATGCTCAAGGTGGATTGTCCATCTCTCTAGAGAATAAAGAGAATTCGAGAATTCTATACCCCCTTGGGTAAGGATTCTCTTTGTCTATTGCCTCTAGGTATTGCTTGTAGAATTATGGGCAGCCAATTTGTATAAGGCCTATGTTGTCGAGAATGAATCTTATACCAAATTGTTGTTTGGAACAAAGTCTTGATACATTGCTACCTGAGACTTGTATAGAGTCCCTAGCAACAGTCTTCAAAAACTTGTTGTGTGACTAATTGTTGGTTGTTCTTTTCTTACTCTTTACTATTTAAAATTCAATTTGGTTTCTCTTACTACAAGGGCACAGGTCAATAAGTAAAAAAGTGGATTTTAAAGTTCGGATATCATACCCACATGAATCATGAAAGCACTTCATAGATCAAGTACTCAAACTACTCAAGATCATCATTATTTTAACTTTAGTTTTCAGGATTGGAAACTAAATAACAAAATAGCATAACATTATTTTTGTATTCTTTTCTTCAGTTATAAGAAGGTTCAAAACTAAAAATAATTAGAGGTTTCCTTGATAATGAGTATAACATTGGAAATAGGATAGTTAATATGGAAGTTAGCTTGTAGTTTGTTCAAAAAACATCAAAATTATGGTTTGAATCTTGGATTTGTCAGAGGGTATGATAGTATAGTCTTGAAAAACCTCCAACCACTATACATTTCGCAATTTAGGCAACCATGAGCCTAAACCAGGACAACATGTGTCTAAATGGCCACTTGTAGAATAAAATACCTTCCTTCTAAGACTTGTCAGACCTTCCTCAAACCAAGCATTATTCAACCACTTAGACTCGAAGTCAACTTGTCCCCATAGATAAGGATAAGCAAGACTTTTTCAATATAATTGGTATCTCAATCTACAATTTCAACCAGAATAATCTCTTCCAAGATAGGAACAAAATTGTTCCACAAAATTGAGATGAAACCTTCAAATATTAAATTGATATTCCACCAGGTTATCCTTATGCCTCGAGAACACACTTCTGCTATCACCTAGAAAGGAACCTTGAAGTCAGAGGTTAAAACAAAGTTTGGGATTTATCAAAGTGATATTTGAAGTATATTAGTTCTAAGAGTATCAATTTAACATGCCCTTCAGCTACTGCTCTTCAATTATAGGAATTTCCTTCTACTGTCACTAAAAGTGTCCTAGAAAATAGATCTCAAAGTAGCTCTTATGAGTATAATAAACTAATACATAGAACAACTCACTTAGAAAATATTACCAATTAGATAAATTTAGTCTTCAACCCACAACTTACATTAAGATTCTGCAAACTTAACAATCATATCACCAATCCCTTCCCATAGGGACCTTAGCCTTCCATCATTGGATTACACATATCAATAAGTAGTTGTTTAAACAAATTCATTGAAAGTGTAATCAAGAAAATGAAGAAAGAAGAATTTGAACAATGTATTCATCTACTCCTCAAGTTCAAACAGTAATGGAGCTTGATATTCAAAGATCAAAGCTCAATATCCCAGCTCAGATCTACTACTCTAATTCAAAATAGAAAACAAATAAATAAAAAGAAAATAAAAATTATGTACAAAGTTTCATTTACTCTCTTTGTATCTTCCTCTCTTTTGCCTTCATATTCGTCTCGTGATCCTCTTTCTTTTCTACTCCCTACCTCTTTCTATTTATAGGCCAATTGTTGTTGGGTCGAAATTCTAGGCAGAATTTTTGGACTTCAATGCAAGCCCACTAGATAAGTTGTCGCGACAATTGTTAAAATGTTGCGACAAAATTACAACCTTATTTGTCTTCAACTTTGTTATGGTGTTGTCGTGATAATTCTTCTACCATTTGCCTTCTATTTTGTCACGACAATTGTTTAGATGTTGCGATAATTGTTCTTCCTGCCTTGGTATTTTCAGCTAATTTTCTTGTTTTTTTTTTGTTTCTTTTGAATTTCTTTCCTATAAACAATAATTTTGGTGAAGATTCCATAATTTTACATTAAAATAGGCATTAGGATCTCAATTATGCATGAAAAATGGACTTAAAACTAGATGAGTTTTAGACTCATCAGGCTGGCCCGTATAGCTCATGTACCGCCTCCCTTATTGCCTCCAAGTTGGTGGTAGAGGTGGTTGCATAAAAGGCTAGGGAATTTGATGTTCTCTATTAGTACCTAAAGGGTGGTTGAATAGTGCCCCATGTGCTCTAGCAAAAGAAAGTGGTTCATTGTATGCTCTAGGTTGCGTAAAACCGGGTGGGTGTTAGCAAATAACCTTTGAGGAGTCACTATTCTAACAAGATTAGAAAGTTCACCATTGACATTCGCCGAAGTTCCCCATCCTAAGGGGAGGGAGATAGCGATTTTCACCCTGTATAGGTGAGTGGTGAGATTCTTTTGCATCATGAAAATTCCTGGGATGCTATCGTTGGCTCCCCCTCCCCGAGTTCATCATATAGTTTCCTTGTAAGTCGAGAAGCACACTTCTTGCTTGTTTTGTTTCATTTCTTCCATATCTCTTGAGATTGCCTCTAAGATCTTCACATGGGATTGAGATTGTTATGTTAGCCCTTCCACCATGGCCCTAGTTTGCTGAACTTGTTTGACCATGGCCATGGCATGTTTGACCATTTGTGCTTCAAGTCATGAGATAATTAGGCTCTGATTCTTTAATTCCTCTATCACATCATGAAAATCACCAGTAGTGTTAGCAAAATGGATAGGTACATTAATATTACCTATGTTTGCCTCTTACCTAGTTCAGTTTCCTGATGAATGCTCCTCTTGGAGAAAACTTGATGCATTTTTCTCCGATTGTTCCACCATGGTTGGAACTAGTCCCTTGATGAGTGTCCAAAAACACTCATTACATACCCGGGTTTTGGTATGTTTTAGACCATTTCTGTAAATAATTTAGTAGCATTTTTTGCTTCATATACTAATATGTAGTTTCTTTTTGCAGTTAGGTCAAAGTTCAACATTTTGGAGGCCTTCTGGAGGCTAAGAGAGGAAAGAATCAAGTTCCTGCTCCAACGTCGCGACGTCGTTGGGCCTATCCGCGGGTCGAGCCCAGTTTGGCATTGGGGAACGCTCTTTTTTAGGGTTTTTAAGGAAGAACGACCTAATGAATGGGGTTCTCACATTAAGGGGTGACGACTGACGATGGCGGAGGGAGACGAACATAGAGATCGACATCGACCATCGAGAGATCCGTGAATCGAAGGAAGAAGATTGAGCATCACCATATCTTTCAACATTAGAGTTCTTCACCTTTACTTTCATGTTTTCTCCAGATTTTATGATGTATACGAATTTCATTATATTCTAAACTTAAACTCTAGGGTTTTGGTTGTGTATTAGACATGAAGCTTATATCTAATTGCTAGAATTCTTCCTTTTATTGTTTCATGGGATTGAACCTCTATTGATTCATGCTTGATTTTATTTTCATATTAATGTCTGGCCAATATTAATGTGGTGTGTGATGCTCTACAAGATATGAGAAGGGAGTAGAAAATTAGACTTAAGTGAATCAACCTAATTAGCTCAGTGGTGTAGAAATCATCAGTCATTAGGAAGCGTGCAAGGTTCTTGGAGCTTAAGGCACTACTAGTACTTGGGGTTGAGATGAGAAGCAAGAAATCTAGTATTAGCTAGTAGGTTACTTGACCTTGAGAGGGGCTCGTAATTAAAATAGATGAGAATCGCCTTGGAGAACTTTCCAATGAAACAATAGAAAAGGATTCTGGTTCAGATATAAGTGGATTGTCTAAAAGCACCAAAAGCCATAGAACCTCATTATCTCGGGGAAACTCTTAACTCAGGTAATCACTCTTACGCTTTATTACTTAGTATATTTTATTTCTAGATTCTCCTTGTTCAAAATCATCCTGGCTTGCTGTTTGAGAGGTAGTTCAATTTCTATTTTCAAGATCCCGTTCCTCCTTGTGGATCGATCTTTGTACTTTTAGTACATTGTATAACTTGACAAGCATATACTTGCGCGAATAGACACTTTTTATAGACTCTTTACACATATTCTTAATACAAAACAAGAGAACGCCTATCATCCCTCATGTGCTTCTTCTACAACATCAAATCCTGAGTCCCGAGACTCTAAAACGATTTTGCTTCTTAGCTTTGGTGGCATCTTCAACAAAGATAGGCCCCACCGGACCTGCCAAAAATATGTTGTGGTAATTTTATGATTTTCACTCTAATATAAAAAATAAAGGCATACGGTTGCGGGCGTGCCAGGAAATTAAAGTGTTTCCAAACTAAGACTGCACTCAAAATTCAACTTCTTAATAAGACAAAGCGAGTTCCTTGGTTCCCTTGATAGTGTGACGCCCCAAAACCCGGGGGTCCGTTGACAACCCGTCAACCCGTGGAAAACCTATGTCTCATGTCATGAGACCCATATATGAGTAAAAATAGCCACTTGGGCCCATACATCAATACTCGCCAAAATCTAACCAACTATATTACAATAGTTCAAGAGTTGATTACATCACTCTTAATACAACATATATTAAATCTTAGAATTTTAATACATGTTTTACAAAATAAATACCAAAGCCACATGTTGGCTTTTTTCTCAAAGTGGCCTCTAATGAGCGTCGTCTTCCTGAACACTCCCTGTACCTAAAATAATGATCATTCAACAGGGTGAGCAATGCCTAGTAGTGATAATCTCCTACATGGGTTACTCCCCACCTAAGTGCACATGCAATGATTCAACATAAACGCATTCAAGAAAATACATGATCCTACTTGAATGTATTACGATATGGATGAGAATGTGACTCAATCTTTCCCACCTCGAGTCCTCACCGACTCCTCACGCATGCCTAATCTAAATGTGAGAAAACATCAAGTTAAACAAAATATTTTTGTTCTCGAAAACCTCATACCGAAGCCTTGCAGAATATATCGGGACTACCCTCCGAGGTGAATTGCTGGATCATTTTTCTGAAACAGTCATGGGTTAGCCTCCTAGATGAACTGTTGGACAACTCTCCAAGGCAATTCTTCGGAAAATCTTCCCTTGAAATTCATTTCACAACCATTTTCCATTTTTCTTTTCTTTCATGCCATGCACTCACACCTAATTTTCTAAGTTGCCTCGGTGCATATGAAATGCATTATGCCATTTTCATGCAACACATGCTAATATATCTCAATCATGCATATATTAACACATTCACATACATACCACATGTTATTTATTCATGACAATAACATAAAAATTAGATCACATGGGGTAATTAACAATGCAACTTCCAATGGCTCACACACAATTATATTTCATATAATTCAAACATCCATGTAAACACATCAATTAGCATGCATTAACATCTCATTTTCCAATACACATTTCAAGCCATTTTATTCAACAATTACAGTTTTATTATCCTTCACACATCATTCATGCTCCTCATGTCAAGCAACAACACATAAGTAATTTCTCATGGGCCATTTTGGTCAAAACTACAATCCGTAATCGCTTTTAACAGCCCCAAACCGAGCAAAGGCTGTCCGTGTACCAACACGGCTCCACTTCCTCGTAACCCCAAATCCACGGCCATTTCCCAACACCAAACCATAATTTATTGCATAAATTATCACACAAACCCCCCAAACAGTTTGTGGACTAACCAAAACGGGTTCCAAAATTTTCAACAATTCAGTCCCGAGTTTTGGGACCAATCAAACGGCCACTCACGGCCTTAAATAAACCAAATCATTCACAAGGCTCTTAAAACCGAAAATAACCGAGTAGGAGAAGACCCCTACCTCTTGGAGTTTTCCAAACTCCACTAAACTGGTGCTCATCAAGCAGAAATTTTCGAGATAACACCCGTTGCCCGACAATCGACGGTCCGAAAGCCGAGAAATCTAGAGAGAAGTTGCACTTTCTCTCTCTATAAACCCTCCATTTTTGAAAAAATATGCTCTCCTCTTCTCCACTGCCGGATGCAGCAAAAATGGAGAAGGAAAGTCTCCTTTTGTTCCCCCTCTTTGCCACATGTCAAGTTTTAATTGGTTGAGAGGATTCCTTATCCACTAAATCCACCTACTTTGGATTTTCTACCCAATTAGGAGATGCCACTTGTCCATGTATGCCCCACACTCAGCCTTCTCAAGTCGACCGATTTCGCACTGCACATGTATAACATTGCGCGCCACTCAAAATGCGCTGTTGTTCGCACTACGCCGTTGCCTCGAAAAACGGTAAATTTTCGACATCTCGTAATTCGATGAAATTCGACCGGTAGCTAGATTTGCGAGACGATTCCAACCCGTGAACTGCTTTCTCACATCCCCGGGAGATCTAAAATCTCTGATTTTGACCTCAAAATTACCGCTTTGCCATTTTTTTAAAATTGCATTTTCTCTACAAGCTTTCACGTATACCAATAGAATCTAAGTAGATAATGCCGTAAAAATGCAAAGATTGTAGAAATGAAAGTTAGACAAATTTCCAAATTGCACTATGAATTAATGAAACGAATAATGCTGAAGAATAAAATGTTGGAATGTGCTGAAGAATCGAAGGAAACTTGACTAGAACTTGGAAATAAAGTGTTTAAATTGATGAATGCTAATTGAACTTAGAAATAGAGTGCTGAAATTGATGAGAGTTAATTGAAAAGCTAAGAAATATTGAAGTAGATTGTTGCTTGTTGAGTTGATTGATTGATTGGTTGTTGATTTGTTTGGTTGATGATTCTTTCTGTGAGAGCTCTCCTCTCCTTATAAGTGTCCTTGAATAACTACCCAAGTTCTGCATTTTCTCCACTCTCCCACTTCCTCAAGTAACTACCCGTCTCCATAAGGGAGGCTTGTTCCACAATTAATTTCCGCCACCTCAAATAACTGCCCACATTCTTTTGCTACTTTTGGTGTTTGAGACAAAGTCTCATTTGACTTCAAAAAAATTTTAAAATTTTCAGAAATATCCCTAAACTTTTATATGGGCTTAATCAAATGAATTTAGGCCCATATCACTTGGATTTTTAATCATGGGCTTAGGCTCAGGCCTAAATACACTTTGTGGATCAAGTTAAATTTAATTTGAGTGCAAATAGAAGCACTGTCAAATTGACCCTAAGATCATTTCTAACAATTATGGTAACGACCATTATATATTATTCCAACGCGGATATCTACCCTTCCAACGTATCCCCCTACACTTTCACTTTTGTTCACATTTACCCTACGACTTTGAAATGTTAAAATTAACTCCTTACATTATTGTTTGTAATACACTTTAGTTTCAAAGTAGTAAACAATTCCATTGGGACTCGAACCTAGCCCCTCCACCCCACCCCCTTGCTCTTTTCCGATACCCTTTGCTATACCACTTGAGTTAGGCATGATGGACAACCTCTTACATTATTGAAACATGAAAATTGACTCATTGCATGTGTATTAATAAATTTTTATTTAAAATTTAGATAAAAATTAAAATATTGATTTTTAATTTTTTTTTTTTTGATGAGATATGATAATTGTTTTTAAATAAATTTTTTTTTTCAAGGTTAGATAACAAATTTATTTTTTATAAATAGTATAGATATTTAGCATTTATAATGAGAAAGTTTTTTCCATGGTATTTTTTTTTTAAAATAACATAAGAAATAAAATATTTATCATAATAATTTTATTTTTATTTTTGTAAAATTTATTAGATTGTTATAAAAATATTGAATAAATTAAAAGATAGATTTTCTTAAATAAAAATCTGGGTTAGATACGACAATCATTTTTATTTAAAATTTTATTTTCTCAAAATTTAGATAAATTTGTTTTAGATAATATATGAATTTAATTGTTCTCATTGTATTTATTTTTTAAAAAATAATTGAAATTTATTTATCATAATAATTCTATTTTTTAATAATTTGTTTTGTATAATATTCTAATAAATTCATAAATAAAATAAAATAATTATGATCGGTAATTTATTTTTAAGTTATTTAAAAAAATAAATATTATAGGAAAAATCATCCTAATTATGCATGTTAAATTCATATATTATCTAAAATAAATAAATTTGTATCTAAATTTTGAGAAAATTAATCTTTAAATAAAAAAATTATCTTATCTACCCCAATTTTTTTTAAAAAATCTATCTTTTGATTTATTCAATATTTATATAATATGTGTATAGCGTTCTAATGAATTTAAGGTAAAAAACAAAATAAAAATAAAATAAATTTATAAAAAATAAATATTAAATTATTTTGATAAATAATTTATTTCTTAAGTTACTTAAAAAAAAGAAAGATATAATATCATTAAAAATAATCTTCATTATAAATGTTAAATTTAGATATTATTTATAAAAAAATAATTTTTATTTAATGAGTAAATTAATTTTTGAATGAAAATAATTATCCTATTTAACCAAAAAAATTAAAAAAAATAATCAATCTTTTATTTTATCTAAATTTTAAAATACACAAAAAGTCAATTTTCATGTTTTCAATAAGGGGTTGATTTTAAAATTTCAAAATAAATGTGAGTAAAAGTGAAAGTGTATTAGGTTGAGACGCTAAGTTGGGAAGGTAGATAACGGGGTTGGTAGGATAGATATCAATCATTACCACAACAGTTAGAAAAAAATACTTACTTTTCATGTTTTGGATAATGTAGGGGATTCGTTTGAACATTTTAAAATGTAGGGAATTGTTGTGGTGATTTTTGAATTTCACATGAACATACAAAATACAAGCTTGAAGGCATGTCACGAAATTAAAGTGTTTCCAAACTGGAATGACTCATGAGATCAAACTTCTAATCAGGCTATGTATGCTATTTCATTCCTTTGACAGTTCCCCAAAATCAAAGTAGAAAATGTCATATAAATGGAAATATTGCAGGAACTGAATGCTGAAGAAAAATGTTATATTACCTTAGGAAGGAATGAAATAACATGATGCTGAAAATTGACATACTTGAATGAAACTTGGAAATAGAATGTTGGAATTTTTGAAGCAAACATTGGATTTCACTATGAAAATAATATTATGCTGGAAAATTAATAGAAACTTGGCTAAAATTAGGAAATAAAATGTTGAAACTAATGAAAGCTTATTGAAAAGCTAGGATTTGCTGAAGTATATTAACATTGAGTCAATTGATTTGTTGATTTGTTGATTTGTTGATTGTTTTATTGGTTGGTCCCTTGTTGATTTCTACTCCTCCCTTTTATAGAGGTCTTGACTTGTTACCTAAGTCTTCATTTTCTCCACTCTCTCCACTTCTTGAAGATATTGCCCATGTTTTCCATTAAGGAAGTTTGTTCCTTGAGAATTCATCCACGTCTCCATTAGGGAGTCTTGTTCCTCAAGGAAATCTCCCACGACTCTATTAGGGAGTCTTGTTCCTCAAGGAAATTCCACGTCTACAAATAATTGCCCCACATCTCTGCCACTTTTGATAAAGTTTTGTTTGACTTCCAAATTTTTAAAAATTTTCAAAAATATCCTTAGACTTTTTCTATGGGCTTGTTCAAATGAATCTGGGCTCTTTTTATCTAGACTTTAATTCATGGATTTGGGCTTAGGCCTAACTCAATACTAGATCAAGCCAAATTTTAATTTAGGTGCAAACAATTACCCCTCACATACATTGTGGCCCAAGGCCCATATTGTATGTATTAAAGCCCCCCAAAACAATATTTTCTTAAGCTTATCTCTGATCATGAGACCCAAAGTTCAGTTATCAGCCCATGATGTGGAGTTCCAATTGTAAAAACGAGCCAAGTCGGATCGAATGAGAAGGCATCTATTGATTCCCAAGAGAAAGTTCCCGTCATTCTCAAGTTAAAACCTCCCACCTTCATCCTTCCTTCACCAAAGAATATTGTACCACCAAAGAATAATCATCAGCCAAGCTACCCAGGACCATCATCTTTCCTTCCCAAAAAGAATCTATTTTCACTTTCCAAAACAACCCCTTTTGGTTTGGAGAAAGGAAAAATCCCTTTTGATTTGAAAAAATAAAAAAATTTCACCATTTCTCCTTCAACTTCCTTCTCTATTCACATCGTCAACGTTGCTGCCACCAACGACACTGTTGCCTGATGAGTATCTCAAATACTCATTTTATCCTTATGTTTTATTTAGATTTTTAGTATTTTTTTATGTTAAATAAGTGTCTTAATGCTCTAAATATTCATCTTTATGATTATGTTAACCATTTGATGGAATTACGAGAAAATGAGCGAAAAATGAAGGAAAATTAGCAAATTACACGTGCAACAACAGCTACTGTTTTTGATGTTTTTAGCTTCAAGATGATCCCAAATGGCTACAATATTTATATGGATGGATATGTGACTTCCCAAAATTTCGAAAGAGACTTATTCACTCAATTTGGACTTGGAAGTTGAAAGAAGGAGAGAAGAGAGCTTAAAAGTGACCGATTAGAGGATTTTGTAAATTTAGTCTGCATAATCATTTCTAAAGTGTTCTTTCTAGCCATATCTAGATTCTAAAATTCAAGAGCTTCCAATGGTACCAATATTGTGTAATTTAGAGTCCGAACGAGAAAGTTATGCTCACGACGAAGGCAAAGTTCTTCACAACGAATGGGTTCATTGCAATGAAGGCACCTTCATTACGACGAATCAGAAAGGCCACATTGACGGAGATACGGGTTTGTCGCGATGAAGCATAGGGCCCAATAGTAGAAATAGCCTGATTTTGACCTAATTTGAGAGGGCTTATAAAATGAGAGCAATGGAGGTTAGTTTTTTGCGATAGGAGACGAGATCGAGAGTCCCCGACCGGAACGCCGCACTTTTAAAAGAGAAAACCCCTCCTAGGTTTCTCCCTGTTTCGACTTTGGGACCGTAGAGGAGGCTCGTAGTTGTTCTTCAAGATTTAGGAGAAGAACTCTGGGATTCGAGGAAGAAGACCAAGGACTCATCGCCATCATTAATTTTTCTTCTCTTTTTCTCATGCTTTATCCTAATTTTTTGTTATACCAAACCTCTAATATGCCATACTTAATCTAGAGTTTACATTGCTGATTGTGGTTTGAAATACTTAGGCGCCAAGCAGTTCAAGATGTGCCCAAACGTCGATTAAAAGCTGCCCAAGATTAAGGAGAAGCCTTAAATGGTATCCCCAAATGCAGTTCGAAACAAGGGCCCAACTCGCCCTTTAAAAGACTAAGAGCTCCAAGGAACTGTGATAGGAAAAACACCCAATCTCCCATAAATCGTGAAAAGTAGGATATTTCTAATTATCGCCCATCAATTATCCCTTATTAATCTGCTTACTATAAGGAAAGAATATCTTCACCCAATCTGGGAGGAATATCGTGTATCAACCTCCAACAAGGAAAGATACTTATTATGCGGTCATCATCCAACTAGGAAAGTTATCATGATCATCCATTATAATATCGCCACCCCATCTAAGGAAAGGTACGCAGACATATGACAAACTTTCCCTGCAGCTGATCTTTCTTTCACCTAAAGAACTAACTTAAGCATTGAAAGGCAACCATCCACAGCCCCCCCTCACGATCCTTTTTGTTTCTTGTTTTTGGTAGTAGAGCCCAACGTCTGTAAACAACGGACCGCCTACACTAAGCACGCCTAGCCAGTTCCGCTGAAAAAGCATCACCGCCACTGCTCATGAATGACGCCTTACAAATAAAGTTGACCTCTCAGAGACTGGTGGTATCAACTCGGAACACAAGCAGGAGCCATGCCAATCCTCCAAGGATGCAAGACCAGCTAGGCGATGTGGACAACCGACCTCTCGGAGGCACGCTAGAAACTGTGCAGGTCAACATGGACGAGGTAGAGGCGCTCCGCATCACCAACCAACACTTGCTAAAAGAATTGGAGCAACTCACCAGGCAAATACAACGCCCCCAGATACGAGAATCGGGAAAGGCTAAAAACTCGTTACCCGAGAAGAGCAAACACCTCTGAGATTCCTCGTCGGTAGCTTCTGATAGAGAAGGAGAAAACTAGCCACACCCAGGAGCATGATCCTACCAACCCCCCTGAGAGGACCACAATGAGGGAGTAGACAAGGCAGAATAACAGCGATTTGCCCATCTCTTTATCAACAAGAGACAGAGGGAGGGGCTGGGAGTAAGAGGTTCGTGGACATCCAAGAAGAAATCACCACACGAAGGAAGGGTGAAAGGGCCGAGCTCCAGCCCATGGACGCCCGGTACACAAACCTAATCCCTATTCACAAATGGTGTCGCACTTCCTTCCGACAAAGTTTAGAATGCCGCAGATCGAGACGTTCAACCCGAACAAAGACCCCATGTAATTCTCACCTCAATACATACAAAAATCGATGGAACCGCATGGATATTGGGGACCTCAGACGACAGCAAGAGCCTTCACATCACACCAAAGGGTCGAGCATTTCATTCGGCTTAACGCACTCGCCGGCCTTCCATCTCATTGTTCATAAAGCTTTCATCGCATTCGCCTCCCACTTATCTGAAAGCAAGGATCGACAGAAGTCGAAGCATCACCTTCTCGACCATAAAAACGTAGCTCATAGGAAAGCCTGAGGTCGTATGTTCAGAGGTTTAACGCGGAGTCACTGAAGGTAGATATTCTCGACGAGAAGTTCCACACGCTTTCATCGTGGTCAGTACAATAAAGACCCAATGTTCTCTATCTCAAATAACCCTCAGGCCATCATGGCCGAGGTCCTCTCCAAAACGTTAAGTATATCAACCCGTGAAGAAGCCCCCATTCACAAAGAAGCTCTTTCTACTTAGCAAGGAAAAAAGTGGGCGACAAAAAAAGAGAACAAAGCCCCAAGAGAAAGGTACTGTACGATTCCCATGAGGAGCAAAAGAAACAAAGAGAGCGGTCCACACAAGACAAGGGAAGGTCGTGGATCGCATGGGACCACCTCTCTCGAGCCGGCACACGATATTCACCTCTGCACACACCCCTTTCGACGCCCCCGTGTCGTAGGTCCCAGCGGCGCAATATGAAAGGCTTCGAGGTGGCCATCCCAATGAATTCAGACTCGCGAACCGTGAGTTCCACAGGTCATGGGACACCGAATCCATGACTTATCCAGCCTAAGAAAGGATCGAATACCTGATCTCGACGCTAAAAGATCTCTACCGCTACATGGCCTTAGAAGGTCAGGAACGAGTCCAGCCACCACCACCTCGTCAGCCAACCCAGTTTAGCATCAGCCGCCTTAGGAGAAATCCATGTAATCTTCGGAGGGCTCATGGTGAGACCTGAGAGTCTGTCACCTGTGAAGGCCCACTCACAAGCAAAGATCAAATCGGGGGAAACCTTAGAAGTACAAATAGTATCCAAACTTCCTAGGCTAGATACTACCATAACCTTTTCAAACTTCGACATGAAAGGCTGTCAACATCCCCATGACGTCCCACTTGTGATAAAAGCCATAGTAGCTAATAAAATGATCCACAGGGTCCTTGTCGACAACGGAAGCTCGGCCGACATCATCTTATCAACTTTTGAAAAAATGGGCATTGGAAGGGAGAAGCTAGAGCCCCGAGTCCAACGCACACCTACGTGGGTTCTCGGGGAGAAAATTACTACAGGGTCGAATACGGTAGTGCTTTCACTGGAGACCCCTGCATGCCGAGCTAACAACGGTGAGATTTCTCATAGTAGACACCCCATCGGCCTACAACATGTTACTAGGTAGGCCTACTCTCAGCTCCATAGGGTCGTTCCTTAAACATCACATGGTCATCAAATTTCAGCGCCAAATGGACTAGGAATGGTCGGAAACAGTATGGCTAAGGGAATGTTATTCAGCATCAATGAAGCAAAACACGGTCGACAACATCTACATGGACGAGCTGGGCGTCTCTTGAGACAAAGTGGCTCAACCCGACCTGATGCCTTCGGAAAATTAGAGCACAGTACAACTACGTGACGGTGGAACACCTCGTCTACATAGGGTATAAACTAGCGGAAGGCATCAAAAGCCCTCTCATATGTTTTCTAGAGCAGAACATGGAGGTATTCTCCTGGAAATAAGGTATGGGCGGGGTTGACAGGCGGTGATTACAGAATTTGAGCGATCAATCCTCCTTTTAGGGTGGAGTCAAACAAAGAAGAGTTTTGCCCTAGAAAGACAGAAGGTGATTAATGAAGAGGCCAGTAAGCTCCTCAAAGCAAAGGCAATCAGAGAAGTAGAGTACCCTGAATGGTTGGATAACGTTGTTCTCGTCAAAAAAGCAAATGGCAAGTGGTGGCTTTGCATCGATTTCATAGACATCAACAAGGCCTACCCAAAGGATAGCTTCCCCGCACCAGTTAATCTCATGGTAAACGTAGTGACCGATCATGAACTCCTCGGCTTCTTTGATGGCCTTCCTATTTGGCTACAACAGTCATTATGGACCCTAGTGACGAAAGTATCATTGTCAGTCAAGGAACCTCTTGTTATTGATATACCCTTGATTTGAAGAATCTGAGAACCACTACCCAGTGGTGAACAGATGTTACAGAAACAAATCGGAGCATCTATGGACGTATATATAGATGACATGCTAGTAAAATCGGTAAAAGCCGAGCTCCACATAACCCATTTAGTCGAGGCGTTCCAGGTCCTGAAAGCTACAATATGGAGTTAAACCGATAAATGCGCTTTGGTCTCTGCAGGGAAGTTCTTGGGTTTATAGTCCAGCGTGAGGAATAGAGGCAAACCCGGATAGATAAAGGTAGTGCCTTGATATCTTTTGCCTCCTACAAACATTAAAGACATTCAACGTGAGGGGAGAGACCATTGCGGCCAGGCAGCCGTATCTAGGGACAGCGACAAATGTCGACCTTTCTTTCAGGTTCTGAAAAAGGCCTTCCAATGGGATGCGCATTGCCAGGAGGCGTTCACGACACTCAAAACCACAGGCTCTCCCCATTCTAGTAAGCCCTTCCGAGGGAGAACTCCTCACTCTCTACTTAGCCATTTCAGACTTTGCAACTAGTGTCGCCCTGGTAAGAGAACGGGACAGGGTGCAACAACCAGTCTACTATTGCAGCCGAGCTTTGAGGGGAGCAGAGGAGAGGTACCCAAAGATGGAAAAGCTTATCCTGGCGTTGGTAACTACATTAAGAAAACTCTGACCTTACTTCCAAGCTCATACCGTTAAAGTCTCAACCGAATATCCGATGAAGCAAATACTTCATAAATCAGAAACCTACGGAAGAAGGCGATAAAGTGGGCTATGAAGTAGTGAATTACCGACATCAGTCGCAATCGAGATAGTTGTAAAAGGGCAGATCTTGGTAGATTCATCATGCAATTCACTCCGGCCACGATCCCAATTTTAATGCAGCGCGAACCTCCCCATCTGGAGATTATCCGTCGGCGAGGCGCTAGCATGAGCGGTATAGAATTGCGATCGACCTCTGCAGGCGTGATATGGGTGCAAAATCGCCCCTCAGTTCGGCTTTCAAGCCTCAATTCTGGTAGAATATGAGGCACATGTAGCTGGACTTAACCTCGCCCACTTCATGGAAGCAGATTAGCTGGAGGTGAGCAGCGACTCTTAACTGGTGGTAAAGCAGATAGAAGACTCCTACGAGGCCAGAGGTGAGAAGATGATCTCATATCTAAAAAAGGTGCAAGAGTTTCTTAAGAAGTTCCTACAAGTTCAGGTCAAACATGTACCAGACGGAATTCCGGCGATGCCTTGGCAAAGTGGCGGCGACCTCACAAGAAAGACACAGGCGGCCCGATGCTGTCGGGCAGCCCGAGAACCCTCAAATAAGTATCAACACGGAGAAGTCTCCTCTATGATGTCGAGCCAGAAATTTGGATGGACCCGTACACGGGATTGCCCGGTGGATGGTACATTGCGAGCAACCGAGGGCGTCAAACTGAGCAAGGTCGGAAAGATTCACCACCCCGTTCATCGGAGACCCTTTATAAACGAGGCTATACGCACACATACTTTTAAGATGCGTAGGGGAAGGAAGGCGCCCGACTACATACTTAGGGAAGTACACGAGGGCATATGTGGCAACCACATCGGAGCTCGGATCTTGGCAGGGAAAACAGTGAGACAAGGGTACTGCGGCCTGATGTAAAGGCGTGGCAGGCGGTTAGAAAATGCAAAGCTTGTCGGGAAGCGTACGAGATCTCTCATATCTCCCATCCCGGAGCCGGTGACGTTAGTTCTGAGCCCACGCCTTTTCTACAATGGGGGCTAGACATATTGGGATCCCTACCCATTGGAAGGGGCCAATGCAAATTTATCATTGTGGTCGTGGACTATTTTACCAAATGGGCTGAAGCTGAACCCTTAGCAACAATCACAGAACAGAAGGTACTCAACTTCGACTGGCGTTCTATAATATGCAGGTTCGGGATCCCGAGGTCCCTCGTGTTTGATAATGGGAAATAATTCGACAATCCTAAGTTCAAGGATTTGCTCTAAGCATGGAATCAAGAACTACTACTCGTCAGGCTCTTAGCGAGTTCAATTGGCAGCGAGAGTCATATAAGGACTCCCAAAAGCGACAACGAAAAATAAGCGGAAGACCTAAAAGGAAAATGGGTAGAGTTCCTCCCCGAGGTATTATGGGCATACAAAACTACGCGTAAGTCAGCAACTCGGGAAACCCCGTTCGCTCTGGCCTTTGGCACCGAAGCAGTAGATCCAGTCGAGGTCGAACTAAAATCACCAAGGATTGAACTGACAAACATCGAACACATCGAGGAGGTCCTTCGCTTAAACCTTGATCTTCTAAAATAAAAACGCGAGCAGGTCCTAAAGCGTATGGAGGACTATCACAAGAAGACAACGAGATATTATGACCAAAGGGTCAAGCCCAGGAGTTACAAGCCAGGCGACACAGTTACAAAACTTACACTTGTGAGAGGACCTCGCACATGGGGAGGATGGGACTAATTAGGAAGGGCCCTACATTGTATCTCCTTAATCCGACTTTGCAGCTTATGAACTCAAACGGAAGAAGAGAAAAACCACGCCCCACTCATGGAGCGAACACCTCAACCCAGTTCTACAATAAGAGCTTCCGGAACTCTTTGTAATAAAGATCCATCGTCTTGATTTGAACAACACTCTCTGTCCATTTTAGGCCCATTTTAATGTTATGATGGGCCAAAAAAATAGAAGATTATAATGATAGATCCAGGAGCTCGGCTCGAAGGGGTCTGGGTGGAAGAAGCGCATGATTCACAAAGATTGTTCTTTATTTCAAGGAGCTACAGTTAAATACAAAATTTCATTACATAGAGGTTGCAACCACTTTAGAGGATTACAAATTCTTTCTTTGCATCTCAAAAATTACAGTTAGCGAAAACCGTTCTTCACACCAGCCAACACCTTGTCAAGGCAAAAACCACAAGAAAGGGAAAAAAAGAAAGAGAGGAAGAGAGAGTGAGAAAAAGAAGGGGAGAGGGAAAGAGAGAAAGAGAAGGAGAAAGAGAAAGAGAAAGAAAAGAAGAAAGAGGAAAGAAAAAACGGAGAAAGTGGTACTTAAAAGTTTTTCTTTGAAGCACACCGCCCCTCCGGATACGTTCCCTAGCATAGTTCCATCATTGGGCATAGCTAGGGAGCAACCTAACCTGAGGAGGAACGGGGAAAAACACAACTCCTACAAGTGGTAGACCATCGGCGCAAACATCGACCCACGATCACCAAATAGACCCCATGCAGTGATGACTAAACCCTGACGCTTCATCATGCGCGGACTCCGACTCTGCCAAAGAAAGGACGAAGGTTGGAAGCATAGCACCACCACATAAGGATCTCTATTTATAAGGAAGCCAGGACGCTTGGGAAGTCGCACAATCCGTCCCAATTCTCCATAGATCCTCATTAAAGCCATGCACGCTTTCCAAGGGAAGGAAGACAAAAGGGTCTTAGCGCGAAACCCCGTGCTTCAGTTTTAAAGCTTAATAGCTTCGAAGGGTCTGCTCAGAACCCGGTAGCTTAGTTCGTGGAGAACAATAAGCTGGGGAGAGATGCTTAGCCGCAGAGCGTGCTTCGATTAAAGCGGGCTTAACATTTCCCGGAGGGTCTTAGCACCCAGGAGCCTAGTAGCTCAGTTTGCAGAGCTTAACAGCTCAGGAGGGTCTTAGCGCTTAGGAGCCCAGTAGCTCAGTTTGCGAACTAGCGGCTCGGGGTCTGGCGCTAGAGCTGATAGCTCGGTTTGCGGGCTTAACGGCTTCGGGAGGGTCTTGCACCCGGGAGCCTGATGGCCGGTTCGCGGGCTTAACGGCTGGGAGGGTCTTAACGCCTAGAAACGATAACTGGAGTTCAGGGCTTAACAGCTCAGGAGGGTCTTAGCGCCTAGGAGCCCAGTAGCCCAGTTTACCGAGCTTAATAGCCCAGGAGGGTCTTAGCGCCTAGGAGCCTAGTAGCTCAGTTTACGGAGCTTAACAGGAGGGTCTTAGCGCCCGGGCCCCGGTAACTCGGTTCGCGGGCAGGCTGAGGGAGGGTCTTAGGCGCTGGGAGCCCGGTAGCTTGGTTCGCGGGCCCAGCAGCTCGGGAGAGTCTTAGCGCCCGGGGGCTGATGGCTCGGTTCGTGGGGCTTGCTTGGCTCGGGGAGGGTCTTAGCGCCTAGGGCCCCGGTAGCTCGGTTTTCGAGCTTAACTTGACTGAAGGGTCTTAGTGCTAGGGCCGAGTAGCTCAATTGTAGAGCAACAGCTTAGGAGGCGAAGAGCCGCAGGCCGTATGGCTCCGGAGCCTAGTAGCTTTAGGTTGTGGAGCATAGCGCTCGAATTGCCAGGCGCTTAGGAGCCGGAGTGGTTCGGATCGTAGGGCGTGGCTGCTCGAGGGAGACCTCGTGGCTGGGAACGAGCGGCAATCGGCGAACGAGAAAGGAGCGAAATTAATCGATGAATCTTGGTATATCAACAAAGAGTCAGATCGAAGCAATACAAAAACCAGACTAGCGCAAGATACGGCAAGGTTAAAAAAAAAAAAAAAAAGTCTAGACGATTGACGTCGAGCTGACTTGCGAGGTAAGAGGGTTAAAGGCGAGGCCCGTTAGGCGAGCGAAGGGCTAACCTTGAGAGGAACCGAGATCGTACACGAGAGCACAATCAGGCCCCGAAAACACCTCGCCCTTACATCAACCGCAGAACCAAAGCGGATCCTTCCAACCTCCCCATCGAAAAGTCGGATGTTGAACTCTAGGCCTGGGAAAGCCCGGAAGCCCGATGTTGAAAGGCAGCCACCCTGAAGCCCATAGGGTGTGCCCTCGCTTTAAGCCCGCGATCACTCTCGCCTCCGACTAGCCAAAGCCTCCCGCCGCAAGGTCCATCCGAAAGCCCGCCGAGCTCCTCCTCGTCAAGCTGCCCACGTAGTTACCCGCCCTGGGTCTTGGCGGGCTCGCCTGCTACCATCTCTGGGTCCACGTTTCAGGCCCTTTAACGGCCCGCAACTCCCTCCGGGCAACCGCCGTGATCTCATCTTCTGACCTTCGCCCTTCCGTGCCTCCTTTTCTTTATCCTCGCCCGCCTCTTTGCCGCTTTATCATACGTCAGTCGATCGTTTTCACGTAGTTCCCAGTCAAGTCCCTTATCCGGGTCAAGACCCCACCTCCCGAGGTCGTGGAAGCAACCTTAGCCTTGTAAGACTGGCCGCCTCGCAAAGCCCCCTAAGGCCGGGCCCTCCTCTGCCTCGCATAAGAGCCACCAGAAACACTGACGTGCACAGAGGCGTCCCCCCGAAGCAAAGAGCCGAGCCCCTCCTACGGAGGTGGCATCCACCTCTCTGAGGCCGAGTCACAGGATGGGAGGAAACAAAATTCTAGCAAATGAGCTCCGCATGAGAAAGGAGAGAGTCCTCATCCCCTGCAGCTTCAAAGCGATCACGATTCCTCGTCACCTCATCCGACATTGCAGGAGGGGGCGCGATGCCCCTCAACATGGGACTCCAGACCGAAATAGGAAGAACCTCCAAGGGGGGCTCAATCGCCCTCCCTAAAGAGTCTCCAGCCCCGACAACGGATGAAGGCGAGGAAGGGGCTCCCACCTTTAGGATTCACCGAGCAGTGGGCAACGTCAAGGAGCCTGTGAGGTTTCATCTCACGCTGCTCTTCTCACAAGACTCTAAAGGACCGAAGCTCTCCCCGTGTATGCTTTGCGATAAGGGGCTCCGAAACAGAAGGTGAGGAAGACCTGGAGACAGGAGGCTTCATGACGGAGAGAGGAGGAAGATCCTGTGAAAGAAGTCGGCAGCCCTCGTGACCAGACGGTCCAGAATATCCGACCTAACGAGTTCTGGACAGCACACCTGGCGCACTCACCAAATTTCCTTCAACACCTCCGGGTCCTCAGATCCAGATCCGGCCGAGCACCGAAGCATGCGATCAAAAGCAATGTCGAAATATCCCAAGGACCTTTGAAACCAGACAAACCAGAGCAAAGGAGAGCTCCACGTAGGTTCTCGGGGTACCAGACTAGAAACGCCTTAAGTGTGTCTTCCTCGATCACAGGATTGTAATTCCAATGACGGCCAACGTTGAAATAATGTCTCTTCCAATACTTCTTAGCGGCGATGGAAGGTTCGAAATAATCAACTTGGTAATCGAGTGCTTGAGAAATAAAGTAAAGCCTCTCAACGACCTCCTTTACACCGCAAGCCCTAAGAGCAGTGGCAATATCGGGAACACCTGTGCCCTCCGGGTCCTTAAAAACGACTCAACCCACCAACACCCCGTGGCTAGGGAAAGCCGGGCAGACATTGAAATGTTGTAGAACCCTTTTTATAAAAGGATGCAAAGGAAGCTGAGGTCATTCTCTTAACGCCACCCTCAAAAGCACACCATCTTCGCACTCGACGACGTAGGGTGGTCGCATGTAAGGGCACCAAACCCGATCCCAAACGAGGGGCCCGCTACTGGTCGCAAAGATCTCACCAGATAAAGGTTCAATCTTAATCGGGGCCTAAACACCACGACCTTAGCATTCTGTATGGCAGCCCTCAAATATTCAAAGCTTCTAGGATATCGAATTTCATTAATTTTGCCCTTGTCCTTATCTAAGGGGAAAGGAGGCTCCCCCGGAGCAACCCGGTGAACCACCATTGTCTAAATCACGACTCCCGCCGCCGCCTTGAACTAGACGCCGGATGTGATTACCCCTGCGCTGAAAATGTAGGAGCGACCAGACCCATGGAGGTACAAAAGTGTGGCTAAGTGGGCAAAAAGGTGAAATCAAGAAAATGCAGAACCCCAACTGAGCACGCCCTAGAGCCTCGCAAGACTTTGAAACCAAAAAGAAAAAGGAGAAGAAAAGAAGTACCAAGGCCAGAAATAAGACGAGGGACACCAGCCCCAAGCGAGATATCAAGGACCAGCAGTCCTGAACAATAGTCAAACAAAATTCAAGAAAAAAAAAGAAAGCACAAACTTGCAGAGGCAAAAAAGCTTCAAGAACAGGGGAACAAAGTGCAAACGGTCAGGAAACGTTTTTAATGAAGCTAAGAGCCACAACCGAAATAAACGCAAAAATCAAGAAGCCATCATTATCACAAGACGTTGGATGGAGACAAAGCCCTAATCAAACCCTTCCTGAGTAGCCACGTGGGTATCACACCTGATCCGATAAGCGATATAGCCCTTGCCTACGCTTGCTTTAGTCAAAGGTTGGGGGCAACTGATGGGGTTTGAAATAATAGCAGGCCCAACACGCAGCCCAAATTTCGTGGATTGGGCGAGCCTAGTACTAGCACAGGTCCTTAATGGTATCCCCAAATGTGCCCGAAACAAGGACCCAATTCAGTTCCTTTAAAAGACTAGTAAGCCTATAACTCGACAGGAAAACACCCAATCTCCACCAATCAGGAAAGTAGGATATTTCCTAATTATCGCCCATCAATTATCCCTTATTAATCGATTTACGATGAGGAAAGAAAATCTCCCACCCAATGGGAGGAATATTGTATCATCCTTCAACAAGGAAAGATACTATTCTGTGTCATCCAAATTGGTGAAAGCTTATCGCGATCATCCATTATAAATACCGTGCCACCCCATCTGGGAAAGGGTACGCAGTACATATGCACAAAACTTCATTCCTATGTTGATCTTCTTCAAATTTAAAGAGCTCACTAGGCACTGAGAGGCAAACTAAGTAGCCCCCATCGATCCTTTTTGTTTTGTTTTTGTAGAGGAGCTCAACGTCTTAAACAAATGACCGACTCTAGCAATTCAAGCATGCTCTGCAAACGGGCTCCACCGAAAAGACCACCGCTGTATATTGAACATGAGGCTGAGATCTATTTATTAATTTTCCTTTTCTATCATTTCATTCCATGATCGCAATTTATCGATTCACGCCTGGGCTTATTTTACATATTTATTTCTAGCTAATCCTCAATATGAGAGTGGTTCCTTGCAAGATCCGAGAAGTACAAGGAATTAGACATTGGGATAATCAACCCACTCAGCCTGCAGCCAGAAATTATCTAATTAGGAGGCTTGTGAGATCTAGGTCTTAAAGCATCTCTAATGCTTGAAGGAGCCGAGAAGCAAAAGAAACTCAGATTAGTTGGTAGATTGTTTGACCATGAGAGAGGCTTATAATTTTGCTGAAAAGTCACTTTTGAGAGCTTTTTCAAGAGACAATATGATGAATTGCTTAGATATAATAGGATTGTCAATTCATTCCAACACCCTAATTTCATTATCTCTGGAAACCCTTTCTAGTTGCACATCTCATTTGCTAGATAAACTTTCGTAGTTTAGTTTAAATTATGTTCTAAACCTCATTGATCGCTTGATATTAGAGAAGTATTCCACTTTGTACTTAAGATCCCCATTTTCCCCTATGGATCAATCTCTCGTATTATTTCAGATTAATCGGGACATTTGACAAACCGTATACTTGCACAAATAAGCTTCATTTTGCTATTTTTCAGATAATCTTAATACGCATCACGAATACGCCTACTGCTTCTTGTGTGTCAAAGCAGTGGAAATTGTGGTGGTTTATGCTAATATCAATACTGCGCTTCTGATACTTTGTAAACATTTTTTATTTAGTCCTGTTTTATTTTTTGTTTCTATTTTACTGTGAATTTTCGTTGTTTTTGTTTTGTAGGTTCAAATCACAATGGATCCTATCATCGAGTTGACAAATCAAATAGCTCTCTTTAGTCAACAACTAAGAATAAGGCAATTGGCCAATGAGCATCAAGGAAGAGTAACAACTCAAGTGAGGAGTCAAGTATGGCAACCATATGCATAAATGGATTATGCTCAATATGGAGGTACCCTATACTTGAGCAATCATAATTTAGGATGGAGCCATCACCCAAACACCTCATGGAACACAAGCTACACCACTCTTCATATTCCACAAGTCCAAAGATCAAAGTCTAGAAGAAAAATGGCACAATTGGAAAGAGTTCTGAATTGGTCATGGAAAATGCCGAATTTAATAGATCATACTAAACATTCTCAAGTGTCAATCGTCAGGTTCTTGATCAGCGAAAGAAAAGTCAACCTCCAAATGGGAGAATGACAAAGTTAGAGGCAACCATGGCTAAATTAGAAAGAGTTCATGCTGAATATGCAACATCTCAAGTTCAACTCATGGAAGTAACAAGGGCTAATATTCAAATTCAGCCTACGCCATTCAAAAGAGTGAAATAAGATATGGCTCCAATGGCCACTTCTTGTACTTAACTTACATTTGAGAAAAAAACAACCTAAACAAGAGGAGAGTAGGAGTATGCAAGAACTAGTGGCCAAATATATGAAGGAACAAGAGAATATATTACAATGTCCTTTCAAGGACAACATGAGAGCTTGCCATCCAATTTTGAGGTATCTAAAGTTGAAGAAAACTTGAGCTATAATGAAGAAATCACCTCAAGAGGTAATGAAGAACTTGATAAATTTCAGTTAGTGGAAAATGATGCACAAATTTTGGAAACCTTAGTTGTGAAGGAAGATGAGCCAACTTCTCTGGAATCACATGAAAAGATAAAAGATGAAGTTGTAAAGACTATTCTGGCAAATTTTGGAAACCTTAGTTGTGAAGGAAGATCAGGCAACTTCTTTGGAATCACATGAAAAGATAAAAGATGAAGTTGTAAAGACTATTCTAGAGATGGCTCCATGGGGTGAGACGCATGAAGAGTCAAAAAATGAGAAGATGACCCCTATTCCCAAGGCAGAGGAGTGTACTATTTAGTTGTTTAAGGAAATGAACATTCATTGTGATACAACAAATAAATAAATAAATAACAAATCTAAAATAAAATAATGATCTTGAAGACTATGTGCTCAAGTTGTTTACTATACAATTATTCTCTAGAGAAGGATGGAGGAGCACCCATCATGATTCTTAGAGCAGATGGAGGAAAGAATTACCAACATATCCGTGAAGGTAGGAGCAAAGTCACTCTAGAAAACGGAGTGTTCTTGGGAGACAACCTAGGTTTAATAAGTTTACTTTCCCTTTTTCATTTCTTAAGTTAGTTTGTTTGTTTTTGAATAAATCTATGTTTTATTTTGTTTTTCCTTGTTTTAGTTTGGGATTCCAGGTTTTTGGAGATTCAAAGATGGTTTTGGAAGCTAAAAATGTTGAAATCTTGAAATTCAATACCTGGAGGGCTTAAAGAAACCAAAGAGAAACCATATTCAAATATTTCTCAATAATCTATATTCAATACCTCCAAACACTTTGCCTCCAAAGCAAATATACCTATTGTGAAAGAACTCTGAGACTTGATCAACCTTTTATGTGAGTACATTATCCATTCTGCTTTTGTTTCACATTATATTAAATTGCTTAATCAAGGTTTTTCAGGTCATGGTGAATTCAAGAACTGAAAACCAATGCTGTATCTCTTACATGTTTTTTCAGATGTGCTTTCTCTCTGCTCATGTCCACTATTATTGAGTCAGATCCTCTGCATTAGTAAGCCATTTTTGAACAATAAAAACATTTTGAAAAATTATGCTAAAGTGGATTGACCCTAGGATTTGAATGATCCGAACAAATGAGGTTTGGTATGGGTGACTTAGCTTAGTCACCCCTCAGGCTTCAAGAAGTTGTTTCTCAATGAATCTATTACACACACAATTTCTGTCTTCCTCAGAGTACCTCAACCCACCCTATGCCTGAATTCAAATAACTGGGGATTCAACTCACTAAGTAATGGGACACTTAATCAAAAGAGGATTGCCATTAAGCCCCAACCAAAAAGAGAAAAATGCAAACAATAGAAAAAGTGAAAAGAAAGATAAAAAGAAAATATAGTGAGAATGTCAAAAAAGAGTATGTGAATAAGAATAAGGGATCATCCGATCAAATCTCGAGCACATTCCGAGGGGCTGGTTCAAAGCTTCCATAATGCCCTAAGCCAAACCTGGCTATGAGTCACTATCAAATCGCCCAGCAGCATGGGACAGTAAGATAGATCCCCACAACCTTGTAGCCTTTGAGTTTATTGAGCGTTCGGCGAAAGCTTTGAAGTGGAATTTAATGTCCGTGCCCTTAACTAATCGTGTGTCACTAATGGATCTCATATGTGAACACTCATCTTAAAACTTCTGCATTGGTTTTCTTTTATTTTTAGGTATTTAGCAAACAGTGGGCCTTGGCTTGAATAAAAAGGGTGCGTTTATCCTTTCTTAGTTAGCTTCTTCCAAATACAGTGAGCTGAGCTTTAAGTTTAGGGGCAGATTTTCAGACCTTGTTATACAATGGAGATCATGCTATAACCTACACCTCTCTAGATTCCTTGGGAAAGGTAACATTATGACTTAAGGGTCGGGTTTGCTTGCCTACCTTGTTTTGCTTTCCATGTTCCTTAGAGAGTTTAATGTACATGATCCCTTAAATTTTGGTTGAAAAGGCTAATATCGCTTAAATTATGTTCCATATTGATCTCCATTTGCATCATGTTATCATATTCATCTCATTCTTGTTAGTTCATGTCATTTTCAATTTTGTTTTGTTTTGAGTTAGTCTCTGCTCAGACAAGAAAGAATTCAAATTGGGGTGTGCCAAAACTTGATAGGCATATTTCATAAATAGGCACTAAGATCTGTTAACTCTCTGCACTGCCAAAAACTTGATAAGCTTTTGGCTTAGCACCAAAGACTTGTTAGTCCCTCAACAAATGGTTTCAAAACTGATGAAGTTATCTTGATGGCTAAGATTATGCAAAAAAATATGAAATGAGCACTTATTTGCGAAGTATACGTCATTAACCAATATAGGTATAAACGCATAAAAGATCAATCCATAGGGAAAATATGGATGCCAAGTACCAAAAATTAGAATACTTCTAATAGATCCAACGTCAATAAGGGTTTAAAACATAATTTCAATCTAAACTACTTAAAATTTCATCTTAACATATGAGATGTGAAACTAAGGGGTTTCTAAGAGATAATGAAATTCTGTGTGGTATTTGGTGCAATCAAAACCTATTATATCTGTTTCAAATTTATCCATAGTTCTGAAAAGCTTCGTGCGCGACTCTTGCCTAGTTTAATTATAAGTCTCACTTAAGGTCAAATAATCTACCAACTAATACTAGGTTTCTCGCTTCTCAGCTCAACCCCAAGCATTAGAGATGCTTTAAGACCCAAGAATCTCACATGCCTCCTAATTACAAATAATTTCTACACTACCAAAGTTAATTAGTTGATTCACCTATGTCTAATTCCTTACTCCTTTCTTAGATCTTGCAAGGAACTACTCATCATATTGAGATTAGCTAGAAATTAATATGTAAACAAAATCTAGTATGAATCAATAGAGGTGAGAATCACAAATAGACATAGAAAAGGGAAAACAACAATAGATAGGTTTCACATCTCAATATGGCAACCCTCAAAACCCTAGATTAAGAAATTAAAATGATATTAGAGGTTTGGTATAACACAAAATTTAGGATAAACACGGAGAAAGTAAGAAACCTAATGATGAAAGTTGATGAGTCCTCGGTCTTCTTCCCTCCGAAATCCTCAAGCCTTTCCCAAATCTTGAAGAACAACTACCAAGCCTCCTCTCTTGTCCCAAAATCAAGAACAAGAGCGGAGAAACCTTAAGGAGGGTTTTCTCCCTTTCAAAGTGCGAATCACTAGTAGGGAATCTCTCGATCTCACCCTCCTCACAAAAACCAACCTCCATTGCTCTCCTTTTATAAGCCCTCTCCAATGAGGTCAAATAGGGCTATTTATCAGTCTCGACAATTCGTCCGAGATGAACCACATTCCTCATCGTGGCCTCAGTTTCGTCTTAATGTAGAAAGACCTATATGTTCTGCGACAAACTTTACCTTTGTTGCGATGAACATAACTTTCTCGCTCGACTCTAAATCTTTTAAAGCAATCTTGGTACCGCTGGAAAGCTCTTGAAGTTTAGAATCTAGATATGTAATAGAAATACTTTGACATGATGATACAGACTGAATTTACAAATTCCAAACTGGTCACTTTTGAGCTCTTTCTTATTCCTTCACACCAAGAGTCGCACTCATCATTTGAAGTCCAAATTGATAATAAGGTCTCTTGAAGTTTGAAAGTCACTCATCCATAAATATAAATGTTGTGAATATTTGGGATCATCTTAGTTAAAACATCAAACACAGTAAAGTTTCGCTACATATGTAATTTAATTGATTTTTTCCTTTTCGCTCATTTTCTCATTCACTAAATACTTAACTTAACTATAAAGGATGAACATTCAGAGTATTAGGACAATGAGTTAGGATAAATAAGAGTATTTAAATACCATCATTTGGCGCTCCTCCACTCAGATTAATCATGCCTAATTACTGATAGAAAAGTTGTTCCTCCCATCCTCCGTAATGATCAGATCATTTGTACTCGTCCACACCACCGTTGCTCGGTCAAAACCGCCATTGTTGTCACCGATCAGCCACTACCGCCTTGTTCTTCCAAACATGTTTCTTTATGGTGAACCCCACAAAGGTCCCCGCTATTCCTCTACAGACGATGCCACTCTTCTCCTCGCAAGAACACAGAATGCAATTTCATTGATCAAAGATTGTGAAACTTTTCCAAGGATTTTCGATGTGGTTCGATATTACTAACTTATTTCGCTGAGAATATTTTGGGTGAAATTTCCTTCCTTGATGCAAAAATGAAACTTTCGATGTCATTCAAAAACTTTTCCGATTAAAATTTTTCAACAATAATCTTGAATGCAATATCGAAAAGAATCCTAGTGTTGTTAAGCTTATTTAAACATTTTTTGTGCACTTTAGAAATAATTCATAATTTCACACCTTCGAAAAAAATTTTTAAAGTTTATTAAATTTTCAAAATTTTTGGTATGGAATCTAAAACATCTTGTATGCACTCTTGAAAATATTTCTAACCATTCTACTATTTCTGATTGTAAAATTTGAAACCAATCATGTAAATGCACCTCTTGAAAATTCTTCAAATCCGTTGCTATTTTGGACACATTTCATGATGTAGATTTTAAAATAATCAATGAACTTTCAAAATTCTTTCCTGTCGTTTGGTCTTCGAAACATTTTTTATGAGGTGCAGACTTTGAAAGTATGAATGCACTTTTGAAAAAATTATTTTGAAGCTGTTCAGCACTTTTGACCATTTTTTGAGATGTAGACTTCGAAAATATGAATGCACTTTCAAAAAAAATTCTTTTGAAGTTATTCGGCTATTTCAAATTTTCATATATTTGAACACTTTCTAACATCCTGTTATGACCTCACCAACTTGTTTTCAAAAATAAATTGTAGGTCATCACGCCAAAGAGTTTCTCATTCGTCCGTCGCTAACACAAAATTTAAAGGTAGCTCTACAGTATAGACTTTTTCCCATGTTGAACATTTTAATTTTGTAGCTTTTGAGATTTTACACTAATACAGCTAATCTAACTTTCGATTTGCTCTTCTTAGAACTCTGCATGGCTAATGGCTTCAACTGATCTCATCTTAATATGTAACCAATTATGTTCTCATCCTTTCCTTGTTCCAATAAGTTTGACATTATTTTCTTGTGAATGCTCTCCCTCCTTGCTTAAGTAAGGTTTCCAGACATCTTCTTGGAAAAAGCATCTCTTCTCCACCCACTTCCTTCACTGAGGTTCAACATCCAATCCGCTCTCGGGAAGAAGGCGCCCAAAAGAACCTAGCTAAATCATGGCTATACTAAATGAATGAAGTATATTGGTTAATAGGTTGTCCCCACATTTTAAAGTTAATCATGATAGAGAAAGAATATTGGGGATTGAGCATTTGAATGTTATTAATTGGCCAATACTCTATAAAGTTATGACACAAGTATATACTAAGATGCAAATCGTGTCTCTTTTAGGATGTCTCATGTTTGAAATGATATTTAAATGCTAGGTTTCAAACAAAAAGTGGCCATAGATGAACATATTTGGTGCTGACTCAACAGGAGTTGATTTCAAGGTGAGGTTTGCTAGTTAAATATAGATCCCAAGTATGCCTGAATTTTCATAGTTTGTATGTCATATCGCTATATAGGATAAAACCCAGGAGACTTGTTTATTCTAACTTACTGCTAGTGGGACTCAAATCTTCAAAGAACTCTTTTCACACTTTACAGCTTTACACTTCGCTCAACCCATCACCATAGCAAACCCAAAGAGTCCAAACAGAAAAGCCTACCTCGCAGACCTTACAGCAAATCATCTAGATTGAAACCATCCTGTTCAATCTTGAGACCACTATAATCGCAGTAAATGACTGCACTATATCAGAGAGAACCTGAGTATACAAATTCCTGCTGACTTTAGCCTGCACCCTCACTGTGGCACTAATCAAATTGAAGGCCGCTGTCTTACAAGCCAAACTACTAATGGTGTTAAAACGTGATCCACATCACAAGTGAAGGTAACCTTTTTTAATTTTCAAACCCACAAAGAACGCCACAAGACTTGATAAGAACAGACTGCTTTTTCATTCAATATTTTTTTAATTTATTTTGAAGAAGTATTTTGACCTTTGCAAGCTCAGAGTTGCCTTTTGTTGTCTCTAAATTTGCAATGTGTTTATAACAAAGGATAGAGACACACTGGGTGGATTGTATAGGATACACACAACTCACCCGGGCTAGTGAAGTTAGTGTACCAACTCCATACCATGGATCAGTTATACCCGAGAACAACAGAGTCAACTGTGAGTCCCCATGAATCCAAATGCCCATAGAAACCAGAGGGACTACATCTAAATCTCTCTAGAGTTATAGAACCCACCTCGTATCATTCCTCCCACAAGATGTAGCAAAGGAGGCCACTATTTATACCCCTTGCCTCACATATCATGGTATGGAAAATGAAAATCCATTACTCATATTAGGATTTTGAGGAGGTTTGCACCACTCAAGAAGGTATGATGGACATGGATTTAGCTAAAAGCATTTCCATTGACTCTAAAGGACAAGGCCAAGATATGGCTCAACCTATCGAGCCTGTGAACCATTAGAAATCGGGCCGACAAGAAAGGCACTTCAAGAAGTTCTTCGCTCATAACACCACAATTTGAAAAGACAAATTTATACCTTTGCAGCTCGACAGAGAGATTTTACCAAAGGGTGGGAAAGATTTTATGGAAACTATCGGGCACTGGCCCACATCATGGGTTTGATACATTGATGTCGTGAACCACTTCTATGGTGGTATGCTCCCGCCATGAGGAACAACTTTGAAACTATGTGTGGGGAGATTTTCTGAGTAAGCATCCTGATGAAGCCATGGATTTTTTAAATTACATTGAACTTCTAAGGTTGGGATGAGCTCAACCTAGAGAAAGCTTGATAGGATGAGACCACCAATCTAACCTAAGGGGTGGGATGTAGCGCACGCGTAAGAAATAGAGATGAGAGCTAGATTTCAACCCTTGCAAGGAAAGGGAGGAGCTTGAAAGCAAACAGCTCTAAGAGGTGCATGCAGTGACTGAAAATCCTGCACAGTCCAATCCTTGCACCACTTCCAATCCTCGTGCACCCAAGAGACCATGGTCCCATGGCCCCCAAGAAAGGAAGGATTTGATGTCGTAATGTGCAAACACTGTGAGGGACAATACAAGCCACAACAATCCACGTCTATGGTAATACCTACAATTCCACCGAGGAATCACCCCAACCTCTCATGGAGACCCAACCCTGCTTATGTAATACTCCCAGCCAAACTCGCTGTTCCCTCTCACAACCACAACAACCCATCATCCTCTTCCAAAGAGAACGCTTCATATTGAATTTGGAGGTGGTGGGCAACTTGTTGAGGAACAAAAGGAATTAATGCAAGTAACCGCACAAAGGATTGATATTGTAGAAAGTAATAATCGAATAAGAGAATAGATGGGCTTGAGAGCACCTCAACTTAAAATTGACAACCTACGTATTCAATCACCAAGATCAACAAGTTGCTAGAGGTACAAGAAAGAGGGAGGTTTCCCTCCTCAAACACTTCCAATCCTAAGGAATTCATGAAGCAGGTCATCCAACAATTCGAAACTGATGAGGTTAAGGCTATAATTACCTGAGAAGTGGAAAAGAGGTTGACCAGCCTATGCCAAAACCTCGTTGAAAATCCATGCAAGGAGAAGAATTGCAACTGAGATATCTTCCTAAAGGAAGATTCAATGAAATACCGCATACCACCTCCATTTCCACAAGCACTTAGAAGTAAGAAGAAGGCATCTCAACAAGCAGGCATTTTAGAGGTCTTAAGGCAAGTGAAGGGTTAACATACCCTTTGGACATAATCAAACAAGGCTCGCTATGCAAAAATTTTTTGAAAGATCTTTGCAAATCAAGAAGGGATTAGGCATTGAGAAATAGCATTTCTCACCGAACAAGTCGTTGCCATAATCCAAAGCAAATAATCTCACAAATACAAGGATCCAGGATCTCCACAATTTCACTAATATCAGTGGGAATTGCATAGAAAAGTCCTGCTCGATTTAGGAGCCGCTGTGAACCTAATGTCAGATTCAAGATAGCTACATCTAGGTTTAGGTGAACTTAAACCTACTCAACATCACACTATCATTGGCCGATAGATCGCTGAAAATCCCAAGGGATATTGAGGATGTCTTAGTGAAAATATACAAATTCTACTACCCAGTAGATTTTGTAGTGCTTGACACTGAGCCAATTGCAAGTGAACCCAATCATGTACCAATCATCATAGGAAGACCATTTCGCCATACCTAATGCAATAATAAATTAGCTCTTAATGGAGTCATGCAACTTACCTTTGGTAACATGACTCTCGAGTTGAATATCTTTCATTCAACAACAAACATGAGTTGCTAGAAAATGAAAATCATATCAACATGAAGTTGTTTCAATTGGCCAAGCAGCAGAGCAAATGTCCTATGAATCGTATACGCAACCAAACAAGAGATAATAAAAACCCGGTCTTGCCATCAACACCAACTCCGCAGCTTCTCAATTGCTCAATTCAAAAGCCATCGCTGAGGAGCAAATCAACACTGGGGCACCCAACACTATGGAGCCACCAGTTACCAAGTAGGGCTGAGGAGAGATCATTCTCCTCGAATTCTCCTTGAGTAATATTTGAATTGAACTGGTCCGGTGTTTTCAAACCGATCATAGCTCAACAATTTTGTTTTGTCTTAATTTAGTTAATTTTGATAACTTTTGCTATTTTTAGAAAGTTTCCTAAATTAGCGCTTTGTTTTTGTTAGTACTTCATTTATATTATAGTATGTGTATTCAATTCCAATTGTAGATCATATAGTAAATTTTCTAACAATAATTTTTGTTTTATATAATATAATTAATTAATTTTAAAAAAAATATTTTGATTACAGGAAGACTAGCAGGGCCAAATTCGCTAAGTATAGCGAAAATTTGGTACAGAGACCCTTCGGTCGCCCATTGCCGATATAACGTGGAAGGTTTGCCAAAATGCCACTCTATATTTCCTCCTCCTGCAAGCCCCGGGGGCTCTGCCTCGCCGCCACCGCCACCGGCCTGATGGCGCCTGCACGACCGGAGCTACTGGGCCACGTCGCCAGAGCCCCGTGCACCTTAGCCCCGTCAGATTTCGCCCACCGCGCACGAGCCCCGACCAGCCTCTCCACCACGCGCGCACGAGCCCCGTGTTCATACCGGCATGCCGTCGCCCCACTCGAGCCATTTTTTGCCTCGTCGTGTCTCGCCTATTTCCCCGCCGCCAAAGATTCGTCTTTACTCGAGCCTTGCTTGGCTATCCCAGAGCTGGTTTCAATTTCGCAAATGCTGAGCCCTAGCTGTCGTGAGTCTCACTCGCAGGATCTCGCCACCCCTGAGCCCCGCTCTGCATACACAGCGGCAGCCTCGGGGCCACATTTACAAGGAGCCGAGCCCCTTTTCGCATTTTATTTCATTCTCGTATATGGTTCGCATCGAGGTGGAACCCGTCTTCGCCCTGGGTGAGATTCAAGACGCTCAGAGAGGCCCCACCCAAATCCTGGGCCCAGCATCACGCGCCGAGGCCGCACCCGAGGAGCCCCCCGGGATTCCGACGTTATCGCACGGACGGACCCTGCCCCATCACCACTGCGGCCCCGAGAGTTAGGAGGGCCCTACTTTTCCTGCCGGCCCGCACACGGCCCAGCGAAATATCATCCTCTCGCCAGCCGTCACCACACCGCGAGGCGACCCATCACCTCACCGTCACCGCCGAGGATCTCTGAGGCCATCGTTCAGGAACCCCATTCCCCGGGAATGTGCGACTCCACCGCAAAGAGTTCCATCGGGGGAGTCATATTATGACGCCCCGCTACCGAGGTCGAATTTTTATACCGGAGTCTATGAGGTTGATCGAGGAGCATTCACTCTACCTTCATGACCTCTACAGTATTATTATCCGAGAGTGGTCATAGCCTCTACCACTCCATGACATCCAGTAGAGGAGATACCCACATGAGCTTCGGGGCTTTAGTATTGATGACCGCCCTGGTGGTAATTTTAGGAGTGGCCGACATTTCAAGAAGATTTGGCCATGATACCAATCGCGCAATGTTTGAGGGTTACAGAGTGGGCCCACCCACCCCATGGAGATGGTCTCGAAAGACCGGCCAGACGCTACACCGGGTCCA
Organism: Tetrastigma voinierianum; assembly: GCA_016808115.1. NCBI lineage: Eukaryota > Viridiplantae > Streptophyta > Magnoliopsida > Vitales > Vitaceae > Tetrastigma > Tetrastigma voinierianum. The sequence continues at coordinate 552,885 of JAEQBH010000731.1, forward strand.
AGATTTTACCGGAGGCGCCCCGCCTCAGATCGCAGACCACCCATGCATTGGGCCTATTCCTCTGCAAAGATTACGTGCAGAGGAGGGGAGCCATCCTGGAGGCGCTTTACCGGATCTCGAGGAGATTCCTGCCCGGGCCTCCGATTTCACATGGCCTCCGTTGCACCGAGGAGAAGGTCCACCCAAGGACTCCGCACGAGCATGAGAGCATCCCACTACTTATGCCGAGACTCCTCCGCCATGCCGAGCATATGGGATTCTAGGATCAGACTGAGATGAGGGTTCGATGTCCCCCGGTCATGTCACTGAGCTGTACATCATGCCCGTATCTTCCACTTACGACTACGGGACTGGGAGGAGGCATTCGGGGTCGAGGCCGAGGACCTTAAGGCAGATGATATACCTGCCCTCGAGCCCAGATACGCAGAGTCCGGCTCCACGATGTCACCTCCATCCCTCCTCCACAGACCATCAAGAATGCAGAATGATACTCCCACCATCCTATTCAAAGACACCATTCGTCAGTACACCATGTCACCGAGAGAGATACCGGTGTGATGGATGCTATCTCGCTCACTAGCACTACAGCCCTGTGGATCGTAAGGTTGGCCCAAGGCCATTCCATGCCGACACAGATTATGGACCCACCCGGGGTCTTCTCATGTTCGATCGAGATGACCCCACCTACGCCCGCCGGCTCGATGTTCAATAGCAAAGAATGGGGCCTACAGCTCACCTTCACCACCACCACCATAGCAAAGGAGGTGGCATAGGTCTCTTTATGATTTTTGTATAGTTACGCCTTTATCAACCGCTCTACCGATCTGGACATTAGGATATTTATGTATTACCATAGTAGTGTTCGATACTTTCAGATGTTTAGCTTGATATCTGTGTATTAGCCACTTTGGCTATATCAAAAGCTATTCAGTTTATATATATACAGCTTCTTTGTGCCATATCATGTTTTGTGCCTTTACCATGTAAATGTTTTCTTTTCAATTGAACAATTGAATTGGCTACAATCGACAATTGAATTGCTTTATGTCAGAAATCAAGACTGCTTATTACCTCTATGTTAACAAATTCCATGCTTGAACAATTTTTCGCCACTGCAGCCTAAAGATGCTCAACTTGAAATTTCTCCTTATGCTAATTCACCGTGACTCCAGATTATTTCAATAGGTCAGAATTGTTTCGCTTCTTCGCTTGTATACCTACTTTAAGCATGTCGGGCAACCTAGGATAGGTTTGTGTTACTCCATACTAAGACCAATGTTGTCTCTCAAAAAGAAAAAGAAAAGAAAAAGCAAAGAAAAGAAAAAGAAAAGAAGAAAAAGAAAATAAAGTCGTGAAGTTTTGTCATTGAAACCCGAGCACCTGGCCCGAGGGGTGTATGATAAAGCCTTGAAACCCGATGCCCTAAACCCCAATTGGTCAGAGTCATCGATTTAGTGTTTGTTATAATGGGTGGATAGGTATCTAACGATTTGTAGGTGCTTGATTTTCGAAATCATACGGAGTCCGGGGTGAAGCCTGTAGAGTTTGTGGTCAAGTGATCCTTTCGCTCGATGCCCTTAAACCTTAATCGTCGGGAGTCATCAGCTGACCTTCACATAATTCGACTTCGTGAAGTCGAATTTTAAGTATCGCCTTACAATGTAGTCGAATAAAGAAAGAAGAATTATCCTTATCTAGGATGATAAACAGCCTTGGCATGTCGCTAGGTCAGGGAGGAGACAAATTTGCAATTCTACCGTTTAACTGCTATATAAAGAACCATTAGACTTAGGTGGAAATTCAAGTTGAGAATCATGGAACCAAGATCGACCTAGAATTGTTCTCGATGGATTTAGTTCTTTCATATCGCTTACAATTGTGATGTACAATTTTTCAGCTTTAAAAGCAATGTTTATATGTGCATATATCTTTTTGAATCATAAACTTTTGCAAATTACTACATGCATCTCCTCTTTTGTTTTTGCATTGTTATGACTAGCGTTGGGTGTGATTAGTGCCTAAAAAGTGCAATTTTGAACCCTATATTAGATAGGTTTTGAGTGCTTTTGTGCACTAACTGCGTCATTAATGCCAATTGAAGTGTTCAAGTCTTCTAGTACCACTGGTTACTTAGAGGGTATTTTCGCTGTTTTCAGCAGTGTTTACACTCTCGAGTTCGATTTCGAGTCAAATGATGATCCGTTTTAAGATTGATTCCAATGTTCAAATATCAACCAGCCTAAGAATCAATGAGAAAAAACTAAGGCAAAGTGAAGAAAATTCGATGAGAGCTACAGAGTGAAGATTAACAAAGGTGAATTTCGCAGAGTTGCTTAAAATTTTCGCTTAGATTGCGAAAATTTCGCAACTCGCGAAAATTTTAGTAAACTCCAGCTTAAATCTCCAAATTTCGCTAGACCAACAGCTTTTGCTAGGCACCATTTTTTAGCTAAAATAATTCGATTACATTTCATTAATTCAAGCAGCCAGCGAAATTTCACTAGCTAGCGAATTATTCTGCTTTAGCGAAATTTCCCCGTTGCTATGTTCAGATTTCTCGCGAAGTAATAAATTCTTCAAATTTAGCAATTCTAATGCCTTGTCATGTTTTGTAATTAATGCCAACCGACTTCAAATTTGGTGATACTGTCCTTTAACTTAGCCAAATTTAGGTTTTTGGTATTTCATGCCTCGAGGTGGCTCATATAAGCCCCTCTCTTTTTGTGTAATAGATATAGAGAATTTTTGGGAGAACAATTAAAAGGAGAGAAGAATTTGTGTTTTCATTTTTGTAAATAAAGTCTCAGATTTTTAATTAGGTTTTGCTTTTCTCCTTCTCTCCTCTTTCTTACTTTCTCGGGGCTGCCAAACACCCATCTTGAGGATGACAACTCAAAGATGCTTTGGCTAAGCCCCTTCTTTGAAGAGGAAGGAAGCTGGGGCTCTGCGCGAGGCATATGCATGTTGTCCTCTTTGTATTAAAAGCCATGTACTGTGTTTATGACCCCATCTTCTCAAATTAGGTCTAATAGCATTGAATGTTATTAATTTGGCCAATACTTCCATAAGCTTTAGGATACAAGGCATACTTACTAGATGCACTGTGTCTTAGATGGTCTTTACAGCCTCCTCGAAATGATATTTAAAATGCTAGGTTTCCAAGCTCGCAGAAAAGGGCCATGATGCATGTTACTCAGGTTGGACTAAATAGGAGTTGATTTCAAGGGGTGAGGTCTGTTGTAGTTAAACATAGATCCCCAGCTATGCCTTGACTATAGGTTGCATGTCATAACGCGAGGATAAAACCCGAGGATTAATTTGCTTGCCCTTAACTTACCAAGTTAGTGACTCCAAATCTTCAAAGTTAACTTTTCACACTTTATTTCGCTTTTACAATTTCGCTTCAACCTACTTCCAATCGTTTTTTCTTGAAGCAACCAAAGAGTCCAAATAGAAAGCCTACCTTCGTGCACTTATGCAAATCATTTTTAGGATGAAACCCATCCCCGTGTTCGACTCTCTAGACCACTACATCATAGTAGCTCGACTACTCAAGCAAAGAGTAGGAACTTAGTAAATGTATAAATTTTGTTGATTTTAGCTCAAATTTACTCCGTGGCACGAATCGCCTCCCGGGCGCCTAAGACCCTCCGTGTCGTGCTTCCACAGCCGGAAAGCACTGGGCCCGGCCCTAAGACCTTCCTACGCGAACCGAAATTACTCAGCCCCCGGGCGCCAAGACCTCCTGCCGCTAAGCCCCACAGCCGAGCCACTGCTTCGGGCGCCTAAGACCCTCCCCCGCACGAACCGAACCACCGGGCTCTCGGGCATTAAGACCCTCCCGAGCTGGGTTCCGCAGCCGAGCCACCTGGGCTCCGGGCGCAGACCTCCCGCGCGAACCAGCCACTAGGCTCAGGCGCTAAGACCTCATGATCCGTTAAGACGACAAGCCGAGCTACTAGGCCCGGGCACTAAGACCTCCCGCGAGAACTAAGCCACCCTCCGGCGCCCAAGACCCTCGAGCCGTTGGGTTCAAGCAGATGAGGCCACTGGGCCCCCGGGCGCCTAAGACCCTCCCGCGCGAACCGAGCCACGGGGCGCTAAGACCTCCCGAGCCATTAAGCTTCAGAGGGCCGAGCCACTAGGGCCTGGCGGGCACAAGACCCTCCTACACCGAACTGGGCCACTCGGGCCCCCGCGCCTAAGACCCTCTTCAACACCAAGGTTTCCCACAGCTGAGGCGCTACTAGGCCCGGCGTTAAAACCCTCCCCTCGCGCAAATCGGGAACCCTCCTGCCTCTCGGGCGCTGGGCACTCTCCCGAGTCAAGTGCTTCCTACAGCCGAATGGGGCCCGAGGCGCCTAAGATCCTCCCCGCAGAACCGAGCTAATAGGGCTTCCGCGGCGCAGACCCTCCCGATCCCTTAAGCTCACGGGTTTAGCTACTGGCTCCGGCTAAGAGCCTCAAGGCGAATCGAGCTATCGGGCTCCCGCTAAGACCCTTTCGTCTTCCTTCCCTTAGAAAAAGCGCGTGTGGCTTTAATGCGGATCTATGGAGAATTGGAACGGATTGCGCGACTTCCCAAGCGCCCTGGCTCCTTTATAAATAGCGACCCCTCTGTGATGGTGCTATGCTTCCAACCTTCGTCTCCTTTCGCATAGCCTGAAACCGCGCCATGAAGCGTCGTGGCCTGGGTCATCACTACAGGGTCTATCCGTGATCATGAGCCGACGCTTGGTGCCGATGACCACCGCTTGTAGGAGCTGTGTTTTCCTAGTTCCTCCCTTATAAGCTGGTGTTGTTCCCTAGCTATGCCCACTTGATGGAACTGTATAGTGGGAACGATCCCAGGGGGGCGAGGTAATTTTGAAAACTTCTAGTGACTGCTTCTCCGTCTTTTTTCTTTCTTTCTTTCTTCTTCTTCTCTTTCTTCTCTCCTTCTCCTTTCATTATCTTCTCCTCTCTCTCCCTCTCTCCCCTTCTCTTTCGCACTCTTCTCTTTCTCTTTCCCTTTCAGGGTTTTTTGCCTTGACAGGCGTAGCCGACGTGAAGAACGATTTTCACTTAACTGTAATTTTTGAGATGCAAAGGAGATTTTGAGAATTCTTCGAGGTATTGAATCTCCATGTAATGGAATTTTGTATTCAAACAGAGTCTCCTTGAAATAAAGAATAATCTGTGAATTACGCTTCTTCCACCTACAGCCTTCGAGCCGTGCTCTCGGGCTTTATCATCAACTTACTGCTTCTCAAGTCCACCATACCATTAAACAACTTAAAAATGGAAATAGAGTGTTATTCGAAATCAAGATGGTGGATCTTTATTATAGACTACATTCCGGGGTCTTACTGGTAGAACCGTCAGAGGTGTCTGCCCATGAATAAAGTGTGGTTTTTCCTTCTTCCGTCAGAGTTCATACCGCTGTGCTCTGACATGCGAGATAACATGTGTGGCCTTTCCTAATTAGGGTCCCAAATTTTCCCATGTGCATGGTCCTTCCTTGCTAGCAAAAGTTTTTTTAGAACTAGGTCGCCTGGCTTGTAACTCCCCGCTTGACCTTCATCATAATACCTCGCCTCCCGTGATACTTTCCATACGCTTCAGGACCTACTCACGTTTTTCTTCTAGAGATCCAGTTTAAAGTACAGACTTCCTCGTTGTGTTCGAATGTTTGCTGTCTGTCCGAGATTTTAGTCCCGACCCCTCGACTAGATTCCATCGCTTCAATGCCAAAGGCCGAGCAAACGGTTTCCTCGAAGGTCTCCGACTCATAAGATAGTTCCAGATGCCCATAATACCCTGGGAGGTACTCCACCCCATCTCTCCTTTAGATATTCTAGCTTGGTTTTCAAGTACGCCTTTAGAGTCCTTATAGTAGACTCTCGCTTGCCCATTGAATCTTCTAAATGAACAGGATGAGTAGTAGTTCTTGATTCCAAGCTCACCACAGAATCCCCAACTTTAGGTTGTCTAATTGCTCCCATTATCTGACACCCAGGGACCCTGACCCAACCCCATGCATTATGCAGCTGCTAGACAAGCCATACCTCCAAGCAGTGATCATAAGACTCAACCCCCGCTCCGCATTTAGCAAAATAGTCCACTCGCCACACGGGGATAATTCTGCAGATCGCCCTTCCCAAAAGGTAGGGGTCCCAATTACGCCCACTCCTATTATCGAAAAGCGGCTACGGGGCTCATGGGACTGACGTCGCCGCCAAATGGGAGATGAGAGGATCCCGGTATGCTCCCGACAAGCTTCAGACTTTCTAACCAGCTCCGTAGCCTTGAGCACACAAAAGAGTACCCATGTCTCAAATGGTGTTTTCCCACCTCAAGGTCCGAGCTCCGATATGGTTGCCATATGCTCCCTCGTACCTCCCCGAGTATGTAGTCAGGTCTTTCCTTAGTTCACTTGAGAATGAGAGCAGAGGCTTCTGCTTATAAAGTGGGTCCCCGATGAACTAAGTGACCCATCGAATTTCGTCCAGCCTGACACCTCCTCATTGTCGCCTGGTAATGTACCATCCACCAAGTAATCCCAGATGGGTCCATCCAAACTGACATTCGACATCAGCTGTGGGGAGACTCTCCATTGTCGAGATACACCAGGGTTCTCGAAGGTGCCCCATGAAGTACTACCCGCCTCTAAGTCTTCATGGAGGTCGCGCCGCTGCCAAGGCATTAGCTCCTGAATCCTCTACTCAGACATGCTTCGACCAACTCTCATGTGAACTTTAAGCAAATCCTCATACCTTTTTAGATATAAGATCATCTTCTCCCCTCCTGGCCTCAGAGGAGTCTTCATCCGCTTTACCACCAGCCGGAGCCAAGCCACCTCCAACTTATCCGTCCCATGAAGGGGCGAGGCTGAGTCCAAATGGCGACACCCATATTCGCCCATTATCAAGGCCAGGGCCGAATCTAAGGGCGTATTCCGTGATCTATCCAAAGCTTGGGAGGGAGGCTCAGACAGCCCGCACCGCTTCGGGCGTTAGCGCCTTGTCGACTGATAATCCCGATGGGGAGGCTCAAAAGGCCAGTAGCCTCCGTAGACCGTGGGCCGGAGTGAATTCCATGATGGAAATCGCTTAAGATCTGTCTTGTCATTGTCCCTTGCCAGAAGACTGGCGTCACCCATCACTCTATAGCCCACTTTATCAACCTCCGTATAGTTTCAGTTTCGCAAAGATTTGGGTTTCCATCGGATATCTCATTGACTCACTCGCATAGGAGCTGAAGCAAGGCTCCGAGTTTCTCGATGGGGCTACCAATGCCGGATCGCTCTTCCACTGGCACCTCCCCACTCTCCTCAAAGCCTCGACCGCAATAGTAGACTCGGTTGCCAGACCTGTCCCGTCTCTTTACCAGGGCGACACTAGTTGAAAAGTCTAAAACGGCCAGTAGATGAGGAGTTCTCCCTCTAAGTACTTACCAAATGGGGATATTTCGTAGGTTTTGAGCGCCCGTGAACGCCCCTAGAAGCGTAAAAGGCCCCAATGGGAAGGTCCGCTTTCAAAAACCCGAAAGAAAGGTCGATATTTGTCGCCGGTCCCAGATACAAAGTGGCTCACACGCAATGACCAATCTTGCTAGGCGTTGAATGTCTTTAATGTTTGATGGAGGCAAGATATCAAGCACGACCTTTATCTTATCCGGGTTTGTCTCATTCTATTGTTGACTAAAACCTTAAGAACTTCCTAAGCAGAGACTCCGAAAGCGCATTCGTCAGTTTAACTTCATATCAGAAATTTTCAGACTGAATGCTCCTGCTAAATGGGTTATGTGGAGCTCGACTTTTATAGATTTTACCAACATGTCGTCCATATATACCTCCATAAATGTCCCAATTTGTTTCTAGAACATCCTGTTCACCAGCCTTTGGTAGGTGGCTCCTACGTTCTTTAGCCCGAAGGGCATTACTCGATAATAGTAGGTTCCCCGACTAGTGAAAAATGAGGTCTTCTCTTGGTCATTGAGGTCCATACTGATCTTATTGTAGCCCAAGAAGGCGTCCATGAAGCTGAGGAGTTCATGACCGATCGTGGTGTTTACTATGAGATCAATTCGAGGTAGGGGGAAGCTATCCTTTGGGCAGGCCCTGTTGATGTCTATGAAATCGATGCAAAGCCGCCACTTGCCGTTTTCTTTTTTGACGAGAACAACGTTAGCCAACCATTCTGGGTACTCTACTTCTCTGATTACCTTTGCTTGGAGGAGCTTACCGACCTCTTCATTAATCGCCTTACGCTTTCCTGGCAAAACTCCTTCTCTTTGGCTGAATCGAATTTAATGAGGGATCGACGCTTAACTCCATGGATGATCACCCGCCGGTCGACCTCACCCATGTCTTCCGTTTCGAGGCGAATACCCCATGTTCGCTCTAGAAACGAACGAGCTCGATGTCTTCTCGCTAACTCTGACCCTATGACGTGTGTTCGGGCCGGTCACCGAGTCGTATTGTGCTCTAATCTTCCGAGGGCACAGTCAAGTGGTTACCCTTGCCTCGTATGCTCAGCCTGGCCCAAGTAGATGTTGTCGTAATTTCATGTTTTGCTTCATTGACGCCGAAAATATCTCCGCTATGTTGGTTTCCTTGACCACCTTACTCCATCATAGCTTGGAAATTTGATAACCATGTGATAAGCGAAGGGAACGACCCTTATGGCATTAAGAGAGGGCCCACCTAGTAACATGTTGTAGGCCGATGGGGCATCTACTATGAGGAATCTCACCATTGTCGGGCTCAGTATGGGGTCTCCCAGCAGTACTAAGAACACCCTGTAAGGACTTTTCTCCCGAGAACCCACGTAGCGTGCTGCGTCGACCGGCCTCTAGCTTCTCCCTTCCAATGCCCATTTTGTTGGAAACATGCAAAGATGATGCCTACGAAGCCTGCTATCGACAAGGACCCTATGGATCGCTTTATTGGCTACTATGGCTTTCATCACAAGCTGGTCAGCCATGGGGATGTCAAGTAAAATTCTTTCATGTCAAAAATCTTGTAAGGTTACGGTAGTATCCAATGAGAAGTTTGGATAATTGCTCAGACTTCTAAGGTTTCGATCCGATGCTACGCTGAAGTGGGCTTTCCGGGTCGAGCTGGACCTCACCTCACAACCCTCCAGATTGTGTTGACTTCAAAGGCCTGAGCAACTGGGCCCAGCTCACGAAAGTGTGGTGGTCGGACCTCGCTCCTGCCCTTCTAAGGCCATGTAACGGCTGAGATGCCCACATCAGATCAAGTATTCAATCTCCTTTTTTAGCTGGAGGTAGTCATCCGTTCGGTGTCCATGACCCTTATGGAACTCACAGATTGCGTCACCTCTTCAATGGGTCCGACTTCATTCGGGGATGGCCACCCCGTAAACCTTTCATGTCAGACTCCTCGCAGGGACCCTGACACCGAGGTCGTGAGAGTGGTGTATTGTTAAGGTGAATATCACGCCACAAACAGTTGAGGGTGGTCCCTACATCTCCGACGTTCCTTCATCTTATCTGGGACCGCTTCTTTGTTTTCTCCAGCCTCGAGGATCTATCCTCGTCTCGCCTCGTCTCAGTTTCTGCTTCTCTTTTTGCGCCCGCTTCTTCCTTTTGAGTAGAAAAGCTTCTTTGCTTGGACATGAGGGCTTCTTCACCATTGATACACTTCTCTGTTATGCTGACCTCGTATGCTCGTCGAGGGTTCTTTTGAGATAGAGAACATTAGGTCTCTTCGAACGCACTCTAACCCCGCAAAGGAAAGAATCGCCAACTTCTGGCCGAGAATATCTACTCAGCAACTCCTCTGTGTTAAATAACATACGACCCAGCTTTGAGAGCTCGCTTTATACTAAAAGGTGATAACTCTGGGCTCGTACGTCCCCGTTCCAATAAAGTGGGACGAATGCGACTGATAGCTTCGTGAACGATGCAGATGGAAGACTACTGAGTATGTTAAACCAGGCCAATGTCGGGCTCCTTTAGTGTGATAACGGTTACTTTGCATCAGACGGTCCTCCGAGTATCCTAGTTCCATCCGATGCAAATGCATTTGAGTAGACCAGTAACTGAGCTGCTCAACTGCTCCCGATCTCCCGACATTCGAACTTCGCCTTAAAAGGAAGTGCATCACCCAAAGCAGGAATGGAAATTCTAGCTTGTCAGATCGTATGTCTATATGGAGACTGGAGCCCTGGGCCTTACCACTTCCTTCATGTGGCCAATTTCTCACGGATGTCCCCAACCTCGCTCCCACGACCTCTCCGTCGCGATCCTCTCCGGGGCTGGTAAGGATCCTCGTTCCCCGGTATGGGCTAGTTTCTCCTTCTCGATCTACTCTTCACGAGGGTCGAGGTGTCGCTTTCCTGCAATAAGGTTTTGGTCTTTTCTTGGCCCGTCAGGTTCTAGGCGCGTATTTTCCGTTAGTTGTTCCAACTCTTTCAAAGAAGTGTTGGATAAGGACGCTGAGCGCCTCCACCTCGTCCGTGCTGGCCCAAGATAGTCTCTAACGTACCTCCGAGGTCTACCATCCACACCGCCGTCGGTCTTGCATCCTTGAGGATTGGGGTTACTCGCCAGGTTCGAGTTGATACCATCAATCGAGAGGTCACTTTATTTGTAAGGAGTCGTTCTACGCATGCGCTAAACTGGATGATGCTTTTTCAACCGAATCGGGCTTCGAGTGTGCCTGAATTGCCAGGGCCTACCGGGCTGGGCTCTCGAGGTCGGGCTTCTTCTCGTTAAACAAGAAAACAAAAAGGATCAAGTACGCCATTGCCTCTCCTCGACGCCAAGCATTCTTTCCTGAGAAAGATCAACCGCTAGTGGAATGAAGTTTTGTGCATAAGTCTCGCGCACTCCACCGAATGGGAAGGCCCAGTATTTATAATGGGTGATCATGATAACTTTCCTATTTTTTGATGATGACATTGAATATATTCTTCTTGTCGAGGATGATAATAGCTCCTCCCACTAGGTGGGGAGATTTTCTTCCTTATCGTAAACTCGACTAATAAGGATAATTGATGGGCAATAATCGGGAAATCATCCATTTCCCGATTGGTGGAGATTGGGTGTTTTCCTCTCTGGGCTGGCTGCATTCATTAGCTACTGCCTTTAAAGTGAGTCAGTTCCTGCTTTTGTGCCCCATTCTTGGGATACCATTAAGGGCCTATTGCTAGTATCAGTCCGCTTTTAATCTCGATGTTCGATCTCTGCGCCTTAGGCCTCACACACTTATTATTTTCATAAAACCCCACTACTACTTCATTTTCTATTTTTTTAATCATAGTAAATATATTAGCTTTGTTAAATAAATGCGCCAAATGGGGAAATGATGATTTGTAATATTTTCTTCCTTTCAACTATTATTTTTAATTTTGTTTCAATTGCCATGGATGAGGGTTAAGTACTACAGTAATGCTTCTCCCATTACAAACTGTGTGTAGATGTTCTTCAACTTACCCACTTCATATCAACTCCAAAAGACAACTCCACTTCCAAATCCATTTTCACCCGTGTTTAAAATGTCTCGATGATATCCGGCATCAATAGTCGATTGATCATAAAATTGAATAATATCTACAATATTTTTTCGATATATCGGTACTGCATCGATCAATCAACGACACTTTAAGCTGGACTTTGCATGTGCTGCACGCGGGATATGTTGCTGTTCAAAATTTCACATTCTGGGTAACATTTTAATCAATATCGATGATGTGAAGAATCGATATCTCGATGATACTTTTTCAACCTGAACCGCCGGAGCGTGGCCGGAATTACCGGGCTTCAGCCCGTTGATTATGCATGTTGGGCTCCTCTACAAAAACAAGAAACAAAAATGATCAGCGGGGACTCGCCCGTTGCCTCTCAGATGCCTAAGTCAGTTCTTTCCAGTGGAAGAGAAGATCAACTACTTAGAGAATAAAGTCTTATATGATATGTCCTGCTACATCTTCTCACTGTTTGCGTACCTGCATTATAAATGGACGATTCACGACAAAACCTCCAGTTGATGATGACACTAATATTATCTTCCCTTGAATGGCATGAGAGATTTATTCCTCCAATGGGCTGAGATTTCTCTCCACTACAAACTACATATGACATAATGACTAGCAATAATTGTAAACATCCACTCACTGCGAGACAAGCCTCCAACACGCACCCCACAATAGACTTTTTAAAGGCTTATCGCAAATTTTTGTTTCCTTGGTCCGCATTGGGGAATACCATTAAGGGCCTATCACGAACCGAGCCCGCTTTAATCCCGACGCTTGGGCCTAAATCTGGGTCGCATCTATTATTTCAAACTCCCATCGCCTCCCACTTGACTAAAGCGAAGGTGGGCAGTGGGTCGATCGCCGAATCGTGATACCCAAGGGCTACCAAGAAGCGGTTTGATTGCTTTGTCGCCAGTCCCAACGCCTTGTGATAATGATGGCTTCTCGATTCGTGGTTTATTTCACTGTGGCTCTTATCTTCCTTAAAACGCGCTCTCTCGACCTTTGCACCTCGTCTCTGCTCTGAAGCTTTTTTTTGCCTCTCGTAGTTTAGGCTTCCTTTTCGAATTTTGTCCTACTATTGTTCAGACTACTTCGTGGTCCTTGATATCTCTCAATGTGTCCCTCGCCTTGTTTCTAGCCTCGGTAATGCTCTTTTCTTCCCTCTGCCTTTTGGTTTCGAGGTCTTGCAAGGCTCTGTGGTGTGCCTCATTGGGTTCCGCATTTCTCTCGATTTCCCATTTTTTTCTTACTTAGTTCTACGTACTCACCATGGGTCTCATTCTATTCCACGATAGGAGTAATCCCTGCCGCCATAGTGTCTAGTTCAGTATGGGCCAAAGTGAGAGCTTCCAACTGGCTTGGTCGTGGTGGTTCAACGGTTACTCCGAGGAGCTCCCTTTCCCTCGATAAGTGGCAAGGAAAAATTAATTAAATTGATATCCAGCAAATTAACATTCGATACGCTTATGTTTAATGTTGAGGTCAGGTCCCACGGCTCTTAACCTCATACCTGAGATCTTTGCATCCCAAAGATTGCCCCGCTTCGATCTCTTCAAAGATAAAGGAAGCCACGAAGGCTTTCTTTATATCTCCAAGCGCCTAAGGCTGTTGATTATTTCTGACCTTCCATCTTTGTGACAAGTAATCGAAAGAAACTATTTCTTTGTTAGTGGCCATCATCGGGAGAACCCTTGATCGAGGACACACTTGGCGTTCCTACCGTCCGACTACTCCCGAGAACTCTACGGAGCCTCCTTCGCTCCGTCTGTCCCTGCTCTCAAAGGTCATAGGATATTTCTGACATTGCTTTGGTCACATGGCCTTCAGGTGCTCGGCCCTATCTCAGTCCTAAGGACGAGGAGATGAAGCGGAAGCTGGTGAAGTGCACCCCGCGAGCCTATTCCAAACTCATTAGGTCGGATATTCATAGACTATTTGGTGCGAGGCCTGCCCGACTTCCTTTCCTGAGATCTTCTCCCCTCTCCATCATGAGGCCTCTTGTCTCCAGGTCTTCCTCACTTTCCCAGGCTTCTGAGCCCCCTACAGATCACTGCTTTCCTACATGTGGGAGAGCTCTCACTCACTCAAGCGTGCCGGCAAAGAAGAAGAGGGAGGGCTGAAACTTAAACCCCAAGCTCGCGTAGGGTCAGTTCCCCCGCCGTGTAAGATCCCAAAGGTGATCCTCTTCCTCGCCTCGTCCCGCCGGCCGGGCCGGAGGACTCTTCAGGGAGGGCTACCGAGCCCCGCGGAGGGTTCTTCCTATTGCCCAGAGTCCCTAGTCGAGGCGCCGCGCCCCTCCCGCAATGCCGTATGAGGCATAGGAATCGCGGTCGCTTGAGGATGCAGGGGCGCAGGACCCCGCTTCGCGCGAGCTCTCGGGATTGTTTCTCATCCCGCACTACTCGACCTTAGGAAGGTGGATGCCCCGCCTGGTCGAGCGGAGGCTCGCTCTTCGTCAGAACCGCCTCAGACGTCCAAGTGTTTCCTGGGCTGAGCATTTTTCTATTGTTTTAATTGCGAGCCGAGACTTTGCTTTTTTTTTTTTTTTTGGCAAAGGGCTACTTATGCAAAAGGCTCGCAAAGAGGACCCAACTTTACTGGTGGCTCCGCAAGGGCTGCGGTCTTACAAGGCTAAGGTTGCTTCCCGACTCTCGAGACTGGCCTCAAGCCCGCATAAGGGACTTGACTGAGAACTCGTGGAAGCAATGTGTAAGGACTTGAAGAGCTATAAGGGGCTAGGGCTATGCCTAGTGGATAAAGAAAAATGAGGCTCTAAGGACGCAGTTGTCGCCAAGATGAGTCGTGGGCTATATGAGAGGAGTTGCAAAGCCGTCAAGGGTGACCTATAACATAATCGCTGAGTGGGCCCGCCAAGAGGCTTTGAAGGTGTAACTCGCGGGAAAGCTTGACGGCGAGTCTGAAGCTCGACGGACTCTCATGAGCAAGGCGAGGCTTCAAGGCCGAGGGGGCAAAGTGATACGGAGCTTAAAGATCGAGGCCTGCACCAATGGGCTTCCGGTGGTTTGCCTTTCACTGCCTGGGCTTCGAGCTTCCCGACCTGGGTTCAACATCCAAATTTTCGATGAGAGGTTGAAGGACTGGCTCGAGGTCGACCGATGCAGCGCCTCGAGGTGTTTTCTCAGGGCCCCTCGATCTTGCTCCCGTGGCCTCGGCGATCCGGTTCCGGAGCTCAGCCCTTCTCGCCATCTACTAGTGGCCCGCCTTTAACTCCTCTACTCCTCAAGTCGAGCTCCAACGTCGGGCCTAGGCTCTTTTTTTTTTTTTTAACCTTCACAGATCCTCAAGCGCAGAGGCCAAGTTATTACTCCTCGATTCGACTCTTGGTTATATACCAAGATTCATCGATTCATTTCTTCGCTCCTTTTCCTATTTCGTCGATTTGAGCTGCTTGGTTCCAAGACCACGAGGTCTTCCTTTAGCAGTTATGCTTTTATGATCTGAACTATCTAGCTCCTGGGAGCTAAGGCCTTCTCGAACTCGTTGCTTCAAAACTGTGCCATCAAGCACAGGCGCCAAGACCCTCTCGAAATGCTTAAGCCTACAACCAGCCACGTGGGCTCCCGGGCGCTAAGACCCTCCCCGAACCGCACGAAAACCGAGCCACCGTAATAGCTCTAAACCGAGCCATCGGGCCCCCCGAGCCGCCTAAGACCCTCTCAGCCGCAAGCCCAAAACCGAGCCACAGCCTCGGGCCTAAGACCCTCCCCGAGCTGTTGCTCCTCGCAAACCGAGCTGGTCATTCCAAATTTCTAAGGACCTCCTAAGCCGCCAAACCCGTGAACCCAACCACCGGGCTCTTAGGCCCCAAGACCCCCCCCCCTGCAAAGGAGTCGTTAAGCTCAAACCGAGCGCCATCGGGCCTCGGGCGCAAGACCCCCTCAGCTATTAAGCCCGCGAACCGAGCCGGGCTCCCCGGGCTCTGGCGCTAAGACCCTCCCGAGCCATTAAGCCCGCGAACTAGCTACTAGGCTCCCGGGCGCTAAGACCCTCCTTGCTGTTAAGCCCGAACCGGAAGCCACTTTAGGGCTCCTCAGGCGCTAAGACCTCCTCGCTTGCGCTCGCAACCGAGCCATCACCCCGGGCGCTAAGACCCTCCTGTTGTTAAGCCTCGCGAATCGAGCCATCAGTCTTAGCGTTAAGACCCTCCTGTTAAGCTCCTCAAACTGAGCTATTGGGCTCCTAGGCGCTAAGACTCTCCTGAGATGTTAAGCCTCAGAACCGAGCCACTGCGGCTCCTAGCGCTAAGACCCTCCCCGAATTGTTAAGCCCGCGAACTGGAAGCACGGGCTCCAGCGCTAAACCCTCATGTTAAGCCCGCAACCGAGCTACTCGGGCTCTCGGGCGCTAAGACACTTCAGCTATTGCTTTACAAACCGAGCTACTGGGCCCCCGGGTCGCTTAAGACCTCCCGAGCCGTTGTTCAAACCGAGCTTACTTCAGGGCCCCGGCGCTAAGACCCTCCTGAGATGTTAAGCTCCGCAAATTAAGCTACTGGGCTCCTGGGCGCTAAGACCCTTTCGTCTTCCTTCCCTTGGAAAAGCGTGCGTGGCTTTAATGCAGATTTATGGAGAATTGGGATGGATTGTGCGACTTCCCAAGCATCCTAGCTTCCTTATAAATAACGATCCTCTAATGGTGGTGCTATGCTTCCAACCTTCATCCTTTCTTCGCGTAGCCTGAGGCGATATTGAAGCCAGTGGCTCGTCAATACCGCATGGGGTCTATACCCGGTGATCGGCCAACGCTTTGCGTCGATGGTCTACCACTTGGTGGAGTTGTGTTTTCCTTAGTTCGCCCTCGTAGGGAGCCAGGTTGTTCCCTAGCTATGCCCAATGATGGAACTGTGCTAGGGAACGTTCCCGGAGGGGGCGGTGTGCTTCAAAAAAACTTTTAAGTACCGCTTTCACCGTTTTTTCTTTCCTCTTTCTTATTTTCCTTCTCTTTCTCCTTTTCTTTCTCTCTCTCTCTCTCTCTTTCTTTTTCCCTTTCTTTTGGTTTTTTGCCTTGACAAGGTGTGTTGGCAAGTGAAGAATAGTCGCTAGTCGTAATTTTTGAGATGCAAAGAGATTTTGTAAATCCGATCTGGTTGTAACCTATGTAATGAAATTTTGTATTTAATCGTAGCTTCTTTGAACAGCACACCTGTGGAATCACGCTTCTTCCACCCAAACCCCTTCGAGCCGAGCCTGGCTTTATCATTATAACTTATCAAGCCATTCCCATCATAACATTAAACAACTTAAAATGGACATAGGAGGTTATTCAAATCAAGACTCCGTGGATCTTACAG
Source organism: Tetrastigma voinierianum (assembly GCA_016808115.1). NCBI lineage: Eukaryota > Viridiplantae > Streptophyta > Magnoliopsida > Vitales > Vitaceae > Tetrastigma > Tetrastigma voinierianum. The sequence continues at coordinate 569,685 of JAEQBH010000731.1, forward strand.
CAAGCACCAGGTCTTATTGTAGAACCGCTTGAGGTAGTTCACGCTCCATGAGCTGGCAAGGTTTTTCCTTCTTCCATTTGGAGTCTATAGTTACAGTCGGATTATGCAGATAATGTATGGAAGCCCTCTCCAATTAGGGTCCTGTACTCTTCCCGTGTAAAGTGGTCCTTCCTTGCCGGCGTAAGATTTTAGAACTGTGTCGCCCGTTTGTAACTCCCGGGCTCGACCACAGCACACATCCTCGTTGTCTTCCGTGATAGTTCTCCATACACTTTAGACCTACTGCTTTTCTTTCTAGAGATCCGTGCTTCAGCGAAGGACCTCCTATCAGGTTCAATTGCTCAAGTAGTTCAATCCTTGGTTATTTTAGTCCGACCTCAACTGGATCTACTGCTTCGGTGCCAAAGGCCAAAGAAAACGGGTTTCCTGAGTTGCCGACTTGTGCGTAGTTCTATAAGCCCATAATACCTTGGGGAGGTACTCTACCCATTTTCCTTGCAGTCTTCCACCGGCTTTCTGTTGCTCTTGTGAGTCCTTATAAGGACTCTGTCACGCATCGGGATCAAGCAGACGAAATGGGACTGAGCACGCTCTGACCCCGAGCTCAAGCATAAAAATCCTCGAACTTGGGATTGTCGAATTGTTTCCCATTATCAAACACGAGGACCCTGGATCTCGAACCCGTATATTATAAAGCTAGACGGTTGCATACCTTGCCTGTGATCATGCTATGGTCTCGCTTCATCTGTAAAATAGTTCACTACCACAATGATAATTTAGATTGGGCCCCTTCCAATGGGTAGGGTCCCACATGTCCAACCCCATTGTTGAAAAGGCCGTATGGCTCAGGACTGACAAGCTTTCGCGCTTCCAACGAGATGAGATCCCGCATGCTCCCGACTCAGATTTTCTAACCGGGCTTCTATCGCATCTTTGAGCATTGTGGGCCAAAAGAGTACTTCACCAATGTTTTCCCCGCCAAGGTCCGAGTCAGATGTGGTTGCCACATATGCCCTCGTGTACCTCCCTGAGTATGTAGTTGGCCTCTTCCTTCCCTACACACTTGAGAATGGGCGTAGAGAAGCCTCATTTATAAAGGGTCCCCCGATGAACGGCGGAATCTCACGACTCAGCCTGAAGCTTGGGACGCCTCCTCGGGTCGCCGCAATGTACCATCCACCAAATAACTTTGCATGGGTCCATCCAACCTTGGCTCGGACATCACAGGGGAGACTTCTCCGTTGTCGATGCTTACTGAGGGTTCTGGAAGGTGCCTGATGGTGCATCACCACAGGTCTTCTTGTGAGGTCGTCGCGCTCACAATGCACGCCCTCACACCCTCGCTTCGTACATGTCACATGAACTCACGAGGAACTTCTAGCTAAACTTCTCGCACATTTTCGAGATATAAGATCATCTTCTCACCGGGCCTCGTAGATTCCTCTGATCTCAAATATTTTACCACCACTGGGAGTCGCCACCTCCAACCGGATCTTACCCATGAAGTGGGTGAGATTAAGTCCAGCTATGACAACCTCGATATTCGATTCATTATCGAGGCTCGAAGCCAAATCCAGGTATCTGATCTATCCCACCTGAGGCCGATCAGCCCTCGCACCGTTTCCTCGGTGTTAGTGGCCCCGCTGACTTGATAATCTTCAACGGAGGTCTGGTGCCGCTGTAGCTCAGACCGGTGTGGCCGGGAGTGAATTCCATGATGAAATCTCGCAAGATCCGCCTTTACAACCGTCTCCTGCTTAAATTCGATGTCGACCCACTCAACTTCTATAGCCCACTTCATCAACCTTCTAGAGGTTTCTGGTTTATGCAGTATTTACTTCATCGGATATTCGGTCGACTTTCTGGTTTGCAGATGAAATTTCGAAGTAAGGCTCCAGTTTTCTGGATGTTACTAACGCTTAGATTAACTTTTCCATCTGGGTACCTCCTCCTCCGCTCCTCGTTTCCTACAAGGTAATAGTAGACTAGTTGTTTGACCTGCCTTTGTCTCTACCAAGACTCGCACTTAGTGGCAAGTCTCGAAATGGCCAGTGAAGAGTGAGGAGTTCTCCTCAAAGTAAGGGCTACTAGAATGTGGAGAGCCTGTAGGTTTTGGAGCGCCATGAACACTCCTGCAATGTGCATCCCACTAGAAGGCCTTTTCAACCCAAAGAAAGGCCGACACTGGTCGACCCTGCATACGGCTTACCAGTTGGTAGCTATTCCTCCCCGTCAGCGCCAATTGCCTTTAATGTTTAACTGATAAGATATCAAGCATGACCTTTATCTTATCTGTGTTTACCTCTATTCCTCGGCTGTTGACTATAAAACCTAAGAACTTCTCGATGGAGACTCTGAAACCGCATTTGGCTGGGTTTAACTTCATATTGTAGCTTTTCAGGACTTGGAACGCCTCAACTAAATGGGTTATGTGGAGCTCGGCTTTTACCGATTTTACCAGCATGTCGTCTATATATACCTCCATAGATGTTCCAATTTGTTTATGGAACATCTTGTTCACCAGCCTTTGGTAGGTGGCTCTGCTATTTCAAATCCGAAGGGCATTACTCGATAACAAAGAGGTTCTCGACCAGCTGACAACGAGGTCTTCGTCAGCCGTCCATACCGATCCGTTGTAGCTAGAGTAAGGCGCCCATGAGTCGAAGAGTTCATGACCGGCCGTGGCGCCTACCAGAGATCAATCCAAGGTAGGAAAGCTATCCTCAAGTGTGCCCCGTTGGATAAACTGTGAAATCAATGCAAATCCGCCACTTGTCATTTTCTTTTTTGACGAGAACAACGTTAGCCAACCATTCAGGGTACTCTACTTCTCTCGATCGCTGCCGAGGCAGAGTTTACCGAATCTCTTCATTAATCGCCCTTTCGTCTTTCGGGCAAAACCTCTCTTTGCTTCGACCGCTTAAAGGAGGGATTGACGCTCAGCCCGTGGTACCACCACGGTCGATTCCGCCCATGTCTTCCTCTGCTTCTGTAGCGAATACCAATGCCTCGCCTCTAGAAAACGATGAGAGGGCTTTTGATGTCTTCCGCTAGTTTAGACCCTATGTAGACGAGGTAGTTCGCCGGTCGCTGTCAGCATTGCTTCCCACCCTTCCAAGGCGAGGGTCGGGTGGTTGCCTCGCCTCGCATGTCGATCTCGGCCCATGTAAATGTCACTGACTGTGTTTTGCTTCATTGATCAATAACATTCCCTGCTATGCTACGGTTTCTGACCATTCCTACTCCATTTGCATTTAAAATTTGACGACTCATGTGATAAGTGGAGTGGAAAGGGTCTCTATGGTATTGAGAGAGGGCCTACCGAACATATTGTAGGCCGGAATGTGGGCTTCTAATACTATGAGAAATCTCACCGTTGTCAGAGTCTGCAATGGGGTCTCCTAAAGTGAGAACTAGTCAGACGACCTTTAGCGTAGATTTTCTCCAGAGAACCCACGTAGTGTGCGTTGACTAGCTCTAGCTTCTCCCTTCCAATGCCCATTTTGTCGAAAGCTAATGCGAAGATGATGTCGTTCGAGCTTTCGTTGTCAACAAGGACCCCGTGGGATCGCTTTATCGCTATCACTATGGCTTTTATCGCAAGTGGTCGCCGATGTCATGAAATTTCTTCCATGTCGAAATCGGTGGTTGGTTATGGTAGTATCCAAATGAGAAGTTTGATAATCGCTTGTACTTCTAAGGTTTCCCGATCCGATGTCAAGAAGTGGGCCTTCCCGGTCGACTGACTCTCCACCCCGCAAACCTCCAAAGATTACATGGATTTCTTCTGCGCGCTTGATGTCAACCTGGGTCAGCTGGACGAGGTGGTGGTCGACTCGCCTCGCCTTCCGAGGCCACGTGAATCTACCGAAATGCCCCACGCCGGATCGGGAATTCAATCTCCTTTCCGAGTCGGATGCGCCATCCGTTCGCTGGGCCCATGAACCTCGTGGAACTCACAAAGATTTGCATCGCCTCAACGGTCCGACTTCATCCGATGGCCACCTCGTAAACCTTTCATGTCAGACACTTCTCTGCAGACCCCGCATTAATCGAGGCCGGCGTGTATCGGGCCGAGGTGAATACCGCCAGAATCCTCAGCCGAGGGTCCCCCCACGATCCCCGACGCCTCCTCGCCTTATCGTGGACCGCCTCTCGTTTTCTACTCCTCCTTAGGACTGGTCCTCGCCCACCGTCTCTGGCTTCGCTTCTCTGCCGCCTCTACTCTTTCTGAAAGTAGAAGAGCTTTGCTCGGGATGTGGAGGGCTTCTTCACCACGATATATTTCTGCTTTGGCGAGGGACTCGCCCATGCTTGCCTCGAGGGTTCCTGTGGACCCCACCCGATCCACAGCCTAGCGACCGCTTTAAATGAAAAGAGAATGCAGTTGATTTTCTAATTTTAGAAAATCCGTCCCCACGAGGAACGCTTTCGAGTCACCACTTACTTTTGTGGTTATTATTTTATAAAGGAAACCAAGTAAGAACAAAAACCCCAATGACTCCAAGATGGAAAAGCGGTCCGGCAAAACTAGATTGGTCCGGATCGATTACCTATCGGGAAGGTACTCCCATACGAGGTAGCACCTCTAGGCCTGAACCTCGATCTCTCGCGTAGTGAATCGGGTATGTGGAGCATATGGGTCACAGATCGATAGTCTCCTAAGCTAAACATACAACTCGATCGTAATTAACCTATTTGGTATCTAGCATGCTTAAAACATTCAACTAAAAGTGGCAATATGTACTGCGGTCCCTAGCCGTCGCTGCAAGGGAAAGTTAGTCGCACATTTCAGGCATACAACAATCTCTCAAAATTAGATATCAAAAGAAAAGGAAGCTAAAGAAACCATACATGGTATCTCAACCACTCATTGATGCTACCACTCTGCGGTAACCATCGCCCATTCCAAAGAAACGGCTCAACAAAACACTAGATTATCAGTGCTTAACTAGTCACCCGGACTCGCATAGATCCCGATCCTATGAATAAAAATTGAACCCACATTAACCTGAACTAAACCCCATTTCATACCTAAACGTAGCCCTACACTGATCTGGAGCGACGGGCTTGACTTACAAAGGTCACAAGCCTAATTAACCAAATGACAACTCCTTGGCAAACCCGAAATCAATATCTAGCTTCCCAACCGGCTGACCGTTGAGAATAATTAAAATTTTTTTAGAACATTCTCAGAGTAAGGAAACCAAAAAATTAAAATGGTGTACAATTCCAACACCAAATGACTAAGAACCAACACAAACAAAACAAAGTACCCAAACTTCCATTCAAAACTGAACCCAATGAACTGGCTGATCCGGTTTCCCAACCAGTTCAGCCGGTTGAGAAAGACTCTCAAAATTTTTCAAAACCTTCCTCTGAGAGTCAGGAATCCAAAAAAACAAATCAAGTAGAAAACCAACTCCGAATGACTGAGAACCGACACAAACGGCGCCAAGACTCCAAACTGGCCGTTCCAAAGAACCGGGTCTGAAGGAACCGGCGGATCTGGTTTCCCAACCAGTTCAGCCGGCTGAGAGAGGCTCTCAAAATTTTTCAGAACTTCCTCAAAGAGTCAAGAATCCAAAACAAACCAAGTAGAAAACCAACTCGGACGCATCGAGAACCGACACAAACGGGCGCCAAAGACCCAAACCACGTTTCTAGCAAATTAAATTCATGAACTGCTGATCTGGCTTCCTGTCCAGTCACTAGTTGAGAGAGGCTCTAAAATTTTTTCTCAAAACCTTCCTCAAAGAGTCAGAATCCAAAAACAAACGGAGTACAACCGACTGAATGACCAGAACCGACACAAACAAAGGCTAAAGACCCAAACTCCATTGCTCCAACAAACCCGAATTTAGTGAACCGGACAGATTTAGCTCTCCTAACCAGTTCAGTCGGCTGATGAGTGCTCAAAATTTTCAGAACCTTCCTCAAAGAGTCAGAAACTAAAAAACAAACAGGAGTACAAACTAACTCCAAATGACTGAATCGATAATAAATGGGCCTAAAGACTCCAACCACTGCCCAAGAACTGGAATTCAAGTGAACCGGTTGATTTGGTTTCCCAACCAGTTCAGTTGGTTGAGAGAGGCTCTCAAAATTTGTCAGAACCTACCTCAAAGAGTCAGGAATCCAACAAGACAAATGGAGTACACATTCGACTCCGAATGACTAAGAACCGAAACAAACGGTGCCTAGTGTCCTAACACGAGTCCGCAAACAACAAAGGCAAAGAAAAGCATAAAAGAAATGGGAGAAGCATATAAATTTCATACCTGTAAGATTCATGGCTATTCCCCCCTTTTTCTTCTTTCTTTCCGCTTCCAAAACCAGGTATCCACTCCTTCAAATCCGTCGGAACTCCTCTTCAAAACAAGAGAGACCACGCCCTCCGGATTTAGATAAACCCTCCTTTCCTCCTTTTCTCCCTTTTCTCCTCTCTTCTTCCTCTCTTCCCTTTTTGATCACCTCTCCACGTTTTTTCTTCTATTTCTCTCTCCCTTTCTCTCTGAGCCCACTCCATTTTGCACACCTTCAGTCCTGGGAACTCCCACCTTCAGTCTCGAACTTCCCCAACTCCATAAACACTCCTCTATTCCCATGGTCCATAGTTGGCCACATTTACTTCTTTGCTTAACCACCAAGTATCCAAGTGGGATCTGCGGGCTGTAAGCAAACCCATAACATGGTCCAAAAACTGATCCAACCCATGCCTAGGGACTGATCTCGGGGCCGCATGGGTCTTGGCCCATAGATTTTGGGCTCCAAAATCACAAAAATTAGCACCCCATGCAAGCTAGCTCCGATGCACTCCGCTGCATGGGCTTCCTAACTGTCGATCCGATTGAGAAAAATCTGAAATTTTGAGAGAATATCTTTGAAGAATAAAGAGTCCATGAAAAATGCTTTGATTCCGCAGTCCGGTGAGGGAGATGACCAAAATAAGCCTTAGTGCTCCGAATTCGAACCTGCTCTAGTAATGAACTTCAATCAAATCAATCGAGTTAATGGACCGGGTTTCCAACTAGTCTATCCGGTTACTAAAAATTCTCAAATTTTTTCAGATACTTCCTCAATGAGTAAGGAATCCGAAAAAAGAAACGGCGCTCAATTCCGAGTTCGAATGAGGGAGATATGATCGAAACAAGCCCAAGTGCTCCGAATTCGACATACTCCAATAAACTCCGATTGAGCTAAACCCGTGGGGGCCCCCACTTGCTTCCTATGGCATGATGCCACAACTCGACAATTCGATGACACTGAAGTGAACTACGCATGCACTCAAAGGACCACATAAATTAACCCACCGAGGCTTGGGAGACCGACTAAGCCTTAAGGGGTCTCTAACGGCAGCCATATGAGAACGATGGGTAGTGTGACACCGATAGGATAAATGCAAGTGTTGAGTAACAAAATTGAGGGTCTACAGGTTCTTTGAGATAGAGAACATTAGGTTCTTCGATCGCACCCCAAATTTCAAGAATGAGTTAATGCGAACTTTCGTCGAGAATATCTACTCAAATGACTCTCTGCAAACCTTGAAACATATGACCTCGTGCTTTCTCTGAGCCTGCTTTATAATGAGCAGATAACTCTAAGCTCCTATACGTCCTGCTCGATGAAAGTGAGAGACGAACGCGATAGAAAGCTCTATGAACGAAGAGATGGAAGACAACAAGAGTCTGTTAAACCAGCCAAGTCAAAGTCTCTTCACAGATAGTGAAGGCTCACAGCATCAGGGTCCTGGAGCATCCGCAAGGCGCTCCATCTAATTTTTTGTATGTATCGAGGTGGTCTATGGGATCTTTTTGTTCCGCCAAACATCCGTTGCACTCGAACTTCGCAGGAAGAGTGGGATGCAGACTCTACAGGAATGGGATTCGCCTTTGTTATACTGTGGCATCCATGGAGACCTGAGCTCCTACTTCTACTACTTCCTCTCATGTGGTCGATTACTGATGTCCTTGAACCTCTGCACCCACGACCGCTCCTCTGTCTCCTACTGATAAGGGATGGGCCCATCGCCTTGGGTTGTTCCCGCCCGCCTCCTCATCAGCGGCCCTCTCTGAGGGCAGGCGACTCATGCTCCCAGCGGCTAGTTTCTCCCTTCGCATCTCGCTCGACGAGGGTCGAAAGCCGCTTCTCTCTGCAACAGGATTTTGGCCTTTTCGGGCCTGTCATGTCTCCTAGAGGCGTTGTATTTTCCTGGTGAGTTGCTCCAATTCTTTCAGCAAGTGTTGGTCAGGATGCTGCGCCTCCACCTCATCCGTGTTGACTCCGTACGCTTCTAACATGCCTGGGAGGCCTGGCGGTCTCACCGCCAGTCACCGGCCTCGTGATCCTCGGGAGGGCTGGCGGGCTCTACTTGTGTTCCGAGTCGATACCACCGCCGCCTCTCGAGGTCACTTTATTTGTAAAGGAACCGTTGCCGTCCCACAGATCTGTCAAACCGACGATGCTTTTCAACCTGGAACCGGGCCGGGAGCATGCTGGAATTGCCGGGCCGCCCACCGATTCTCGCAGACGCTAGTCTTCGCAAAAACAAGAAACAAAAAGGTTCGGGAGCTCGCCCGTTGCCTTTCGATGCCTAAGTCAGTTCTTTCCGGTGGAAGAGAATATCAACTGCTTAGAGAATCAAGTTTTGTGCATATGTCTGCATACTTTTACAGATGGGGTGACCTGGTATTTATAATGGATGATCCTCACACCTCCTATTGGATGATGACATTGCATTAGTATCTTTCTTGTTGGAGGATGATACGATATTCCTCCCATTGGATGAGAGATTTTCTCTCCTTTATCAAACCGATTAATAAGAGATAATTGATGGCACAATTAGAAATATCTTACTTTTTCTCGACATGGAGATTGGGTGTTTTCCTCACACATTCCTCGCTACTAGACTTTAAGTGCGAGCTTGGACCCTTGTTTCGGGGCCTACATTTGAGGAATACCCATTGCGCCCATCAATGGTACCGCCTCGCTTTAATCCTATGCGCCTATTATTTCAAACCTCGTCAATATCTATATCGGTAAAATCGGCGATATTATGCATCGTGTCAGGGTTCTAAAATTTCAAAGAGAACAGAAAATAATGGAAGAAAAAATTCCAAATCCAGAAATTTTGGAAGAAAATAAGAAAAAAGAAAAAAAGAGAATCGGGGCTGGAATTGTGGAAGAAAAAATTCCAAACAAAAGACAAAGAAAGAAAGAAATAAAGAAGTGGAAATGGATACCTAAGTGGCATCATATACAGTTGGCTATCGATGGGTACAAAATGGAGCAACGTGGGAAGAAAGAGACAAATAAATAAGGAAAAAATGAATAAAAAGAAAGTGAAGAGATCAAAACTGTAAGGCACGTGTAAGGTTTGTTTTCTTAGGAAATGCCACGTAGTGTGAAGATTAATTATGGAAAAAAAATTATTTGATTTTAAGTTACCAAAAAAACTGTTCTTAAATTAAATATTTTAAGAATAATTTATAGCAATTTAAAATATTCTAAAATATAAATAAAAATATGAAAAAATATAAAATAAATTAAAAATATTTTTTACATTCAAAATTTAATATAAAATTTTATTTTTCTAAAACTTTTAAAATAGTTAAAAATCAAATTCTTAAACAATTATTCTAAAATATTACTATGTTCCAAATATATATATATATATATATATATATATATATATATATATATATATATATATATATATATATATATATATATATATATATATATATATTTCTATATCCATATCTTTTATAAATCATAGAAATAAATTATTTCTTTAATGTGAATGGATATATTTTAATAAAAATAATTTTATTTTTAATAAACAAATATAAATATAGTAAAAAAATTAAAAAAAAATTCAAAAGATAATTGATATTTCAAAATAATTTTGATATCTAAATTAAATATATTTTAATTTTTAATTATCGATATTTATTTAAAAATATTCATTGATATATCCGATATATTTATAAAATTCAAGTACCAATATATCCATCAAAACCGATATTTTCATCTTTGTTTTCACTCACGTTTCTCTCCATAAGCAAAGCTTGGTTTTGCTCTATAACTTCACCCATTTCACAAGCTTTGCAACTCTACCCATTTCATAAGCACCATCAGCTTTGAGAAATAGTGTATGTGAATTTGGTTTTGAACGCAGTTGCAATTTGTTTTATATATGAAAGATAATTTTTTAATGTCATATTATTATTATATGTCATTATGAATCATAGTCTCAAATGAGTTAAAACATTAATCTTTAAAAATTATTGTTAGTGCTGGTTTACCAATTGTAATGATATAATATGAGTTTTGATTTTAGAATATAATGCAATATATGTTTATCCATTCATACTTCTAGTAAGTGGTTTGCCTTTTCAGAATATAATATGATCGCATTGGTTTTGGGCCACAAAGCATCACATGTTTATTCATTATTTCATATTTTTAAATAACCTAGATTATCGGTCAGTGTGGAGTTTGATATGCGGAGTTTAATTTGAAATATTTTAAGTCATAGTTTTATCAAGTAGATTAGATCGATTTGTATTAATTTGGTTAGGATTAATACATTTTTATTTAAAAAAGTATTTTTACTAGAAAATATATATTTTAAAAAATAATAATGATAAAAATATTTAAATATATAACTTTTCCTTAATTTTGATGAGAAAGTCGTGAAATATTTGAATAAAAATCATTTTAAATGCTTCCTACCTAAATAAGTAGTATTTGTTTTGTATTGACAACGCTTTTTCTATCGAAATCAATGGAGTCATTGGAGTCGCTTCATTCCTGTCATCGAATCGATATGTAACCCGCATTTAAAAGGTGGTCCTACAGGTGTGTGTCACCCGCCTCTCCGATGCTTAGTTAGCTTCTTTCAATGAAAGTGGAAAAGATCAATAGCTCAGGGTTTTTGATTGCGCATCTTTATTCTATGGAATTGTTTCTATTTATCGTGGGTGATCACGATGACTTTCCTTATTAGACGGCGATATGGCATCTTCCCAATTGGGTAGGGAATCTCTTCTTCCTTATCGCTAACTGAATATTAAAGGATAATTAGGGAGTCGTAATCGTGGGGGATCCTTCTTCCCTTAATGAGTAAATATTGGATCATGGAGATGGAGTGCTTTCTTACGCTATAACAGTGGTTACTGGATCATCTCGCCACCCGTCCGCCCACTAGGCTTAGTTTTAGCCCTGGGCTCGTGCCTTAGGAGTAATCAGGACGTCATCATGGGCCGAGTCCCCACGTGAGGCTCTTCTGCCAGCCCTACGGAGGATGCCAACCCGCTTTAAGCCACCGATGGTTCGCTCCCCCGGGCCTCGCGCCTCGGGGCCTATGCAGTCCGATTTTTTAGCACTATCGCCGCCTCGTACTGGTCAAGCGAGCTCAGCAAGGGCTGAATCGTTTTTTAGATCGAGCAGCGAATTCCACGTGGCCAAACAGGGTTTGTTGGTCTAGGCTTGTCATAGTTAATCGCATCGCGATATTAACGACTTTTTCGATTTTCGCATTTCCATTTCAATGACGCCTAACAATGTTTTTGCAAGACCCTAATGCCATTTGAAATGTATTCCCTCGTTTCAAACCTCTTTCTATGGTCTCTGATTTTTCCTTCCGAATCTTCTCTCGATCATTGCTCAAGACCGTTCGTGGTTTCGCCGTTTCATCTTGCTTAGGTCTGCCTCTCTTTGTTCTCTTCCCTAGTTTGTTACATCTTTCTTCTTCTTCCCCTATTTACCTTTTCTTGTTCTGGATTTCGTGGGTCCTTGGTGATCATTGTTTGTCTCTTCTTATGCGCGATCATAGTGCTTATACAGGCTGTCGTTCTTACGGTCTACGCGCCAGAAGGCTGGCGAGGAATTACGAGTTAAGCGAACTAGCGGTGGATTGGTAGTCTTCTTCGCGAGTGGTCGATAGAGCCCCTCATTGCGGGATGTCCATCCCACTTTGCGAAGGCAAAGGGAAAGATTAGTGAATAGGTACCACTAGTGGTTTCGAATATTTAAAAATTTGCTTGAAGTGAAGTATGTGGACGTCGTGGGTCCTAGTCGGGTCAAGCCCCTTTATGAAAAAACCTTCGTTACCGTTATAGACCCCCTCTTGGCGTTCAAGTCTGGTGCCTTGATCTTCTCACCTCCTATATCATCCAGGTTCCCAAGATGGTTTGCTTCTTTGAAGCAGTCTTCGAGAACGGTTTCCGCTTTCCCCTGCACCCCTTTATCAAGAACGTCTTACAACACTTCAACGTTTGCCCATCCCAACTTTCGCCGAATTTTTGGGGTGTTTTGGTAGGCCTTCTGGTCGTTTTTAAGGACAAGAGCCTCGGGGTTCCCAGCATAGCTCTGCTGTTAGACTTCTTTAGTGTGAAAGAGACCACAAAGGGCTTTTTGTATATTTCCAAACGGTCCAGTGCCAGTCTAATCATTTCTGATCTTCCATCTTCCCGCGAGCAGAGCATTGGAAGGGCGTTAATTTCTTTATGGGGTGGCAATTGGAGTCTGACCTGTTGGCCCGAGAGGATCGCTTGGCGTCGGCGGTATGAATTTGCCTTAGAGAATCTGCGTGAGTTTGTCCGTGCTAGTCGAGGTTAGCTTTTAAGGTTATGAGGCGTTCTTAACTTTGCTTTGGTTGTGTTGCCTTTAGGTATCTGTCGGAGCCTCGATTCAGAGGATAAGAATTGAAGCGTGATTGTGGTATCTCCGCGGTGTTGGATACATAATGTGCGACAATTATATAGGGTTTTAAGCCCCTCAACTCATGTTTTGCTTTCATTTTGTGTAGAATAGGTGCTTTTGACCTTTTCTACCGTTTTTATGCTTGTGTAGGTTTTTCGATGTCCCGTGCACATTTTCATAGCAGTTTGGTTCCAGAGAACAACCGTAGATCGTGTTGTCAATTCGACCATGGTCGGGAGGCCCGGAGTAGTTCTAAAGAGAAGAGGACTAGGTTGTGGAGAGCGTGGTCTTTGGTACCACATTTCTTGTGCCAGATTGCCCACATGCAGTGGAGCAATGGTACCGGTACCCAATATGGTGAAATGCAGATACCCCAAGACTCTTTGGAGCACTAGTGCACTTTTGAGATGGGTACCACCTTGGCGAAATGCCCAGGGTACCAGCAATCTTGACTCTGCGGGATTTGAGCGAATTCAATCTTGGTGCAAAGGGACATAGCTTGTCTTCGATCACCACTTTGAGATCACTAATGAGGATTATATTTAAGCCATAGGAGTAGATCAGGAAGTTCTGGATTCTAGGGTTTTTAACCTAACGCTTTAGTGTTTTCTTATTCTTTCTAGGGTTTTCATAGAGTAGAGTACTTAGTTTTCTTTTGAGTCTAAGTTTTGAAGCATTTTTAATATTTCAGTTGGTTTTATAACTTGGTGTTTATTGAGAGACTATGCGTTTTTTATATCTCAACCTTGTAATCAAAGTGTTATTTTTCAGTTCTCAATTACTAGTAGTGTTCCAGCAATTATGAATCGATTCTCGGCTTTAATGGAGTTACAAACCTCCATGATAGGGTTAACGGTGGAAACTCACCCCTTGAGAAAGTAACAGCCCTCAATCGCACAGTGCTTCAATGGGATTTATGCGATTTTGAACACTTTAGAAAACTCTTCATACTTAGTTTGGCATCTTCTTGACAACGTGTGAGCGAGATTCTTGGTACCGCGTTGTGCTTGATCTCAATCTGGTAGAGTCGAATAATCGTCACGGCGAGTGTTCAAAATTGTTCAATTATTTTTTGTCTTACAAAAGCTTTTAAAGTTAAATTCCCCATCGAAGACCATTCATCAATGGCTTCTAGATGAGATTGTAAGTGAGAGGCGGGCGTTACCTAGCTCCTATCATTCGCCCTTCTAGTTTTGCAACAGTTTAAGTCAATTGATTAATAAATCATTCCAATCCATGACCCCAGGATTTTACTTTAATCGCACATTCATTGGAAAGCAATCCCTAAGGATCACCTAGGAAACCACTCCTTGTGGAAATGACCTATCGACTCCCACGGTATTAGTTCCTACGCTTAGGAATAATTTCAGCACACGAAATAGACGAAGCAGCGGGCGTACTCTGAGCTAATCATATCATATATTCCCGGGCCTTCTGGTGTGAACCCCTCTCGACCCCCTGCTTTAAGGCCCTCTCTGCCCTCTGTTATGAAGCCTTCTCGTGAGGGGCCTTCTGCCATGAAACCCACTCGAGAAGAGCTTCAAGCCCGAGTTGAGTCGTTTGCAAAGAAGAAGAGAAGCGTTAAGCGCAAAGCTCATGCTCTCCCCGAGAACAGCCTTGTGATTCGAGGTAAGATCCTGAGGTTGGGAGCATCTTCTCCGTCGTCGACTGCCAAAGAGTGGGGGTCGTCTGACCAAGTCTCGGCGAGAGGTCAGGCGCCTCCTCCCATGGCCAAGGTGTCCAAGGTGGCGGGTCAGAAAAATCCTTTGGGGAGGAGCACTAAGCTTCCTCTGGAAGTCTTGCCCATTTATGTTTGGAGTCCCTTAGCGCATAGTGCCAAGCTCCCTCCTACGACGCTGGAGGACGAGGGAAGGGATTGCTTCGAAACTGAGGGGGATGAGGACTCGATGCTTACTAACTCATAGCTCGCCGCTGGGGATGTATCATCCATCTTACGGGACTCTGGCCTCAAGAGGGTGGATGTCATGTTCATTGAGGAGGCTTTGGCCTTATCGCTTCAGGGAGCAGCCAACGTATGTCCGGACGCCTTTATTTGTTCGTCCTATCGTTGATTTCAATTGGCCCTTACCTTTGTCTTGTTTCTATAAGTGCTACCTACGTGAAAAGCCTGGCGAAGAGGGCTTGGTTTTTAAGAGTGCACGTAAGGGCGTTAGAGGCGTATAAAGCGAGGTTGCCTCCACGACCTCGGAGAGCCGGCGGTCTGCGGCTTAGGTGTGACACGACTAAGGATGTCATGAAGTATGGGTCGACACAGGCGCTACCTCAACGGCGAAATCGTGAGTTAAAGAACAGGAAAATAAGGCTTGGGATGAGTTGAGGGTGCCTGCTAATTTGGGGATGGTCGGATGAGGCTGCGGATCGTCGGGAGGAGCTAAGGTGGCCCGGGGTGGTGCGGGTAGTCGGGGTCAGTGGTAGGCGGACCAGGGAGAGCTACGGGGTTCTTGGGGCAGAAACTCGTCTCAAAACCACGACACTAAGCCAGGTCCACTAAGAGGTCGCTAAGGTCGAGAGCACCATGGGGCACCTAAACGAAGAATGCCACGGGCTTCGTGATTATCTCTAGAGGCAACAGGCCTTGGTTAGTTATAAGGTGGGGCTGATTGCCGAGATGAGGGACGAGGCATGTACCTTATGGGCCTCCGAGTGGCTCGCTTTTCGGCTCAGGCATAGGATCGCTCGGGTTTGAGCTTGATTTTCTAGTTCAGTTGAGGGACGAGGTGGGAGAATCGACTGACAGGAGGATGGCCTTAGGGTGTCTTTGACTGTCCCTAGCTCTGTTCTTCTTCTTAGCGACCGAGTAGTTAGAGCACTTGGCTACGGCTTAGATACTTAGGCTTTCTGTCGTCCTTTTTTTGTTCCTAGTAGTCTTAGGCTCTTGTAATGACAATTTTAACCTTTATTCAAACGGCCCGATCGTGTATTCACACATACGAATCTTTTGTCTTTCTCATTCCATTTGCCTTAAACCCCACGGGCAGAGCTATGTAATAAATTGAACTCTATGATTTTATTTTGCAAGGGAAATTTCTGCGACCCTTTAATGGCTGAGTTGCTGGGCTCTTAGAAAATGAGCTTCATGGCTCTCTTGAACTCTAAGCTACGTGGCTTTTCAGCATCCCGAGCTCACGGGTTCTCACATTGGTCGAGTACATGGCTGTTGGGGCTGCTAGGCTCTTAAAAGCGAGCTCCACCGGCTCTTTTGGCGAGCTACATGGCTCCTTTGAACTCTGAGCTACGTGGCTCTTTAATAAACTGAGCTACTAGGCTCTTATTGAACTAAGCTCCATGGCTCTTTTGAACTCTGAGCTACATGGCTCTTTAATATCCGAGCTCCTGGGTTCTTATTGAACTGAGTTACGTGGCTCTAAGCGAACTGAGTTGTTGGGCTCTTGACGAACTAAGCTACGTGGCTCTTAAAAAACTGAGCTACTGGGCTCTTATTGAACTGAGCTACATGTCTCTTAACAAAGGCGAAATTTCTGAGGCTGCTATTGGTATTTACGTGGCTCTTAACAAAGCGAGGCTATTGGGCTCTTATTGAGGCGAGCTCGTGGCTCTTAACAAAGGCGACTCGTGGCTCTTAACAAAGCGAATACGTGGCTCTTATTGAGGCTGAACTCACGTGACTCTTCTTTCAAAGCCCAGTCTTGGACTCTTATTGAGCCCGAAATTTCTTGGGCTCTTATTGAACTAAACTCATTGGCTCTTAACAAAGTTAAGCTATTAGGCTCTTATTGAGGCCCGAGCTACATGGCTGCTTTCAATATCCGAGCTCACAGGCTTTTCGTCTTCCTTCCCTTGGGAAAGTGCACTGATTTTAATGCGATCCCATGGAGGTCAGACAGGCTAGCGTGACTTCCCAAGGTGTCCAAGTTTCTTTATAGATAACCGCCTTCCTTCGAGGGTGTATGTTATATGTCGCCCCCGTTTTCCTTCCTGCCTTCGCCAGCGTTAGAGTTCGGACATGATGAAGCTTTAGGGTTTGATTGCCACTGCGCGAAGTCTATTTGGTGGTCATAGGCCGACGTTTGGTTTCATTGTTCTGCCATTTGTTGGAGTTGTGTTGTTCCCTAGTCCTACCATTTGTTGGAGTTGTGTTGTTCCCTAGTCCTGTCATTTGATGGAGTTAGATTCGAGGAATTTTCTGCGGTCGGAGGGGCGGCGTGTTGAATGCTTGAGTCAGTTTCTTATCTTTATACCTCTCATCTCTTTTTCTCTTTTAGGACTTCCCTTTTCTCTTTCTTGTGGTTTTTGCCTTGAATGGTTGTTTTATGATTGTAATTTTCTAAGATGTAGAGAACGGTTTTGTTGATTGTAATTTTCTGGAATATAGAGAGCGGTTTTGCTGATTGTAATTTTATGGAATAAGCGCCAATTCTACGGAAATAAAGTACAATCTTTTGGCTCACGTATACTTGTGAAGTATTATTATTTGTATTATTATCAGTCAGTGGTGGAGAAGAGAGGGGAAAAAAGAAAAAAAAAAAAAAAAAAAAAAGAAGCACCATGTAACCTTACGAGGGCCCTTGACAGGTAGATTTATGATAAACCGAGCTCCTTGGTTCTTTCTTTATGATTTACAAGAGTAGGCAGGCCGAAAATAAACACAAAAAATGTTATTTGAACGAAAGTAGAACTGCTGTGCTTTATTAATAGATACAATATGAGGTTTATGGGTAAAAGCGGCTTAAGGTCTTTCTCGGCATTCCGGGAGTGATCACGAGTGCTCCCTCTTATTTGAAGCTCATAGTTGCCCGGTCGGTTGTCAGTGATACGATATGGGTCCTCACAGTTAGGTCGAGTTTCGTGAGTGGGGTCTTTCCTTGTTGGTAGTTTTTGAGCCTTATGTCGTAGGAGCAAAACTATTAGGCACGACCTTTCGATCATAGTACCTTGTTGTTTCGTTTGGTAGTCTTTGGAGCGTTTCGAGCACCCTCTGGCTTCTCGCCCGAGATCAAGGTTTAAGCGGAGAGACTCCTCATTGTGCTCGGCGCTTGTGAACTCGACCCTAGGTGACTTGAGCCCAACCTCGACAGGGGCTACCGCTTCGGAGCCAAATGCTAAGGCGAACGGAGTTTCTTGAGTTGCAAACTTGCGTGTAGTTCTATACCCCCATAGTACCTCGAGGAGGTATTCCACCCGTTTTCCACTTTGGGTTTTCGGCCGTCTTTAATCTTGCCAGAGTCCTTATAGTGACTTACCTTGTCCGTTGGGTGCGAGATAAGTGAATAAGGCTGGGGGACCGAATAGTAATTCTTGATTCCGAGCTCGGTGCAAAATTTTTTGAATTTTTGGTTGTCGAACTGCTTTCCATTATCAGATACCAATGCTTTTGGGATTCCGAACCTGCAGATTATGGCCCGCCAAAAGAAGTTACGTACCTTTTTCTGGGTGATTGTTGCCAATGGCTCGGTCTCTGCCCATTTGGTGAAGTGGTCCCTCCTACAATGGTGAATTTGCATTGACCTCTTCCCGATGGGCAGGGACTAGTATGTATAAGCATCCACGGCTGCGAAAGGCGGGGCTTATGATTGAGGTCAGTTGCTCGGATGGGAGATGGGAGATCTTGGCATGCTCTTAACAGATTTTGCATCTTCTGACTAGTTCTATGGTGTCTTTGAGCATCGTGGGCCAATAATACCCTTGCCTAAGGACTTTTCCTACCAAAGTTCAAGCTCCGATATGGTTGCCGCAGATGCCTTCGTGTACTTCTCTAAGTACATAGTCGGCGGCGTCTTCCTTTCCTATTCATTTAATGAGGGGTGCGGACAAGCGGGCTCCTCGTAAAAGAACGAATCTAGATTATCTGGCTCTCAGTTTAGATGCCTCCTTCGGATCGCTCGATAGTGTATTGTTCAACAGAGATAGTCACAGATGGAGTGCCATTTCCGGCGCGATCATCGTTTGGGGAGGACCGTCGTTGTTGGCGTTCTTGAAGGTTATGAGGTGCTCGGCGGGTACTGTTGTCTAAGTCTTCTTGCAGCATCATTGCTAGCTTAGCCAGGGCGTCTGCCCGTGAATTCTCCGTTCTTGGAACGTGTCGACCCTAAACCGTCTGAGCTTTTAAGCAACTCGCGTACCTTTTTTAGATAAAGGATCATCTTTTCGCCTTTCGCTTTGTGGGAATCTTCTATCTGTCTCACCACAAACTAGGAATCACTGCATACCTCTAATTGATTAGCCTCCATGGAGTGGGTCGAGTTAAGCTTGACAATGACATGACTTCATGTTCGGCCTTCATTATTGGAGCTGGGAACCGAATCGAGTGCGTGTTCGCGTCCTGTTCCATCAGGGGAGGTCAATCGAACTGCACCGCTTCCTTGAGCATTAGGCGGCCCGTCGTAGCGACCTCTATGTAAGGGGGTCCGAGCGTGACAGGGGGTTTCGGTGGGCTGTCGGGGTGAATTCATGATGAAATCTGCCCAGCTTGTCCTTTTGATTGTTGTTCTTAGCTTGTGCTAATGTGAACTCACTCGACTCATGGCCCATTTTTGCAGTCTTCTGAGGTTTACGGTTTTATGTAAATTTGCTTCATTGGGTGCATCGGAATCTCGATGGTGTGAGCTGAGTATGGTTGAGTCTTCTAGCGGTGGTCACCAATGCTAGAACTAACCTCCATCTTCGAGGATACCTTTCCTGCCTCCAAGCTCGGCTGAGTAATGAGGCCTTTCGCTCATCCCTACTCCTCGACCCGGGCGGCACTAGTCGAGAAATCGGAAAGCGGCTAGTGGGCGTAAGGAGTTCCCCCTCGGAGGGCTTACTAGAATAGGGGCTTCAGTGGGTTTAGCGCTAAGAATGCCTCTTCCACGGTGGGCATCCGAATTTGAGCCTTTCGAACTTGAAAGAAGAAAGCGCCCAATCTTGGATCTGGGCATCGGCATTTCGGCTAGGCTATTCTCACGATCCAGTATTTGAATTTCTTTGGTGTTTGAGGGTGGTTACATAGAGCACGGCTTTTTATCTTGTTTAGATTTGCCTGTTTGCGGTTGTTGACTATGAAACCCAGAACTTTCGGTCACGGAGACCAAACACACTTGGTTAGTTTAACTGTCTTGTTGTCCTTGAGGACTGGAGCAGTCCCGGCTAGGTGGCTACCGTGGGCTCGACCTTGGTGACTTCACCCGACATGTTGTCTATGTATACTTCCATGGATGCTCGATATGTTTTGGAACATTTTGTTTGACTTTGATAGAGTGGCCCAGGCATCACCCGATATGATATGTTCCACAATAAGAGTCCGCGAATGAAGAGGTCTTCTCTTGGTCGTTGGGGTCTATTCTGATATGATTATAACCCGGGAAAGTTCATGAAGATGAGGAGCTCATGGCCAGTAGTGGCGTCCACTATGAGGTCGATCCGGTGCAGGGGAAAGCTATCTTTCGGACAAGCCCGGTTAACATCGGTAAAGTCAATGCAGAGTCACCACTTTCCATTTGCCTTCTTAGCAGAGACCACGCGTTGCTTGACCCGGTCGGGATAATCTACTTCTCGGATGGCTTTCGGAAAGCGTGGAGGAGTTCTTCGACCTCTTAGTTGATCGCCTTTAGCTACGGGCAAAACTTCTTCTTTTACGTAGCGGGTTTGAAGAAAGGAATGACATTGACTTGTGGGTGACGGCTTCTTGGGTCGATTCCTCCCATGTCCTCTGCTTCAGCGAATACTTCCACATTTTGCTTTAAAAGTGGATGAGGAGGTCTTGAAGTCCTCGACCAATTTGGATCAGATGTAGGCGGTGTTACGCGTTTGATTAGATCAAGTTGTATTGGTTCCGGCTCTTACGAGGGCATAGGTCGGGTGTTGATTCTGTCTCTCATGTCGAGGTTCATCCATGCGGATCTTTGTCAGCGCTTCTGTTTCATTGACGTCGAGTAGCACTCCCTAGCTACCTACTGGTCACCTCGGACCATTCTACTCCATCCCATTCTCCGTAGGGAATGACAACCATATGATACGGAAGGGATGACCCTTATGGTACTGAAAGAGGCGTCTACCTGGGTGAACATGCGATGCCAATGGGGCATCCACTATGAGGAATTCTGACGCCGTTATGGCTCGGCATAAAATTCCCAAAGTGAGTACCAGTTGTACCGACCCCAGAGGTAGCACTTTCTCTCCGAAGAATCCCAGTAAGTGGGTGTTTACCGATTCCAGCTTCTCCCTTCTGATGCCCATTTTGTCAAACACTAATGCGAAGATGATGCTACTAGCTCCATTGTCGCATCGTGACCCTATGATCCAGCTTTGGTCGGGGCTAATGCATGTCCTTAGTTACCAGCTGGTCATCAGCGGGGATGTCGCGCCTCCATGTTGTAGTCCGAGAAGGTTGATGTGGTGGTATCCAACCAGGGAGCTGACACCATTGCACTCGTTGTCCCCCGATATGATGCCGTAGGTGAGCCTTCCTAGTTAAACTGGATTCCCCACCACTAGCGAACCCCTCGGAAATCACATTAATCTCTCCCAAGGGTTACTAACGCCGAGCTCGGGTCATTGGCTGAAAAGTGGCGAGGTGCCCGGTTCTCGATCTTTCCTGATTAATGCACGATCGAGATGTCCACGCGATTAGGAATTTATTTTTCCTTCAACTGAAAGTACATTATTCATCTATTCGGTACCTATGATCTCTATGGAACTCAATAAAGACGGTTATGTCTCTTTAACAAGGTTTTCATCCTGATGGCCGCTTTAAAACTTCTCATGCTACACCGTGATAGACCTGAGACATCGAGGCCGCCAAGGGTGAACCGGCCGAGGAGGGTAACGCATCGCGCCTAGGGTCGGTGGACCCAAGCGGTCCCCGACGCTACCTCTCTTCTTGAGATCGATTGCCTTCTCTGGTCTCTATGGAGATTTGTCTCGGTCTCTTCGTCTTCTAGCCTAGCTCTGTTTTTTCTCGTCTCTGCGCTTTTTCTTTTTGCGCGTAAGAGCCCTCGCAGCATGGCAAGGGCCCTCGTCGTTGGATGTACTCGGGCTTTGGGAGCACCTCACATGCTTGGCCCCGAGGGTTCCTTCATGATAGAACATTAGAAATCTTTAGACCTGGGTACCTAGCCCCACGATAAAGGCAACGATGGCAACCATCCGAATGTCTACCCTCAATGACTCTAAGTCAACCTCCGACATGTGACCACAGGTTTTCTTTGGGCCTTTGATTTTACTTGCTAGTTGTGTAGCCTCGCCTCCAGATGTTCTGCCCGATGAAAGAGGATACGAAAGAATGGAGAATTCCTTTGCTGACGAGATCGAGGTCAAGGAGATCACTTGACCATGCTAAGGCTGAGCCCTTAAGCGTGATGGCAAAGGCTTTAAGATCTCACGGTCTTCGCATCCATGCATCTCCATTCGATTCAGAAGTAAGCTGAGGTGGTCTACTGGTCTTTCGCTCCGTCGAAAGCTTCGACCGTGGTGACTCAACTTACAGGGAAGTGCGTAACTCCGGACGGAACTGGGGATTTGCTTGTTTGCACTGTGGCATCCATTATGGAGTAGATCAGCTCAAACTTTGCCAACCTCCTCCTTCTTATGTGGCTGAGCTCTTGTTGGATGTCTTGGAACCGCTGCTCCTAAGATTGTTCCCCCTTCCCGGCCGACAAGGGGTCACTCATCAATTGGTCGTTCTACCAGCATCCCTCACACTCATCCCCGAGGGGTATCTAGGGATCATGCTCCCTGGTTCGGCTATTTTCTCCTCCTCCGTTAACATCTCAAGGGGCGCCGAGGTGTTGCTATTCCTCCTGTGGAATGGTATTACAAATTTTCACGTAGCTATCATGGCCTCCCATGGGCGTTTAATCGTCAGCGAAGTTCCGCTTCTAACTCCCTTATCAGACATTGATTGATTTGCATGAGGTGGCTCTGATCTCACAGAGCAGGTACGAAGAGCCTGCAGAGCGCCCCGGGTTGTCTAATATCACACGGCCGGCCCCGTTAGTCTCGCATCCTAGGGTTGGCGTGACTCTC
Source organism: Tetrastigma voinierianum (assembly GCA_016808115.1). Taxonomy (NCBI): domain Eukaryota; kingdom Viridiplantae; phylum Streptophyta; class Magnoliopsida; order Vitales; family Vitaceae; genus Tetrastigma; species Tetrastigma voinierianum. The sequence continues at coordinate 592,374 of JAEQBH010000731.1, forward strand.
ATGTTTCAGTCGATACTATCAAATAATCGAGAAATCGCTAATTTGTAAAGGAAATATTCCCACGCACTGCGCAACCGATAGCACTTTTTCTATCGAACCGGGCTTGAGCTTGTCAGAGTCGCTGGGCCGGGCCAGCCGGGCCGAACCAATATGCAACTCGCACTTTAAAGGGTGTGGTCCAAAGGTACCAACCGCTCCGATGCCTGTCGCTTCTAAACGAAAAGGAAAAAGATCAACAAATAGAGTCTGCGGATTGCACCTTCTTTCGAAATCGCTCTTATTTATCACGATCACGACGACTTTCCTTGTTAGACTGAGATCCCAGATCTTCCCAATCGGGTAGGAATCCCTTCCTTACTCAATCGACATTAAAGGATAATTAGAGTCAGAATCATGGGGGATCCTTTTTCTCAATGGCAGACATCTACCATGGGAGATGTTGCTTTCCTTTCCTTACATCACAACCGTGAACAACGGATTTATCCCCCGTGGGACGCCTAAACCTGTGGGGTCCCAAGTGACCAATCGTCAACCCACGGGAAAACTTGTGTGGTTCATATCATGAGACTCTCGTACATGAGCAAAATGACCCAACCGCCCATTATCCATACTCGTCCATACGCTACAAACCATACATTTCTATGGATCAGAGTTGGCTACATCACTCTTAATACAAACATAGTATTAAAACGCAATCTGCTCTCAATATATACACAAAAACATGAATCAAGGCCACAACCGGCCCCGCTTCATAATCTCTACTATGAGCGCTCGTTCCGCCGCACCTATCCCGCATGAAAGGGGGTCTCACGACGAGGTGAGCTAATGCCCAGTAGAGATAAATCCTACAATGGCTACTCCCCACTTAGGTGCACAAGCAAATGATCATTTCACAATCACACAAACAACCAATTCGTGCAGACATGTTGTCTTATAAAAAAAAAAACAAACTACATGCATGTATGAGACGACACTCTACATGCCCTATGTACCGGGTCAACCTTCGACCCACCACCCAATGCAAGTGCCAATGAGAAATCAATACCGAGTCAGTCCCGACTCCCATCTTACAACCCGTAGTCTATATGATATTTATTAAATCGTTTCGTGTCTTTTTGGGCAACAGAACTTTCTAGTGTCTCACCGTGGGTCTCTTACACCCTCCGACATTTTTCGGGCTTTCACCGATGGATACACCGCTTCAACCGTGTTTTTCGTGCTTTTAACTCGGAGGGGGTATGACGCCACTCATACACCCGACACTATTCGTTTTCCATTTTCATTTAACATCGTGGAACCCACTCAATTTCTTTTCATTCCCAAGCCCACACAACCCAAAGACTAAACACATACAAATCAAGCACTCATGTACACACACCCATGTAATGCGGCAGCACGCACACCAATGTGTAATGCAATGCAATTTGAAAGCACCGGTGACTCAAGCCCATGACCAATGTATGAAGACTCTACATGGACATTCTGGCTATCGCACACTGGTGCGTGTGCCATGAACACTCATGTCTAATGCACACAACATTTCATATATTCGCTCAACATCAACATACATGCATCATGTTATTTATTCCACACACATTCAAATCAAGACATCACAAAAAGTATTTTAATTATATCTTTTCTTATCTATTCATTTATCTATAATACACTATTCAAGCATGTATGAACAGGACCCACCATTACTTAGAAAGTAATGTTATGGTCTATATTCCTAGGGTCGAGAAGATAGCGTCAAATATATGTTCTACATGCCAAGAAATGACCATGTTCAAGCACAACACATTACAACCTGTAATGTGTTTGAAACACCCATATTGATAGCAATTGCATGACTTGGTGCAAAGAAGCCGGCTTTTCAAACATCGATGTGAGTAGCTACTACCACCGAATGGCTTATGGCTAGATTCTTGACTCTATGAGCTATCCATAGAGTCTAAGAACACCCGACCGGAGTTCGACGAGAGCGCAGTACTTAAAACAAAACTGTGGCTAAACCTGTAAAATTCTTACATGTTAATCATGCAAACAATAATACGCCAAACTGATTTTTCTTTAGTCTAGAAACCTAGAAAAATTCTGCATGTTAGTCATGCAAGAAATAATACTCCAAACTGATTTTTTTCTTTAGTCTAAAACCCAGTAAATTCTACATGGTCATCATGCAAACAATAATACACCAAACTCGATTCTTCGCCTAGAAACCCAGAAAAATACCTCGCATGTTAGTCATGCCAAAGAATAATATTCCAAACTAATTTTCTTCGCCTAAAACCCGTAAAATTCTACATGTTAGTCATGCCGCCAATAATATTCAAACTAATTTTTCTTCATTTAAAAACCTTAAAAACATATAATAACATAAGAACAGGATCATATAGAAAATTTCTGCATGTATTCATTCAATAATAAAACCAACTGGATTTTCCTTCTTTAAAACCCAAAAAAATTAGTGACATACAATAATGATGCAGAACCAAATTAGTTCCATAAAATTCTGCATGGCATCCATTCGAGTAATAACACACCAACCTGGAATTTCGGCCTTAAACCCAGAAACAAGATATATAATAACATGCGCAACAAGATCAGCTTCAAGAAAAATTTCGTGATGGTATTCATTCAAGTAATAATAAACCAACTCAACCAAATGCCATTTCCATAGACCCAAACAAGGAAATAACCAGGGATGAAAATCCTCACTTTGAAGGGTGTAGACCAATTTTTTGATCCACCTAGTCTTGAAAACAATGAGGAAAAGCCTCCTCCCTTTCTCCTACCTTATGGTTTTCTTTCTCCTTTCTTTCTCTTTCTATTTCTCTCTCCTCTTCTTAACTCCTTTCAACAATAGGAAGAACTCCTCCCTGTTTAGCTTCTATTCCATGTTTCTCTGCCTAAGCCTAGACATGTTTGCATCAAGTTTCTGACACATGGCTCAAGTCATGGCATGTGTCACCCCATGCCAAGCCATGCACCAAACTACTAACATCATGCATTCTAAGAGGGCTCGGGCAAATGGCCACCGCGCCGGGCGTCCCCAGTCTCGCGCCAAGTGGCCTGCACCTTTCATGCCACGTGGCTCCCGCTTAATGGGCTCGCTCCCACCTCGAAATACATGAAACGATTGTCTCGAATTTGACGCACTTTGTCCGTTCAATCCAGATTTTCATGACATCTTAACCGTATAACCGCTTGGCCATCTGAGATCCAGAGAAAAAGCCAGAAGTTTTGGCTCGTATCATCCCAATAAGAATTGACTGATCGCTTTTGGGAAAAAATAATGCTTCTTGGCCTCACATTCTCCCCTTAAAAGAATTTCGTCTCAAAATTCCTACATACATACACACAATCAAACACATGCATATGCGACAGTCATTTAAAACATTAATGACTAGAAAACGCACCTTCCTGGTCGAACAAGAAGAGATAGTTGGCGCGCACGATGTCCTCGCGCTCCCATGTCATCTCCTCGACTCCTGCTGCCACAACACCTTCACAAGCCTCATAGTCTTGCCACGCAAAACCTGCTCTCGGCTATCCATGATACGCACTGGTCCCTCCTCGAAGGTCCCATTCGCTTCAACAACAAGCTCGCCCTAATCCACTATATGAGTTAGATCCGAGTGCCTGCAGCATAGAGATAGCGCAAAGACCTCATGAACGTCGACAAACTCCTACGGCAACGCCTAACCGATACACAATCGCGCCCACCTTCCGAAAGTAACTTCTAAGGGCCCAATGTACCTTAGCGATTAATTTTCAAGCCTCGAACTCCATCACTTTCCTTAGGCAATGATCCTGGTAGTAGTGGGAAGTGGTGTGGAAGACATGATCACCCGCTTGAACTCTGGGAGGCTACTGGTCAGATATCAACATAAATTTTCACTGAATGGCAAGAAGGAGACACTTCGAATCATACCCACCTTTCCGAGGTGTCTCTAATCGATCCTGACCAAGGATGGAGCTCTCCCACCTTCATTCAACATACCAAATGATCGATACGGCCTCCCATAGAGCAGCCTCCCACAGGTGCCATCCGTATACTCGCATGATAACTATTATCGTAGGCTAACTCTACTAAAGGCAAGGCCTGAAAGCACCGAGATTCAAGACGCATGCTCGCAACATGTCCTCTAAAATCTAAATACCCACTGGACACCATCAGATGAGGGACGAAGTTTGCACTCATCGACAACAGTTCCATGGCCTTCTCAAAACTCTTCCGCAACTAAGTCGCAAACTAAGGATCCCGATCCTGAGGTTGTTGGTGGACCGCACCTAAGTAACCACTCCCACTTCCACCGCCATCTCCACCGGCTGAGTGCATTTCACCGGCCTTCCTGCATGGCCAACCTCGACCTGCCGCATGTTAGGACACTGCCTGACAGTAACCCCATAACGTAGCTCCTTCATCCCTCTCCGCACATCGGGCGACGGCGTCACGATACATCTGCGCCACTCGATGCACAGCCGAATCGAGACAATGGAACCCCTAGATCTCCTCCTCACCATTCACACTGGTAATCTACAACTCCATCCCTATACCAAGACTACCACCGTGTGGATGGCCTCCAAATTTTCGCCGTACCGTACTCGATCAGACTCGATCCCTGCAGCTGACACTCAATTTACCGTCCCACTCGTGACTCTATCACTGGCTTCGCGAGAGACGGCTCAGTCATCGACTCCCTAAGGTACCCGAGCCTACCATCATCAGAAGTTCAAACCCGCTCTGACCGCCGAAAGACTCACTCCTTGAAGTTATACTAGCTACATTCCCCGCGGACTTTCTAACAGTGCATCAATCACTACATTTGCCTTACCAGATGGTAATGCAAAGTGAAGTCGTGAATCCTCCAAAACTCCATCCACTTACACTCCGCTCATGTCGAGGTCTCGGCCGCGTGAGTTACGTGCTCTCACTTTCGCGGCCTAAACATTCGAATCAAGCCACTATATAAGTAGTGGCTCTTCTTCCTCTCTCCTTTCTTTTTCAAATCTTTCGCGGTAATACGCATCGCTAACTCTATGTCTTGCATGGGTAATTTCGCCAGATTCTTCAACCGCGAGAACTATAAGTTATAACTTTCCCCTGATCGTATCGTAATACATCCTAAATTCGTCTTCAAGCATCACACACTATGTACCGTCCCGACCATTAGAATAGGAGCTAGTTACTCCCTCCTCTTCAATTCCTAGAACGCTCAAATACATGAGTCATCCCACACCAAACTTGACCTTCCAGGTCAACTTTTCATCATAAGCCGAGTCGAGAAATCCTCCTCTTATAAACCCCCGCACACCCCGTCAATCCCAAGAAACTACATTCAAAGACTCCACCTCCCGCCCCTCCTAACTCATCACGCTTCCTCAACCTTCCCAAGGTCCATCGATATACCAGTGTCGAGACCACAGTCCTAAGAAATCCCACCTCGCATGCCAAACCGCACTTACCGAACCCGCATGCAAACCGATGATCCTCAAAAGTCAGCACGCATTCCTCAAGTGATCCTCATGCTTTCCACCTCGACCGGGAGTAGATCAGATGTCATCAACAAAGACCACCAACCGATCTATTAGAGCCGAACACCCTATTCATGAGACCATGAATGCCGTAGAGGTGCATTCATCAATCCAAAGGGCATCACCATAAACTCAAAGTGCCCATACCACATCCCGAATCGCTTGCCTTAGGGATGTCTCGCCTCCTAATCCTCACCTTGATGATAACCACGCGGTCTATCTTCGAGACTGCTGTATTTCAACCGATCAAACAAGTCATCAACTTCTGGTGAATGAATATCGATTCTTAATTGTAACCCCGCTCAACAGTCTTTACCTCGATGCATAGTCAAGGGCTCCGTAATCTTTTTTCTTTCGCGAATAGAACCGGGTTACCATGGTGAAGCAAACATCTAATGAAACCTCGGCCTAAGAACTCCCAGATCCTGACCTGAGCTCCGCAACTCAACCTAACATCCCATGCAAGAAACACAGAAATGGGCCAGGTACTAAGATGCAACCTAATGGAAGTTCATGCACAGGCATAGACATCCCCAGAGGTAATCCTTGTGGCCTGCCCGGGAAAACATCCTCGTACTCGCAAACCACTCGAGGTAGACTCATATCCTCACCTTGTCCTCTAGGGTAAGGCTAGCTAGCCAACCCATCAACTGCTCATGCCATCGTGAATTATACATAGTATGGGGTGAAGCATCAGGCTCATTCCAAACACAACATAGTACCGGTCTCGTGTGTAGGCGGTAACTCTATACTGGCCACAATCTATGACAACCCGATGAGCCAACTGGGCTCATCCCAATGATGACTCTAACTTCCATATGTCTGATGACCAAGGTCCATCGTGCAGAACTCGGAGACTTAACTCACATCCCTAACATATCCACTAATTTCGCCTTAGTCCCCGCGGAACCTACATGCAAGGCTCGCCTGGTTGGGTCTCAACCCTATGCCCATCACTCCTGGCCAAAAGATGCAAAGATTAAAGAATGCTGAGCGCACCGAGTCAAATAACACCCTTACCCACAAGCGAAAGAGTAGAAACGTACCCTGAATCATTGACCGATCTGTTGCCTCAGCCTGTGGAGTAACAACGTAGACACGCCCCTGAGTCCCCGAAATCTCGGCTTGTACACTCGCCTCGACCCGACCCATACCGCCCTCTCGCCCATCTCGTGAAACACCATGCTCGTGTCAACTTAAACCGACATTGCTCCCAAACTCTATGCTAGGGTAAGGAGGAACATACTGAGTCTACTCATGTCCTACTGATGATTGGGACTATGGTGTCCCCGATCTGAACCCCGTATCGTGGCGGACAGCTTCGCCTAAGTGGGTCCCTGGCCAAGGGTAGAAACATCTCATCCGCCCAACCCGACCGGTAACCCAGACCGGCTCAGTCTCGGCCACGACCGCCCCTCAAACCCCGTGCGGAACATAAGTCCTCCGCTTTCTTTCCCGAGCTTAGCATAGCTTGGCTCCCTCTTCTTATCACTAGCACCATGATCCCGATACGAAATATATTCAATTCTCGCTCAATAATCATGTTATATCGACCACACCGAGTCCATATCCTGTAGGTTATTGATGAGTGCAAAACTCATCTATGTTTTGTGTTCATTTCACATGTTATTTTGTGCATTTGCATTCATATTCATGTAAACTCATAAAATTTCCTAAACTTGGTTTTGTAGGATTATTGATGAAAGTGCGATTTTGGCGTAAGAATGAGCAATATATTTCCAAAAGAAGAATAACCGAGAGTCTCACACGCTTACTGAAGATTAATTTTTCTGTACCATATGGACATCAAATGGTTCAAATTTCATGGCTGCATTCATTCAAAGAGCTTTCAATCCATCTTCACTCACACGCCCAAATCCGAGTTAAACAAAGAAGTTATGGCCCCACAAGCGCTGGGAGAAGAAAACTAGTCGGGCCGCTCCGAGTAAAATTCCTCTCGCTGCTAAGGCGAGAAAAAGATGTCGCGACTAGCAGTATGTCGTGACCGATGTCGCGACAAGAGAGTGCAACGTCACCGATGTCGACAGAAATGGTACACCTACGTAAAACCCGCACGCAATTTAAATGCCGAGAAACTTGGAAAAAGGCCTAAAATTGAGTTTCGACCCAATTTCGTTCCTATTTCACCCAAAATCATATGCATACTCGTTTTAGGTGAGGCGTTTTGAAGATCGAGAGCCTCTCTCGGGGGTTTTAGGGATCAGCCATTTTTCCAGCTTTTTCTGTGATTTTTATTTTGTTTTAGACTGAGAGCGCTAGAGCATTTTTGTTTCTAATAAGAGATTTCTACAGTCGTATAATAGAGATTCAGATTACGGTTCGCATTGGCGGATTGAAGCCAAAACTGATTTTTTCTCTCTCATGGGTTTTCTCTAAACTGAAGCTTCATTTTCTTAGTTTTTGGTCAAAGATATTTTATTTTAATAGATCTTATGTGAATAGTTTTCTGAGCGCATTTTTATTTCTATCAAGAGATTTTCGTGTTGCATCATATTTTAATTTATTTACTGTCGAGGTAAGATTTAAGCTCAAACTAGGTTTTTCTTCTTTTCTTGATTTCTTTCTCATTTTCTTACTTTTGTTTGGATTAGTGGATGATTGAAATCAAGAATGGAACATTAAACACCCTCTGGGTGGTCGGGACACCGCCGAACATCTCGGGATTCATAGCTGTTTATTTCAGGGGTTTGAACCGAATTATATAATTGGTATAGTTCATATAATGAATTGTCTGAAATACGTTAGCTATACCCACAAAAGAGTCGTATCTTGCTCATTCTCCAGAGGCCCTCCGAGTGACACAGAGATGGAGACTCCTCGAGAGTAGCGGCGCAGAATCTCAGGGCATGCTTGTAGACTAATATCTTCGGAACTAATGAACTCGAAAATTACTTCTTGATAGATCAACACTTACTCATGGTAGATGATTAATTAGATGATGTATCAATTTAGTTGATCGAGGTTTCTCCCTTAGTTCGATGAAAGGATCTCGATCCTGCTGTGCTAAAAGATCTCGATCAAGGAGATAGAAAATTTTATTAGATTTGAAGGACGAGATACCAATTATATCGAGAAGGCTTGCATTATCCTCGTCTATGGGGGCAAGAATTCTTCACCCTAAGAAATGGTTAGTAAGATTTAAAAAGAAACAATCAAATCTTAAAGAGTGCCAAATTTAAGGCAGCTGCTTGTAATTCACTATCCCCGTAGTGCGAATATGATCTCTAACTAGTGAATGTATGGTGTATGGAGAAACGGTTATACTACATCGCTTTTGGACAAATCTAGAACTAATCACAAATGTCGCACTTTCAAGGAAATGCAAACTGCTTTTGAAAATAATTATCCCCATCCCTAATGACTTCATACCTTTAATTAAGTAGTTGTTTATTTGGTAGATTTTTGTGGGATTAGTTTAAATCAGCTTTGTTTAATTAAATTATTTTATTCGACATCCTAATGGTCTAAATATGCTTAAGAGCCCTTGTAATCTGTGGCATCAAATTCCACTGTGAGAGAACCTCCAACTCGGGCACGACATCCTGACTCTAGAGTCCACTTTATTTACTTGTACGACCCGTGCATCATAAAGGTTGAGTGTCAATACTTTCATTTCAGCTTGAGTATACTTACTTTGTTCAAATCGTTTTTGAGTATTTACCATGATTCACTCCTCATGACCATATTTCACATACAACATTAATCGTCTTTATTAAGTTTTTTGGCGTCATGTCGGGATTGATAATAGTCCCTGGTAATAACGTCATAAATTGTGATATATCTTTTCGTCACCTTTAATAAGTTTTTGGCGGTCGTTAATGGGACGGACGTTCATTTTCTCTCATCGAAGCTGACATTTTTGAAGAACTGAAGATTGCTATCAGTAATGCTATTTTATTTTTCAGAGTTGCTTCCTCTAGGTTTTTTTTTTTATTTGGCTTTACTATTAGTATTTTTGTACTTTCTTTTCTTTTTGTTTTTCTTTTATTTGTAGGTACTCATGGAGGAATATTCAAGGAAGATGGAATTGCCTCCATAGAAGGCCAAGCTTAGACTTCCTATTCATCATTTGAATCAAAGAATTCATAATGGACCTACCTATGGAACAAGGAGTATTATTTTATCATGAGCTCTAAACTCTCCACATTTCAAAAGAAAGAGCTGTGAGCCTACAAGGAGCATAATTTTACCGACATGGATGAGAACAAGAAGATGAGTGTCCGAGCGAATTCCAAGTGATTTATACACCTTCCAAGTCAACACTAGTGCTAGATTGAAAATAGAAGGTCAAATTGACACTTAGTCCAAGCATTCAAGATCAATTTTCTAGACCTCTCCTAGTAATAGCCTTGCAAAAATCCGCACATTGCATGGATGCCTATTTGAGTTAATGTGCGTAAATTTCATATACCAACTGTAAAGAAGGAAAATGAGTTGAAATTGAGAACAAGACACTCCTAAACAACTTTAGAGATGAAGAGTCATTAGTGATAAACTGAAATTTGAAGAGGAAAGTTTATGAATGGTTGGCCAGAAAACATTTGGTATGATCACACATTCCACTTTCCTATCGATTTTGACTTTGGGGTATTTGAAGGGGATCTACAAAATTCTCATATACTAAGGAGACCACTCTTTCCCTGCCAAGCACGGATTGACATCAAAAGGGGGAGCTCTCACCTTGTTTGTGGGTGAGGAGAAAGCAAAGTTCGAATCTTCACCAACCATTACCTGATCTGAGCAAGAAGAGAGCTATGTGCGTAAAATTCTCGCACTGGGCTTCAATCAGCACAAGTTTGAACAATCCCTCCTTAAGCATAATGTTTACATCTACATCACATAGAGGGACCGCTTTGAAGGAATTGTATTGAACCACTGTACCATAATTAAAGGGGATTTTGAGTTTCTTTCCCCTCTTCAAATTCGAAAGAAAAACATCCCGGAAATGAATGAAGATAAAGGAAGTAGTTTCAAGATGAATGATTGGTCAAATGGAAGCACTATATTCTTCCAATGAGTCTAATAATTCCTGAAAATCTGAGCAAATTTGGGAGGCAAACCTGCTTAAGTAGTCGCGATTCTATCCATTCTTTCTTTTTACTATTTTTTTAGTTATTTTATTTGTTGTCGTTTTTTTACTGGTCGGGATGAAAATCTAAAGCAGTTGTTTTAACTTTGTTGTTAGTGTTTTCTTAATAAGATAAGTTTGAAGTTCAACATGTTGTCATGACTATTTGTAAGAGCGGCTATGTTAGTTGGAGTGGTTAATGTAATTAGTGCTTGAAGTGTGAAAAAATGGAGTGGAGATAAACATCAAATTTGTGTTTTCGAGATGAAAGAATCCAAATTGAACTCGAAATATAAAAGTCGGGAAGGTTCATGATCACGCTTGAGGAGAATTGAAGACAAGAGATGATTTAAGCATGAATGAAAGCATTGAGGCTAAGTATTGGAGGAATTTTGAGAGAATATATACATGAAGGACTTTGGAAGGATAGCAAGTGATATGAGCAAGAGACAAAGCAAGGAGAACCTAAGGAGTCAAGAACAATACACTGACAGCATTGAACATTCTTGATTTTTCATTGATTGAGGCTCCAAATGGTTCACCTCAGCCCATGAGCACATTCTGCATTGGAAAGATCTTTCCAACGAGTCCCATATCCACTCCAGCTAAATGAAAGGAGATATGAGAAGGACAAGTTGGGATAAAAACAGGCAGCCGAGCACTGTCGACGTGATTCAAGACTACGGGCCACGAAAACAGAGGCTTTTAACCCTTTAAACCCCATTTTTCTCTTCCTACTTTATACTCTATGCTGCCATACTCTTCCCTCTAACCTTGCAACTTCCAACCACTTCTAAATTCATCTCCCATCCACTCAAATCCTAAAATCACATTCTCCCCAATCCATCTCCATCATCTTCAAGCTTCAAAACCCATCACAAACCCAATAAACTTACTCTTTGTTTGAACTTCTTCATCCATCATCTAATCATCAAAGAGGAAGTTTAATGAAGAAAATTTTTGTGCTCGCTGTTTGTTTTTGCCCTTTGTGGATCACAAGGATTGCGGGAGTGATTTTGCATGTATCAATGAGGTTTCAATAATCAAAACTCACTCACTGGAGCGAGAAGTCACAGTAATACCAAGTGTTTCCGAGAAAATGCCAGTTACTTTCTATGGCTCCAAAGGAAGCAAAAGAGTAAAACAAGGGGTGAATACACTTTCAATGTCAATGTCTGGAAAATCATCGATAACTCTATTCAAAGTGAAGCAAGACTATAAAGTGGGGAGTTCAATTTTCCCAACTCTTTATTACCTTTTACTTTATTGTTTCCTTGCTCATCATAGACATTTAGGGACAATGTTCATCTCAAAGCCTGTTTATTTTGTTAGTTTATCATGTCACACCCTTAAGCAGCAAGTTGCAAAATGGACAACTTTGAGGATGAATTTTTCCTCGGTGCTTTCTAGATACGACTTGTTTGATAAGCCTTTAACCTACATCTTAGTTTGGCATATATATATATATTTTTAGTTGAGTTTATTGAGTTAATTGAGTTTTGCTTGAGTCATGCAGGATGTCAATAAGGACCATAAATGAACCCTGGCATATGGACAATATTAGAGATAATAGGACTTAATGCTTAAATGAGTTATCTCAATAGGTTACATTTTAGTCATCGGTTTCTCAAATCCATGACGTGGTCACTAAGCACCCTTGAAAGGCTTTTTAAGTCATAGAGAAGGTTTATGAGAATCCATCTACCTTGATCTCCAGCAGGTTCTGTAGAACTTGTTCTATTATCGCTGAGGCCAAAATCTCAGGCAACACAACAATCGGTAAATGATATAGCCATCCTGGAAGATTGTGCCTTTCAAGTTAACCCTATTAATATGCAGACATGCATATTCTTTCTTAGTACCAAGATGTTGAGCCTTAAGAGCCAAATAAATTCTGTTTATAAAAAAAAAAAAAAAACTAAGTTAAAGCCAATAACTTTCTTTATACATCACTATCTCAATAAAGAACCAGTCCCGTCCCACATGAGGATTTGAACATAATTGAAATGCGGTGAGGAGCAGTTTGGGAGTTAATTTTCCATAGGAAAATAACTCAAATATAGTTGAAATGAGTTGTTGAAATCAAAAGAGGTTGTCAAAAAAAAAAAAAAAAAACAGAAAAGACAAGTGTAAAAGAAGCAAAAATACAATAAAAGTCATGATATGGGTCTAGCTTCGTAGCCTTCCTTCCCTGTGAGCAGTAAATCCTAAGGTGTCTCTCAACACCTAGTACCCTACAAGCCACCGGTCTAGGAGCTATTGATTTAAAAGCTCGCTAAGGGCTGGTAGAAAGCTTAAGGGTTTTGACATTGCACCACTCTAATAACCTTTGTCTAAAGAAAAAGGCTTCTCGTTTGTCGAAAAGAACGCAGAATTTGTGCGTAAAAGTGATACGAGAGGCATGGAAGGATGCACCTAAACAAGATTGGGGTGTTTCAGAGTGTCACTATGTCGATGGTAAAACCGTAGATGGAGTAGGAGTCGCCAATGCAAAAGAATATGTATGTTTGGGGTTTGCCTAAATGACTACTCATCCACCCCCTTACTCAAGCCTTACATTACAAGCTTATAAAGACCTACTTGATCTCTGAGGAGTTGTGTGTGCCTACATTAGTGGGAGAGTGAGAAAGTAACAAGCCTACGGAATTCCAAATAAATTCATCTTGGGAGATCCGTCGCACTTATCTCACTCTCAAACTCATCTAGCTTGCAATTGTTTGGATAGGAAGACCACACACACACAATGCAAGAATGAGAACCATGATCTAAATTTGTCTATTATGAGATTAATTCACTATTAAAATGAATAAATTATCTCGATCATACTCTTCTATATTCCTTGTAAGGGCAATTTTATATCAATATATCACATGCTGTACCCTTGCAAAGCTTGGATTACTTAGTTTTGGTTAAATAAAAAGGGTGAAATGAACTTTTCTTCCATTGTCGGGACAAGCAACTTTTCTTTCTTCGTCGAGACGCTAAAAACTCAAGCCTGGGGCGTTTCGATGAGCGCAAACTCATCTATGTTTTGTGTCTTCATTTCACATGTTATTTGTGCATTTTATATCCATATTCATAAAAACTCATAAATTTCCTCTAAACTTGGTTTTGTAGGATTATTGATGAAAAGCAAGGATTTGGCAAGAAATGAGCAATATATTTCAAAAGAAGAGTCACCGAGAGTCTCACAGCGCTACTGGGAAGGATGATTTTTCTGTACCATCTGAAACACTAAATGGTTCAAATTTCTCATGGCTGCATTCACATTCAAAGAGCTTTCCAACGAGTACTACACGCCCAAATCCGGAAGTTAAACGTAAGAAGTTATGGCCCGACAGTTAGAGAAGAAAAACTAGTTGCCGCCCGTAAAATTTGTCGCGACAGAGAGTATGTCGTGACCGGATGTCGACAGAAAATGTGTGTGTGTGTGTGTGTGTGAAAAAAGTCTGTGAATAAAAACCCATATCGTGGAATTAAAATGCTGCAAAAATTTGAAAAAGGCCGAAAATTGAGTTTTTGACCTAATTTCAGCTCATTTCACCCTAACCATATATATACTCTGCTTTTTAGGTAAAGAGGAAAGCTGAAAGACTGAGAGCCTCTCTTTCGGGGTTTCTCTCTAGACCTCATTTTTCCAAAGTCTTCAGAGGATTTTTATTTGTTTTAGATTTGAGAGCGCTTTTAGAGCAGATTTTTGTTTCTTATCAGAGATTTCGGTGTCAGATATCAGGAGGATTCAGATTTCACTAAGGTTCGCACAAGGATCAGTTAAAATCGATTTTCTCTCATTGGCTTTCCTAAATCGCTTTCATTTTCTTAGTTTTTTGCCATATTTTTATTTTTAATAGATCTTAGAATAGTTTTGTTGTATTTTTATTTCTATTGAAGAGATTTTAAAAGGCATCGTATATTCAATTTATTTATCACATGTGGAAGATTTAAGCTCAAACTGGTTTTTCTTCTTTCTCCTTGATTTCTTTCTTCATTTTCTTACTTTTTGTTTGATTAGTGATGATTGAAATCCAAAGAATGGAACATTAAACACCCTCTAGGTTGGGGACAATTGTCAACACCGACGGTGCCGCTTATTTCAGGGGTTTGAAAACTGAATTTATATAATCGGGTATAGTTCATATAATGAATTGTCTCACATAGTAGTTATAAATTCCATAAAGAGTCAGATTCTTGCTCATTTCTGTGAGGCCTCCGAGGACACAGATGGAGATTCCCGAGAGTAAAGAGTTTAACTGGTGGGTATGCTAGACTAATATCTTCGAACTAATGAACTCGAAAAATTATTTGATAGATCACTTGTTCTACTCATGGTGTGGGATGATTAATTAGATGATGTATCAATTTAGTTTGATCGCAGGTTTCTCCTGTCTGAAGGTGAAAGGATCTTTGATCCCGTGTTAGCAAAGATCCGACTCACAGATATAAAATTTTATTAGATTTGAAGGACGGTATACCACCACGGGAAGGCTTGCATTATCCTCGTCTACGGGGGCAAGAATTCTTCGCCTAAGAAATGGTCAGTGGAAGTATTGAAAAAGAAAACAATCAAATCTTAAAGAGTGCCAAATTTACAGTAGCTATTTAGACCCATTTGTCCTCGAAAGGAATATGGATCTCTAACTAGTGAAATGTATGGTGTATGGAGAAATCCAAGCTATACTACATTGTTTCGACAAATCTAGAATTAACTCACAAATGTTGCGCCTTTCATGAAAATGCAAATCGTTTTGAAAATAATTATCCCATCCCTAGTGACTCTCTTCATACCTTTTAGAATTAAGTAGTTGTTTATTTGGTAGATTTTAGATTAGTTTTAAATCGAAGCTTTGTTTCAATTAAATTGATTTATTCGACATCCTACTGTCGCCAAATAGTGAAGTTATTCTTGTAATCTGGGTGATCAAATTCCAATTAAGAGAACTCAACTCGTGGGTATCGATATCCTGACTCTGTGAAATTCACTTTTATTACCAGATGACCCGCGGCACTGCGGGAAAGGGGCCGAGTGTTGCACACTTTTCATTTCAGTTTTCGAGTATAATTTTACTTTGTTTCAAATCTGGCTGAGTATTTACCTACATTCAATTCCCATGACCATATTTCACATACAACACATCGGGTCTCTTACAAGTTTTTGGCGCCGTTGCCGGGGATTAGATAATAGTCCTTGGTAATAAAGTCATAAATTTGTATATGTCTTTTGGTCACCTTACAGTTATGTCCTACAATCTTGCCCCAAATGGACAACTTCAGCCCATCCTCGAACTTCCTGACGTTAGCCGCGTCAATGGCCACATAATTTGTCCCCAACATGCCAACTGGTGGAATTGCCAGCCGTACTTAAGTACAATCATCGCCCTTGTCTTAGTTCAAGGAACTCCGCCTTCGTGATGTCTAGTGTGGCCAGGAAGTACTTCCCATGAATAGTCTGCTACTTAAAATCATCCTACGTCATAGCCTCCAAGTCCTCGAAGTCGCGGACCCAATCCCACCGTGATCCGACTCACCTCGCCGGAATGGCCAGACCAGTAGTGCATCCGAGGTGATTCCAGCTCCGAGAATCCTCTAATCCGACGTAAACCAATGGTCGGGCTACCATCGGTCCCCTCCCCGTGAACGCCGGGATGATGACGTGCTCAACTCCTAGAGGTTACCGCACTTCCCCGACCTCTAGCCGCATTAATTGCGCAAGAAGGGTTATCATACATCTCTTGGCCTCTATGAAGGTCTCGCTAATCAAAAATGTATACGACCATCGCCCCATGGATGACCTCTACGCCCCCGTCCTCTACTTGCCATCTACACAAGATAACAAGTTTAGAGTCATTTTCGTGTCCTACTATTAGCGCACATGCAAACCAATAATAGACCTAATATCTCAAACCATCCGTTTGTTTGCCTAACTCCTAAGGTTACATTTATCAACCCTAGTATTCGCATTTACCATATACATCCTACCACGTATATAATTCACGCAATTTGCAACACACAATCAAAGCATACACAAGAAAACACACAATGCATACTATGATCTAATCCTGTCCCGTGGACTCCTAAGTAACCTCCCACCTAGATCTTGATACCAAACTATGATCTGGACATCAAATCTGCGCAGGGTAACTATAACTCAAGCTCAAACACCAAGCTATAACAAGTTGTGATGTTCCTACACATCAAGAGCATGTCCTAGACCCATGCCCCACCAAGCCCTAGGTATTCATATACCTATGCTCTAATATCAAGCTGTGACGCCCCAAAACCCGAGGGTTCCGTTGACCACCGTCAACCTGCGAAAACCTATGTGTCTCATATCATGAGACCCGTACATGAGTAAAATGACCCAACTAGGTCTTACTATCCATACTGCCCATACAATTACAAAACCATACATTTCTATGGATCCAAGAGTTATTACATCACTCTTAATACAAAACATATATTAAAACTAGTTCGTTCTAATATATACACAAAACATGAATCAAGGCCATAGTCCGGCCCGTTCATAATCCCGGCCTCTAAGGAGCGCCATCTACTTTCACCAGTCCTATACCTGAAAGGGGGTCCCCCGACGGGGTGAGCTAATGCCCAATAAAGATAAATCCTACAAGGGCTACTCCCCACCTAAGTGCACATGCAAATGATCATTTCACAGTCACACAAACAACCAATCCGTGCAGACATGTTGTCCTATAAAAAAAACCACATGCATGTATGAGACGACACTCTACATGCCCCATGTACCGGGTCAACCTCCGACCCACCACCCAATGCAAATGCCATCAATACCAAGTCAATCCCGACTCCCATCTTACAACCCGTAGTCTATATGATATTTATTTAATCATTTTAGTCTTTAAATGTAACTTCGGGTCTCACCGCAGTCTCTTACACCTTCCAACATTTTTCGGGCTTTCACCGATGGATACGTTGTTCAACCAGTTTCGTGCTTTTCACCGCAGGGGTAGGGAGGGGTGGTTCATCCCCTCCGTCATACGCCCGACACTATCTATTTCCATTTTCATTTAACACCGTGGAACCTAATTGGACTCGTCCCATTCCCAAGCCCACACAATCCAAAGACCAAACGCAGCGCCAAATCAATACCATGTACAATAATTCCATGTAATGAGGTGTTACCGCACAATCAATGCAATGCAATTTGTGCCACTACACCTCGTAAGCTCATGACCACGTCGTATGAAGACCTCATATGGACATTCTACACCGCACCATGTGTGTGCCATGAACACTCATATGTTCTAATACTAATACAATGAGTTTCATATTTAGTTCAACATCAATATACATGCAGTCGTGTTAATATTCTACACATTCAAATCAATACATCACAAAAGCATGCACTACATCTTTTCATCATCGCTTCAGTCTAAGGCCAACATTACGTATGTATTAATGTGACTCCAATCCATTACTTAGGCAAAGTAATGCCACCATATTCCTTACTGACTGAGACACATAGTATGCCGCCTACAACTCCCGCTTACATGCCAAGAAATGACTATGTTCAAGCGCACACATTACAACCCAATGTGTTTGAAACACCCATGGCTGATAGCAATTCATACACTTGGTGCATCACAGATCGATGTAGAAACCTATCACATCAATGGTTTATGGCTAGATTCTTGAATTCCATGAGCTCTTCAGTATAGTTCAAGAACACCGAACTGAGTTCTGGACGAGATGCTATGGCCTAAACAACCAGGGCTAAACCCAGAAAATTCTACATGTTAATCATGCAAACAATAATATGCCAAACTGATTTTTCTTCAGTCTAGAAACCCAGAAAAATTCTACATGTTAGTCATGCAAGCAATAATACTCCAAATTGATTTTTTTTCTTCAATCTAAAACCCAGTAAATTCTACATGGTAATCATGCAACCAATAATACACCAAACTGATTTTTTTCTTCAGTCTAGAAACCCAGAAAAATTCTGCATGTTAGTCATGCCAGCAATAATACTCCAAACTAATTTTTCTTCAATCTAAAACCCAGAAAAATTCTTGTATGTTAGTCATGCCAACAATAATACTCCAAACTGCATTTTTCTTCTACTAAAACCCGTAAAACAACATATAATATCAGTAACAAGATCGCTATAGAAAAAAATCTTTGTATGGTGGCCTGATTCAAGTAATAACAAACAACCCTGATTTCGGGAGCAAAACTAAAAAAACAACATATACAATAACATGCAAGAACTAAATTAGTTCCGTAAAATTCTCACAAAGATCCATTCGGAGTAATTAATCACACCAACTGAATTTCTGTGCCTTAAACCCTGAAAACAAATATATATAATAATATGCAATAAATAAGATCGGGCCGAAAATCTACATGGTATTCATTCAAGTAATAACAACCAACTCAACCAAATGTCATTTCCATGGCCCCAAACAAGTGAAATAACCAAGGAGGAAAATTTCACCTCTCAAGTGTAGGACCAATTTCGATCCACCAAATTGAAAAAAACAACGGAGGGAAAAGCTTCTCCTCCCTTCTCCTTGTTTCCTTTCTCCTCTTTCTTTCTCTTTTTGTTTCTCTCCCTCTTCTAGGAACTCCTTTCAATCGGGAAGAACTCCTCCCTTAGCTTCCTCCATTCATGTTTCTCCACTGTCTATAAGATGCCCAGATCAAGTCACACATGGCTCAAGTCATGGCATGCGGTCACCCATGCCAAGCCATGCACCAACCACTAACATCATGCATTCTAGTAGCTTTGGCACTTGGCCACTCATGCCAAGGTCTCTAAGTTCGTGCCAAGGGCCTCAGATCTTCATGCCACGTGTCGCCTCGCACGGCCCGGCTCCGCATCGTAAATACATAGGAAAACCGATTGGTCTCTCAAATTTAACAATTTGTCTGGGCCTCAACCAGATTTTATGAGATGATTCTAACGGCGCGATCCGTTTTGTCTTCCGAGATCTAGAGAAAAATATAGGTTTTGCCTGTATCGTCCCGGCAAGAATTATCGATTTGCTTCTTTTGGGAAAAATACATTTTTCCTGGGTTTCACAATCTCTGTCACTTGTCCAGCCCACTGGACTTAGTTTCCGCCCTGGGCTCGCGCGTTAGGAGTAATCAAAACGTCATCATGGGCTAAGTCCCCACATGAGGCTCTTCTGCCAGCCCTACGGAGGATGTCAACCCACTTTAAGCTTTACTGATGGTTCGTTCCCTAGGCCTATGTAAACTGCTTTTTTAGGCACTATCAGGTATCATGATTTAATTGGATAGAATAAATCAATTTAATATTTGATTTGGTTAAAGGATTAAATAATATTTTGTGGAAAAAATTTATATGGAAAATATATTTGTTCTAATATTATAATAATGATAAAAATAATATATAATAATAATAATGATAATAATACTTTTGTTCAAATCTTAGAGTTCACACTACAAGGAATAGAATACGATTTTAGACTCAAATTTCATTAATTTGGTTCCCTTATTTAGAATTAGTAATCTATTCCCTTCTTTAGAATCATTAATCATCATATTTATGGATGAAAAATCACTGTCATAATATGGATACACGGTTTACTATAATAATCATAATAAAATAATAATAATAATGATAATAATAATAAAATAATAATAATAATGATAATAATAATAAAATAATAATAATAATGATAATAATAATAAAATAATAACAATAATAATACAATGAGAAATTGTCAAATGAAATTGGGTTAATAGTAAGACAACATGTACCTGTAAAAGTGGAAAAATGCAAGCAAGTGCTTCAATTTGAGATAAATGCAATGCTTGATCGAGTTAAGGTAATATTCTTATTTTTGTGTGAGTAATTAATTATTTCTTGTCTCCTTAATTTATCTTATATGTGTATTTTCTTATTAGTTTCGAATATACTAAGAACGAGCTGCCCACGGTCTGGCCGAGAGCACGCCGGTGCCCTGGCCGAGCTCACCGTCGTGAGCTAAACTGAGCCGAGCTTGAGCCCCACCTAGGCCGATAAATTCCCCGGGGCCCGCCGGGCTCGGTCGAAAAGCCTCGGCCAGGCCGCCGGACCCATCCAGCCATCGGAACGAAGGCTTCCGCCACGCCTCCCGCCTACCGGTGGATCCACCTTCACCGTGGCGATCCCGACCAAAGCGCTCGTGAAAGTGAAATTGTCCAAGTCAGTAAGTCCTGAGATCATGTAATGGATCCTCAAGCTCTAAATCCAAATGATATGGATGGGCAAATGCGTGAATCCCCATGAAGCCGCGAAGGAGGCGCCGACGAGAAGATCACGAGCTCGAGCCGAATCCCACGCCATCATCGTGGACTCGATCAGATCTCCAGATCTCGTCAGAGCGGAAACGGTACCCACCATAGCGAAGGTGTCATGGTACGGCATGTTCCGGTGCGTGATAGCTCAAGAAGGCAAAGGGGACGCTTCGGGAAGGACATGGATGTCGGGTAATGACCAATCGGTACGACTACGATCCTAAAGGTACAAGATTCCGATTACAACATGAGGGTATTTACTTCATTTAAACTATAGAGGTTGTGGCAGGAGCTTAGACGTTTCTAATATCTGAGTAGTATTGAGGCAAATGCACGGACCCAATCGATATGATCAATTCAAATTCGATGAACAAGGATCCAACCTCAAATCTGGGTATTAGGCCTCTTTGATACCTGGTATCGACTAACCCAAGATCTAGGCGTGGGTATGGGTAAAGGCATCGCAGATCGCAAAGGTTTCATAGAGGAAACAGTTGTGGTCGGCACCGGGACTACCAAGAACATAGCATAATTTTGACTGCCACCACAAACAGTATGAAATTACAATGACCTATTCGACATGGTGGCGATTCCGGATCTCCAATCATAGTGGTGAAGCCTTGAAATTAATCGCGCGATCTTGGTAGTCGTGGAGGGTGGTGGCTAACTTAACCATGTGCAACAAGATATTTCAAAACAGTTTCATGAGCACAATATTTAAGTTTTCAAGGTGATTCATGATATATTATTTTATTAGATAATTGATTAAAACCAATCATGTTTCTTATTCAATGATTTCGTGTATCTTATTTCTTCACTATGCAATTTTCTACTTGTTTTAATTCTATTTCATAATTTTTCGCTGCAAGTCGTTTCAGCACTCGTTAATCCAAAAGGGAAACAAATGTCAAGCGAAGTGACTTTAACAACTTTAGCATCAATTTCTAAATCAACTAAGGTAAAACAAATCCCATAGAAAATTATTTCCTTAATTGATGTATTTGTTATCAGATTGATTACAAAAAGTTAAAAAGTATATGGACTGAGCTTGAGGATTGATTACAATACAAACTTGTATAGGCTCTGATCACTTGAGTCGAGAGTTAGCTCGAGCCGCCCATATGGAAAAAAACGAGCCTAATGAGCTCAAGCCGCTTTTTTTTTTTAAATCGCCCAAGCCTGTTCTGATTTAAGCCTCTGCTCTGCAAGCCTGCCTGGCTCGAGCTCCACTCATAAATTAACAAGTCAGCTCGAAATGTACCAAAGCTCCTACGGGCTTCTCGACTGCTACTCACCTCTAGTTTTGAATGAGAAATTTGCTCTTGATTTAGCACAAGATCATGTCTAGAGAAGTTTAGAAAAATAACTAGCTAATCACTTTAGGAATTAGAGGTGTAACTTGCAACAGCATTTCAAAAAGTTCAAAAATGTTGAAGTGGCTAAGTGTCACTCTCATGAGTCTGTGTCAAATCAAAAGGATTGGGATTATCTTTATGATCGATTTTCTAATGAAGAATTTAAGGTAAAATTTGTAATATAATTATTAAACGGTATTTCTTATTAAATATTTTTCTACTTATATTTACATAATCGTTTAATATTGAATGTTATTTCAACGTTGCTCAACAATTAATTCAGCAAATAGATCAAAGATACATTTCCATCATCGAAAAGGGTCTCGTTCATTTCTCCAACATGGTCTACAAGTGGTAAAATATGAAACTAAATTTATTTAATTATTTTGAATTATTTCTATGAACTTTATCTTACTCAATATTAATGTATGGTATTAGACAGTCAATAGAGAATAGGAAATGGTTGGCAAATTGAACTATTTAAAGTGGTTCATTGGAGTAGTAAAGATGGCTGGATAAATCAAGAAGCTAAAGATTTATGTAAGTTTAATTTAGCTTAGAAATTCTAAAATTACACATAACTTCTATGTTAAAACAAGTTAATAATAATGAGACTTTATTTAAAAAGTCATCATGACTAATTGTTTATTTAGTATCAGGATAAGAAGTTTGAAACCTTTCTTAGCATCGTCCATAAGAATTAAAAATTTTGATTTACTTATTGGTTGCTTGAAATTTCAATGTTCATAAATTAAGTCATAGTAGGTAAAATTTGACAAATGCATTAAAGAAAAATGATACAATGCAAAAATTTATATACTTATTGGTTGATGCTTTAAAATTTTGAAGTATTATCATTTTAGTATGTATACTTTATTCTTGTTTGATTTAACATTATTTCTTATGTGATAACAAGTTTAGATATTTTCTTAGATAGTCAACTAAAATTAGTGAACTATCATATTTAGTTGTTTTTGCTTTGATTTTTTTACTTTTGTATCTATAGGAGAAGATGTTGAGATCCTACAATCAACTGCACGAGGAGTTATAGCCAATGATTATGCGTAAATTTCTGAGAGTGTTGGGGCATTCCATCAAAAGAAAAGAAAATTTTGATATTCAAACTAGCGAAGTTTAATATGGACAAACATTTTCTCATCATGATAGAGTTGGAAAAAAAACTTTCTGTGACTCAAGTACTTATGGAGGCTCAACAAAAGCAACTTGATACCTAACATGAGCGGATTGAACACTTGGAGGCTCTCCTAAAACAAAGAGATCAATAACATCAACAAAAATTTGAGGAGATATTACGTCATCTAATATCAAGTCAAGGGTCCTTATGATTTTTTCTTTATGATGCATATCTAATGGATCCTTATCTTTTTGGTCATATTAATTGGTTGTTTTAGTGATAAACATGTTTTTAGACTAATACTTTATTTGATTATTTGGTTGTGAAATGTATCTTTTTTTATATCATCATTATGTATGGTTTTTTGATAGCATTAATGAAGTTATGGGCTATGTAGTTTTATTTTGAAGACAGGTTTTTGAATTGTAAATATCTATTTTATTGTTTCAATCGGATTCATATAGTAATCAAGAAATATAATTATAATATGAAAATTCATAATTATATTTACATATTTCCCAACGAAATATTTCGTCTCTAAAGATATTTCCTACCGAAATATTTTTGTTACAAAAACTTTTTAATTTGTTTTAGGGACAAAATTATTTCATCATTCAACAAATAGAGATTAAATAAATTTATTAGCAAAGGCTTTTTGAAAAAATGTTATCTCATTCAGTAATAAAAATTATTAGTTTTATCAATGAAATATTTTGTTAGAAAAAACCTTCAATGATAAATTTTATTTTATCTAAGAAATTTTTTTGTTATAAAATAATATTTTCGTCATAGATAATGAAGAGCAATAGAGACGAAATTAGTTCGGCAATGAAAATATTTTTTAACAAAAAAAAATTGTCACTATTAATTGCTGATGAATTTTGGGACAAATTTGGTTCTTTTTAATTATGATAAATATCACTTTCACCGATTAAACATTTCGTTGGAAAAAACCTTTAAGGACAAAATTGCATATTATCAAAAAAAAAAAAAAACTTTGGGTATCGAAAACAAAGATTTTGTTGGAATACTTTTTAGTGACGCGTCTAGAACGACGAAGATAACACGAAACATATTTGTTAATGAAATTTAAACTTTTAGTGGCAAAATATTTTATTACTAAAACTTCATTTTCTTGTAGTGTTGTGATACTATGTTGGCGTTATGTTTAGATTTGTCATTACCATGTCATGTTTATAATCTAAGGGCTAAGACAAATAAACATGCATGTGGGCCCAAGTTAAAAAATTTTGGTTTTTCCTATGATATTCAGTATTTTCTTTAAAATATAATACTAATTATCCTAAAGAATATTACCAAATTATGGAAAGTAAATTAGCCAATTGTTTTAGAGCATCCAATTTAACCATATTCTACGCGTCAAAACTATCATTGTGCATGATCTGACTCCTGCAATATGTCCCCAAAATAATATGGAGCATAAAACTCAATGTTTGTGCAAGGAAATACAAAGATGAAAAATAATGTGGAATATGCCAAAGTGACGTTTGTCAATTTGACACCAAGAGCAAAATATAATAGTTCTAATAGAATTGGAAGACAAATAGAATCGGTAAGGACATGAGAAATTCTTAAGGGGAAGGATGATCTAATCGATCATACCAAATGTTAGCTTGAAAAGGTGAAATGGTTAAAACATTTGTTTCATAAGAAGTAGCCCATCAATTCAATTGTGGGATTGTACTAGCCCAATTGATTGGACGAAAGGAACAAAAAAGAGACCATTGTTGATTTTGATTAGCATGAGTGGCCAAAGTTACAATTGGTAAAGACTATCATCAGTATAAATAAGGTACATAAATGTCTTTAATGTTTGACTATATGTTGCATTTCGTCCTAAACATTTTTTGGGTTAATGCCACTCTAACATTCGTCTGCATCCAAATGAGTCTTATCGTTAGTGGAGTGAACAGGTAGGAAAACGGATGTCTAACTTTACTAACATATCACTTATCAACAACGTGACATGTAGCAAATTAAGCCACGTGACATGCCTAACAAAGTAGTTGGGGCACTCATTCACACATGCTCATTCCGTTGATGTTAGGGCATATTTGAGCTATAGAATAAATGTTACAAATGTATTGAATCCAAAAAGTTTAAGGCCCAAGTTAGACATATGACCAAATATCATAAGCATTTGTGTACCTTATCCCATCATCAATAAACCCGTGGAGTAGCGGGCTGGTTTAGCACAAATAAGTTCAAGGTAAACACTTAGATTTATTTTCAGTGGAGAAAAGCAAGGTACACCATTTGGGAGCGGTTCAATGGTAAATAACTTTTATATAACCGTGATACTCGGTGTCACTACGACATCTCAATCCACCTCACAACCTCAAGTGTAAAACTGTGCAAAAATGTAATTTTTCTAAAATGACAAACTAAGAATTTGTCTTTGTAGTATAGGTTGAAAACCTGAAAAAAAATTTAGATCTAGGATGATGAAACGGGCTTCAATGTCGAATCGTCTCGAAATCTGGGCTTATCCAGCCGAATTGCTGAATTCAGATAATGAATTTTCAATGCTTAATGGACAAGTGTCTGGTGAACCCCAAAAAGGGGATTTTTGAGAAAATCATAAAAGTTGGATAATAAATTAAAGAAAGTTCATGGTAAGATATCAGAACTTAAACTTGACGCAAATAAATTTTTCTCGAGACAAAAACTTAATTCCGAAGTAAGGGGGGACACATGATGCCACGTGTCCAAAGTATAAAAAGAGGAAAAAATCTCATTTGGGAGAGATATCTCCGAAAATCAGATTTTTTGGAAACGTTAGAGAAAGAGAGAGAGAAAAGGAAAGAATCCTTCGATGATTTCTCGGGTTTCGTCGGTCGGAAGTCGTTGAGCCCAGAGTTAAAGTTCTTTGTCTCGACGAGGGCTACGCTTAGGCACCAAAAATGAGAGATTTCACTGAATATCCAAAAGATAAGATTTAGAGAAAATCAAAGTTTACGGGTTATGAAGTATTTCAAGGTTCCCTAACGGTGTTTCCTACGCTCCAAGAGGTAAGCATTCTTCTTACTTTGGTTTATTTTCCATTCTAAGGGCTGTTTGGTTGAGTTTTAATGCCCTAAGGGGTCAAGCTTAATGTTTCTCTAAGGGGTTGTTTCGGGCAAAATGATACAGGAATAGTGTCTTGCTTGACCTCATATGATGTCCGCTTTTAGGCTGATTTTTGGTTAGAAAATGGAGAATATAGACTAGTATCCTTCAAGGAACACAGCCCTATCTAAGAACTTGATGTTAGGCTTTTGAATCGTCTAAATTCGAACATCTATAACCCAAGTTATGGTCTGCTTTTCCGACTACCACAAGTCAGTCTCTATTTTGGCTTTAACTATTGTCCAAATTCTTGGGACTGATTGCTGGGAAAGTAAGAATTTGACCAGTATCCTTCAAGTAAATTGTAGCTCTATCTGATAACTTATGTTATTTTTGAATCACCTAAATCGAACCTCTATAACCTGCTATGGTCCATTTTCTCGGGACTGGCATAAACTTAGGTTGTTTAATGGCTCAGGTCCAAATTTCTTGTGGACCTGCTAGGTGGGACTACAGTTTTCAACTAAGTTCGAACCATTCTCAGGTGCTATGATGGCTTGTTGTGTGGAATGTTTGTAAGTACTTATGCCACACTGGTCTTGATGGACTGCTGTCATTGCTTGATTAAGAGGATTTTGTCGAAGGTCAATGTATTGTACTCTAACATGTTGACATGAGATGAATTGTTATATGCAATGGCCATTACATTGCTTGCTTGTATGTGTCATTGCTTGCTTGTTTGTGTCATTGCTTGATCATAAAATGACATGTTAAATGTGAATGTCATATACGTTGCATAATGAAGTTGATGAATGAAATAGATTCTTAAAAATATATGCAGCACATGTGGATTGTCCATTATACCTCAAAGAAGTGGTGTGATCAGGTCAGTCCACAAAGATTTATTACGCACGACACGATATAACACGCACCCACATCTCGCACGCGAGCATTTGGGGACATCGATTAAATGTGGGTGTGGGAGCATGGTTGGTGCAAATCGACACCTGCCGGTGTCTGGCGGTGGGTCTTGTGAAATGAGGTTGTTCATCCAAATGAGCCTCGCGGCTGCATAAAAAAAGAAAATAAAAACGAAAAATACTGTCTGTTTGATAAATAGTGAGGATAGATACCCCCCGCTTAAAAATCCGCATTCTTGGTTAGACATATGTGTATCCAACATGAAAGTTCGTGAAAATGTCTGGAAGGCATGCTGCTTACTGCGAGACTCGGCACCGCTACCCACAAAAAAAAAAAAAAAAAAAAAAAAACACATGGGACTTGGTAAAAACAAGCGACACGAGTTTGTCCAATAGATTTTGATTCTGTAAAACAAAAAGTTTTTGTTTTGGAAAATGGTCATTGATGGAACATAATCGATGGCTTTTTACACTAATATACGATACAGAAGGAATGACGGCGACTGACATGCAGATTAAGCGCGAGTCACATTCTCATCCATGGCATGTGCATTTGAATGCGAATGCTGTGATGCTTTTTACTCAATATGTAAAATTACATTTGCACGTACACTTAAATGAAAGAATTTTATAAAGAATTATTCACTATCGGACATCACATGCCGCGACCATATTTCAAGTGTGGTACATGTATGATCTGGCGCTTCCTTCGCGCCTTCGTGATTTTAAAGAAAGCTGATGTGGCTTTGATAAATATTTTTGTAAACTATATTAGAACAAGCCACTTTAATATATGTTTTGTATAAGAATATTGTGTAATAAACTATTATAGCTATCATGGATATAGTTGTATATTATGATACTTTAATAAACGAACCCTACGTGATACATTACTTCGCTGGCACTTCTGACACAATATATATTGTTATACAAATTATATATCGGTAGAGCCCTCGAACAACGGCATTTTTTCCCATTTTTAAGTAGTACATTTGATTCAATAAATGGACACAAATACAGACGTTATCCGAACTATTGCGACTCATAAATCGAAGAGTTATCAACTGAACCCCGTGGTTTTCAAAGGCCATACTTAAGTTAACGACGGGCAAACCTCCAATGGTCTTGGCTGGGATTCAAACCAGTTAATATTATTGAAGAAACCCGTCGGACGTATGAAGCAACGCATCAGCCTCAAACCACTAACTTTTACTTTAAACTACAACATCATGGGTTAGAGTCGTTATACAAACATTTTTTTTTTTTCGTATGTAACTCTGCTTTATAGCCAAATCTTTTTCTAGACTTGATCTTTGACAATTGCAATATTTATTTAGATAATGTTGACATTGAAATTTTTTTATTCAAGTAAGTTATTAATATCAATCACTAAAATCAATCAATATATGAGGTTAAATATATGAACTAAAAATGAACTTAAATATATGAGCTAATACTAACATATTATTTTTAGTTAAATAGGAAAAAAATTTAGTTTTTCTATTCAATTAAAGAGGGAAAATTACGCTATGGCGTAATAATTTGATTTTATTTAAAAAAAAAAAGTTTATAAACAATGGAAGATCAAGAACAGATTGCCCTCATTCAAAAAATAATTATTGTTAGGTGTTAAACGTGTAAAAGAATTTGTTGCAAAAGTGCCCTCCTTCACGGGTGGCATAAAACCAAAAAAACAAAAACAAAAACAATTGAATCCTAAATAATTCATATATGCTCCACCCGACTCCGACATCGTTCTCTGTAGATTCCAGCATTAGCATCCTCAAGCCTTTCCTAGGACATTGTCGACCAAATTTTGACCTCTCATCCAAATCTTTCAAAGGTCTGTCTAGACCACTTCCATATGATGTTGCTATGGAGCTGGGTAATATATTCTGAACAATCTCACTAGTACCAAAGAATCCATTAAAGGTGCTAAGAATTGGTTTATCCATTAAAGGTTTGCTTTGGCTGATTCACTAAGAGATGGGATCTTTGCTCTCCAGATTATGAGAGACAATTTCATATAATTTATCTTGCTAATGACATTCTTCTCGACAGCTTGCAAAGGCGAATCAATCCACATGAACTTGACATTGAGGCCTTGGCATTTAAACATGTCTTAGGTTCCATGCTTGCAAGGATTTACCACAACCAGCAAAACAAAGAGGAAAATCAATCACGATTACAGAAAATTCTACAATTTTGGGCTTCTAAGAAAGTTTATGATCAAGATACAATTTATGGGCTTGAGATGATTGGTGGACCCCCAATCAATTTTCCCAGGCCCTCCAAAAGAGTTATCTACTGTTCCTGTGGATCCCTTAGCTGCACAATCAGCGCACCATAATGTCATCCAGTGGCAACCTGATAGGCCAAGTTCTATGCTGAGTTTTCCGAAACAAGAACAACCGGATAAACAAATGCCTTCCCTTGCAAAATCTTTTTTGTTATCAACCGTGGTCACTTTTGGAACAAAAACTCTCTCACACGTTTAATATCTAAAAAGAATTATTTTTTGAATGAGTCCACATGTCCTTGGTTTCATTCCTTATAAACTCTTTTTAAAATAGAATCAAATTACTAAGCCATAGCATAATTTTCCCATTAAAAAACTTACATCCTCTTAAAATAGTATAATCTATTTTAATAGAATAATCATTTGGATTTCCTATATAAAAAATTGATAATATCCAAGTTTTTTTAAGAGAAAATTAATTTTATTAATTCAAAATAGCAATACGTCGATATAAACATAAAATCAAAATCCCTAAAAAACTGTGTTAAAACAACATCCAAATTAATAAAATAAATGTATCATTATACCAGACACCGAGTCTATAATCGATAAAGACGGTTACGATCATTAAAATACATGCGACTCCGCTTTACGTGAAGATGTTGGTCCAACAACGATTCGATTTCATTATTAATCAAGATATTTGTTTCATCGGTTCGACCGCACCACATAAATAAACGCCGCGACCACTGACGACGACATAAAACAATGTCAAATAACAACCACACAAAGACCAAAACGATGATAAACTACATCGTTGCAACATGGCGATAAATAAATCCATACGCGCATCGCTACACGAACAAATCTACGAAAAACAAATAAAATCTAGATATTGACAAGTGAATAAACGACAGCATGTGAAGATTTGTGACGTAGTCGGGCAGAATGACAAAAATCACCCTTCCTTACTTACAAAGAGCTATAACAAATAAAAATTTGAGAGAAAATTAGGGCTTTAAGAACAATCAGGTCGGTAAAAATATATATTACCAAGTTATTAACTAATACACATTCTAATAATTTAAGTTTATTAAGTTTTTATCTTTATCACTTGAAAGATATCTAGATTTTCATCAAAGTTATATTTCGCTTTTAAAAAGTATTAAGGAAGAAAATAAAAAAAAATTATTTGTATATATTTGATGGATTGTTCTGCAAAAAGAAATAGCAAAAACAAAATATAATTAAAATTCATTAAAAACCTTTATATTTATTTTTAAATCATTTAATATTGCTATTAATCAATTAAAACACACAAAATAAAGTTGAAGTAGCATATACAAATGATTTATTAACTTTAATTTATTTTTTATTTTTGTTCATTTTACTTTTATTTTTATTTCTTTTTCTTATGAAGTTTTATCGTGTGAAACTTTTGTTAGGATTCTTTTAACCATCATTGAAAATAATGGAATGATGAAAATTAAATGATTAAATTAAATATATATATATATATATATATATATATATATATATATTTGGAGGGATTTGGACTTAATTTTGATGCTTTATGGGACTTCTAGTATGAAAATATGAGGTCTATGGGGCTTGAATTTCTAATTCTTTTTGCAGTTTTTATATACAGATACACAAGTGCAGAGAAATTAGTAGGAGGGTTATGAGGTCAAAATTAGGTTTTAATAATAATAATATTACTGTCTTTTCAAAAAATAATCATAATAATATTACGGTATGTTTAGTTCCCAGGAATTTTTAATAATAATAATAATAAATTTAAAATTAATACTTTAAATTCACTTTCGTATTTATTTGATGATATGATGTAAAGATTAAATAAATTAAAAGCATACAAGCTTTTATTAATCCTAAATTTATTTGATGTTTTTCATTAAACAATTACTCATGAAAATTGTTTTTTTAATAGGTCTTTTGTTTTGTAATCTTTGAGTACTTTTTAAGAACCAAGGACCAAACCGTATTTAAAAAAAAAAAATCTTCATGAAACACCTAAAGTAGAACTTAATGAATGAGAAAAAGCTGTTAAATTTGAAGGTAAAAGAGAAATTGTTAATTTTTTTAATTTAATAGTTAATTTAAATATTTTTAGATGTTTTAGTCATTATATTATCAAGTTTTATACTGATTAATTGTGCTACTAATTTGGATATTGTTTTATCTTTCATATTTTTAGTAATTTGAATCTTAAATCTATTGATTTATTACAAGTTTAAATTAATAAAATTATTTTTTCTTCCAAAAAGATATTGTTATCCGTCCCATTAAAGGCAAATTTTAGGGGAAGACTTCCACTGGTCTTCTTTGAAATTGCATGTGCGTTTTACTTTCATTTATTAGTTCATCTTGCATGTATGTTTCGCTTTCATTTACTAGTTCATTATGTTTCGCTTTCATTCAAATCGCTTTTATTAGTTCATTTTGTGGAATTTTCGTGAAAATTTTAATTTTGTTCACATAGGTCTCACCAGTTAATACGCCGCAGTCGATGTCATTGAAGGAGTCTTGTGCAATTGAATGCCTTTTGTCGCTGCTCACCCACTAGTTCTAATATTGTTTTTTTCTCCAATGTTTGCAAATGAATTCACATAGCTAATCAACCATCCACCAAACTTTTTTCTATATTTCAAGAGGCCAAGTTTCGGTCCCGTCATTCTCCTCATTGTATTTATTTCCTTATTTCATCCTGTCTCAGTTCATTTATTTCATTTCCCAGGATACAATTTTATCCAAGGATAACTATTTAAAAGAGACAAATTCAAAACTAATTTTGTAAAACTAACAAATTCCTTTAAAATTAAAATATATATAAAGATAACTTTTTGGATAAAAATTTCCTTGAAAATATAGTTATAATACGGACAAAATGTCCATAGGAGATTTAGTTACCATGTGAAATATTTATCTTCATATTTTTAGAGGTATTTTTATGAAAAAAAAAATGATATTTTTAAGATTACTTTTACAAAAATATTAATTTTCAAGATTTGTCCATTTTAAAACTATTTCTCTTGTATCAATATATTTTTATTTTGGTGGATGCATCTAAAATACAAGCGAGAGATTTTAAGTTATCTTGAATTTGTAATTATCATATGGTCACTAATATGATGCGGACTTTAGGACTCGATTTATATGATTCATAGCCCTGCCTTGATTCTTATTCATAATTTGCAAAACAATAAATAATTTTAACAAATAATGGTCATACTTTCTACTAATTAGTCTAGAACATAGCGAGCAGATATAAATATATATTCAACTTCGTAGTAATATCCTTTCAAAAAAATCTTCGTAATAATATGAATTAGCGAGTTTTCAATGTTTATAGGCCAGCTCATATTTAGGATCCAGACAACGAAAGTCAAAGGGCATAAATATTTAGGGGTATTGTAATATAATAGTTAAATAATTTGTTTTCAATGTCAAGGTTAAGAGTTCAATTCCCACTATTATTCAAACCATTTATTTATTTTATATACTTAAAAACTAAATTAAATATTTTACTATAATAATTATCATTAATATTTCTTATTTCTCACCATTATTCAACAATTTTTCTATATTTTATGATCTAATAATTAAAATTAGGTCTTTTACTAAAAACGATATTAAAAATTACTTAATCTTATGTTTTCCTATTCACATGAACAATCTGCTAGTTTATACATAAAATTATTCATCATGCATGTTTAACGGGTTTGGCGTTCCTGCGAAGCAAAATTTATAAACAATTCATAATCTGTGCATTTTTAAAAAAATTTAAATTCATTCCATGCCTAATTGGCTAATTCCTCTCATTTGTCATGCAATATTTGTTGCTTTTACGTCTATGGTAAAAATAGTTCGCGGGTATGACAAAAGAATATGGTAGTTCATGACTACTACGAATTTAAAAAGATTGTAGTAATTACCGACTTTGAAAGGGAATTTTTTCACCCATCCATATATATATATGTAAGAAACCCAAATAAAGAGTGAAATTAACAACAGTACTATCAATTAATTATTGGCTACAGATATTAAATTGAAAAGCGCGCAAACGTTTTCCCGTTTAAAATCAGCCGAAAAAGGAGAAATCTCCGATTCCAAACTGCATTTTAAGAAGCGTTTCAGTACTATCAAGTAATTATTAGCTGCTTCTCAAAAACAAGAAAAGAAAATAGGGAGAATAGGTTTGATTTTTTTTTTTTAAAATAAAGAATATAAAAAATATTAAATTTAATGACCAATAACAGTTTTCAAATAATATCATTTTAGTGTTTCCTGAAAACTATTCATTTTCTTTAAATTTTGTGTTTTTTATGCTTTTTCTTTTTTATGTTTTTCAGGAAAAAAATTGTGAATCAAATATTTCTTTGTTCTCTTTATTTTTGAAAAGAAAAAAAAAAACAGTTTTAAAATATGAACTAAAGAGACCGTTCTTAAATTATATTTTTTCGAAGTATGAAAAAAGCATCATTATATATATTCTTCAAAAACAAAATAAAACAAAACAATACAAAAATCATTGGTGTTGGGTTGAAGATTCCAAAATGGGTAGAGAGATACAAGGGTTTTCTTATATATATATATATAGCTTATTTAAAAATACACTTAAAATATGAGAGTTAAAATATTTCCAATTTTATATTTGATTTGCTTATTAAAAGTATTTTGAAAATCGGGAGCTAAGAATGAAGCTTTGCTTGAAAATCGATTTTAAATAAACAGTTCTTCATTTAAACATTCTTCTTCATTTTCTTAATATCAGTTCTTTTGAAAAAGTATAATTTATTTTCCTTTCTTCACTATTATTGTTCATCTTTAAAGACTCCATTTCTTCTCAAAATCGTCTTTTCAAAAGACTCTCAACATTATTTTTAATATCAAATACTAGATATAAATATATAGATATCAAAAAAATAATAAATATATATTTATAAATATGATTATTGATAAATAATTGTCATGATAATTATACTTAATTATATTGAATTTATCAACAAATTAATTACAATTTTATAAAATTGTTACTTGTAATTTATATATCATTATACATATATTATATGTTTTTATTTTTAAAATTTGTTATACTTTTGCATAATATGTCAATTAAAAATCATTAAAGATAAAGATTTTTTAAATATAAAGATAAATTTTATTACGCAATATATATTTAAGCTATAATTGTTTATATATATAGTTATTTTATCTTTTTTTATTCATAATTTTTATATTTAAAATGATAATATGTTTGATTGTATAGGGATATTACTTGTAAAACCCGAGGATATTCAAATTTCCTGCAATTCAAGAAACTATACTTGGCCAAAGATCCTTAATTTTTCTAAATATCTAATACACTAAACGGACTCCTCGTCTATTACACTGCTTCGCGAAATCTGGCCATTACTGCCGACCTCGTCGAATCTCAGTATCATTTAATTTATATTTTTCTTTGCGTGACTGAGAGCGCAGAGAGTAACACCTGTACATCACTACTTAACGACCACAACGCGTCACAAGTGTCAAGCCAGGATGTCTCGAACAATGAGCTCAAGTGGGTCACAGGAGACACGGCACTCATGATTTGGAATGGAAAACTAAATTAGATTGACATAAAGGATAGCAGATCCAAATTGAAACAACGTATATACTGACATTACAAGAAGATATCTCATCATCAATCTTGACCAAACGGTGGGACGGAGATGAAAGGAGGAAGGAACATAAAAAGAAAAGAACAGTTAGTGTTTTTGCAGAGAGAGCATACCACCTTCTCTCTGACATTTCTCAACGACGAATCGATGGGCTGCGCAGAGCAAGAGGGAAGAAATATCCTCACTGCAAGGGTTTCGATAGAGACCTGAAAGGCGGAATTTCGACAAACTCCGGGTTATATGCGTTTCTCCCACGGTTATTCTCGCTAAATGCCACGAAAAATGGCTCGAGAGTCGTGGAGGTCGAGAACTGTCAAGGTGATTTCAAATCAACAAAAATGGATCGACCGCCATGGAGGAACTATCCTCGGACAAATTACTTGATTGGGACCGTTAAAATAAATCGGAACTGATGATCGAATTGTCCATGCTTAAATCGTCAGACGTTATCGCTGGATACGAACAGTACGTTTGATGCGTGGAGAATGCAGATTGTCGATACATACTAAATCGACGTGTTAACATGATTGCTTGAATTATATGAAATATAATTACGATGAACCATGAGAATGAATACATGAATTGACACGATTGTATTCATATAAGATGCAGCATCACATCGAGTCGAAAGGAGAATCACAGGATGTTGAATTCATCATTCTAAGGAATGGGTGTGACGGGTCTTGAAATGACAACGTTTCGGGGCCGCACCACTATCCATACTAAACAAAGAACAAAGAATAACAAAATAACGTAGGCGTTGGCTAAATCGGGTAGATCTCCCCGCCATTTCGCCCCTCCCATCCCAAATTCTAGACATGAACTCCGGCGGAAAGTCCGTAAAAATGTCGGAAGGCTGTAGATGGGTTTGATCCTACTTGGCAGGACCCCAAAAAGACGTGACCCATAAATAAATAAACACACGGAATTTGACAACGATTCAAATGTGTATTAGAGGTTGGTCCATTGAATGAGTCACTGGGTGGAACACCAATGACTATTTTTCACACTTTGTATGGCATGTGTGAGGGAGTCAGTCGGGACTCGGGGTATGTCATGGGGGCTCTCATCTCATGCATGATATAAATCATTCCATGTGTGAAATTTAAAATTTTGTATGGAATGAGTATGGTTGTTGTGTGTCATTCATGCGCATTTTAGGTGGGGAGTAGCCCTTATAGGAAAATTCAACTACTTGGCATTACTCACCCCATCGTGGGATCCCCCTTTCAGGTACAGGGAGTATTCAAGAAGATGGCGCTCACTAGAGGCCGCTTTTGAAAAGAAAGCCGACATGTAGCTTTGATAATATATTTTTGTGTAAAACATGTATGAAACATTCTGATTGATACATAATTGTATATGAGTGTAGTTAACTCTTGAAACTATTGTAATATAGTTGGGTATATTTTGGTGAGTATGAATGTATGGGCCCGATGTGACCATTTTTACTTATATTTGAGTCTCGGGTAAAAAGACACTCATTTTATGGCATTAAGACACTCAATGGCTAAGTATGTATCTCATGAAATACTGGATTGTCAAATCTGACCTCCGGTTTATGCATGCCACAGCCTTGGTATCATAGCTTAGGGTTTATAAATACCTAGAGCTCGATTTCGATACTAGAGTTATAGCTTAGTATCACAAGGAAGTTAGGGTATATGATTACCTAGACTCGAGGAACGGGGGTTAGATCATGCATTCACTGCGGCATTCTACGATTGTCAGATAAGACCCGAGAAATTCCAATTTCTGGAAAAATGGCAAAATCGTAATTTCGATTACAAAATTGTTATTTCGGTTAAAAAATCCGTAATTTATTCTCTAGATCTCAGATGATGACACGGATTTCACCGTTGGAATCGTCTCGAAAAACCTGGTTAGCACGCAAAATTTCGTAGAATTCTGAGACAGTCGGAGTTGGCACGTTTTTCGAAGCATCACGTTTCGGGTGCCATAAAACGATTTTCGATGCGACGAAAGTCACATATAACATGTATTCATGTGCCATAAGTGGCATGAGTAGAAAAATAATGAAAATGGATGGCCGAGATAGAGCCGAATGTCAAAACTGGAGAAATAAGGGAATTAATTAATTAAGTTGATTTAAGTCACAAAAGGCCAAAATAGTCAACAGTGCCTATCTCCTTCGTTAAATCAAAAGGCAAAACGTGAATTTGGGGGAAGGGAGAACCAGTAGCAGGAAAAACGTAAAAATGGGAGATTTCTTTAGAAAGAGAGAAACTTTCCCCAGGAAATACAGTAATCCGACCACATTTGCCAGCCTTCTGACAAGAAGGAAGCCGTCTACGCTGAGAGGCTCGTGACACCGGATTTGTGGAGTTTTTGACAAACTCCTCGGTATAGCGCTTCTCCTACTAAGGCTTTATTCCCGCTTTTTTAAGTACTTGACAAATGATTGAGTCAACGAGGCCGCTAGGTCGCTTGATCGGTCCTAAACCTCGGGGACCGAATTGATATGGATTTTGAAACCAAAATGTCGGGGAAATTCAGAACTCGTGAGGGTCAAGCTGCGTTTCATTTCACCAAATTTGTAATAAATCATGTATTGATTGGATTGAGGCCGGAAGTGGCCGGGAAATGCGGGTTCACGAAGTGAACCGATGATTTGTGATTTTCTGGGAATAGTAACCGAGGGTTTCGCTATTCCCGAAACAGTGTTCTCAAAATATATTTTTGTGAAAATATGTGTTTGGTCGAGTTATTTAAATTAAATTGCTCGTGTTTGATCATTAGCCCAAGTGAGATAATTTTGATGTATGAAATGAGAATTTACATGACATTATTGTGTTAATTGATTGTTTTGTAAATATATGCATGTTTATATATTTACCCGTGAATTAGACTGTATTGGAATTGGCATACATGCATTCCATATGACCGGAACACCCTGTGACTAAGGAGTGGGAGTGCATGAGACGAAGTCTGTGAGAAACCTGCCTG
Organism: Tetrastigma voinierianum; assembly: GCA_016808115.1. Classification (NCBI taxonomy): domain Eukaryota; kingdom Viridiplantae; phylum Streptophyta; class Magnoliopsida; order Vitales; family Vitaceae; genus Tetrastigma; species Tetrastigma voinierianum. Next base: position 630,648 of record JAEQBH010000731.1, read on the forward strand.
GAGGGTTGTCTAAAAAATATTAATTACTCCGGGAGGGTAGTCCAAACTAAAAATATCAATCGTCTGGAGCGGCCCAATTGATATTCACCTGGAGGGTAGTCCATTAAACAAATAATATATCAATCGTCTGGAGCGGCCCAATTGATATATATACACACGGAGGGTCATTCCACAAACAAACAAAATAATAATTTCCATACGGCGGCTTAGGCGAGCTGGATGGAGTCGGGTGAGGACTCGTGGATCCGAGTTGGGGGCCGCGTAGACATTCAAGTATGATCACGCATTCGCTTGAATGTGTGTTTTCATTGAACATTGCACCGCACTTAGTGGGCGAAAGTAGCCCACTTAGTACGATTCCACTAATGGTGCCATTATCAACCCGCCGGCGGATATTATTTACGTGCATGTGGAGCGCACGAGGAGACGGCTCGTCTTAGAGACTGAATTTAGAAGAAAATCCGGATTGTGGCTTTGGTTTTGTGATGTATACATGTATTAGAATTTTAATATATGTGTTGTATAAAAGAGAATTGATTAACTCTTTTGAAACTATCGATATAGTTGTCAGGATATGATGAGTATTGTTTAAGGCCTAAGTGGCCGATTACTCATGATTGGATATATCGGACTGCTTAAATGTGTATAAGGCCGTGGTTTTGTATTCGCAGAGCTCCCTGCATTAAAGGAGACTCGGTCCGATTGGTGAAAATGTCGGGTCACCCGACATTCACGCAGTATTCCGAAGGCTGATCTGCAGTCACCACCCCGATTTGGGGCCACAAACAAGTGATCTCCGTGTTGTATGTGTTGTGTGATTGTATGTTTGGTAAATAGCATATGGGAAAATGTTGAACACTAGGGTTAAGAAAATATAACCCTAGGGGTTTGAGGAATTATGGGCAGAATACTCCAGAAATAAGTGGAAAAAAAAAATTCCAGGTGCTGGAAGTGCCAGGAAGGGCTAAGAAGGCTACTGGCATAAGCAAGGTCGCGACAAAGAGTTTCATGTCATGACAAAAAATTTTGCCACTTTCTGTAGCAACTAAAAGACTATGTTGCGACATAGTTTGGCTACGACAGAGCAGCCAAGAGGAAGAACATGTGTCGCGACAAAGAATTTTATGCTGGCTGTGGTCGGGTCTTAAGGAGAGATTCAGGTTACACAGAAATCTTTTTTATGTCGCGCCAGAAATTCGCTAAGGAGAAATTTAGTCGCTGACGAAGCTGGGTCACGACGAGAAGGTCACAGTAAAATGGAAGAAATGGAGGAAAGTAGGTCATGACTCGGAATTTTGGGTCAGGACAGAACTCAAGTGCCGAGGAAAAGCCGGGTCGCGCATAGCGAATTTTTAGTCGCGACCTAGTTCCGCCGTGGGTAGGGAAGTATTAGTATGTCGCGACATAAATTTTGCATGTCGTGAAATAGGTTGAACAGGCTGAAGGAAATCCTGTGTCGCGATGGTTTTTAGTCAGCGATCGAGAGACAGGCCGGCCGATATTTCGGTCACGAAGCATCAATTTTAGGTCATGACAAGAGTGGCAAATACGCGCCGAGCATCGGGGTGCGACAGTGCACTACGCACAAAGACGCGACGACATGGAACGGTTGCGGCACGCAATGGGGCGATTTTGGTCACAGCGCAGCGCTGACAGAGAAGCCCCTGGTCATGACAAAGCGGTCTGGCCATCACAAGTTTTCGCACAATTTCACCGGGCAATCGTTCAGCTACTGCCATGAACATTGTTCTACTGTGCTTTCCAAAATTTTGAATTTAGTCCAATGGGACCTTGAACAATAAAAAAATATATATACAAAAAAAAATACAAAAATAATAATTTGTGTATGACTTAATAAATGAAATGTCTATCTTGCATTACCTATGAATGCCTTGACGTGGTGCATGAAAAAATTCAAATACGTGAATAAGTGTCTCGGGTCAGATGCATACCTCGAGATACTACATTAAAACTCAACTTGCCATTTGACATGTGTAGATGGCAAGTCGAGGACGGGAACATAGAGGTCATCCACAAGGTGCTAGTCAGGCACCACATATTTTCGATCAACAAGCCTTTGCAGAGGCTGTAGGGATTGCAGCTGCTGTCATTGCACATGCTAGTGCAACTAGTAGTCATGGAGGTCCGAGTAACCTCCAGAGGTTCAAGTCACATCATCCTCCGAAGTTTACAGGGGGAGGGATCCACTGGCGGGCGCATCATTGGTTCCGGCTGTGATCCGTAAAATACTGAGGCCACAGGTCACCTGGCGACTAAGACCGATAGCCGTGATTCAGCCAGGGTAAGTCCCAAGTATGGCGGGACTAAGTTAAGACCTCTAGAGATATAGAGGCAATGACTTGCGCAAGAGTTCCATGAGCTCTTTATGGGCAAGTATTTTCCGCCACTGCTAGACATGAAAAGGCCTAGGAGTTCCTGTGAGCTACAAGTGTGGAAAGATGATGCTGATGTAGCACGTGGCCAAGTTTACTGAAGTTAGCCAAGCCATGATGATCATACACAAATATGGCCAAGGTAAGGAGATTTGAGAATGGGTTGAAGTTGTCCATTCAGGGAAAGATTGTGGGACTCCGCCTACGCATCGACACTAAGTACGTGACGCGACACCACAGAGAAGCAGATGTGAGGACGCACCTGGCACCGAGATGCGTGTCGCTGACTAGAGAAAGGAGAGCCAATCGTCTTTCAGTTCGGGAAAGAAGCCAAGGGCTTCTAGTTCGCGTGGGTCCCAAAGCCGCGGCCATTTGGGCCAGGGTCATATCAGGGTTCCCAGTCATGCAAAACAAACGATCTATTATTTCTACCATCAGCCTAGACATATGAAGGGGGATTGCCTCTAGAGATAGGGATCTCAGGGTTTAGGGATAGCACCGTCCTAGTCATTAGTGGGGCAGGCTCGAACGCAGTTTATTCCTCCACCCCCCAATATGGGTAAGAGGAACCTGTGACATCCTGTAGGCCGCATAAGCATCTCCTATCGCACGTACAGCTGCAGAGGCCAAAGTATTGGTCGAGGCCGAGGACAGGGCCCACAGGCCGGGACATCAGGGATTCAGGGGCGTGTCTACGCCATCATACCACCTATTGAGCCAACGGATCAGCCACCACAAGGTAATGCTTCATATCTCGCCTACGGGCAAGGTATTATTTGGATTCGTGCACTGATTCATTTGGTCAGTTGTACTGGGCCGTGTGAGAAAGTTAGGCTTAAAGATTGAGACCTTGGAGGAGCCCCTGTATGTGAGTTCTCCCCTAGGGACTAGGGTGAGTATAGAAATGATATGTCGGGATTGTGAGCTAGAGATCTCCGAGATTTTGCTCACAGTGGACTTGAGGGTCATGGACATGTCAAAGTTCGATGTCATCCTTATGATGGACTAGCTGACCGCATATTAAGTCGCCATTGATTATGAGCGTAGGAGGGTTACCGCCTACACGCAAGACGGTACTCGCTTTACTTTTCAAGGGGACAAGCATGATGTTTTTCCCTAGACTGTGTATGACTCCAAATGGCATGGGCAATTGATGGGTTGGCTAGCAAGCCTTACCCTAAAGGACGAGGTAAGACAGACTGATCTCGCCGAGTGGTGTGCGAAAGACGGATGTTTTCCCAACGAAGCACGGATTACCTCAACAGAGGGATGTAGAATTTTGTATCGAGTTATACCCTGGCACATCGCCCGTCTCTATGACTCCGCATAGGATGGCACCAGTTGAGTTGCAAAAACTCAAGGTCTAACTGCAGGAGTTGTTGGACAAGAGTTTTATTAGACCGAGCACTTCACCATGGGGCGCTTTAGCGAAGAAGAAAGACAAAACCCTTCGACTGTGCATTGATTACGCATGCTTGAATGTGGTTACGATCAAGAATCGGCATCCACACGAGGATTGACAACTTATCTCATCACCGAGGGGGAGCGAGTCTACTCCAAGATGTAATCTCCACACCCGGTTACCACGCCGAGGCCAGTGGAGGCGATATCCCTAAGACAGCGTTCAGGACGCGGTATGGGCACTTTGAGTTCACGGTGATGCCCTTCGAGTTGACTAATGCGCTAGCAGCATTCATGGACCTCATCCATAGGGTATTTCAACCCTATTTGGATAAGTTTGTAGTAGTCTTCATGGATGACATTTTGATCTACTCCCAGTCTAAGAAGGAGCATGAGGATCATTTAAGGGTCGTTCTGTAGCTTCTGAGAGACCATCAGTTGTACGCCAAGTTCAGCAAGTGTGAGTTTTGGCTTATTAAGGTGAGGTTTTTGGGACACGTGGTGTCAACTTCAGGAGTGTTAGTGGACCCCGAGAAGGTCGAGGTTGTGATGAGTTAGGAGAGACAGAAGTCAATCTTTGAGATACGCAGTTTCTTAGGATTGGCGGGATATTACGGGAGGTTTATCGAGGATTTCTCTAGACTAGTTGCACCTATGACGAGACTGACCCGGAAGGAGGTCAAGTTCGAGTGGAATAACCTATGTGAGAAGGTATTCCAAGAGTTGAAGAGGAGGCTTACTTCATCCCCTATTTTAATAGTCTCGGAGAGGGGACAAAGGTACACAGTGTATTGTGATGCCTCAAAGGCCGAATTAGGATGCGTTTTGATGCAGTCCAGGAGGGTTGTAGCTTATGGTTCTAGACAGTTGAAGAATCATGAGCAGAATTACCCCACGCACGACATGGAATTAGCGGCCATAGTCTTCGCCTTGAGGTAAATTCGCCCATTACTTATATGGCTTAACAAGCTAGAGGGGTGTACTTAGGACCACAAAAAGTCTCTAAGTATATCTTCACGCACGGACTCAATATGAGGCAATGCAGGATGAGTTCCTAGAGGATTATTTACTTTATTCTCAGACACCACCTCGTAAGTGCAAACGTGGTAATACACTCAATCGGAAGTCATGGGGAGCATTGGCTAGTATAGCTTCCCAGGAGTGGTAGATGCTAGAGACTATGGTGCGCTTTCTGATTATAAAGATATGCGCACTGAGGTACATTGGGAGTTTGGTAGTCAAAGACCGTCCTCTTAAGGTGAGTTATCGAGTCCTGTGTGACGGATGCGTAGATGATGTCCATCTGTGGACCAGGGTCCACCAAGTATAGGTGGATGAGGGTCGGACCATCCACACCCGATGGTAGTCCCTGTATAGGGACGGGTAGTAGTTCCCCAATAATTAACTGGAGGAGATCCTCAAGGAGTTCCACCGCCTCGATTTCGTCAGGCATCCGTGCTACCTAAGATGTACCATGATCTTTTCGCCGCACTACCGGAGCGGGACGAAGAGATGACTATAGACCTGTCACAAGGCCTCATGTCACAAGCACAATGGAAAATCTGAGACAAACAGGCTACTCACTATCGGAGGTAGCACTGAGTGCAAAGTGTATACATCACTTAATGACTTTAGACCCATCTTCCATGGACATCGCGGAGGCATGACGCGGTATGGGTGATAATAGACCGACTCACAAAGTCGGCACATTTCTTAATCGTGCAGATGACCTTCACTCTGGAGGAATTCTACTGGTTGTATATCTGAGAGATCGTCCGGCTACGTGGGAGTGCCAATATCCATAGTGTCGGATAAAGACCCGAGATTTACGGCGCACTTTTGGAAGAGTTTCCAAAAGGCCATAGGGACGCGGTTGATGATGAGCACCACCTTCCACCCACAGACAAATGGTCAGTCAGAGAGGACTATATAGATTTTAGAGGACATGCTGCGAGCATGCGTCTTGGATCATAAGGTTAGCTGGGAGAAGAACTTACCCTTTGTGGAATTCGCCTACAACAATAGTTATCAAGCAAGAATACAGATGACACCCTACGAGGCTTTGTATGGAAGGCCATGCTGATCATCAATTTGCTGGACCGAGGTAGGAGAGAGCTCCATTACTGGTCCAGATCTGATTGAGATACCTCCAAAAAGGTGAGCTTGATACGCCAACGCCTTCTCACGGCTTAGAGCCGGCAAAAAAGCTACGCTGACAAGCGACGTCAACCCCTAGAGTTTGAGGTTAGCGATCACGTCTTCTTGAAGGTGATGCCTAAGAGAAGAGGGCTAGTTCAAGAAGCGCGGGAAATCATTACCGTGGCCCATCGGCCTTGAGATACTCGAGAGGTAAAATCAGAGCATACCATTTACTTACTACAGCACACGTGTGTCCATGAGGTGTTCACATCTCCATGCTCGAAGATCCCCAAAATCTGTCATGGATCGGGGAGATTACAGCTGACACAGATACACCTTCAGGAGGACCAGCATGCAGATTATGGATGTAATGGGATCAAATTTTGCGACGCAAGACCGCAGGCTACGAAGTAATCATAGCAACACTACGGATGGAGGAGGCAACGTGGGATCGCGAGGACACGATGCGGGCCACCTATCCCTTCTTGTTTGGGGATGAAGATACGTGGTTTAGTCATTTAGTAATTGAATGACTAGTTTACATGCATGACATAGTGCACGTTGCATATGCATGTGAGTTGATGTGATTGCGTGGAATTTCAAGACGAAATTCTTTTAAAGGGGGAAGAATGTAAAACCCGAGGAAATTCAACTTTCCTGAGAAAGGGTAAAACAATAATTTCGGTTGAAGATCCGAAATTTTTCTAGATATCAAATGATAAAACTGACTTCACCGTTGAATTCGTCTCGTGAAATCTAGCTACCACGTCGAATTTCGTTAAATTTCGAGATAGTCAAAATTTCACGTTTTTCGAGGCACCGAGAATGGCAGGGGACATTTGGCACACGATGAGTGGCTCACAATGTTCCACATGTCAAGTGCAGGATGCCTCAAACAATGACCTCAAGTGGGGCCATAGGAGACATGTGGCACCATGGGATTGGATGGAAATCCAAAGTAGATGGATAAAGGAATAAGGTAATCCAAATGAGTCAATGCTGACATGTGGCAAGAAGTACTCTCCCACTTGGCCCAACTTGGACCAAACTGGGATTTGAGAGAGAGGAGGAAGGAATGTAAAAAAAAAAAAAAAAAAAAAAAAAAAAAGAGTTTTAGAGAGAGAGACACCACCTTCTTTCTAGATTTCCTAACGATCGGACCGACGGTTTTAGGCGAAGCAAAAGGAAGAGTTCATCCTCACTACAAAGGCTTCGCATAGAAACCGGAGTTGTGGAATTTCGACAAACTCCAAGAGGTAGGGATGTTCTCCTATTCGGTTATTCTAGTTTAAAATGCCATGAAAAATGGGTTTAAGAGTTGTGTGGCCGAGAATGGCCGTGTATTTCAGTCCCAAAAAAAAAAATGACTAAATGTTTGATAGGACTGGTCTCGACAAATTGACTTGATTTGGGATTGTTTAAAACAGTCCGAAACTGATTTTGGACTAAAATTGTCCATGTGAAATTGCTTGCATGTTATTGCTTGATATGAATAACATGTTTGGTGTGTGGAGAATGAGATTGTTGATGCATGCTAAATTGATGTGTTAACATGATTGTTTGAATTATATGAAATAGAATTGCGTACGAACCATGAGAATTAAATATATGAATTCAAGGTGATTGCACTATAGGCATGTAGCATCACATCGAGCCCAAAGGGAGAATTTGCGGATGTTGAATTCACCTTTCTGTGAATGGGTGTGATGGGCTCCTGAATGGACAACATCCAAGGTCGAGGACCTACACCCATAATTGGAAACAAAGAAATAAATACCACAAAAATCACATGTGTCAATGAGCGTTGCAGATCCCCTGCGCGAAAGCCCCACCACATGCGGTTAGACATGATCTCCGGGCGTGAAAGTCCCAAAAAATGTCGGAAGGCGTATGTCGATCCTACGGTGTGACCCCAAAAAGAAGTGGCCCATAAATAAATAAACACATGGAATTTGACAACGATTCAAATGTGTATTAGAGGTTGGTCCAATGAGTGAGTCACTAGGTGGAACACCAATGACTATTTTTCTCACTTGGTATGGCATGTGTGAGGAAGTAGGTCAGGACTCGGGGTATGTCATGGGGGGTCTCATCTCATGCATGATATAAATCATTCCATGTGAATGAAAATTTTGTATGGTCGACATGGTTGGTTGTGTGTCATTCATGCATTTTAAAGGGGAGTAGCCCTTATAGGAAAATTCAACTATCGCATTGCTCACTCGATCGTGATCCCTTTCGTACACAGATTCGAAGTACATTTATCGCCACTGTAGGCCGCTTGAAAAGAAAGCCGACATGTAGCTTTGATTATTTATTTGCGGTAAAACATGTATGAAACATTCTCGATTAATACATATCAGATACATGAGCCACAGAAGTAACTTGAAACTATTGTAATATAGTTGGCTATATTTTGGTGAGTATGGATATATGGGCCCGATGTGACCATTTTTACTTATGTTTGAGTCTCGGGTAGAAAGACACTCATTTTATGGCATTGAAACACTCAATGGCTACATGTATTCCATGAGTTGACGGATTGTCAACATACCCCCAAGTTTGGGGCGTCACATTACTTATTAATATATTTACTTGTTTCTTTGAAATTGATTAATGCTCAAAATCTTACCTATTAGAGTTGAAATATTTACTCAAAAACTGTTTATTAAATAATAAATTAATTTACTATTAAATAAATTAAACATGTTTGTTGGTTTACAGATGATTACGATTTCATTTTAAATTGATTGATATTCTAATTCCATTCTTTTAAATTTTATTAAAATCATTTATTAAATAATAAATTAATGTATTATTTATAATAAAGCATACATAAATTAAATTGTAATTAAAGAATAGTATTTAAGAGTTTGTTTATTCAAAAAATTAAAATAAAACATAATTATTTATTAAAATAAAATTGATAATAAATTTATTTTTATGATTTTAATAAAGATAATAGTTGTTTCTTAATCCCGAAATAGGGTCAACGAGCCAAGCTACTGTCCGCTCGAAAGCCTCGCCTGGCTCACCAGAGCCAACGAGCCGAGCCTGAGCCTTAATTTGCGCTTGATAAATCTCGGGCCCTAGCCGAAAAAGCTCGCTGGGTCATTGACCCATCCCGTCGGGCCGAACGAGGCTTCCGCCACTGGTCTCCGGCCTAAGCAGGATCTAGTCTTCACCGCAGACGATCCCGACCAGCGCCACGGAGTGAAAATGCCCAGTCATGTGTCCCTGATATCGATGTAATGGATCCTCAAGTTCTAGATCCAATGAGATGGATGGCAATGCGTGAATCCTCAATGGCCGCGTATGAGGCGTCGACGACGAAGACGTGTCTGAGTCGTGAGCTAATCCCACAATCAGCCGGCCAGGGGACTCGTAGACCTAGATTCCATATCCGTCAGAAGGAAATGGTACCCACGATAGCGTGAAGGTGTCGACGACGGTATGTTCCAGTGTGGATAGCGTGAAGAAGGTGCCGGCAAAGGGGACGTCGGGGAAGGACATGGATGTTGGGTATGACCCACTGATACGATCGATCGATCCTGGTGTACAAGAATCCGATTACAAATATGAGGGTATCAAATTCCTGTGGAATCAGGCAGAGGCTTTCAGCCAAGGAGCTTAGACAAGGTTTTCCGATCTTGAGTAGCATTGAGGGCAAATGCACGGACCCACTGATACGATCAATTTAGCATGATGAATAAGGATCCAATCTCAAATCTGGGGGTATTGGAGCCCCTTTGGATACTGGTACTGGACTTAACCCGGCGCATCTAGGCGTGGGTATGGGTAAAGGCATCGGGTGGTGATCGGGTGGGGTTTCATAGAGGAAACAAGGAGTCAGACTGGGATCGCACTGCATTTGTAACGTCTGAGTGCCACCAACCGGCCGGGTATGAAAATTTTGGGCCTACCGGCTCGATACATGGTGGCGATTCTAGATCTCCAAATCCGGGCAGCTGGTGAAACTATGAGTCTTGAAATTGAATCATGCAGCTGGGTACCGAGGGGCGGTGGCCAACTTAACCATGTGCAGCAGTATATTGCCAAATAGTTTCTGTTGTTACTAGTGAGTTTGCTTGGCAGATCTTGTTGATATATTATTTCTTTATTTAGATAATTGATTTAAACCAATCATGTTTTTAATTCAATGATTTCAGGTATCTTATTTCTTCACTCTACAACTTCTACTTGTTTTAATTCTATTTCATAAATTTTCGCTGCAAGTCAAGCTTCAAAGAAGTGGAATTCTCGCGTGAATCCGTGAAAAGGGAAATAAACGCCAAGGAGTTTGGGATTTAATAATGAACATCAATTGCTAAATCAACTAAGGTAAAACAAATCCCATAGAAAATTATTTTTAATTGATGTGATTTGTTATCGATTGATTACAAAAAGTTAAAAAGTATATGGATCAGCTTGAGGATTGATTACAATACAAACTTGTATAGGCTCTGGATCGCTTTGAGCTCGAGGTTGCTCAAGCTCGCTCATTTGGAACGAGCCTAATGAGCCTGCCGCTTTTTAAATCAAGCCGCTTGAGCCCGATTTTATTTGTCAAAGCCTGCTCTGCTCGAGCCTTCATAAATTAACAAGCCTATCTCGAAATGTTTAAAAGCTCCGCCATTGCTACTCACTCTTTCCGGAAAGTATAAAAAATAATGAAATATAACGATCAAAATATTCATATTTTTTTATATTAATATCTTATTTGATAAATAATATTATTTTTAATATCAAATAGTAAATATATTTTTTAAAATATTAATATTTATAAATACTATATCATAATTGCTATAATTATTTTATATACTAAATTATATAAGAAAACAAATTAATATATATATATATATATATATATATATATATATATATATATATATATATTTAAAATTATTATATCATTGTATATATGTTATATATTTTATTCTTTTAATTAGTAATAAAATGATGTATCATTGAAATATTAAAATATTAAGATAAAGATAAAATATATTTATTATATTTTTCAATATATATATATATATATATATATATATATATATATATTTATAATAACAACTATAATTTAAAATAAATTTTTTTTCAAAAGATAATTTAAAATAATTTTTAACAAATAATTTAAAATAATCTTAATCCAGACAAATATAAATTCAATTAATATTAACATCTGCTTTCAAAAAAAATTCATATTAACATCAACATATTTATAATAATTTTATCATTAAATTATAATATAATAATTTATTATCATATTATAAAAAAAGTTGTTACAAAGATTTAAAAAATAAAATATTAAAAGAATATTTGAAATCGTAAATGTAGTAGAAATCGTCTTTTCAAAAGATGAATTGGAGAACTCGTTTCTTCAAAACACAATGTTCAGTCAAACTCGTTTCTTCAAAATACGATTTTCAACAAAACTTGTTTCTTCAAAATATGATTTTCAACAAAACTCGTTTCTTCAATACACGATTTTTAAACATCTCTTTTATTATCGGCAAAAACTATAATAGAATTAAAAATATTTTGTTAAACATCATATTTTAGATATTATTTTTAAAATAAACCGTACATACAGGGAAAACCCGAGATACAAGGACTTGTCATGCTGTTTGGTTGCGGATAGAATTTGGACCAATTTTTTTCTTTTCATTAGTTTTCCTAATAAAAATTAAAACCAACTCACAATTAAGAAAATAAGACTTTTCAACAGCAGGAGGGGAAGTGGTAACTACTACTACTACTACTATTAATATTAATTAGATTTTCGGACATTAATAGGTTATTTTTTTAAAAAAAATATTAATATAGATTGAAAATCAAAATAATGTCTAAATTAATATATCAACAGTAATGTTATAATCATTGACTATGAAATTGAAAAAAAAATTATATTAATACCGCAGTTACTGATTACGACATTAGAAATGTTTTAAAAAAATTTTAAGTTAATGCACATATTAGTTTGAATATTATTTTTATTTCCAAACTATTTCAGTAATTTTTTTAAAATAATCTAAATATGTCCAAAACTCTATTAATTAAGGCTGGATTGCTTTCAAGAATTTAATGATTGGTGTGAATTATCAATTATGAACCCTATTAAGGCCCTGTTTTAGTAAACAATTTAATTAATCACTTATTTTATAAAAGCTTATTGATGAGAGCTTATGTCATAAGTATTTTATTCAATAAACTATTTGTGTTTGGATACATATTTTAAAAAGCACTTAATGTATTATTTTAAGGTGTCTAGATGTATTACTACACAGTAACACAAACACTTATAATAGTTGAAATTACTGAAAAGACCACCATAAGTACTTATAAAATTGAAGTGTTTGAATAAATAAGCATTTGTCATCATTTTTAAAAAATTAAAAAAACTAAATAACTAAAAATTAATATTATATATATCATGAAACCATGATAAAAACATTCACCATTCAAATGTAATCTCTAGTATAAAAATAGCTAATGAATCATTTTCTCATCTTCACTTTTATTTCATATGCATCGAAGAGATTATAAAAACTAAAATATTTTAGTTTTTTTTCTTCATTGAAATATTCCGAATGCTTTCTATAAATCAAATAATGCACTACTTAACTCATAATTATTTATAATAAGGCCGTTGGGTAAAAGTCTCTGGTCTTGATACGCAAGGCAATAATTTGAGGCGCTGGCTTTTGGGTTGATTTGACACTCTACTTAATATAAATAAAAATTATATATCTCTTTATATTTTTTATATAATAATAAAATACAATAAAGTAAAAACATAAAACATAAAAAGCAAACATCACTAGTGTTTCCCATCATCACAAACATTACTAAAACAAAATAACAAGCATCATTAATCCTTCCCATCATCACAAAAATTATAAGTTCCAAAATAAAATAAACACTCATGGATTTGCATCAAATTATAAATCAAGAAAATCATCATCAATATCATTCTTCACATCATCAATAGAATTTTTTTTCTATTTTTTTAATTATATGGCAGGATTTTTTTTTCCTAATTTTTAAATAATTTTTCATATTTTTTTCATTAATTTTCCTATTTTTACATAATTTTACCTATTCTTTACATATTTTTTTGGAATTTTTTTTTTGTAAAACCCGGGAAATTTTTATTTTTTCTAAATAATGGCAAAACGGTAATTTTGCTTGAATAATATAGGTTAAAACCTAGAAATTTTTTAGACCTCGACGACTAAACTGACTTCACCGCTGGACCGCTCAAGGAATTTAATTTATCCTATCGACTTTGGGTCTCGATTCTAAGACAAATTTAATTTCACGCTGGAGACAAAGTTCAAGTAACACTTGGCATGATGCCACATGGTATCATGGAGGATCACAACATGGGTGGTGTGGGAGAAGCCACCCAAGGGCCTCAAGCATGTGACACTTGTCATTGTGACAAGTGTCACATGGAGAGGACAAGCTTGGAGAAAAATCTCTTAGGGGGGAACAACAATTCGTAGAGAGCAAAAAAATAATAATAAAAAGAAAGAAAGGAAAAAAAAAAGTAAGGAGGAACAAGAGCAGTGCGTGGAGAAACAAAAAGAGGAAAAATAAAATAAATAAAAAATAAAAGAAAAAAACAAAGTTGTCCCATTTTTTTTACGGTGTTCCGACGATCGAAGTTTGGTAGCCCGAGAATTAAAGTTGGTCTACTCGATAAAAGCTACGAGTAGGTACCAAGAACGAAAGCTGATTCGCTTCACGCCCAAGAGGCGCCTTACTCGCTCCTTTTCATTTAAAGATCGTGAATGACCGGTAGGGTCGACCCAACTCGTGGACTGAAGCTTTGATATGAGATCAAGTAGATACCAAACCGCTTTTGAAGGTCGGTATCCTGACCGTTTTAGTTCGGGATCGTTTGAAAAATGCATGTTAAACTTTGTTATGGTCAGTTTTCGGACCGTGCATGATGGGTTTTAAGGTTGGTTTTGATTCCGGGGATGTTGTCCAAAACTGGTAAAATTGGTAAAATTGATCAAATTGGTATATATATATATATATATATATATATATATATATATATATATATATATATATTCCAAGGTTGGGGTCGCCTGTGAAAGATGGTGATTTGTCCAGGATCAAGCCTGGATCATATGATTTTATCGCGAACTGCTTTTCGACACGCGAGTTGTGGCTAATTTTTTAGCCATTAAAGCAGAGACTAAAATTTTTGGACTAAGTCTAGATTTTTTTTAAGGCCAAGTATGGTCGGAATTATGGCTAGGAATGGCTATTTTATGTTAAATGTTTTTGTGTGTTATTGCTGGCAATTTAATAACATGCTGAATATGTGTATGATATGTTAATATATGCGTATTTAAATGTATTAACATAATGGATGCGCGAATTATATATTGCCATACTGGCATTTCGACACGGTAAGACGATTGAGTGTAATGTTCCATGTAGTGTGCATCATATGTAACATGAGAACATGCAAGGATACGATTGCATATGCATAAGGACGCCGTGACATGCTGTGCGTGTGTACGAACGTTTGTCATCATCCATCTTCATTGATGAATGGGTAGTGAGTCAGGATTTTGACGACGCCCAATAAGCGTCTCACGATTTTAAAACATAAAAAAGAAATATAACAACAAGCAAGGCCGCTGAGTGCAGTGGCCATGATCCCTAGCGAAAAAGTCTTAACATTTACAGAAGAACCCACAAGGCTGATCCGAAAAGTTCTCGATGGGTGTAAGACCCGCAGCAGGAGCCGAAAAGTCTCCGGTTGCTCAAAGAAGACACACGGTCATTGCCATCACATGACGGCCATGATGCGAGTCTGATCGACTCACCCGGCTGCCCATCGGGCTCTCGTGATCGTACCTGCAGTTTCGGGCGTTTAATACTAATGGTCATTGGTAATACTAATGACTTTGCTTTCACACTTGGTACATGTACGTGTGAGGAGCTCTGAGTGACTCAGATATGGGCATGATAACATTTCATGCATGACATATGACATTCATATAGACATTTTAATTGGATGTGTGTTTGTTGTGCGACCATTGCATATGCACTTAGATGTGGAGTAACCCTTATAGGAGTCATTCTCTACTGGGATTTGCTCACCCCGTCGTGGGACCCCCTTTCAGATACTTGTTCGGTGCAGGCATTTGACCCGCATATGGGACCGCATGAGGGATGAGAGCCGAATGCGGCTTTGTTTTATTTTGTTTTTGTCTTGTATTATATTCAAGCGGAGACCAAAGCAATTATGCCTTTTGTTGTATAAAATTGTTAAATGGTTGTTGGTTAAATAATTACATCATATATTTTTGTATATTTATGAATTAAATATGCAGGAATGGGTCTTAATATATGAGACAAATGAGTGTGATATCGGGACATCTGATATCTACAGGTTCCCATAGGTTGAAGGGTTATCAACGGGATCCCCGAATAGGGGTGTCACAATTTTTATTTTTATTTTTTGTTATTTTTCAGAATTTTTTCCCTATTTTTACATGTTTTAAAAAAAATACCTATTTTTACATAATTTTTTTACTATTTTTTCAAAAAAAAAATTCTTATTTCCACAATGAAAATTTTGTCATTAAAATGATCGATTTTAAGATTTTTCGTATAAATTTTTTTAAGTTTTTTTTTATAAACTTCTCCATGAAAATTATTAAAATAAGCTAAAATAAACTTATAAGAGATGATAAGTTATTTTCATAAACTCCTCATCACACCTATAATTTTTATTAAAAATAGTTTTATAAAAATATAAGTTGAAATAAACTCTCCTAAACCCACCCTAATTATATATAGAAAAATGAAAATTCTATTCCTTGACTTTTGGGAGCAATAAATCATCCAATGGGAGGAGTTTGCGTGCGCATCAAGTCTGTTTGTAATTTGACCGTTCACTAACTCTTCATGGCGCATACCCTTTTTACTTTTTACTCTCCGAGACCGAGTCCTCACTCCTCTCAATGCTATATATGTTCAATATGAAGGTGGAGAGCGGAGAGGAACAACCCACAATACTCATGAATATATGAAATTACAACTGTGGCCTCGATATCTAGGACCATTTCCGAGGGGTCTTGCAACCATCGCAATGGAACTTTCTATCATATCATATATCGGATATATGAGCTCCTCTCAGTCTACTTGACACAAGATCCTTACAGCTCCCATTGACTAGTGTTAGTAAATGGCTAGGATGTGTGAAGTGCTCTATCTTAGGCTTCATAAGTAACTAACTAATTAATTAATTAAACTCATGTTTCTATAATCAATTTCGATCACCTCGATTGGATTGGGGTCAAACGCCTGTGAAAATTTTGTTTGGATTTAAGAAAGGGTTGCTTGAATTTATCCATTGTTTGTTTATTATTTATCCTGAAAATCCCTATTTCGTTCCAATAAAAAATGAATTAGAATCAAGAAATAGAATTTGGTTTATTTCTATTAAGGTTCAATTTGACATTTGTAAAACTAGGAAAAAATTTAATTTTTTTGAAAAATGATAAAACGGTAATTTCGATTGAAAACATAAAATTTTTTAGATCTCGGATGATGAAGCAGTTTGTAGTTGAATTCGTCATGTAATCCCAGTGCACTTGTCGGATTTAGTCGAATTTCGAGATAGTCGAAAAATTCAGCTTTTCAGAGAAGCATTCGAGTGTCGGGTGGCCAGCGTGGCGTAACGTGTGATGCAACATGTGAATAATTCATATTGAGTCAAGTGTCAAATAAAAGACATAATGGGAAAGATAAAACAAAAATAAATAAATAAATAAATAAATAAATAATAATAATTAAAAGAAAAAAAAAAGAAAAAAAAGAGCATAAAAGTCAAAAAAAAAAAAAGGAAAGCAAAGGGGGAGGGGTGTGCGGGAGAGCGAGAGGAGAGGAGAGATTTTTTTTTTTTTTCTTTTTCTTTCGTTTATTTTTATGATGTATGGAAATTGGAAAGTAGGTTTTCATCGGAGTAAAAGGCAAAATGCGGATCCCACACATTGAGGCTACGCTAGGTCTTAAAATCTTGGAGTTCGTCAAAGGCTGCAGTCAGGAATTTTCTCTTGGGTTCATTTCTAACGTAAGGTTAATGGCTTGTGATTTGTAGAAATTTGTAAGAATTTGTCCCAAATTTTTATTTGAGTGTAGAAATTTTTAGGAATTTTTAGGAATTTTTTGGACTGTTTTCGGATAGTCTAGGTTGAATTTTCGGGACTATTTTTTAACAGTCCTAGTTGAACCACAGAATTTGTTTTGAGCAGTCACGATTGGCTCTAGGCTGTTTTGGGCGATCTGGACTACGTTGATGTTTGGTTTTGATCCCCGAGACTGATGTCTTCGGGTTTGTTTTGGCAAAAGGCT
Organism: Tetrastigma voinierianum; assembly: GCA_016808115.1. Classification (NCBI taxonomy): domain Eukaryota; kingdom Viridiplantae; phylum Streptophyta; class Magnoliopsida; order Vitales; family Vitaceae; genus Tetrastigma; species Tetrastigma voinierianum. The sequence goes on from JAEQBH010000731.1 coordinate 647,966, forward strand.
AAGGGCGGGACGCCTTTGACGGTTTTTCACACTTGGAGTTACAAGTTTGAGGGAGTCGGTCGGGACTCAGGTTGTGGGCATAAGGAGTCTCATCTCATACATGACACAGAACATTCCATCTAGGATTACATTATTTATATGGAATATGGTTTGATGTTACATGTACGTCGTTTACCGTGTGCGTTTAGGGGAATAGTCATTGTAGGAGGTACCTGCCCCGGGTATTGCTTATCCGTTGTGGGACCTCCTTTCGGTACATAGGGTGTACGGGGAGGCGGCGGCTCGGCAGTCAGGTGATTATGAAGAGGCGTTATGTGGCCTTAACAATACTTTTATTAAAAGTATTTTATGTAAAAAGAATTGTAATTAAATTCTTTGGGACTATTGTATAAATAGTCGGGTATGTAAATATGGTAAGAGGGCCTTGATCAGACTCTTATGGACTGTAATTAAGCGTTTTATTTTCATATTTTAAATTTAAATGTGAATGAATAGGTTCCGATAAAGGGATGTATATTGAGGGTATGGACAGATGGACTCTGTGGGGTAAATACTATTTTTGTTGAGACCCTGGATGGGTTATGATTATACTGTTATACAGGTTATATGTTAGGTAGAACTCCCCGAAAAAAGGAAACTTTGCTAGATTTTTTTGAAAATATGGATCCCGATAAATGGGACACAACAGTGTGGTATCAGGTCACCCGAAATCCACAGGAATTCCGCAGGTTGACGGGTTATCAACAAAACCCCCGGATTTAGGGTGTTACAGCTTGGTATCAGAGCATTAGGTTTGCGATTACCCAAGGTCTGATGGGCATAGTCCTGATACCAACTTGTCACAGTTTGGTATCAGATCTCAGGTTAGTAATAGTATTTTTACCCTTATTTGCATAAATAAGATAACATAATAAATCAAAATTTTATTACAAAATATATAAATACATATAAAAAATTATATTTATAAAACCTAAAATAACTATTTTTATGATTATAAAAAATTTAAGAGTATTTACTGAAATATTTGAATCAATGAATAAACATGTATATATATATATATATATATATATATATACTGCTATATATATATATATATATATATAAACCTAAAATAATTATTTTTATGATCATAAAAATTTATAAAAATATTTACTAAAAGATTCCAATTAATGAATAAACATACATAACGAGTTATATTAGTAAAAACCTAAAATAATTATTTGTATAATTATAAAAAATATTTATAATGAATAAACAAATGTAAATAATTTTATTAATAAAAACTTAAAATAATTATTTTTATGATTATAGGAATTTTTTTTAAATATTTAAAAAAAATAAATTAATGATTAAAAAGTATATCATATTATTCTGATTTAAAAATAATAATAAATAGATATTTCACGGATAAAACAATAGATATTTTAGGAATATCCAAAAACTTTTAAAGTATTTTCTTTTTTAAAAAACACCTCTTAAGTAGTTCTCAAAAAACACTTCAAGTGTTTTTTTAAAGTTTCAAAAGTGTTTTTTAAACCTATAAACACTTTTAAAAAGCAATGTTAAACTGGGCCTACACATGTTTCTATGAATTTGATGAATGATGTTGATATCCCTCCTCTTAAATGCAATTTTTTGGGGAAGACTTCCGTCGGTCTTCTTTGAAAGTTCATCGCAAATTGCATGTGTGTTTCGCTTTCATTTATTAATAGTCTTCCACGTGAAAGTCTCCCCTGTTAAATGCAAATTTTTTAGGAAGACTTCTGTTGGTCTTCTTTTAAAGTTCATCGTAAATTGCATGTGTTTCACTTTCATTTATTAAGAGTCTTCCATGCGGAAGACTTCTCATTATATGCAATTTTTTGGGAAAACTTTCCATCGGTCTTCTTTGAAAGTTCGTCACAAATTGCATGTGCGTTTCACTTTCATTTATTAAGAGTCTTCCATGTGGAAGACTTCTCGTTATGTGAAGCCCCTATCCCGGGGGTTTCGCTGACAATCTGTCAATCTACAGAAACCTGTGGATATCGAGTGCCCCAATATCACGCTCACATGTCTCATATATTGAGACATTAACTATAATATAATTTTCTTATAACAATTCGCGAGTTTGATGTTTTAACTCTTATACATTTACATGCGAGTATATTCCACATTAGATTGTTCTAATATATTTTACAAAATACCTGTCAAGGCCATAACCTGGCCATCTTCGCACTCACGGCCTCGAAGGAGCGTCGTCTTCGTTAATGGGTCACGCGACGGGTGAAGCGAAGCCGGTAGTGATAATCTCCTGAGGTTACTCCTCATCTAAGCGCTCATGCGATGATCAAACCCGACCCGCCTGCATCCAGAGTGAAATTAATACGTGAATGTCGTATATCGTGCGTAAAATGTCATCATATCCATATCGAGTCATTCACGGTACAACAACATGCATGCCAAGTGTGACAGCCATCAGTAGTACCCGATGACACACATGTCTTGAGCCCATGCAGGGCTCACCGGTGCGTCGCGAGTGCCCGATGGGCAACTAATCTGAGTCAATCTCGACTCTTGTGCACAACTTCGAAATCTATGTGACCGCTATAGCGAGTATTAATATTCTTTTTGGGCAATAGAGGTTTTCGGATTACACCGCGGGTCTCTTACACCCACACAAGACTTTTGGATAACATCGCGGGTCTCTTACACCCTTTCAGAACTTTTAGCTCATGCCATGGGTCTCTTACACCCATACTAAACTTTCGGATATCTCCACGGGTCTCTTACACCCAAATTTCAAGCCTTTGACCTGTGGGGATTAACGGCCCCCTTTTTTTTTTCCGTCCAACACACACTATGATCTGAACCATGAGTCTTTTATTGAACGTCGTTCCAATACAAGCTCATCACATGTTTACCAAGGTTGGTGAACAACCATATCGTGCACCCACACCCGACTTGACGCGATGTAACCGTGCACATGAATGCAATGATGTCAATTCATATATCCAATTTCAATGGCTCATACACAATTATATTTCATATAATTCAAACCATTCATGTTAACACATTAATTAGCATGCATTAACAATTCTCATTCTTCACAAAGAACACATGCTATTCAATTTAAGTAACAACATGCCAGTAAAACACATGGACAATTCAGTCCATCAACAAATCCCGAACTACACAAGGCAGTCCCACTATAAGTCGTGGATTGTCCGAGGACGGTCCCCATCACACATTCCGTCCCCTTTCTTCAGGACCGAGATGATTGGCCATTTCCGGCCTCACACCTCCCAAACCCATTCTCATGCCATTCATTTTACGCTTCATCGACCCATGACTAAACATGATGTCATGCAACCTTCCTTATGCCCCAACTCATGACAATTCTATCAATAAAACATCCTACAACATGTCATCTGATAATTAAGTAGCAAAAACACAATTTATTTAAATCGACACAACCAAGCAACATGCACTCTTGGTGCAAAACATAGGTTTCAGAAAAGTTACAGTCACCCAATATCCTCCACATGACATGGTACAGAATCTTGGTGATGGAGACTTTGTAGAGTCAAGGAACACCGAAACGAGGTTCGGACGAAGAAGTTATGACCTTCAGAAATTTGAGGTCACACATGAGTGGCGACCATGCAGGCCGGTCCTCCAGGCCAGCCCGAGGGGCCATTTCCGGCGGCTCGGTACTCAGCGCCATCCAAAGGCATACATCTGGAATCTTTACTCAATGGGCTTTCCATGGAGTCTAAGAACACCCGAAACGGAGTTTGAACGAAAAAGTTATGACCTTCCGAAGTTGGAGGTCACACATGAATAGGTAGCCCTACCGACTGACCTGCAGGCACGCGAGCCTTTTAGGCCAGCTCAGGCCTGCGCCCTCACGGGTATACGGAAGGAATTGTGACACAATGGGCTTTCCATAGAGTCCAAAAACACCCGAAACAAAGTTCGGACGAAAAAGTTATGACCTTCCGAAGTTGGAGGTCACACATGAATCTGTGACCCCACCGGCCCGGCCCTACGGAGCTTTGCTCGAGGCCTTTACAGACGACTCAGTATCACTTGCCCTCCACGGGGAATCTGAATTTGGAATCTTGACTCAATGGGATTCCATATAGTCTAGAACACCTTAAACGGAGTTCGAACAAAAAAGTTATGACCTGCCGAAGTTGGAGGTCACACATGAATAGGCAGCCCTACCCTACCGGCCTACCGACCTTCCCGAGAGACCCTTTCCGGACAGCTCCAGTACCCACTGCCCGAGAGACACCTCCCTTGTGGCAAGACACCACCACATAACCCTTAGGGTAGAAAATAACCAAAGTAGGAGAAAACCTACCTCTTAGAGTTTGTCAAAACTCCCCGATTCCGGTCTCTACTTCTAGCTCTTGTCACGAGGAAAGACTTTCCCTCTTGCTTCGTCGAAAACCGATGGTCCGATCGTCGGAAAATCTAGAGAGAAGGTAGAGCCTCTCTCTCTATAACTCTTCCTCTCAAATTTAGTTTGCCTTTCTCTCTCTCCTTTCCCCTCTCTCTCAACCGGTTGGGAGAAGACAACAGTCAAGTGAGATGTCCTCTCGCGTGCGCGAAACTGTTCGTTAAGTGAACGCGGTGCTTATCGCTATCGAAATGCGGCCAGATTTTCCTTCAATCATGTGTTGCCACATGTCACCTATGGCCTACACATGAGCTCATTGTTTGACTTATCTCACGCTTGACGCTGTAGTGCAATTTGTGGCCATTTCATCAGCATCTTGGCGTCGTCTTACTCTCGGTGCCTCGATAAACATGAAACTCCGACTGTCTCGGAATTCGACGAAATTCGATGTGGTAGCTAGATTTCGTGAGACGATTCCAACGGTGAAATCCATTTCGTCATCCGAAATCTAAAAAAATTCCGGATTTTTGACCGAAATTATTATTAGAATTTTCTAGGGTCTTACATTCTCCCCCCCTTAAAAGAATTTCGTCTTGAAATTCCACACACATACACATCAAACCACATGCATATGTAACCCTACACAACTCAAATACCTTTGGTGTGTAAGCGATGGCCTCCTAAGGTCACAATCACTAACAACCCGATGGGCCGTCAACTCATCCATGTCGAAAATGATATCAAAACCTGATATGTGTCTGCAGAAGGTCCTTGCCAGGTAGAATCTGAGCTCTGACTTAAAAATCGACATATCGACCCGACTCTCACTAGGTCCTAGGGGAGAACATCCATACAACGGCTTTTCTAGAGGCCTCGACCTCCAAGCCCAATTCTACCACACAAGATGCAACAATGATGAATATTATGCATCTTAATCTAAACACGTTCTAGTCAGCAAGTGTAGAAACAGAAATGTACCCTGCACATCCGGCTGATCCATTAGCTCAGTTTGCGGTATTATGGGGTCCACACTTCTTAAAAGACAATCCGTCATGTGCTGAGGCGCGACAATAGTAACACATCATGCATACGTCTGATAGAAACCTAGGCACGTGTAGCACCACGGGGCGTGTTGGTTCCTTTTGACCCATTGCTAGGGGGTATAAGAATAAACTGTGTTCGTGTCTGTCCCACTAATGGCCCGAGTGCACTGCCGAAACCACAGGATCCTTGCCTCTGAGGCGTCCGCCTCATATGTCGGGTTGTCACGACATAAATAACCTGCTTTTGTCTTGCGACCATCTTCATCTTGGCCTTGGCCACACGATATGACCGTCCACGAATCCTAGGGAAACTTGAAGTCTTGACCTCTTTCTCAAACTAGAAGAAGGCTGATCCTCCCTCTTCTCACCAATATCCGTAGCTCGGATACCCAGTTCATCCTCTATCTCTCTCTCTATGGTCAGAGCTATCTCGATCATAGAGTCCATGTCTTGTAGGCGGAGGCCCACAATCCTTCCCCGAATGGACAACTTCAGCCCATTTTCAAATCGCCTAACCTTGGCCAGATCTATGGCCACATAATCGTCAGCATAACGGGCTAACTCTGTGAATCTAGCCACGTACTCCATCACTATCATTGTTCCCTACCTCAGCTCTAGGAACTCATGGGCCTTTACATGTCTAGCAGTGGTCGGAAAGTACTTGGTCATAAAGAGCCCATGGAACTGCCCCGATCATTGCCTGCAAATCCTGAGGTCTTAACTTCAGTCCACCACACACAGGACTCACCTTCTAGCTAGAATGTAGCTAGCCCGATTTTGGCCGCATCGGAGGTAATATCCATGGCCTCCAATATCTTCTCAATTTGTCGAACCCAATGGTTTGCCACAATTTGATCCCCTCCCCTTGTAAACGTCGGAGAATGATGTGACTTGAACCTGCGGAGGTTCGGACCTCCACGTACCAAGCGCAATAGCACACAATGGTAGCCGATTCTGTGCTGACCTCAACGAGGCTGGCGGTGAATGCGGTGGTGTCTAGCTGGCACCTAGGTGGACGACTTCTACGTCCACGTCCTCGAGCTTGCCATCACACACATGTCGAATGCGACGAACTTTATTTAATTTCATTTCGTCTGCTTGGTAATGCACATGCCAGTGCTAATAGACTTGTGATATGGTAACCTAGTTCATCACCTTTTTCCTTAGTGGTGCTAATTGCCCCAACCACTTAACCTGGTCAATTCAATTTCTAGATTTAAACACTCATTTCCCGTATACATCATCACAGTGTATATGTTTTCCATATAATGTGTAACAAACGATCAATCCTGAACATAGAACACATGTCAGGAGTACAACATGAAACACACCATGCATGTAGTGGTCTAAGCAGATCCCATGAACTCCCCAGGTAGTCACCTACCTAAATCCACGATACCAAGCGTTTATTTTGGATATCAAACCTGACTCCCTAGGAATTCATAGCACACAAGCTACGATACCCGAGTGACGCTTGTATCAATTTCACCACAATATCCATGGCCTAAACCCATGTCCCTCAAGCCCTAGGTAGTCGTATACCTATGCTCTGATACCATCTTTGTGACGCCCATCCAGGGGTCGGCCCCGACAACACATCCCGACCATGGCTTTTGTGGATATTGAGGTGCCCCGATATCACGCTCACATATCTCATATATTAAGAACTCTTCCTGTATAATTTTCTTATAACAATTCACAAGAGTTTGATGTACAACTCTTATACACTTTTTACATGCCAAAATATATTCAAATTAGATTGTTCTAATATATTTTACAAAATGCTTGTCAAGGCCACAACCTGGCGCTTCTTATTTTCTGCTTGGCCCTTGAGGCTTAGTCTTACAGTGTACTGAAGGGGGTCCCACGGCGGGGTGGCCAACCCGGTAGTGATAATCTTCTACAAGGGTTACTCCCCACCCAGTGCTCATGCGTGATCAAACCAACCCATACACATCTAAGTGAAAGTATACACATGAATGTTGTATGTTAAATGCGTAGAAATGTCATCATGCCCACATATCTCGAATCACTCCTTAGGCTCCTCACACATGCCTATGCCAAGTGTGACGGTAGATCCTTGGTCCTTACCAATGACACACATGTACTGAGCCCTTACCGGCTCACCAGTACCTAATGCAAGTGCCAATGGGCAACTAATCTCGAGTCAATCCTAACTCTTATCACACAACTCGAAGTCTACGTGATAACCATAACCATGTGTATTCTTTTTGGGTAACAGAGGTTTTCGGATTACACTGCAGGTCTCTTACACCCACATAGAACTTTCGAATAACACCGCGGATCTCTTACACCTGTACAGAACTTTTAGCTCATGCTACGGATCTCTTACACCCATATTGAACTTTCGAATATCTCAACGGGTCTCTTACACCCAAATTTCAAGCCTTTGACTGTGGGTTACGGTCCCGCTTCTTTCAGTCGACACACTATGATCGAACCATGAGTCTTTTGTGGACGTCATTCCAATACAAGCTCATCGCACGTTCTGAGTTGGTGAACAACCATCTTGTGCACCCACACCATACTTTCGGCCCTTAATATGTCGTGCACATGAATGCAATGATTCAATTCATATATCGATTTCAATAGCTTCGTACACAATTATATTTCATATAATTCAAATCATTCATGTTAACACATCGAATTGGCATGCATTAACAATTCTCATTCTTCGATAGCACATCTTTATTCAATTGACTTAACAACATTCCAATAAAACACATGGACCAATTTGGTCCATCAACAAATCTCCCGATTTGCACAAAGGCGGTCCACTACAAGTCGATGGGTATGCGAGGAAGATCCCATCACATTCCATCCCTTTCTTGGGTAGAGATGTTGGCCATTTAGGCCTCACACCTCACAAACCCATTCTCATGCCATTCATTTTACGCTTCATCGACCCATGACTAAACAATGATGTCATTCAACCTTCCTTATGCTAACTCATGGAAATTCCTATCCAATACAATATCCTATAACATGCGATGCAATGGTCATGTCAAAACCTGGCTATTTACATCGACACAACCAAGCAACCTGCACTCTTGGTGAAAAACATAGGTTTCATCAAGGTTATGGTCACCCACTATCCTCCATAGAAACATGTCTGGAATCTTGACTCAATGGGCTTTCCATAGAGTCCAATAACACTCGAAACGGAGTTCGGACGAAGAAGTTATGACCTTCCGAAGTTTGAGGTCACACATGAGTAGGCAGCCCTACTCGGCCAGTCCTATTCGGCCAGCCCGAGAGCCCCTTTCTAGCCAGCTCCAGTATCCAGTGCCCTCCACAGACATATAGATGGGATCTTGACTCAATGGGCTTTCCATAGAATCTAAGAACACCCGAAACGAAGTTCGGACGAATAAGTTATGACCTTCCGAAGTTTGAGGTCACACATGAGTAGGCAGCCCTACCCCGCCAGTCTTATTCGGCCATCCCGAGAGCCCCTTTTTGGCCAACTCCAGTATCCAGTGCCCTCCACAAACATACATATGGAATCTTGACTCAATGGGCTTTCCATAGAATCCAAGAACACCCAAAACGGAGTTCGGACGAATAAGTTATGACCTTCTGAAGTTGAAGGTCACACATGAATAGGCAGCCCTAACCGGCCAACCTACCCGACCTACCCGAGAGCCCCTTTCCAGACAGCTCTAGTACCTACTGCCCTCCACAGTATAAGGCTGGAATTGTGACTCGATGGGCTTTCCATAGAGTCCAAGAACACCCAAAACGGAGTTCAGACGAAGAAGTTATGACCTCCCGAAGTTGGAGGTCACACATGAATAGGCAGCCCTACCCGGCCAGCCTACCCGACCTTTCCGAGAGCCCCTTTCCCGAAATCTCCAATACCTACTTCCATCCACAGCCATATGGATGGAATCTTTATTCAATGGGCTTTCCATAAAGTCTAAGAAAACCCAAAACAAAGTTCGGACAAAGAAGTTATGACCTCCCGAAGTTGGAGGTCACACATGAATAAGCAGCCCTACCCGATCTGCTTCAGAGCCCTTTTTCAGCTAGCTCCAGTACTCACTTGCCTCCACAGGCATACGGCTGGAATTTTGACTCAATGGGTTTTCCATAGAGTCTAAGAACGCTCAAAACGGAGTTCGGACGAAGAAGTTATGACCTTCCGAAGTTGGAGGTCATACATGACTAACCAGTCCTAGCTAGCTAGCACTAACCAGCCAGAAATAACCGGCCATCACTAATCGACCTGATTGCCCAATGTCCTCTACATGAACATGGCTGCAATCATAAACATGGCTACACGAAGAAGTTATGACTTTCCGAAATTGGAGGTCATGCATAAATAGTCAACGAAGCCGGGCCGATACTGCCGGCCACCTGTCCAGGCTTATCCCGTCAATTTGCTTCGCCCGTCGAGGCGGCTATATGCTGATTCACGGTCAGACTCAAATGGTGGATCTGAGCAAGACTCGAGGCTTGTAAGACTATATCTTGGGACTCTGCACTTTTTTTTTTTCAAACATTAGTGAATTTAGTCGATCCATGAATCCAAATATCATATACAAAGAACTACCACTTAGGATGGTGTCCATCAAAATCTTTACACATATACTAAGTCCATTTACATATTCCAAATTGTACTTGCCTATTTACAAATGGAGCCTGGAGGTATACTATGATGAACCCCTGCTAGTGTGTTATTGTTGTATGCGGAAGATCGCGGACGTCCTCCTCTGTACCTATACGGATTAAAACCCGTGCTAAGCACTACGCCCAGTGGGAAGCGTATCTATAACTTATCTTTGAGTACTTGCATTTATCTTGAATCATAATAGAAGCATATAACGATGCGGATATCAGAATCTTCATGAATTCATATAACACATTTACATACATAATTATCCTTATAACAAACTTATGCTTGTTCAGATCTCTCGTATACGGTACTGAACTTATACTTATAGAAAACTTATACTTACTCAGATCTTACACTTATGGCAGACTTATTCTTACTCCGATCTCTCGTAAGACACAAATTTATACTTATCTCCCGTAGGACATGTCACACCTCGATTCCGATCCGACCCGAATGGCGGATCCGAACCAGGTCCGAGGCGCGAGACTATATATTGGGACTCTCATTGACCGATTCTTTCTCAGAGCTAAAATTGTACCTGTGGTTATACAAACAATTTCTGTAATAACAAAAATAATTTACATATACAAAAGAACTACCACCGGAGTGGTGTCCATCAAAATCTATACACATATATTGAGTCCCATTTGCCATAAACCCTTATACGTATACATGTCTAATACAAACATTAAAGGAAGGCGGTGCGGTGGCTTTATCTCTGAGCTTACTGCTGCGTGTGGATGTATCTGTCCTCTATCCTTGTCTTACCTTCTATACCTACAATTAAAACACCCGTGCTAAGCACGCAGTGGGAACATAAGCATGGACAACCACCAATGGTATTTATCCACGAAACTTATACATATGCATTTCATATATCTATACATATTCATATAACTTTTTACTTCTTATCATCTTTTTATTCCTATTGCATGTCAATCTTTTCTGTTACGTGTTCTATGTCTTTGGCATATCTCCTATCTATACTTTTACTGTATTCCCGTTTCTATACTTTGCATATTCCATATTCATTCTATAACTTATTGTTTTTCATGTTCTATTACATCTTCTTTCATATACTTTTGTACTTTTATATACTTTCTATACTTTTCATGGTTATATACTATACCATTTGTTATATTCTACTTTCATGTACTGTGTTCATATATTGTTTTCCTGTTATACTTTTCATATTACTTTCTCTTTTATGTACTGTACTTGTTCATATACTTTTCGTGTCATTGACACTTTACTTCTTGTACTCGTATACTTGTCATACTATCATCGCATAGCAGTGCTATGATTCTCATATCATGCTATATATTCTTTACATTTCTTTTGCATATACTTGTCATTTTATTTTATGTTTCATGTCTGCAAATACCTTAGAAACGGATACAGAAAATAACTGTTTGTATGCCGAAAGATGCGTATATACGAAGGTATCCATCCTTTATGCGAGCCGATGACTATGCCCAGTAATATTATACGAGAAGGTATCATCAGCATGCGAAGGCGGTATTTATTCCACGTAATATGTGACCCCGAAAACGAGATTACATGTCATCGACAAACGGGGCTTAGATATCTTATAAAATTGTATCGCTGCGGCGGCTTGTGTTCACTATGCGGCATGCCTATCTATCCCTACCGTGTTTTAAGCCAGACAATCCATGTGTATTTTATGTTAGGTACATATCTCATATTCCTGAATCATTGTTAATCATATGTGAGATATATACAATCATTTATTCTTATTATAACTTTGCATTTTCACCAACTTCGTATCTCACTTTACATTTACATATACATATAACGAGATCCATATACTTATGTGCATTCTATCTTGCCATATACCCGAACCTGCCTATATATACTAATTTCCATACATATAATTTACAGGCATATGATCTATACTTTCTTATCATATCATGGTTCATTTAAAGGTCATTTACATTTTTCTTCTTGTTTATATTATCACATATAAACTTATATACATATTTGTACTTATACATATCAACTTATACTTGTTAGATCTCAGTAGGAGTTACAGAACTATACTCTCTGGAGGTATACACATACTTGTACTTCTATCTATCTTATACTTGTATTTATCCTATATTATGCATGAATTTACTCATTCTTATATTCATATCAAGTCATCTACTTGTAACATCTTATATCTTGTTAACTTATATCTTCATATACAAATCTTATGACATACACCTATACATTTCTTTACTTGTACTTTATCAGACTGTCCTATCTCCCGTAGGAGTTCAGAACATAGACTTCTTCTTTGATACCCCTTAAATTTACCTTAATGTCCAAACTATTTACCTTTATATCTTTTCTTATTCGGATACACACGTATAAACATTAGCTTGCTTGAATAGGAGATAAGAATGAATGAGACTCGATTAATATAGTACCCAAAGGTGTTGTAGTGCGAACATAGGCGTGCACGCCCACGTAATAGAAGTGTCGAAACATAGCAGGGTGCGGCACTGGTCATGTATACGTGCTTTGCTTACGTGTCGGCGTCGTAACTAGCGGGAATGCAAAGCAAGTCATATGTCTTGTCATTCAATATCCAGTCTTAGGCAGTCATATAATTATACGTGTTCTCTGAGCTTATCATTTTATTCTTTTCTTCTATACTACTCTACATATCAAATCTACCTCTATTACTATTTCTTGTTCATATATAACTCTTTTCTTATCATGTATTCCAATTGACTTTACCCAAGTGATTAGTACACTTGGTACAACGATCAAATTTTTAGATGTGGATACCGAATGCCATTAAATAGCATATGGTTAGATTCTAGACTCAATGAGCTTCCCATAGAGTCCAAGAACACCCGAAACGGAGTTCGGACGAAGGAGTTATGACCTTCCGAAGTTGGAAGTGGATAAATAGATCACACCCGACCAGGCTGACTGACCTGGCCTGGCTGAGTCTAACACCTTGATCCTGGCACCACCTCTTCTCCTCCTCAGGGGTATAAATAGATTCTTGACTCAATGGAGCTTTCCATAGAGTCCTAATAACCCGAATCGAATTCGGACGGAGTTATGACCTTAGAAGTTGAAGGTCATACGTAGTCAACAGACGGTGACTGAGCCCAGCAAAGGCGGCGACCTCGGTGAGCTCGGTCTAACACCTCATTCTAACACTTAATATTCTCCTCAAGTATATGAATGGATTCTTGACTCAATGGTCTTTCCATAGAGTCCAAGAACACCCGAAACGGAGTTCGGACGAAGGAGTTATGACCTTCCGAAGTTGGAGATCACATGTAGTCACACCTAGCCGGTGACGACTGGCGAGATCGGTCGGCATCTTGTGACGCCCCTTGCAGACCCGACCGCTTGGCGGATCGAGCCGAAGTCAGGGATGCCATAAAATCCTCAAAACTACTCAAAATCATATCTTTGCGGACGATTCACGAAGTGGGCAAGCCCATAGAAAACATTTACATTTAACAAAATCCATTTACAATGTAGGCATCCGAGCCTTTCAAAATGATTTACAAAATAGATGTTCGATATTCAAATTGTTTATACAAAATATCCATATTATCAAAAAGAACACATGAAATGAGTGCACATGTAAGACATACTCGAGATTTCTTTCTTTCCTGACACAAACGCTCCTCGATCTTGGTCCGCTATATCGATCACTCTCTATCACTTTCAGTGCTGCGCATTGGTAAAACAATACGCTAAGCATTTTCATGCTTAATGGTTCTATACAAATCCATTCCTCAGTTCCAGCTTAAATCAATTTATGCAATTTAATAATTCAAAACTTTCAATCATTTGGATGATCAATATAAATACATTACATATACTTTGTTATATATATACAATAAATTATAGTTCATTGATCATCCCATAAATACATTTTCATAATCGATATTTCACAATCTCAAATCAATTCAAATATATCACAAATTCCAATTTTAGTTGGCATTCAATTCAATTCTGAAAATCAATTTGAGTTCTAAAAATAAATTCGATTATGCCAATCAATTCCGTTACGCCGATCACTTGATTATGCAATCAATTGATTATGCCCATCGGTCGGTTATGCCTTGCGAATTTAACCTATGTCTTCGATATATCTGAGGATGTAGAGTCTTGCGGCACGGTCCAGGCTGCGAGGCCGGTATCACATGGTTTATAACCTGATGCAGGTCTGCTTGTTTCTTGTTGGTTATAAGCAAATCAAATAGTGAACAACCATCGATCACGGTCCCACTTTGAGGCTGTGATCGGGTGACATCGATAGTTCGCGATCTTGCTATTTGACCTGTTGGTATACGATCTATCCTTAATGCGAAATAAGCGGTTAACATTCTATTAAGGGCATTCAAGTCCCTTTATAGCAAATATAGTACAATATATGCGCTTGTATAAACAATTTATTTTCAATAATCATGAAATTTTATATGCAAATATTTCCACGATCCACTTTTCTCAAATCGATTAAATCAATTCAATATGCTTTTAGAACAACATGCAAAAACTTGAAGCGATGAATAGAAGTTGGTGGGAACAAACCAAAATATTTCACTTTGATTCCAACCTTGGAATCTCAATCTGATTTAGCTTTTCCTCCTCGTCGATCCACTATTCCAAAACCATTAAAGAACAATATTATTGAGTGTACTAGTGGTTTGGTTATGATAGATTTTCGGAGTTTAATATGAGTTCCAATTTAAACATTCTATATGTAGATGGATTCTTGACTCAATGGGCTTTCCATAGAGTCACGAGAACCTCAAAATCAGAAAGATTGGGCAGTAGATTCAGGACACTTAGAGGTGGAGGTCATCTGCAGGTCACAATCTGAGGCGACAAGCAAACCCGAACTGGACAGAGCTCGTCTACCACCTTAGTCAAACATCTTCTATATATAAGGAATATGAATGTATTCTTGGCTCAATGGGCTTTCCATAGAGTCCGAGAACACTTAAATCGGAGTTCAAGCGAAGGAGATATGACCTTAGAAGTTGGAGGTCATGTGTAGTCAACTTTTGACGAGTGACTGGTGACGAGTACCTTTGAGTGACGAGCTCAGTCAAACACCTCGGTCTGACATCTAACATCCTCCTCAGGCATATGAATGTATTCTTGACTCCATGGGCTTTCCATAGAGTCCAAGAACACCCAAATCGGAGTTCAAACGTTGAAGGTCATGTGTAGTCAACTTTGGCCGAAATTTCCTTGAAGCCCGGCGAAATTGCCATTTAGTGGCGAGCTCAGTCAAACACCTGATCTGACATCTAACATCCTCCTCAGGCATATGAATGTATTCTTGACTCCATGGGCTTTCCATAGAGTCCAAGAACACCAAATGTCGGAGTTGGCTTGAAGGAGATATGGCCCCAGAGATTTGGAGTCGTGCGTAGTCAACTTTGGCGAGCTGACTACGAGCGGCGAAACGCTGTTTAACGACCCAGCATTTGTGACGACATTGGGCGACCCGACATTTGGGCGACCACTGACTGCCGTCCAACGTTGGGCTGACCAACTGTTGGGCGACCAGCATGTTGGGCGACCTTTGTTTGGCGACCCGCTGTTTGGCGACCAGCGTTTTGGCTTGACCTTTGTTTTGGCGACCCTTGTTTGGCGACCTTTGTTTAGCGACCTTTGTTTGGCGACCAACTGTTTAGCGACCTTTGTTGGCATTGCGTTTGGCCTCGGTTTGGCTTGACCTCGGTTTGACGACCAACGACCCATTTATTCAGAGTAAAAAGACCATAACTTAGTCTATAGTTCCGAATTAAGAAATTCAAAAGCACAACATCAGTTGAGTGAAGTGTGGCTACAATTTCCACAAAAGGACTTACTGCCAAATTCTCTTTATTTCACAGTCCAAAAACCCATTCTAAAGGTATGGCTAGTTATTATTGAATAGCTGACCCAGAATGATTGTTTGGTGAAGCCTCGATCAAAATTTATAACCAATTACGGGTCAAATCGAGAAATTCAAAAGCCTAACATCAAGCTAATTGATGGCTTCCACAATTTACTAAGAAGGAAGCACTGCAATTTCCTTCACTTCGTACCCAAAATCAGCTCTAGGTTCGGCTAGCTGCGCACTACCACAATGTAGCGAAACACCCGTAGTTTAAAAAATGCAATAAACTTTCCCTAAGGCCCAGGGATAACTACCAACAATCCTTAGGGTGAAGAAGACCCAGTAGGAGAAGACTGCCTCATGGAGTTTGTCAAAGTCCAGGTTCGGTCTCTACTTGTGGCTCTTGTCACTAGGAAGGACTTCCTTAAATTAGCCATGGGAACACATGGTCCGATCGTCGGAAAATCTAGAGAGAGGTGGAGCCTCTCTCTCTGGCACTCACTTTTCTCTATTCTTCTTTCTTATGGATCACTCTTAATCGTCTTTAAAAGGAGGAAGGCTTCACTCCTAACCACCATGCCACATGTCATTTCCTTGATTTTTCCTTTTACTCATTTATTTCTCCTAATATCCTTAGACATATAAACTTATTTACAATTGACCCTTAGGTCCCCATTTAAATTTCTATATTTTCTCATACTTGGGTTTCATTTTGGATTGACGATCATAAATCAATATTTAAAAAAATTTCGAAAAATACCCAGGATTGGCTCGAATATACGGAATATATAATTTTTATTATAAAAATTTTAGGAGTATTTTGGGGTGTTACAACTCCTCCTCCACTTAATAAAATTTCGTCCTCAAAATTACCTTAGTCAAACGATTCTTGAGATCTTTCTTTCACTTATCGTTCCTCACTTTCCCAGTGGCTTCTTGGTCTTATGGTTTCTCATGACACCTTGATATATGAGATCTTCTTATTCCGTAATTCCTTCACTTCACGAGCCAAAATCTTTCTTGGCTCTTCTTCATATGTCAAATGCGCCTCGACTCGATTGTCAGAAGAGTACATGTAGCTGAGTCTGATTCGGTACCTCAAGTAGCATGGACACGTGAAACACATCATGGATCTTTTTCCAACTCAGGAGTGCCAATCGTATGCCATGGTTCACTTTCTCCAATCACTTCATAGGGGCCAATAAATCTAGGCTCCAACTTGCCCTTTTTCCCAAATCTCATCACCTTCTTCGAGGCGATACTTTCAAAAACACTTTCTCGTCGATCTCATATCGAATATCTTTTCTTTTCATGTCGGCATATGATTTATGTCTATCGGTGGCCACCTTCAATCTCTCTCTAATCATTTTCACTTTTTCTTCAGTCTCTTGTATCAAGTCGGGGCCAATCACTTTCTTTTCACTCAATTTCGTCAACCATGATGGTGTTACATTTCTCCATATAAAGCCTCATAAGGCGCCATTCCAATACTTGATTGGAAGCTACATTGGTAATACCTGGAATTTCAACTAAAGTAATGTGTTGGAGTCCAAGCTACCCTCAAGGTCGATCACACAACTCCTTAACATATCTTCTAGAATCTGGATCACTCTCTGAGATTGTCCATTCGTTTGTGGGTGGGCATGCGAAGTCGGTCGCGTGCCCGAGGCCTCTTGCAATTTCCCAAAATCTCGAGTAAACCTCGGTTTCGGTCTGAAATAATGGATATGAGAATCCCATGTAACGAACTATTTCCTTGATATACATTTACGCTGGCTTGTCGAGTGAGATAGTCCGTTCTCACTTCAGTAGGAAGTGGCGACTTAGTTAATCGATCTACTCACGACCTGGCCAGGTCATGCCTTCTCCTGTCAATGGTAACGACCAATCCATTGGTGATTGGTCCCATTTCACTCCCGGTACTCCTAATAGGCTGCAATAATCCAGGAAGAAGACTTGATGCTCTTGCCTTTGCTCTTTGACACACCAAACGCAGCTCTGGTCGACACATCTCTTTTCATCCGGACACGAATGACATTTTAAATCTCGATACATCTTTGTGCTCTGGGATGGATAGCGAGAATCCTTATGTGCCTCTTAGTATGGATTTCCTCAAATCATTACGGTGGTACACAAACCCGATCCTTATGTCCTGACACTCCGTTTTTCGTTCTTTGTGAACTCAGTTTCCTTACCATTTCTAATCGATTTATTATGGCGCTTAATTTTCTCTTCTTTCATGCCCTTACTCATAGCAAGTTCAACAAACTCGGTCGTATCGGTTCTGCCACTCACAGTACCATCGTCATATAATGAAAAATAGGCATTCAACGCTTGGCGTTGAGTATTGACTTTTTCTGCTCGAGCGTCGGCCTACATTGGCCTTTCAGGAGTGAAAATCAATTCTGGCAGTCATAATCTTTTATCGGTTCCATCCATCTGTTGCCTCGAGTTAAGCTCTCGGCGTGAGGGGCAAATACTTAAAGACTCTTATGATCGGTGTAGATGAAACCTTCTCTCGTACAAATAATCTCCAAGTTTGAGCAGTGAATACAATTGCGGCTAATTCCAAATCATGCGTGGGGTAGTTCTTTTCATGCGGCTTCAACTGTCTTGAAGCATAGGCTACCACTTTACCCTCTTGCATTAAGACACATCCAAGTCCATTTAGCGACGCATCACTAAAAATCACATATTCTCTACCGCCGGTCGGTTGAGTAAGAACCGGAGCCTCGGTTAAGAATGCTTTGACTTATGAAACTTCTTTGACATTTTCACTCCATTCATACTTTACATTTTAAGGCGATCTCGTCATGGTACGCGGTCATAGAAAACCCCTTAGCAGATCTTACGTAGTATCACCGCTGGTCGGGAAACTCGCGCCTGTAACATTTCCTGGGTGGCTTCCATTCCATGACCACTTCTATTTTCTTTGGATCTACTTTCGGTTCCTTCTTTCGATACTATATGCCCGAAGGACACTTCATTCTTCCAAAACTCACACTTCGGTTTGCATGCAATTTGCTCTTTTTCTCGAGTCTCTAACACTACTCTAAGGTGTGTGTCGCTGACTATCCTGATCTTTTGAATACAAGAGATGTAGATGCATGAACACTCACGACAAAAGTGATCCACATACGGTCGAGAACCACGATTCATTAGGTCCATAGGCATGCTTTGGAGCATTTGTCGATCAAGCGGCATTACAAGGAGACTCATAATGTCCATATCGCGTCCTAAACGGCGAGTCTTATGCACATCGACATCTTTAATTCTCAGCGATGGTACCCGTATGTGAAGTCGATCTTTGAAAAGATACTTGCACCTTTTAGTGGTCAAACAATCATCAATTAAAATTATGACGGATACTTATTCTTCTTTATTAACTTGTTCGATTATGCGTAATCAATACATAAGCGAAGTGTACCCTCTTTCTTTTAACAAAAAGAAACGGGGCTCTATGATGATACACTTGGTCCCAATAAACCCTTTTCTAGTAGTTCTTGCAGGCTGATTTCAATTCCTTTAGCACTAGTGGAGCCATTAAATACGGTGTAATGGATCTTGAGTGTGGCACACTGATACAGCGTCGATAGCAAACTCGATCTCCACATGTGGGGGCAATCACAGTATCTTAGAACACATCCAGGAAAGTAAATGCTTAGTAGGGATATCGGATACACTGAGCCTTGCCTTCACCATATCAATCCACATAAGCCCAGTAGGCTTCACATCCTTCCGTACCATTGTTCTAGCGGTGGCGAGATATCTGATAGATAGATGATTTGACCTCTCATAGATGAAGGTTACTTCGCTCTTCATTCCCGGTGTCTTTAGGGTTACCTCTTTTCATTCTGATCATTAGTGATGTCGGAATGACCAGTCCGTCCCGATATCATCAAACTCCACGAAGGATAACTCAGTCAAATCTCGAATTCATACTCTCATTATTTTGATGGGACTGATCTACATAGACTCATGTTCTAGCTCCTGCTTATGGCCAAGCGGGTTCGTCACAAGATGTCATACTCAGTTTCACTTCTCGGCAATTTACCTAGGTTGGGTATGTCAGTACATATGTATGAATGAGTCGATCCTGGATCTATCAATGCATGCATAATAGTATCAAAGATAGTAAAATTCTGAGCTATCACATGGAGCGTCGGGTATCTTCCTTTGCTTTCATTGCATATGCTCTAGGTGGGCGTGACCACGTCTTGCCTACCAAGTTTGTGTCCGCTGTCTCGGAACACTCGGTGATGCAACACTCTTATTGCCTTTTGACACTAAAGTTTGTGCCCAGGTATGTGGTCTTTGTAAATGAGCAGAGCTCTAGGACAATATCTTGCTCTATGCTCTTTGGATCCACAAATCAAACAAGCACACAGTAAGTCTCCACGACATTCTCAGCTGTAGTTTCTCCCGCTGATGGGGCAATGGGAGCAATCATCCTCTGGGACCTCCTGGTGTACTCGCAGGCGATGGTCTTTGGTAAGTGAAATGACTCTACCGGTAGCACATTGCTATAGGGTGATTGGAACCACTATTGGTCCCCATAATTTCTTCCGCTTCTTTGTTGTTCGCGTGGGTGACTGGTTTTCTTCTGTCATTTTTATCTTTCTCTCTTTTTCCTCTTTCTTTGCTCTTTCCACATTGATGCATGTCATGATTTTGGAGAAATCCTCACGTGAAATGTTGTGACATGAGCTGAATATAGTCATTAAGTAGATCTTCAAACCTCACGGCACTTTTCTTACTCACTCACAGTATCTCGGGAGCATACTTGCCGGTATGTGAATTCTCTTTGATGTTTAAATTCACACTCATCTTGTCTTTGCTTAGTTATTAAACTCTCAATTCATGTTGTTCGGATCGTGACCCCGCGTAATGTTCTTGGCTCGCCAAGAAGAACTCATGTCACTCGATGGTGCGGTCTGGTCACGAGAGCCCGCGCTTGATAAGCCTCATCTGAAGTAATGAGGTCGCACATTCCAACTTCTCTTCGGTTTATGCGATGCATTGCACAGCATTCTTCGATTCTCTCGGGCCAATTTTACTGCCATAGGCTCATCCTCTTTCTTCCCCGCATAAAATCTCTGGTCGGTGCATGCCATTCCTGATGGCTGATCGCACTAGACAATTGCGGCTGGTTGCCGACTCTTTGCAATGCACTGAACTAGGCTGGCCCGGAGGATACCCATAGTACCTCCTACCACTTGTGCAGTTCATTCATTGGTGGGGCATGGGATGCTGCCACCTTCCACCACTGCGGGGTTGTTTGGGGCGGGAATCCACACAGTCATCCTCGACCTTAAGGGAAGCCGAATCGTCCATGTATCTATTAAGACCAACTTCAGATCCCGTCGAGTCATGTCATCCTTTATATGCAAATGAAATGCATGTTAAACACAATTTAAATCGTTTACAAACAATTTAAAAATCATTTTTGTAGAAACTAGCCTAAACCTAGGCTCTGATACGATAAAGTTGTGACACCCCTTACTGGCAGGCCCGGCAGGCGGATCAGAACCCGGTCAGGGATGCCACTAAAATCACTCAAAATTACTATAAAATCATATCTTTGCGGGCGATTAAATGACAGCCCTGTAAACATTCCCGACTAACAAAATCCATTTACAATGTAGGCATCCCCAAGCCTTTTCAAAATGATTTACAAAATAGATGTTCGAGTATTCAAATTGTTTACTTGAATATCCATATCAAAAAGAACACATGAAATGGTGCATGCCGAGACATACTCCGAGATTTCTTTCTTTATGACTCGACGCTCCTCGATCTTGGGTCCGCTCTCGATCACTATCTATCACTCGGTACCTGCGCATTGGTAAAACAATACGCTAAGCATTTTCATGCTTAGTGGTTCTACTCTAAATCCATTCCTCGGTTCCGACAAATCCAATTTATGCAATTTAATGGTTTCAGACTTTCAATCATTTGGATGATCAATATAAATACATTACATATACTTTGTTATATATACAACTAAATTATAGTTCATTGATCATCCCTTAAGTATTTCATAATCAATATTTCTGATCTCAAATCGATTAAATATGCTCTAAATTCAATTTAGTTCATTCAATTCCAATTAGAAAATCAATTCGGTTAAAAATAAATTCGATTTATGCCAATCAGTACATTACTGTCAATCACTTAAGTTATGCCAATCAATTCGATTATGCCCATCCAGTTGAGTTATGCCTTAACGAATTTAACTATGTCTTCGATACTCTACGGGATATCGAGTCAGCGACGCGGTCCGTCCCAGGCTGCGGGCGGTATCACATGGTTTTATAACCTGATCACCGGTCCACATTTGGGGCTGGCGGCGGTTATAAACAATCAAATAGTGCACACTACCCGTCACGGTCCGTGAAATTTCTTGTCCGGGTGACACGTCAATAGTTAGCGATCTTATTTATTTGACCTGATGAGTATACCAATCTATCCTTAATGCGAAATAAGCGGTTAACATTCTATTAAGGGCGTTGAATCTTTATAACCAAAATATAGTACAATATATGCGGCAGCATAACGAGTTTATTTTCAATAATCATGAAATTTTATATGCAAATATTTCACAATCGCTTTTCTCGAATCAATTAAATCAATTCAATATGCTTGCAGAAACAACATGCAAAACTTGAAACGAGGAATAGGAGTTGGTAGAATAAACCAAAATATTTTACTTTGATTCCAATCCTTGGAATCTCTCAATCCACAGTTGGCTTTTCCTCCTCGTCAGTCCACATTCCAAAACCATTAAGAACAATATTATTCAAGTGTACTAGTGGTTTTGGTTATGATTGATTTTCGGAGTTTAATATAGGTTCAATTTAAACATTTCTATGCGAGATGGATTCTTGACTCAATGGGCTTTCCATAGGTGCAAGAACACTTTCAGTCGGAGTTCGGACGTAGGAGTTAGGACCTTAGAAGTTGGAGGAGGTCATGCGATCAAATCTGAAGCGGCCCGAGTAGACCCGAACTGGACGAGCTCGTCTAACACCTCGGTCAAACATCTTCTATACTCCTCAGGAATATTAATGTATTCTTGACTCAATGGGCTTTCCATAGAGTCCAAGAACACCCAAATCGAAGTTCAAACGAAGGAGATATGACCTTCCGAAGTTGGAGGTCATGTGTAGTCAACTTTGACGAGCTAACTACAGGCCCGACAGAGTTGCACTGAAGTGACGAGCTCAGTCAGAACACCTCAGTCTGACATCTAACATCCTCCTCGGGCATATGAATGTAATGTGACTCCATGGGCTTCCATAGGTCAGAACGCAAATCAGGTTGAAGCGAAGGAGATATGACCTTAGTTGGAGGTCATGTGTAGTCAGCTTTGGCGGTGACTGACCCGGCGAGCCTTTGTTTGGCGAGCGCTGTTTAGCGACCTTGTTTGACAACCAGCATTAGACGACCACTGTTGGGCGACCACTGTTGGACGACCACTATTTGGCGATATGCTTGTTGGGCGACCCTTTGTTGGGCGGCCGTTTGTTTGGCCAACCGCGTTTAGCGACCTTTGTTTGACAATCCTTGTTTGGCGACCCTTTGTTTGGCGACCTTGTTTGGCGACCCTTTGTTTAGCGACCTCCGGTTTAGCGACCCTTTGTTTTGGCGACCTCGGTTTGACGACCCTTTGTTTGGCGACCAGCTGTTTGACCTTTGTTTAGCGACCAACTGTTTGGCGACCTTTGTTTGCGACCAACGTTTGGCGACCTCGGTTTGATGACCAGCGGCGGGTTGGTTGTTAATTAAAAAGACCATAACTTGGTCTCACAGTTTGAATTAAATTCAAAAGCCTAACATCAAGTTCATTGATGTGGCTACAATTCCTGAAGGACTTACTGCCAAATTCTCTTTATTTCTGATCCAAAAACCCGTTCGGTATCTAGTTGACCGGCCCGGACAAAGCCCGGCAGAGCAGTTGGCCCGGGCTGACCTCATTAAAGGACTATAACTTAGTCACAGAGGTTCAAATCGAGAAATTCAAAGCCTAACATCAAGCTAATTGAAGTGTGGCTACAATTTACTAGAGGACACTTTTCTGAATTTCCACTTCTACTTGTGCCCAAAATCAGGCTCTAATGTTCGGCTAGGCTGTGCACTACCACAATGGCAGCTTCCCATGGTTTAAAATGCAACCAAACTTTCCTAAGGCGAGATAACTACCCAACAATCCTTAGGGTAGAAGGGCCAAATGGGAAGACCTACCTCATGGAGTTTGTCAAAGTCCTCGGTTCAATCTCTACTTGTAGCTCTTGTCACTAGGAAGGACTTACGCCGTGCTTCGCCAGGAGACACATGGTCCGATCGTCGGAGAAAATCTAGAGAAGGTGGAGCCTCTCTCTCTAACTCCCTTTCTCTATTCTTCTTTTCTTATGGATCACTCTTAATCGTACTTTTAAAAGGAGGAAGCTTCCTCCCTCTTTCCCTACATGCCACATGTCATTTCCTTGATTTTTTCCTTTACTCATTTATTTCTCCTAATATCATAGACATATAAACTTATTTACAATTGACCTTTGGGTCCCCATTTTATAATTTCTATATTTTCTCTTTTTCACTAGGGTTCATTTCTGGATTCAACAATCATCTAATCAATATTAAAAAAAAATTTCCAGAAAAATACCCAAGTTGGCTCAATTATACCCGAAATATATAATAATTTTTATTATAAAAATTTTAGGGTATTTTTGAGGTGTTACACTTACTATCCTCCTCAGGAATATAAATGGATTCTTGACTTAATGGGTTTTCCATAGAGTCCAAGAACACCCGAATCGGAGTTCGGACGAAGGATTTATGACCTTCCGAAGTTGGAGGTCATCGTGTTCAGCAGACGAGGCGATGTTTGGGCGAGGCTGACCTGACCTCGGTGAGCTCACATCTAACACCTCGATTTAACACCTGCTATCTCCTTAGGCATATGGATGGATTCTTGACTCAATGGGCTTTCCATAGAGTCAAGAACACTGAAACAGGTTCGAATGAAGGAGTTATGACCTTCCGAAGTTGGAGGTCACATGTAGTCACACCCAGCCGAGCTGACCTGACTTGGCTGAGCTCACCTGACCTCCGTAAAAGGACTATAACTTAGTCTATAGAGGTCCAAATTGAGAACTTCCAAAGCCTAACATCATCTTGACTCAATGGGCTTTCCATAGAGTCCAATAACACCATAAACGGAGTTCGGACGAAGGAGTTATGACCTTCTGAAGTTGGAGGTCATACGTAGTCAAACCCAGACATGCTGACCTGAACTGGCCGAGCTGACCTAACCTCGGTGAGCTCGGTTTCAAACCTTGGTCTGACACCTAATATCCTCCTCAGGTATATGAATGGATTCTTGACTCAATGGGCTTTCCATAGAGTCTAAGAACACTCTAATCGGATTTTGGACAAAGGAGTTATGATCTTAGGGTTAAAAGGTCATACGTATTGGCCGGGACGGTGACACGAGGCGCGGTGGCTGAGAGCGGTCGGCGATGACCTTGGTGAGCTCAGTCTAACAATTTGGTTTGACACCTAATATCCTACTCAGTTATATGAATGGATTCTTGACTCAATGGGCTTTCCATAGAGTCTAAGAACACCCAAATCGGAGTTCGGACAAAGGAGTTATGACCTTCCGAAGTTGGAGGTCATACGTAGTCAACCCAAACGAGCTGACCTGACCTCGGTGAGCTCGGTCTAACACCTCGGTCTGAAACCTAATATCCTCCTCGGGCATATGAATAGATTCTTGACTCAATGGGCTTTCAATAGAGTCCAAGAACACCCGAATCAGAGTTCGGACGAAGAAGTTATGACCTTTAGAAGTTGGAGGGTGACCGGACACGGATAAAGGACCATGGCAGTGCTGGAGGTCCAAATTGAGGAATTCAAAAGCCTAACATCAATTTCATTGATGTGGCTACAATTTACTAGAAAGACTTACTGCCAAATTCCCTTTATTTCGGACCCAAAAACCCATTCTAAGGTCCGGCTAATATGTATGATCAAACATAGGGAAATTTTCTTTGGTTCGACACTTATTTAGACGCTAGGAACACATCTATAAACCTTAGAGCTCTTTGTAACTCAACCCTAAGAAATGAGTTTGGGAGTTTCCAAACCCAAACCATACACAAAAGAAAGGGTTCCAAACCATGTATCTAAACTTTCTAGACCAAAACTAGACTTCCATACACACACACATAGTTTCCATACAAATATTCATAATTCCATACCTGTGATCTTCTTTTTCCTTTCCTTCTTTCTTCTTTTCTTTTCTCTTCTCTTCTCTCTTATCCGTTTTTGCTCTCCCTTTCTCCTAGACCAAAATGAGATATTTCTTTTGGTCTTATCTTTATTTGATCTTATCCCCTTTTCATTTCACTTTTTCTCTCTTTTGGAGCATCCTTGACCATTTAGTCAAAGGAGGAAACTTCCTCCCTCTTTCCTTGAAATGCTTATGTACAATTTTCTTTCTTATTTCATTTTATTCTCAATTCCAATTTATCTAAATCCTACTTTGGCATATGAACATTAATTTACTTGACCCTTGGGTCTGGTGTGAAATTATTAATTTACCCTTAGCCATTGTATTAATTCCAAGTTCTTGCTTATTTTATTTTATCTTTATTTTATTAGGATAATTATACTTTTACTTTTATTATACCACAAACATGTTATAAGCGTAGGGTATAATCTCAGAATGTTCTGAGGACATACTTATACTTATCTCCCGTAGGACACATACTTATATAGATTCCTCATATACGGTACTGAACTTATACATATACTTAGACGGAGGTACTTATCCACATACTCATACTTCTATCTATCTTATACTTGTTCAAGTCTCTCACAGGACACATACTTGTACTTGTATCAGACGTATACGTATTTAGAATCTCGAAAGGACATATATATCAGACTATCTTTGATGCTTGTCTCGGACTTATAATTATTCGAGGATCTCCCAGAAAGGACTATCTAGCAGACCTGTCGGACTAATACTTATCCCGGATCTCGTAGGAGTTACGGAGCTTAGACCTTTCTTGAGGTACCGTAGGTACTCTGAAATTATACTTGTGCCGTATCTTATACTTGTACTACGGAGCATATCCTTGTTTTACGGATCTTATACTTGTATTACGGAGCTTATTCTTGTATTTCGGATCTTATACTTGTATTACGGATCTTATATTTGTATTACGGAGCTTATGCTTGTATTTCAAATCTTATACTTATATTACGGAACTTATTCTTGTATTTCGGATCCTATACTTGTATTATGGATCTTATACTTGTATTTCGGATCTTATACTTGTATTATGGATCTTATACTTGTATTTCGGATCTTATACTTGTATTACAGAAACGGAAGTACCCATAGGTACTACAGAGATTTTACTTGTACAAAAGTACACCTTAGTCTTACACCGGAGCTATCACCAGAGAGTGCGTAGGTACTACGAACTTATACTTATACGGAGGTACCGTAGGCACATTCCTAGCTCGGAACGATGTACATTTCTTTATTCTATTCTTATTGGTCCCTTATCATATAAGCTGGTTGACTACCCCAGACCAATCATAAGTAAGTAGGACCATGACACAATAAGTACCCGAAGGTACAATATAATTAGTCATAGTAGCACAGCGAATCTAAACGACTCAGTCTTGGAGTCGCACAAATCGGAGTCTTAGAAGTACTAATCAGTCAGGAAGTGCTAATTAAATGTCAGTACTAATGTGTCTTGAACACGGTCGGAGAATCTTGGCGTCGCATAATCGAGAGTAAGTACTATACGTGCTACCCACGTACTTGGAGGTGTCACGTCATTCAATAAGCGGTGTAGGCGAGTTCTGATTATATGTGATAATAATCATATATAATTTATTATTATTCGTACAAAATAATTAGGGCATTCTTAACCAGATTATGTGTTCATGACATATTACCTTTCCTATCTTTTTCCTGTTTCTTGCCTGTTACCTATGGCATTTCATATACTTATGCAATTATGACACCTATGCATTCCACACATCATTCATGTATTCTTGTTCCTCTATGAATCTACTTTGCCAAGTGGAATCATTTCAATTGAATAATCAAGCTCGAGTTATGGCATTTCCGTATCAAACTAGTTGGTTGCCCATATCTGCTTAGGGACAGTATGTAATACCTATTTTTAGGGGTCTTAACTCCATACCTGACACTGGTTCTTTGTACTCATTTAAAGCTAAGGTGCTAAGGGTTCTTCTCCAACTAGAATCACCCAATCGAACACAAAACTCAAAGATATGTCTAAACAGCACGGACTACTCTATGTTTCAAAACCAGACGAAATTGGCAGACATAGCCCGGCTGAGTGAATTTCTAAGCCAAATGGGGAAATGAATTGGGCGTATCTATTTCGTGGAGTTTTATTCCTTGAAGTCTAGTTTAACCATCAACTTGAATCACTCAAATCAGATAAGAAATGACCAAGTTATGGCCAAAATACTAACGCTGGTCCAAAATAGAGCATCATACCTAAGATACCGACTGGGTACCGGCACTAATCGACCGTATCCAATATGGTACCCAGACATACTATTTTGTATTCTGTGACCATGAGTGTTCAAAACACTCATATTATACCCGCCGGTTTTTCCTTTTCATGTTTTTTTTATAGTACTCTATGTTTTGTGTGGCTAGACTCGAGCTCGTGTTCGTTTAGATGCAAGTGCATCGAGCAAAAGTATACCGGCCGAAGCGCTAAGCAATGTGGCAGCAAGAGTGGCCGTAACGTCGCTGACGCGTTCAACGTCAGCGACGCTCCCATCGCCGCGGACGCCCCAACGCCGCGGACGTCGGGTCAACAATGCGTAAGTCAACAATCGCCAACGCCGCGACGCTTCTCAACGCCGCCGACGCTGCAACGCCGCGACGCCAACTCGAGATCCGCACCTCATCATTTAAAGTACGAATGGCCTTAAATCAGTGGTATCAGAGGCGATCAACGAAGGCACTAATTTAGAGCAGAGTGACAATAAGACTTCAAGAAGTGCCCTGGATTTGTACTCTCTTTTCTCATTTTTGGATTTGAGAATGAGGTTTTAATACTAAATATTTTCATTCTATCATTCATTATGTTCTGTGATCTATATCTAGGTCAGTGTCAACCCCGTCATAGGTCAGATGGATTCAAGTTCGATCTTTATTTTATTCAGCTTATTTATCAATTTGTTCGTGATCGCTTTTATCCTGCGGGTTTAATTATATGGTGATGTCTCGTCAACATCGCATAATCGCACCGAGAGCCGATACAAGAGATGAGGTTATCCAAAGATCTTCAGAGCAAATTCTTCACGATCTTGTGAATAGAGATATTCGATCCCGAAGGTGGCATCGTGGTTGGACCGCAAGATCTCGAATAATTCGAGTCGAGATAGAGATATACTCAACCTATTCACGAGATAGCGATATACCTCGAGAGAGGATATCTCGTAGCAAGATCACCTCGCCTACCGACAAATTGTAAATACATCGAATAATAATATTCAAGAAATAATCCATTAAAAGGATGGGGAGATATAACCCTGGGTCTCACACCACAATTCATTAGAATCTAAAACTCGCCGACTTTCACATATCTACCTTCTTTCCTAAAATCATCTCTTCAGATATTATCTAAAAAAGTAGAACCTCAGAAGTCAATACACCTGGTCCCTCGTGGATCGATATCCGCACTGCGTGAGTACACTATATTACTTCAGGCGATGCGCATAATTCCTCAAGCGCATAGGCGTATGCATTTTACACACCGCGTTCGACCATTAAGTTTGCGCCACACGGACAGCTTAGATTGATATAGAATTAAGCAATTAGATATTATTCCTGAAATTTCTTTACTTTTGTTTATTTTTACAAGCCGGTAATTTGGTTTTGTTGTCTGCGGTGTTATCAAGAAGTGGCTCTTAGTAAGTACATGCGATATCGAGATCAAACTAACTTAACACCTTTATCCTTCGAGCTAAAGACTTCGCATTGCATCATGCCGGAGAATGTAGAACGTACGTATTAGGAACTAATAATCATGGAAAACATCAAGAACAAAATTCGGGTATCAACAGATCGAACCACGTAGAGGCCGAATGGGAATCAGACTAAGGAATCAAGCACCCAGACCGCTTATACGTACCCGCATGATCCTTTCATGCTACTAGATGAGTTCCTTTACCACCAACTCGGTTATCTCGCATACAGCCATCGACGACCACCCATTCAAGCAAACAATTTCGAATCAAGTCGGGCTACGCATGTATGCTTCGTATCATCTGCTCCACGGATCACCCCACGAGAACCCGAACATGCATTTGACTAACTTCTCGGCTCGTGATACCATCATCACAAATGGGGTTACCAAGAAGCCTCGTGTCATGGCTATTCCTAATTTTTACCGAGATAGACGCCAAGAACCGGTTAAATCAATACCACCAGATTCAATCATCGGCATGGAACGATTTTAGTGCAAAAAATTTCGACTAAGTTCTTCTAATTCTTCAAAATCGCACAACTTTCAGGCAAGAGATCAATACCTTCGGACAACTAGAGGGGGAGAACCCGGCGCAGGGCACGGCGCGACGCCACTAATTATCGCTAAGTGCTCACACCACCGACCAACCGGGACGGATGCAAGTCCACACCTTCATAATGGTCCTGAGAAATGCAACTAGAACAATGATCATTATGCTTCACCGGAGGAGCACCGATGAAGAAAACCACGCACTGCCGCGAAATCTTAGAAGATGCCGCGACCAACACCAATCGGCTCAGAGAGCAGTGGCTACACCGTGAATGCGCGGGTGGCATGATAATGAGGGGTCCTCAACAACTCGTGAATCATGTGGCACAACCGACCAAATGCTTCAACAGAGAGCGAAGGAACCCGCAACGCCATCCGCAGACCAACCCACGGAGTTATGAATTTCCTGCGGTGACAAAGACAACAAAGACCTAATGTCGCCAGAAACCCTACGCAGAGAAAGCCCAAGACGTATCCGTGTTTAATCGTAATCAATCACAAAGCAGCAAGGACTGTGGATGGGGAAACGCTATCGAATCAATCGCGGCCAAAGGTGGCGACAATCGTAAACTTAATAGTCGTAACAATCAAGGTTATGTTAAGTGAGTAATCGTAACAATACGTTATCGAACCGAACTGAACCACCCTCCAAGGAGAAAAAGTCGATTTAAACAAGCTCGCACGTATGTTAATCCCCACTATGCCTTCATGAATGAGACTAAAGCAAATGATAAAGAACAAGCAACCCAATGAACAATCACAAAGACACCGAGAAGTTGGAGACAAATGGGCCAAATGGCAAACCATCGACGTGAAGACACAAATCCGTGTTCCTTACTGGCAATTCGCAGGTAAAACCCAAGAAGCAGACTGAAACGAAAGACATGTTAAAGCAGCCATGCCGAGAAGTGGGAAAGAGTTTGAAATACAGCCATAAACCCTAGTTGCGTAACAATTAGAGATCGAGAAGGTCATTCAAATTCAGAGCGTAAAGACGATGCGTACAAAGAATCGCCTCGTGGAGAAACAATATCGCAGAACCCATCAAGCAAAGGCCGCATATCGCTCCTACCCCCAAATAAGCTCCTCAAGAAGCATAACCGGATAAGCATAATTCACTAAATTCATGGAGGTGTTCAAAAAGTTACACACATTATCCCGCTTACGACGCCCTAGAGCATGCTCGCTATGTAAAATTTATGAAAGAAATTTTGTCCCATAAGAGAAGATTAGTTGATTTTGAAACAGTGAACTTAACTGAGGAATGTAGTGCCATACTTAAGAGGAAGCTGCCGCAAAAGCTCAAGGACCCAGCAAGCTAATTATCCCCGCACCATCAAAATGCTGCCTCGAGAGCCCTATGTGATCTTTCGTGCCAACATTAATCTTATGCCCCTATCCATTTTCAAACGTTTGGGATTGTGTGAAGCTCGACTACGCTCAATACACTTCAACCATGCATTTATCTTTGAAGCATCCAAGAGGATAGAAGATGTCTCGTAAAGAGCCGACAAATTTATCTTCCCAGATTTTATCATTGATACGGAGGAAGATAAAGAAAATACCGATAATCTCAGACCAAGCTTCGCAACCGGCGTGGCAAATGGATCGATGTTCGTATGTGGAGAACTGAACAGGGTACAAGAAGACGGCAGTCTAACGTGTTCAGTGTGCTGAGACACCCACGTAGCGATACTACTTCAATATCGAGTCAAGAGGCTATAGTGTCTAGCCGGGCGGTCTCACCGACCCTTCGAGACTAGCCTAGTGGAGAATGAGTCCAGAACCAGCCAAGAGGCGTAAGAATATGTTAAATGGATGGACTCTTTCTCGACACAATAGACGGAAATACTTCGAATCTCCGTCAAGGGAGTTAGGAACTCAGTCCCATCACTGAGCAACCGCCTAGATGGGAACAAAAACCCTACCTAGCCATTTGAAGTATGCATACCGGGGGTCGAATCTACGCTACCCGTGATTATCTCCAAAGATTCGACCGCACTAGAGGAAGAGAAGTATCGAGGGTCCTCGAGATCACAAAACATGCACCTCCTGATGGTCTCAGTCGATCTAAAAGGGATTCTGGCCCCTTCGATGTGCATGCATCGTATTTTATTAGAAGATGGACATAAACCTTCGTTGGAAGCGCAGAGGAGGCAACTGAGCACGAAGGAGGTAGTCCTAAAGAGGTTCTAAATGGCTAGATACCTGGGTGATTTACCCCATTTCCTGTATAAAGGTACGGGTAAGCCCAGCTTCAGTAGTGTCAAGAAGGGAGGGAACAATCGTCACGACCCAAAAAACATTCTATCGCCGTTTGTACCGGGGCTAATCGATGGAGAATTTGCATTGATTATCGAAAACTGAACAAGGCCACCGAAAAGATCATTTCATTGCCGCTTTAGATCGATGCTCGATCGACAAATTTGGGTTATGAATACTATTGCTTTTTTGGATGGATATTCCCGTTATAATCAAATTGCCATAGCTCCCAAGATCAAAGAGAAGACAACATTCACTTGTCCCATGGTACATTCGCATTCAACACGGATGCCCTTTGACTCCAGGTATCGCACCAGTACTTTTTCAACGACGTATGATGGCCATGATTCTCACATGGTGGAAAGACAATCGAGACCTTTATGGACGATTTTTCAAGAATGGGAAATCTATTCACAACCGTTTAGAGAACTCGAGAGTCAGACTGCAAGCAAGATGTGAAGAGACAAACTTAGTACTCACTGGGAAAAGTGCCATTTTATGGTACAAGAGGGTATTGTCCTCGACACTCCGATTTGAAGCAGGATAGAGGGTAGATAAGGCGAAGATTGAAGCAATTGTGCAAGTTGCCTCCACCTCGTCAAAGGGATTCAAGTTTTCAGCCACGCGATTCTATAGCGGCCCATCAAGGATTTTCACATTGCAAACCGTTTGTCTAACCTCCTAGTCCAAGGGATCCCATTTGAGTTTGATTCGCAACAAGCCAGACGCATTCTCGTGTCAAGGATAAGCTGGTTTCATCTCTATCATTGTGGCCCTGCATTGGTCTTTTTCCATTTGAACTCATGTGTGACGCCTACCACTTCGCGAGTCACTACTCGCGTAAACGAGAGAAAATCTTCGTGCAATCTATTATGCTAGTAGAACCTCGAATGATGCTCGCCTGAATTATGCCACTGGCTGCAGAAAAGAACTGTCGCCATTGTGTTTGCTTTTACAAGTTCAGCCATATTTGATTGGCAACAAGGTCGTGGTGCATACCGACCACTACATTGCGCTTCATGACCAAGAAAGATGCAAAACCCCGATTAATTCCTATGGGTCCCTTGCTGCAAGAATTCAAGTAGAAATTAAAGACAAGAAAGGTAATCAAAACCTAAGAGTGCACCATCTTTCTTCACGACCGGAAGGGGCCGTAGATGATGTTCCAAAGTTGGAATGACGAATTTCCGCACGAAACTCTTAGCTATTGAGGAAAAGAGGCGCTCCATGGTTCGCGATTATGTGAATTATTCGTGGCTAAAGTAGTCCTCCGACTTTAAAATATTAGCTTTAAAAGGGTTTTTCGTGACACTTGAAACACTACTATCAGAGGAGCCAATCTTTTTACGTAATAATCAGGCCGATCGTGATATGAGATGTGTGCTGCTCGAAGATGAAATGCACAAAGATTCTAAACTACGGTCACACTCTACCGCGGTGGTGGGCATTTTGCGGCCAGAGAACAAAGAAACAAGGTATCTAATCGGTTTTTACCGGCTCATTTTATTTTTAAAGATGTGCTCACCAATTCGCTTCCACTGCGGACAAATGTCAACGAATGGGGAACATTCTAGAAAGGACGAGCTACCCATGCATCCACCCGATTTCGAGGTAGAATTGTTTGATTTATGGGGGGATAGATTTCACGGACCATTTCCAGATCATATAGCAACTTATACATCTTCGGCCGGGCAATGCATCATGTCTCAAAGTGGGTGGGAGGCGATCCCCTTACATGCACCACGATGCCAAAGTCAGGCTCTTCGCCGCTACAGCGAACATATTCTCACGCTTTGGAACCCTTTCGAGCATTAATCACATATAATGGTACCCATTTCGCAATAAGGTGATTGATAAAGTTTCATAAAGTAATGGGTACGGCCATCTATTAATTCGCATACCACCCACGCCTAACGGACAAGGTATATCAAATCGAAACGGCACACTCTCGAAGACGCTAATGCCTGTGAAGGATTGGTCTGAAAAGATGGACGATGCACTCCGGGCATACCGCATTTAAAACTCCTCGGGTATGTCAAATTATCTCGTAATTGTTTATGGTAAAGCGCGTCATCTTCCCGCGAATTAGAACATCGAGCCTATCGGGCCACTCGACGCTAAACATGGATAATACATCGCTTCGGGCGAGAAACGATCGCCTCCAACTCAACAGAACTGACTAATTCGTAAACAAGCGACGAGAACGCCCGCATTTATAAGGAAAAGACTAAAGCCTGGCACGACAAACACATCACCAGAAAGGAGTTCATAGCCGGACAACAAGTTCTTCTATTCAATTCCCGCCTAAAGCTTTTTCCAGGGAAATTGAAGTCTCGGGCTGGGTCCCGGCCTTTCACAAGACGGCTATCTTTCACACGGCAAGGAAGTTACACATCCCCGAGAAAGGCACATTTACAAATACCACTCAACGATTGAAGCCGTATTATGGTGGCGAAGCCTCGCAAACAAGCAAATCATTCCTTTGACACCGCAGACTAAGTGTAGTGCTGATCATTCGAGTTCTGCTCCCGAGCACATCGAGATTCGTGGTCGCCGAGCTAACGACATTAAACATAGCGCTTTTCGGGAGGCAACCCAAGTTTCCTCACTTTTCTTCGAAAGTGACAATTTCTTTCGCGTTTCAAGTGATTGTTTTAAGTAATATCATTTGTCGCCCAGCCGTAACCCTGCTATCCGTCTCGGTTGTTTATTTTTTTTCGTGACCTCGAACGCTGTGAGGTACCGGGAGGATCAAGTCTTGCGCATCATTACAGCCCAGAGTATCACATTTACAAGTGGGAGGTTCGCGAATCCGTGAGCCGCTTAATGTATTTTGGGAACCTTCTCTGTAATCGCCTCGACAAGAGCAGCTGTGTCCCGACGCTCCAACGCCGCAACGTTCAAACGCGACGCCAAATTTAATTTCTTCTCTCGAACGCCGCGACGTGAGATCCGAACGTCAGCGACGCGGATTTCAGACTCTCCGGAACGCGCCGTGACGGATTTCCAACGCCGCGACGTGGATTTTAATGGCTCGAACGCCGCTGACGCTGACACTCAACGCCAATGACGCCTTTAATCCCACTGTTGCCACGCCGCGACCGGATCTTCACCCGCCGCTAAGGAATTTATGAGTCTCACGCCGCGACGTTATCCAACGCCGCGACGCCGCTTAGTACCACTTTTTCGTAATCGCCGCTGACGCTGTTGGCAAACGCCGCGACGCCAGTTTCGAAGACTCGCCAGAACGCCGCTGACACACTCAACGCCGCGACGCTAATTCGCTTTAAGGCCAAGAATCCGCTCATTTTGCTCTTTACCTCGCCTTACCACCACCACCCGAAACCCTAGCCCTCTTGGCGCACTGCCCTCACCTCGTCTCTACCGGAAAGCTCCTCACAATGCCGGCCTGAGGCCCCTACATTGCCCCCGACCACCTCTCGGCACCCTGGAAATTCTCCTCACACAATCGGGTCCCGGTCAATGTGGCATTCCCACCACACCGTGCCTGCCTCAGCTCTAGTATCGTCTTTCTAGGGTGCCACAAATATCATCTACCGCTGGTCTAGGAGTCTTTTAGGTTCACGTTAGGTATTGTTAGGGTTTATTTTCTATTGAAATATAGCGTTTTTTTTTTTTTTTTTTTACACACTTAGTAGTTTTGGTTTGTTTTTGCAGGCACACTAGTTTGTTTTGTTTTGGTCTAAGTCGAAGTGTCCACTTTGGTGTCACTACCACGTGTCTCTAGGTCAATATGTCCGTAAAAGGCAAAATTGCCTACTGCCGAGCGCCTACCGGGCGAGGACCCGAATTTCCACCAACGATGTCACGCGGCCAGGAACGCAGCGTCGCCGAACGGCTTGGCACCATTTTCAAAACCGACTGCCCATCAAGGGAGAAGGGGCTCATCACCCGATGACTTCTTTCCCGAAAAACCATTGGCGGCTAAGGGATGGCGTGTTTTGCGCCAACCACCTCATCCAAATAATGATGAGCGTGGCGCGAGTTCTACGCCAATCTCGCCTTCCACGTCCTGAAGAAAGTCAGGTGCTGGAGGCATTGGCTCTGACTCCCCTGGAAGTGAGTCGATCAATAGTTATTACGCTTAGGAGCATGTCCTTCTGAGCTATTCGACGGCTCCACGAGCAACTCGACCACCCCGAGATTATACGCGCATTGGACCAATGGCTCCAGGGTGGGAGTGGAAAATCAATAGCCGCGGCCATGCTGGCCCACTTCAAGGCCAAGCATTCGCTTATTCTAAGAAACCGACACTACTTCATCACGCCGCGCCTCATTCCGGGACGACGAACGTGTGAAGTGACCGCCAAGCCGGTCGCGGCTCAACTATGCCATCTTACAGTGTATACCCTTCGATGTTGGGCAGGTTATCGAGGATGCCATCCTCCATAACTGGGATACAAAGATGAACTTAGGGCACCCCTTCTATCTCGCTTCAGGCAAACAAGGCCTGGGAGTGCCCGACGAGACAAATGAGGCCTGGCTCCACCCTATAAAGGCTATTCACTGCTGGACACACCTCGTGTCCCGCAACCCGAGGTCTATGGATTCCGGCCACAGCCCTCGGACGAGGATGAGCCGCATGACCACGTGCTCGTTATGGCTTCCTCGGGCGATCCCCGTGGAGACATCGCCGCCCCTCGCCCCAATCTTGGCACCCCACCACCACCCCTACATTCTCGGGAGGCGTCCCATCCAGCCTCAGCCCGATCCCGAGCACCCGTGCTCCCACTCCTGCGTAGCGCCTGATGCATTCCCTGGGATGGCAGACCCGTGAGCACCGAGTCCCGTTCTCCAGATACGGAGGCCCTCCATGTCAAGAGGCAAGACTGCCCCGCTAATCAAAGCATCATTCTTCAAGAAAGAGAGTCCCTCGTAGCCTGCATTTCCCAAATTTCTCTCGCTTTCACCGCCACCACCACCGCCACCGTAGTGATCACCAGGGGAGTCCCCTTTACCTCTACTTTATACTTATTGCCGTGGGGACAATCGATATTTTGTTCGGGGAGTGCAGGATCTGCTTTGTTTTGTTTCATATGTTTTGTTTTTAATATTTGTGTAGTGTTTTGTTTCGCTCAAAGATATTAGTTGTATGTCTGCAGAGGTTTCATTTTTACTTTGCCATTTATTTTACGAGTCATGTGTTAGTTTGTTTGCATGTGTTAGGTCATTCAGATATGTAGTAATTGTGTGTACGTGGTGCTGATGTTGAAAGTCGAGGATCACTTTTTGGACCGACCGCTTTGACATGGAGCGATTAGATGCGCACAATCGTTGGATGCCTCTGTGAATTAGGTTGGAATAGGTGGAAAGGTTTAGCTGAACCAATCCCGGTAGTCACAGAAACTATTTCCTCGATGATCCTATCACATTCACACACCACCTAATTCTGTAGGCATGTGTGTCGAGACCAACTACGAAAGTTCAACAAACCCTGGGAGATTCTAACTATCTAAGTGATGGACACCCAATCAAAAGAGGATTGCCACGAGCCCCAAAAAATGAAAAAACAATAGAAAAGTGAAAAGAAAAAAAAAAAAAGAAAAGAAAAGTCAAAAGAGTCGTGAGTTAGAATAAGTGGATCACTCCAATCTGGAATCCCTGCACAAATTCGAGGCCTTCAAAGCCTAATGCCCTGGGGTTAACCGGCCGAGTCATCGACTTCACTACCCGCTACATGGGACAGAAGATGGAGTTTTCCACAACCTAAGGCCTCGAGTTTGGTTGGAGGTTCGGTGAAGCTCATGGAACTTAATGCCCGGGTGCCCTAACCAATCGTGGGAGTCACCAATGGATCTCTCGCATGTAAACACCCAACTAAAACTCGCACTAGGTCTTTTTTCCATTTCTTTAGGTACTTAGGAAGTTTTTATGTATTTTGACAAGAATAAATGGGTGCCCTATCCTTTTCTGGGGCTTAATTCTTCCAAATAGGTGTTCGAACTTAAGTTTGGGGTGTCGGAGCCTATGCATACACTGGAGGTCATTCATTATACGTGCACATAGGGTCATTGGGGAAAAGGTTATTGAAGACCATGGAATTTGAGAGACACTAGTCACTTCCACCTCCAAGACAACTAAGTTTTCCGAAAGTCAACACTCAGAGTGCATCCCGTGAACTTCGAAAGCAAAACAAGAGTTAAGCAGAGTCACCCAACCGATCCTCCATTTTTCGGGCATGTAACACTGTCTTGTTAGTTTTTATGTTGAGTGTGTGTACTGGTAGTCGGGCTTCTTGCTCGGGGACAAGCAAGAAACTAAGTTCGGGGTGTGGATGAGTGTCTAAAACACTCATATTATACCCGCACGGCTTTTCCTTTTCATGTTTTTTTATAGTAATTTCATAGTTTTCAGGTGGCTAGACTCGATTCGCGTTTTTGCCTGATGCGTGTGCATCGAGCAAAAAGGGCAGTCAAGCGGAAGCGAAGCGAAGCAATGGGGAGCAAAGTAAGAAAGTGGTCAGAACGGGGCTGCGACAAAAAGCCCAACGTCAGCGACGCTCCAACGCCGCTGACGCCCAACGCCGCTGACGTTCCAACGTCGCTGACGTTTAACGCCGCGACGTTCCAACGCCGCTGACGCTCCAACGTCAGCGACGCTCCCACGCCGTGACGCCCCAACGCCGCCACGCGCTTGGGTCAACAATGCGTATCAACAATCAAGAACGCCGCGGACGCCTCAACGTCGCGACGCCCTCAACGCCGGACGTCGCAACGCCGCGACGCCAACTCGAGATCCGCACCTCATCATTTAAAGTACGAATGGCCTTAAAATCGTGGTATCGGAGGCGGCATTTAACGGCTGCACCCAATTTGTGGAGCGAGTGACAATGCACTTCAAAGAAGTGCCCGGACGGTAATTCTTTCTCATTTTTCGATTCGAGAATGATGTTTTACATTTAAACATTTTCATTCATCATTCATTATGTTCTGTATCTATATCTGTGGTTATAATAACCCCGTCATGTGTTGATGGATTAAAGTTCAGATTCTTTATTTTTTATTCAAGGATGGACAATTTGTTCGTGATCTCGCTTCTTTACTCTGGTTTAATTATATGGTGATGTCCTGGCCAACATTGGCATAATCGCACTGGAGAGCCGAGATTCGAGAGATGAGGTTATCCAGTGATTCTGCAGAAAGTAGCCTTCTACCGGATCTGCAGCAGAGATATCTCGATCCCTAAGGTAATTGGGTTAGAATATTTAAGATCTCGCATTTACCTGAGTTGAGATAGAGATATACCTCAACTCTCTATTCACGAGATAATAAAGGAGATAATTCTAGAGAAAGATATCCTCAGAAGTATGATCACCTCGCCATCACAAATTAAATACATCAATAATAATATCTCAAGAAATAATCCATTAAAAGTGACAGGGGAGATATAACCCTACTTTCAATACCAATAATTCATTAGAGTTCCAAACTCGCCGACTTTCACATATTCACCCTTCTTTCCTAAAAATCATCTCTTCGATATTATCTGGTGTTTCCAACCTTTCATAGTCAATACACTCCGTTCCCGGATCGATACATCCGTGACCGTGAAAGACACCATATTACTCGGGGCGACGCACACCCCACGCATTACAGGCGTACATTTTACGCCACCCTGCCGCCCCTCTCGTCGTTGCTCAACCCCGAAATGCTCGTAAATGGTGGTTTTTCTCCCATTTGTGCATATATTTCACCCAAACCAACTCAATACCCAATACACACCTCAAAACCACTCCATATTCATCTCAGAATTCCATTGCTTAGAACTTCACATACCCAAACCCTAGGTAAAAGTCCAAGAACCCATACCAAAGTCCACCATTCTTATACAAAAACATAGAATTAAGGGGGATTCCATGCTTATATTAACCAAGCTAGAGTTTTTCAACTCAATTTCATACAATCTAAGGTTAGGATCAATTCCTAACTAAACCCTAGGTTTGAAACCCATAAGGATCCCTACCAAAGTCCAAAATACACATGATTCCATATTTAAAGTCAAAAATCATAGAAATCTTTACCTTTGCTTGACTCCTCTTTCTTCCTCTTCTTCTTCTTCCTCTTCCTCCCAACCCGTATGAGCTCTCTTGTTTGGAGACATAAATGAGATATTTTTGTCTCCCTCCCTTTTTATAGTTCAACTTTATGTTATTTGCCTTTTAGTCCTCCCTCATTCTATTAATTGCACTACAATTCATGTTATTTCCACTTTAGCCTCTAATTTTATCAACTTATGACTTTTATGTCCTATTTTTGACAATTTACAATTTTGTCCTTATGTCTTATACAATTTCCGAGTTTCTCAATTTCCATATTTTACATTTAAATCACGAAACATTCAAATTATGCCTACAAAATACCTTAAACATGTCGAAAACCCACAGTACAATGTCCGGCAGTTACGTTAAAGTTAACCCTATCCAGCTCGTGACTTAGCCGCTAGCCGGCCATCCAGCTTCTGGCCACCTTCCACTTTAGAGACTATTTAGAGTAAAATGTAGATCATAACTCGGCCATGTTCGAACGGAGAAATTCAAAGCCTCCAACATTAAGTTCACTTATGTTACCACAAATTTCCACCAAAACACTCCAATGCTAAATTTCGCTTCCCGCCCAAAACCGGGCCTAAGGTCCAAGCACGCGTATGAGCAAAATCGTGTAACTTCCCTCGGGTTTAAATGCAACTAACACACCTCCCTGCGGGCAAGACACACCACCACACAACCCTTAGTATAGGGCACAACTGAAAAGAGAGAAAATCCTATCTCTCGGAGTTTGTTGAAACTCCCGATCTCAGATTTACTGTAGCTCTTGTCACGATGGGAAAGCCCTTCCTCTCTTGCTTCGTCTGAACTACGGTCCAAATAGTCATAGAATCTGTATAAGGGGGCGTGCAGAGTCTCTCTCTTTAACTCCTTCTCTCAAATCCCTGGGTTTCTGCTCCTTTTTCTTCTCTTCTTTTCCCCCTCT
Organism: Tetrastigma voinierianum; assembly: GCA_016808115.1. Taxonomy (NCBI): domain Eukaryota; kingdom Viridiplantae; phylum Streptophyta; class Magnoliopsida; order Vitales; family Vitaceae; genus Tetrastigma; species Tetrastigma voinierianum. Next base: position 689,750 of record JAEQBH010000731.1, read on the forward strand.
CTCCCAACCCGGGTCGTGGAGGAAGATAGGCAGAAAGCTCGAGACGGTCCCTCTCACTTGCCACTTGTCCAATTCTAAGCACCTTGACATTCTTATCACCTTATCCAACCACTCGATTTTCTTCCAATCATGTTGCCACATGTCACCCATTACCACACATTTAGCCTCATTGTTGACTTATCTCACGCGACATGTGGCACTAATCGTGAGCCACTCATCACATGTCAAGCGTCCCGCACTACTCTGTCAAAAATAATGCAACTCCGACTGTCTTAATTCACGAAATTGACATGGTATGATTAAGTTGGTGACGATTTCAACTACAAATCAAGCCATTATCTCGAAAGATATAGAAAATTCGATTTTTTACCGAAATTATTATTAAAATTTTCTAAGGTCTTACACGTTACATGCAAATTTTTTAGGAAGATTTTCGTCGGTCTTATTTGAAAGCTGATCGCAAAATGCATGTGTTTTTCGCTTTCTTTTATTAAGAGTCTTCCATGCGAAAGACTTCCCGTTAAATGCAATTTTTTTGGGAAGACATCCACCGGTCTTCTTTGGAAGTTCATCGCAAATTGTATATGTTTTTCGCTTGCATTTTTATTAACAATCTGGCGGAATTTTCATGGAAAATTTAATTTTGTTGACTTATTTCTCACCAATTAGTACGTCGTGGCCAATGTCAATGAACGAGTTTTGTGTGATTGGGAAATTTTAATTTTGTTGACTTAGTTCTCACAACTTAGTACGTCGCGGCTAATATCATTGAAGGAGTCCTCAGCACTGACGCCTGCTGCTGCCCACAAGTTAGTGATTTGAGCTTAGACTCCACAAATATGCTACTCACCCAATTAGAATTAGATGAGTTAGTTATAATTTTATCATTAAAAAATCGAGCTCAAATTCTGCTTATCGATTCATCATCTGCCTCTGGATTGATAACCCTATACGCACTGGTACCAAATCTATTAGGAATCAAGGCCGATTTGGACTTCTATTTTATTATCCCAAAAAATTTGACCAAATTTAACACGACCTGATTTGCCCTCGGGCTGGTCCAATTGGGTTGCCCAAATTGCCAGCTCTAGTACTCACCCACTAGTTCTAATATTGTTTTTTCTCTAATGTTTGAAAATGAATTCACACAGCTAATCAACCATGCTCCAGACTTCCAAGGCCTAGCTTCAATCGAGTAATTCTCCCTATCATTGATCTGACTGATTCACCTGAGTCATCTCATCATTTATCTATTCATTGATTCACACGGTATTCTGTATATACTGATTATTAATAACCATTTAGCCGACAATCTAAAAATTATTCAGAAACTAACATATTTCATTAAAATTTAAAAAAAAATGCATAATAAGACACCTTTTTCGAATAAAAATTTCATGAGAATATAGTCATAATGTGTGAGACGGGACAAAATGTCCATATGAGATTCAATTATCATGTGAAATATTTACTTAAGTATTTTTAGAGATACTTTTCGTCTTAAGTCGATATTTCACAAGAGCATTAAAAATATTATTTTCCAAATAACTTTCATATTTGTCTATTTTAAACCAATTTCTCATATCATTATTTTGGTTAATGGATCTAAAATACTACGAGACATTATAAGTTATCTTGAATTTGTAATTATCAGATGGTCACTAATATAATGCGGACTTCAGGACTGACTTTATTTTATTCATAGCCTATTTTTATTCTTATCCATTTGCAAAACAAACCATTTATTTATTTTATATACTTAAAAATAAAATAAATTAAATATTTTACTAAAATAATTATCATTAATATTTTTTATTTCTCACCATTATACAACAATTATTCTATATTTTATGATCTAATAATTAAAATTAGGTCTTTTACTAAAAAAATGTTATAAAAAATTACTTAATCTTATATTCGTCTATTCGCATGAAAAATCTAATCTATACATAAAATTATTCGTTATGCATGTTTAATGGGTTTGGGGTTCCTACGAAGCAAAGTTTATAAAATATTCATAATTTGTGCATTTTTTAAAATTTTAAATTCTTTCCATGCCTCAACTATGAACCCCATTGAGACCCCCTTACTAATCTTTGGAAACTTTAGCCGTCATGACTCCCTTTGTTACCTCTTTTAGACCCTTATTTGTTAGAGATAAAGGATGATTTTTTTTTGTCATTCTTGATTAGAAATCACCCATTTCATAATTTTGTCCCCCGGATCTGGGTTTTTTTTCCAATAAAGTGGTTTCTTCCATTGTTCAATACGATTTGTTTTTCTTATTGTTTTGGTGAAGCGCGACATTAACCTATTTATACATATTTTGTCAGTTTAATTTGTCATAAAGATGTTTTATCACAGATTATCGCTAATTTACACTTCTGCCGCCCAGCGCTACTTTCTTCGCGGCTGGGTATCGTATATCAGAATGAGCCAAAGTTCAACCCAACTAAATAACGAATCAAATTTTGTTCGTAACAGCGCTCGCGGTATTTGAAATCTGTGTAATTTGGGAGCATTTGGAAGGTCATTAAACGACAGGCTCTGAGCCAATCATTTTTGTTATCAACCTAAAAGCTTCGTTATCCTCTAAAGTTTTTAATGTTTTTGACTTAGTGTTTTTATAGATTGTATTGCTAACTTAGAATCAATGAATTTATCTTTTTTTTCAATGTTTGCCCTGCAATATTTGTTGCTTTTATGTCTGTAGCAAAAAAAAGTTAGCGGTTCCAACAAAAGAATATGAAAAGATGTTTCACTTTGATCATTTAATGGACCGCGCGATCGGTAGTAGTTATCGACTTTTTTTTTAAGAGAAAAATAATTTTATCGATTCAAACTAATAATACATCGATAAAAACACATAATCAAATTTTCTAAAAACCATAAAGAATGAACCAACATATAAGTTAATAATATAATGAATCAATTCAAAAGTTCATGGCTGTATTTAATAATCGCTCATAGCATATTTGATATTACCATAACTCACCCTCAACATATTAAAAACTATCGATTCCGACTGATTTATCTCTAATCGACATGCTTTCCAAGCCTCGAATCGCCACATAAATAAACGTTACAAAAAGATGACGAAAAACAAAATATCGTACTGATACGACAAAATCACACATTGTAACAAGATGAGGGACGAAAGCATAAAAAAAACAAATAAAAACCCATATATATAAGGTGTAATAATCATTTTATTGAGAAAAAATATGATGGATAAAGATAATAAAAAGAAGTGTAAATCGGTGATTTCAAACCAAAAATTAGCTAAAAAATCATCAGCCCCGTTTGATTAAGGAAAAGAGGCTAGCTAGTATATATATTGGATGCAGATATTAAATTGAAAAGAGGGCAAACGTTTTCCCGCGTAAATTCAGTTGAAATAAGAGTAATTTCCCGTTCCAAACAGAAAGTTACGAACAACTCCCAAGGTTAGATTCGCCACGAGCTTAAACACCATCTTCATCAGCTTCATCTCAAACAAGTTTTGTGGTCGGACAATCTGAAAATGCGATGGTGGATAAGCTGTCCGCGGCGGTGGTGGATAAGATGTCTGCGGCGGTGTCGGCGGCGGTGATGGGGACGGTGATCGTGAAGGTGCCGGTGCCGGTGCCAGAAGCGGTACTGAGCGTGACGTCGACGCTGCTCCAATATTGGAGACTGCTGATAAGACGCACTCAATATGAATATCAAAGGAGCAAGCCTCGCACCTGTACCTCCAAGAACTGCACACGCTGCTGCAAACCGCACAGGAGCCATTGGCGCTGCTGGTCTGGAGCGTCAATTGATGAGTTTCGTGAAGCACGTGTCGCACGTGCTGTGGGAACCGAGTGCAGAGCGGGTGGAGGTCGAAATTGCAGGTCTTGCACCTATAGAAGAGCCCCTCCACGGAGTTGCTGCACAAATCGCAGACACGCTCGTTCTGGCGAGGGCCTTGCTTTCGAACCACCAGACTGAGGTGGTGCTGAGGGTGCATGAAGGAGGCGAGGGCGAATGGGCAGGAGCCGCAGATCTCATGCAGATTGAAATTACATTGATGGCATCGGAATCTGTTACCCGCCCCGCCCGGCATTCTGCAACCATCGCACAGGTACCCTTCATGCGTTGAAATCTTCGTCAGATCATGTGGTGGGTGAGTGAAGTGATTTATTGAGTTCGTCTTCGGCACCGGAGCCATTTCTGTCTGCGCCTCTCTCTTTCTCGCCTCTCCCTCCTCAACTATATCTCTCTCCTTAATCTCAGTACTACTGCTACTACTATTCACTGCTTTCGAGAATTTAATGGTTGGTGTGAATTATGAACCTATTATATATATTTATATATAGAAAAATGAAAATTCTATTCCCTTGACTCAAACTTAGTCTTTGGCAGCAATCAATCATGAATCATCCCAATGGGAGGAGTTTGCTTGTAATTCAACCGTTCACCGACTCTTCATGGCGCTTACCCTTTTTAGTTCTTACCCTCCGAGACCAACTCCTCTCAATGCTATATCATATATCTACTATATATGTTCAATATGATTCATTACCTCTTTCCGACCATAACCTGTGTATTATCTAGTATCCATATTTTCTTGAAATATTTGGTTAAAAAACCTCAAATATTTCAAAATTTGTAAATTTAATCTTTATTGTGTTTTCTCTTGAAAAAATAATTAATTTAATTTGAAAAAAAATATTTTTTTTCTATTTCATATATTTACGTTATTTCTTAAAAGAACATGTTATTTTTACAAAAAAATAAATAAATAAGGACATTTTTGTTCAAATTGAGACAAAAATTGATAGAAGGTTAATTTCTCAAAATTGAGATTTCAAAAGGTGCACGGTTTAATCAAATCACCTTATTTTCTTTCCTATAACAAATTGTTTAATATTTAGACTTGCTCTATAGTTTCATCATTAAGGATGAAACAATGAGCACTGCAGAGCAAAAAGAGCAACGTTTCAAATCTAATAAATTTTATATCACCTAATGATAAAGAAATTTTTTATCTTTACATTTTCCGAAAGATTTAGTCCAACTTTCACCTAATGACCAATGTATTTATTTCTTGAATGCCTATCCACCAAAGCTGGTTCCAAATTAGAGTTTTTTTTCTTACACAACTAAATTAATACAGAAAGTTATCTTGCTTTTTACATTCTTCCTGCTACTTTCATACTATTTTATTTTACAGGTATCAATCTTTTAGTCCGATGTCAAAATATACGGTAATGGAGGTGTATAGAAGTGCACAGTGCTCAATTATTTGCTAAACACATGACACAAGAATCTTCAAGTCGTTGTACCGTTTTGTTACCTTCCGAGCGAATGGTCATGTCAAAGTTCTCTCGAATCGCCTAACGATTATGTTCGGATTATTTTCTTTGGGACCTTCCGTCCAAATTCAAGATAGTCATGGGCGATCTTCAAGATTTTAATCCCCTTCCAACTAGCTCATCTGAAAAGTTTACCAAAAACATATAGTCCATGTGCACAAACCGGCTTCATCGGGTTAAGTTGGCTGAAGCCAATTAATTACTTTATTTCAGTATTTTGCACTATATATGAAAAGGAGGACCATATAGTCCATGCATGTCCATGTCCAATTTAACCATATTCGACGCGTCAAAACTTTGTCATTGTGCATGATGTGAACTCCTACGATGTGTCCTCGAAAATATTATGCAGGGCCAAAACCCACTGCCAGCAAGGAAATATAAAGATGAAAAGTGCCTAACACAAGGCGTAAAGTGACGTTTGTCAATTTGATATCAAGCATAACAGTAATAAAGGCCTACTAGCACTAGTAAGAACATGAGATAAATTATTAAGGGAAATGATGATCTAATCAAGCACACCAAATGTTAGCTTGAAAAGGTGATGTTGTAATATGTGACTTATATCGAGGAAACACATTTGTGCAAAAAAAAAAAGAGACAAATATAATAGTATAGTAAGGCTGCAAGGGAAGCAATAGTGCAGAGCGAAGTGAAATGACTATTTTCCATATAAGCTTATATTATTTTATTTGAGGGATGAAATAATAGATTGAGGTGCAAGGATGAAACCTAGTACATGGTATATGAGTATTTTAAAATTTTGTTTTGCTTAGGATTATTATAAATACCTTATCTTATAACCCTATTTTATGTAGTGAAAGTTTCCAAGCCCCTCAGTCTCGTGGATGTAGAACACTGTAGGAGCTCACCAATTCAGAACTGGGATTCATGCTCACGATCGGGACTAAAGAACTGACAGTACAAAAATTGTACCAGCTCACCCATGCCAAACCCCAAAGAGAGTCATGCTCACCCAAGATCTGTAAGCTAGCCAGCCTGCGACGGGGCGCTCAATCAAGGTGCATTTATCAAGATTCACTGTGCCTTTCAACACCAATTTCAGACGGCGCCCAACCGCCTACCCAAAGGCCGATTATGGGTAATCAAGAAAGTCCATATTCTCAGCAAATCAAGTCAACCACAGATAAGGGAAATAGAATAATCCCTGATAATATCATATGAATATCCAAACAAAATTTAAACCACAAATCTACCAGCCTAGGAAAAGATAATTCACTACACATAAACCATCAAACAGATCCCACCATATAATAAGGGAGAGAAATAATCTGGGGCCTGTAGCCGTGACTTTCTATATCCACATAATCAAATCCGATATCAAGAAAATATCTCATCCAATGGGAAAGAATCCTAATCACCATCCAACTGGTAAAACATCTACTATAAATACAAGGTCACCATCTGAAAGGTACTGCCAGAAACAGATACTTAATACATTCGCCCCTCTAAGGCTCCCATATTTTCTCCCCAGAAAGAACCCGACTTAGGCATCGGAGCGGTCACGCATCTAAGCCCCGCCGACTCTTCTTTCACTTTGCAGAGGAGCAACATCCAAAGCCTCAGACCAAGACTCCACAAAGAATCCCATTCACCCGACGATCCAGTAGAGCTCAGCACCAAACCAAAGATCTGTCTCCCATGTCCAAACCCTCAAATCCCAACCTACACGCTCCAGCCTGGGGCCCGCCAAAGCGCATCACTGGCCGGCGCTGCTCCTCATGAACGACAGCCTTTACAAATATAATTGATTTCTCGGGCCATCGATGGTATCAACCCGAACACTGAGCACCACATCCAAGGATGATTCAGCGACGCGGCACAATGCACTCCTAAGTGTGTGTCATTAGAAGCGATGCAAGTCAACACAACGAGGGGCGGAAGCGCTCCGCCTCACCAAACCACGCCCCGATAGAGAACTGTGAACAACTCACCAAAGTGTATACAACGCCCACGATATACCGATAAACACAGAAGGCTACAACTTTCCTCCTCATGAAGGGCAACACAATCTCGACATTCTCGATGAGCCGAAAAAGTCAGGCTAGCAGGCCCAGCTCAAGCCCGGGGCACCCGACCACAATCGTCCCTCGGAGCAGGAGGCAAATTTAAGCAACACCTCTGGGGCATGTCTGGAAACCAGGAACCACACCATCCCCAATAAGGGACTCGGGAAAACCATCATGAGAGCAGTATAGCTCAAGAGCTTCCCGCCAGAGCTCCAGCCAGGAAGCGAGGTGTGGTAAGAGGACGCGATCCCGACACTATGGACACTGGTACAACAAACTGAATCACCCTTCACGGCCGAGGTGCTTCACTTCCCTCTTCCAGCTGTAACCGATGCCACAAGTGGAAGTATCTCGATGGTGTCAGGATCCGGGGCCATCATCTCAACACTTACAAACCAAATGGAGTCGCATGGGTATCATGATCCTGGCGCGAAGCAGCTTACTATCACATTAAAAAGGCCCACTTTGGCCTCGGGGTTTAATACAGCTTCCACCGTCATCACTCGATTCGTAGAGCACACCAGCGCCGTCTCACTTCATTTCCGGGGCCGTGACGTATAGAAAGCCAAGCACATCCCCACACCCATCAAAGTAGAGCCTCAAGAAAGCTTCGAGGCTTCTATGTCCGTAGATTCAATGCCAGTCTCATTGTCGGCTTAGGGGTTCAATAGAAATTCAGAACCATCAGATTCATGTCGTGTTTAGGGGTTCAATAAAGACTTGATGTTTTCCATCTCCAAAATCCCTGCAAGCATGGTCGAGAGTCCAGAAAAGCGCAGAAGTATAGCATTAATCCGGTGAAGAAGCCCTCATATCCAAGAAAGAGAGCTCTTCCACCCATAAAGAAAAAAGCGAGACAGACAAACGACGAGGACAAAGCCCCAAAAGACAAAGCGACCGGGAAAGGTCTTCAAAGAAAGATGGAGAACGGTCCCCTAAAAGGCGTGGGAACCTTAGAGATCGTCTGTGTGCCCACGCAACCGAAAAGACGACGACGCGACTGGGCCCCGCGTTCACTCCCTTAACAAATTTCGCATCACAAGTTCTACGCGAAGTACGAAACGAACAATTCCTGAGGTAGCCAACTCAAATGAAGTCAGACCCCACCACAAGAGACAACACCGTGCAATCGCGAGTTCCATGTGGACTACGAGCAATCAGACCGGACGATCGCGATATAACTCAAGAGGGAACAGTACTTACTAAGGCGCTAGGACTCCGACGCTCATCCCCGAAAATCGTCCGACCAAGCCTCGAATCAGCCCCTGGCCAAAGAACCACCAATTCCCAAGCAGTGATTTATAACTCAAAGACCAACAACCCCAGGAGAAACTATATGTGATCCTCGGGAGGATTCAAGTAGAGGAGTGGGAATCCGCCTCACCAAGGCCCATCCGCTAGCATCAAGTCACGGAGATAGGGAAATATATATCCAACTGTCATACCGACATGTCCACCACATTCTCTCGACTATATTCGAGGGATGCCGCTGACTTCCATGACGTACCCATTGGTAGGTCGTAAGGCCAGGGCTAACAAAAATGGGGCTTCATCGATCCTAGTCGACAACGGAGTTCACCGACATCATCTTCGCTACCGATAAGAGACGTGATAGGAAGTGAGACTGGAACCCATCACACACATCCGTGGTTCTCCTCGGAAAAGGTATTACCTTGGGCTCAATACAACTAGTACTCACCTTAGAGATCCCCTTTGCCGTGCAATGACGACAACAAGACATCTACTCCGTACCCACCGCTTATAATATGCTGTTAAAGTGCACTCCTCTCTCACGTAATAAAAGCCATCCCCTCCGCATACCACATGATGATCAAGTTCCCTACCATAAGCGGAGTAGGAATGGTTTGAGGAGATCAACGAGTGGCCAGGGAATGCTACCAAAGATCCATGAAGCGCAAAGCGGCTCGACAACATATACACGGACGAGCCCGACACGCTGGCGACGAGGTGCTCAAACTTAATTCGAGCCCTCGGAAGAACTAGAACCGGTATCGTTGGATGACAACCCTGAACATCTTGCCTATATCGGCTCCAAGCTAGCAGAAGACCTCAAAAGCCTCCTCACCAATTCGAGACAACAAAGATCGCCTTCTCTCATGGAAGCAAAGTGGACATGGGAGGAATCAATCTCTCTACAAGAATTAATTAAAGGCTGAACGCCACCCCATCCTTCAAGCCAATCAACAAAAGTCAGAGGAGCTTCATCACAAAGAGACAAAAAGCCATCAACGCAGGAGGTCTGGCAAACTCCTCCGCCAGAGCGATCGGGGCAGGTGAAGTATCCCGAGTACTGGCCAACGTCGTATTTAACACAAAGCAACCGCGCAGTGGCGACCAGACGACCCACCGACACTCACCAGCGTGCCCAGCGATGCGCTCTTCACGAGGATCGACCTCATCGTGGATGCCACAGCCGACCATGAACTCATCTGTTTTATGGACGCCTTCTCCGACTATAACCAAATCGATGGACCCGCACAAACTGCCAGTGACCTCGCTCACAACAAGCAGTGAACCTATCATCATCGTAAGTGGATGCCGCTTCGGGGCTCAAGAACGCAGAGCTACCTATCGAGGTCAGAACCGGATGTTCCAAGGTGATAGCACAACTATGGAGGTGTACATAGATGACATGTCAAATTCACCACAGCCAGCTCCACATACTTCATCCGTCCGAGGCGTTCTAGATCCCGAGAAATTACAAATACGAAACCGAATCCAAATCTAAGTGTGCCTTCGGAGTATCAGCCGGAAAATTCCTAGGTTTCATAGTCAACCACCGAGGAATTGAGGCAAATCCAGACAAAATAAAGGTTGTGCTCGACATGCCATCGCCATCAGGTATAAAGGAAGTCCAGCGTCTGACAGGAAGGATTGCTGCTTTAAGCCGATTCGTATCCAGGGCTAGTGATAAGTGTCAGCCTTTCTTCCAAGTTTTGAAGAAGGCCTTTTAATGGGATATGAAGTGTGAAGAAGAGTTCTCAGCATTAAAAACATATTTAAGTCCCCATTCCTGTAAGCCCCCATCGGTGGGGAACTCCTCACTCTATACTTTAATATCGACTCGACTAACACCGTATTCTCGCTTCGAGACAAAGCATCAGAAAGGGTGTTAATCCAGCTTTACTATTGTAGTCGTGCTCTAAGAGGGAGCCAAGAGAAAGTCCTCAGCGATCATGTAGAAATTAATCTTAAGACTAAGAATCGCTAGCCTTGAAGTTCGGCCCCATTTCCGTGTGCTCATACCATGGGTTCCAAATGTAATATCCGACGGCAAGTGTCGCATAAACTGCAGACTAAGGTCAATGGCGGGCCATAGAGCCGAAAGGAAGTTCCGACACAAATGCGTTTAAAAACTCGTAATAAAAGGGCGTGTTCAAATTGATTCATGGAATACACTCAACTTAACCTCGAGAACGCTCAAACACCGACTAACCTCCCTTATCCGAAACTCTCCGTATGGAGCCTCAAATGTATTAGCGGAGGGGCGAGTGTGGGTCTAATCCCGACCTCCGTATGAATGCACATTAAGTACACGCCTCGTATCTCTGGACCTAAGCCCATCAACGAGCCGAGTATGAGGCCGGGCCATAGCGTGCCTCAACCTCGCCCATTCATCGGAGGTCGACCAAATTAGAGGTCCCGGCAGTCGACCCCACCGGTAAGAAGATAAATAGAAGACACCTACGAGGCCAAAAGTTGAAGGATGATCCCAGGGCCCCAAAAGGGTACGAGATTTATTGAAAAATTTTAGGCCGTGGTTCAGCGTCAAAACATGTCCCTAGAGCGTAGAACTCCCTGAGCCGACGCCGCAAAGCAATGCACAACTTTACAGAAGACCCAAAGCAGTGTCAACACTGTCGAATACCCGCGTGAGCTCCCTCTATAGATCTCTCTCGTGACGTGGAAGTTGCCTGCCTGTCCGAGCCGAAGTTGGATGGACCCCATTCGGGATTATATGATGCATTTACGCCCACCCGACGACCCGAAAGAAGCAAATTAAAATTGGGGACGAGGTCATCCGTGATTCACTAATCACAAGGGAAGCCTTTACAAACGAGGTTTCTTCACACCCATCCCAAGTGCATCAAAGGGAAAAACATTGAATATGTACTAAGGAAGTACATGAAGGCGCGAAATCATACTCCGAGCTCGCATTAGCGTGGAAGGTCTTAAGGCGTGGATACTATCGTCACGATACTCAAAGATGCGACATACCTAGTCGAGATGCAAGATTTAGTCAGAGCACAAGATCTCACGCTCCCATCTAAGCCTCGACATCAATCACGTGGGCCTTTCCAACAATCAAAGGTTCGACATACCAGACCTCGCCTATCGGGAAGCGGCCAATGCAAATTCATCATCGCCGCAGCGGGATTACTTCACCAAGCAGTCGGTCAACTCGCCACAATCAATGTGTAACATAAGATACGCACTTTGTGCGGCGAGCCATCATACGCGTTGTGCTCGTATCCCAAGAGCCCCGTATCGACAATGGAAAAATTCGCACAACTCCAAGTTCAAAGATTTTTTGTGCCGAGCCTCAATTGGGCACCATTACCATCTCCAAAGCATTCGCAGCCTAACGGTCGCCAAAGTCACCATCAGAACCCCAAGGCCGCTTTGAAGACCAAATTGGAAAATCTAAAGGAAAACGGGTGTATCACCTCCCGGTGCTAAGGCCTGGGCAGATGAACGCAGGTCGCAACCCGGAAACTCCATTCGCCCTAACCTTCGCACCGGGGCAAAGAGTCCCTATCGAGGTCGAATTAAAGTCCCCAAGGATCGAGTTAGCAACAGTGGAACACAATGACGAGGCTCTCCGTCTAAATTTGGATCTCCTAGATGAAAAACGTGAGCAGGTTCTAAGGTGCACGGAAGACTATCAAAGGAAGACGGCGAGGTACTACAACCAAAAGTCAAACTTTAAGGAGCTACATGCCGTGATTTAGTCTTAAAGGAAGCTCCTCGCCAAAGAAGTGAAGAATCCAAGATATGGAAAATCATTCCAAATCAAAGTCCCTACATCATATCTCAAGTCACGACTGTGCAATTACGAGCTCCAAATTAGGAGGGAAAATTTTACATGCATGGAATGCAGCGATCTTAAGTGCTTACCAAGAGAATTCTGGTAATCTTAAAGGCAAAGTATTACTGGTTTTCAATGACGAATGGAGCGCTTTGTCGGTGATTTAGTTAAACATTGCAAATAGCACAAACATAAAAGGCGCTAGAAAATTAAATACACCCGTAACGTGAAATTCATGATCCATAAAGGAAAAATCTCTTTATTCCAATAAATTACATTCGACATAATCGCTGGTGTCATCAATTACATCCACACAAGATAAGTGTGGCGACCCCCGAGCCTACCGACCCTGGCTTCAGCAAGTCCCAACCGAAACCCTGGACGCTCGCTTAAATCCATTAATCGCAAATCCCGTTAACGCTTTATTAAATCTTAGTTTTCAAAAGAGTCGTGGACCCGAATCCTCGACTGACCCTATTGGCGATCCAAGTCTGAGTCTCCACATTCCGACATTTCCAATTATCTATCAAAACATTTAATATTTTATTCATTTTAAATTTTGTAATTTTCACATACCATTTTAAGTGCTTCCATAAAACATTTAAGCAATTAACAAAAGATTCATAACGCTTACATTTTAACAAATGCCTTTTACAAAAATAATGATCCGTGAGTTCAAACTGCTTACAAAAATGTCAATGTTCGAAAGAAATGGAGTAATGCATAATTTTCGAGCATACCCATAATTCCTCTCTAGCGACTCAGCCCTCGATCTGGGTCTTGCTTCGATGTCTATCACTCGTACCGCGCATTGATAAAATAATACGCTAAGCATTTTCATGCTTAAGTGGGTTCTATACGCTCGTATTCCATTTTCGTTCATATAAAATCATGCATTTATCAAAATAATGCCTTTATACAATATCAGTGTAATGTAAAAGATACTTATACAAATACACTTTCAATACCATCGCTTGCTGGTTCGGTTTCAGATTCCACATAACTATAGAATTCGACATCCACGACAAATTCATTTTGGTGAATCCTCATCGTTTGGCTATCCAAGAGAATACCGTGGTTTCACATTCAATATTACCACCGTCTCACATATGACTATAGAATTCGGACATTCACGACAGATCACTGCGAATCATGTCCTGTTTGTCATTCAAGAGTAATGTGATTTCGCTCAATACTACCGCCTCACATATGACTGATAGGAAGTCGAGTAGCCCACGCACGCATTCGCTATGAATCCCGTCCCACCGTCATTTAGTAAAGTACTGATTTCGCATTTATCAATTACGGCATCTTCATGACGACCCGGGGCTTGGTGAATTCACATGTTGGTCATTCCTAATAAAACGGTTCAAATCAATTTACTTTATGCACAATTCGCTAGCTCAAATACACGCATACATGCCAATATTTATCGTAAACATTTCCAAATACTAACTATTCGAATCAAACAGTATGTATATGTCGCAATGAGATCAATATGAAAATAAGGAACAAATAAGAACAAACTAGAATAGCAAACAAGTATAGAACAAACCAATTATCGATTCCGCTTTCTTTCAATGTCAATCCTATCAAAGTTATCGTCTTCACCCGCACCTTAGTCAAATACAATTTATTCAAATTTTTAGTGATTGGCAACAATCATAATTAACGAATATCGCCGAGGCAAAGCGGCGAGGTACGGTATGTTTTGACTTAGTCTCATTCTTCTTATTCCTCTATGAGTATAATTTACTTAGAAATTGGAATCATTCCAATCGGATCATCCAAACTAAAGTTATGGCATTTTCATGCCAACTAGTCGGTTTACCGATTTTTCCCGAGGAACAGTTTGCAATATTCATTTTCCAGTGCCTTGTCTCAATATTTGACACTGGTTCTTTGTACTCCTTTAAATCTAAGGTGCTAAGGGTTCTATTCCAACTGGAATCGCCCAATTCAGAGCACCGGAACTTAAGATACGTCCGAAACAACCCGAACTACTCTATGTTCAACTGATGCAGAATCTGACTTGAACATGACCCCACTTTGAGTGAATTTTTGGGCCACTTAGAGTCAGAATTTGACGATGTCTATTTCTTTATGTTTGATTCTCCTTGAAGTCTATTTTAATTGGCCACTTAAATCACTTAAATCGGATAATAAATGAGGAAGTTATGACCAAAATACGAAAACTGGTCGAAATTAAAGGTAATTGTGGTGTGCTCTGATATCCCCAAAGTGTACAGTATTACTTGCTTCAGGGTGTACCTGGTGACACTACTGCTCATGTACCCCCAGTACACCTTCAAAATTTTGCCCATATTTTGTTATTTTTCCCATTTTCGATGTCAATTCACTCCATACAACTTCTATAATTCATAACACCTCAAGAAACATCATGGAAATCATCCAAAAATCAATCTCCACAACATTTGGAATCGGGTGCTTTGGAACCTCAAAAACACAAAACCTTGGGACGAAAATCCGCTAACACTACCTAAGGTCCACCAATTTCTTATAAACCATAAACGTGATGATTCCATGGTTATTTCACCAATCGGGTTTTACCTTACAACACTCTCAACAAATCTAGGATTTGGGTATCTTCCACAAAACCCTAGACAAAAGAGGACAATTCTCCAAACTAAAGCCTTAGGAAATCAAAACACACTTGATCCTAAGATGAAAACATACCTTGGCTTTGATCTTCCTCTCCTTCTCCTTCTTCTTCCTCTTCTTCCCCTTGTTTTCTCCCTTCTTTTCCTCTCACACGTTTTTGCTAGGGCAAAAATGAGACAATTAGTCAGGTTTGTCTCAACACTCCTTTTTATACTCCTTTTAATTTTCCATATCGTACTAAGTCTCCTACTTCCTTTTAATTTTGCAAATCAACTTGTTTTATATCTACTATGGCCTATCTCTACCTCTCTCTTTTATGATTTTTTCTTTTATGTCCCTATGGAAATTTCACTTTATCCTTGTTTTAGTGCTCAAATTTCCAAGTTCACTAAATTTGTTATTTTACAATTTGTCAATCTACTGTAATTTTTTAGTACCTAAGTTCGTCTAATTCATACCCGGTAATATATAATAAAATTCATTATGCAATTCTGTGGCATTTTGGGGGCGTACAACAATTCCTCAAAAAAAAAAAAAAAAAGGATGCAAAGAGTTCAGGCGAAAGAGGGAGAACTGATGGAAGAAAAGCAAATAAAAAGTGGAGAATGAGATGTGGAAGAGCATGGCGAAGGAAGAGAGAATGTAAGGAGAAGGAGAAAGTGACAAAGGAGCGGGAAGAGAAAGAATTGCAGACAGAGAAAGCCGCACAAGAAATGTACCGCTCTCCAACACATTCCCTAAAGACGGTTAGGAATAAACACACCTGCCATAAAGGGGAGAGGGAAAAACACAACTCCCACAAGCGTAAGTCCAAATAAACCGAACCAAAATCTTCAGTGATCCCTGGCTAAGACGACCAAACTTCAACGCTTCATCTCACAAGTAGACAAAGACACTCGTAAGAGGCAAGTGCATTATCCCAAAGTATAAACTTCATAGCAATGAAGCTGACATTTATAAGAAGGCCAAAGCACTTGAAAATTCGCGCAATCGTTTCAAATTCTCCATAAATCAGCATTAAAGACGCTCGCATCTTTCCAATGAAATTAGAAGTCGAACGGTCAGACGCAACGATTCACTCTGACGAGCCTCGACCACTCAGATGTGCCACGCAGCCTCTAGTCGACACCTCAGCCGGGATCGCCACCAAGGCCTAAGCGCCCGGAGCCCAGTAGCTCACTTTGACGAGCTCCGACCACTCCGCACGCGCCACGCAGCCCCTGGGGGAGTCGATCACCAGCCGGATCGCCAACAAGGCCTCAGGACCCAGAGCCTAGTAGCTCACTTTGACGAGTTCGTTTACTCCGCATGTGCTACACAAATTTAGAGTCGATAAGCTCAGCCGATCACCAATCAAGGCCCAGTGCCCTGAGCCCAAGAAATTTCACTTCGACGAGCTCGACCACTCCGCACGTGCCACGGCAGCCTCAGAGTCGATCACCAGCCGATCGCTAACAGCGCCTAAGCGCCCGAGCCCAAGAGCTCACTTTGACGAGCTTGACTACTTTACACAGCCACGCAGCCTCTAGAGTCGATCACCAGCCGGATCGCCAACAAGGCCTCGCCGAGCCTAAGAGGGCTCACTTCGACGAAGTTCGCCTACTGCAGATTACTACTACACCAGAGTCGATAAACTCAGCCGGATCACCAACAAGGCCTCGCGCCCTGAGCCCAAGAGCTCACTTCACGAGCCTCGACTACTCGCACGTGCCACGCAGCCCCAGAGTTAGATCACCTGCCGGATCACCAACAAGGCCCCGCCGGAGCCTGGGGTAGCTCACTTTGACGAGTTCGCCTAATTCTACACAAGTCACGCAACCTAGAGTCGATCGCCAGTCGGATCACCTCAACAAGGCCTCGTGCTGATCACCAACAAGGCCCTCGGGCCACCGAGCCCGCAAGAGGCTCACTGACGAAGTTCGTCTACTCTACACAGTCATGCAACCTAGAGTCAGATCGCCTCAGCCGGATCGCTCAACAAGGCCTCGCGCCTCGAGCCCAAAGAGCTCACTCTTGGACGGAAGCCGTTTACTCCGCACAAGCCACGCAAACTAGAGTCAACCACCAGCCGGGATCGCCAACAGCGCCCCGCCGGATCCCGGCAAGAGCTCACTTTGACGAAGTTCACGGGCTCGCACAGCGTCATGCAACCTAAGAGTCAGATCAGCTCAGGCTATATCGCCAACAAGGCCTCAGCGCCCAGAGCCCAGTAGCTCACTTTGACGAGTTCGTCTACTCTGCACAGGTCATGCAGCCTATGACTCAGATCAGCTCAAGCTATTCAGCCCGCAAGGCCTCAGCGCCAAGAGCCCAACAGCTCAGTTTGACGACCTCGACTATTCTACTCAGGCCATGCAGCCTAAAAGTCTGTTTAGCCCAGGCAGAGTAGCCCATGAAGTCTCAGCGGCCCAGTTCGAAGAGCTCAACTTTTCAACTCTACATCCCATCGCCCATCTCCAACTCTGACGTTCGCTAGGCCATGTACCAAGAAATTGATACATATCATGAAGAATAGCTGGAGAAGTGGCAAGTAAAGACGAAGTGATGAAATAAAAATGGATATTCATTAGCAAAAGGCTACATATGTCTATATGCGTATGATTATACATCGAATAAGGAGGAGCCTCGTAGGGGTATCAGTTCTCCGTATGATTCATGAGAAAGCACTCTCGCTCCCCGTCGCTAGTGGAGATCAAGTTGAAATCTAAACCTCGATAAGCGTTAGCAAAAACACAAAAGCGAGCCACCCAGAAGCCCACTGAGTACTGGCTTGGTCCCTCAATCTTCCTATAACTTCGCCTCACAAAGCAACCAAAGTTATTTGTCGATGAAGGTCCTCACGTTGTTCGCGGCACTTCCCCGTCAGCGCTCCGCCGAAATGCAAATTTCAAGGGCCTCGGGCGACGAGCCCCATCCAAAGAAATACTGCCTTATCACGCAGTCGCCTGATCTCACGCAGCTCTTCCTTAGACTCGAGCCTCGCCTCGATGTGAGAGCTCATCCCTAACCATCTCAAGTTCATATCGCAGATCGCAGCCTGGCCCTCGCTCTAGCAAGTCATTTTGTTCAGCCCAAGAATCATCCCGGGAACCCAAGCTCGCCTTCGGTCGCCTCAAGTCGCTTCTCGGCCTCATCTTCCCTACCCTACCCCAAAGACGCGTCGACGTGGTATGCTTCAATTGAGTCACCGCCCTCTGGGCCATACGTTGCACCCGACCCCAGCCACCCCGCCGTATGTGAGGGAAGCCACCCTCGCCTCAGAAGCCCTAGCTTTGGCATGACTCGCAATGGCCTCACAACCCTTCAAATGAGTAGCCACCTGCACACCCAACATAGAATCAACATCCAATGCAAGTTCGACACTCAACTCAAAATGGAATCAGACACGACAAAGTATGGGAACTTACGGAGGCGACCCCCTAGAGAAATAGGGCCAAAGCCTCATCAACGGGCAGCACACTCGACCTCTTGAGATCAAAATCCTTAAGAATGGACGAGACTGCGCATGCCGCGATTTTGGCATTAAGAAGCAAAGAGTCCCCGTCTCCGCCAATTTCGGATTCCGGATCTTTCCTCCTCAGCTCTTCCGCCCTTCGAGAAGGTGACCTAACACTCTTCGTTGGCGGATTCGCACAAGAATGGGCATGACCGCTAACTACGCTTCAACTACCCACCTAAGGGACCTTGCCTTTGCAAGAGAATTTAATCCGGCCGGGAACTCAAGATCAGAGAGCCTCAACCTGAGGCACTACCCCATCCTATTTTCTGACATAAGTAGACAGAGAAGATTTAAGACGCCTTAATTTCGAACTTTGACCAAAGCCGATCTTTTCTAAAGGAGTCCAGGTTTTCCCCGTTTCACACTGGCTTCCGAGACAACTGCTCCAACCGAGCCGTAGTTCTCCTGGGTTTAGCAGCGGAGGGCCCAATGGGAAACTACAGGAAGGAGGCCAAGGCCCTAAAGCAGCCAGAGCGAGCGCACTGAGCCCGGCGCTGTGAATATCCGACTTCACCAACTCCGCAAGGACGAGGAGGACATCAGCCAACGCCGCTTATGACGCGCCTTCGCCAACAGATCAATCTCGAGCACCCGAGAAGCATGTAGACAAGCAAGTGACCGTAAATACCCACGACCTCACACAAGTTATACCAAAACATAACAAACACTCACGTAGATTCCTGGTGGTCCAAGCCACCGAACGCCTGTGGTGTCGCCCTTGTTAAGAGGGTCATATTCCCACCACGCTACTAACAAACAAGTAGCGTCCCTTCCACAAATTAAGGGAAGAGGGAAGACTGAATCACCGCAGGAGCGCCTTAACGCCAGAAAATAGAGAGGAAGCCCTACGGTCTCCTTCGCTAAAAGATAAAGGAGCAAAGCTACATCACACCGAGCCCCGATTCCTAAAGAAAACCAATGTGACCAAACTAAAAACACCCCAACCATCGGGCGAGCTGAGAAGGACGTACATCAAGTGTTGCAAACCCCTTATGAAGGGACGCAGGAAAGCGAAGACCATTATCGAAGGCCACTTCAAAGAAAACACACCATCTTAGGCACTTAAAACCACATGTAGGTCAAAACATCAGGACCACACTAACGCCTAAAGGGAGGCCGGTAACGTCTGGCAAAGGTTGCCCTATATGAGGGACCGAATTCAAGTAGGCCCTACAAAGCAAAGATGCTAAACGGCTGATCTTAGGTATTCACCCCCTGCAGTATTTAATCGTGCATATTTTTGTAACATCCCGAACATACCCTAGCCATTTCGACATGTTTGGGGTATTTTGTAAGTACACTTGAATGTTTCAGAATTGAAAATGCGAAACATGGCAATTAGAAACCCGGAGATTTTATAAGAATTAAGGACAAAATTGTAATTTGTCCAAAAAGGGGGCCTTAAAAGTCATAGTTGATGAGAATAGAGGCCAAAATACAATTTTAGGAACTTGGAATACAAATAGTCAAAAATGGAAGACCAAAAAGTAAATAAAGCAAATAAACCCAAAAATGGTTTTTAGAGGGAAGAGGAAGAGAAGAGAAGAGGAAAGCCAAGCCAAAAAGGTATGGAAACTACTTTGAGTATGGATTTTGTATGGATCACATGGATTTTGTATGGGATTCTAGAAAAGTTTATGAGTTCCAAATCTAGTTGTTAGGGATTTCTTCCTAATCAAAGATTTATTGAAGGTAGGTTGGAAAACTCTAAATGGCCCAAGGTAAGTACAGTCCTCCTTAAGGATTGATACATACAAATAACAAGTAATTGAGCTAGGGTTTAACAAAAACCCTAAATAATCATTATGTTTGATTTGTGTATGGGTTGTGACCCATATTAGAATGATTTTGAAGGAATTCATGAAAGAGTTTTGAAGAAAGACATGTAATTGAAAGATGAACTGAATAGAAAAGAGATTATAAGGTGAATTTGAAATGGTTTGATGTGTGTTTGAAGTGTAGAGTTGATTGGGTATCAAAATATGGAAAAATGGGTGAAAAACACATTCTCGGGCAATTTTTTGAGGATACGCACCGCACACTCGAACTTGTACCGCACACTTTGTGTTCCGTCATTTGGCCAAGGTGTACCGGTACATGTTAGACGTGTACCGGTACACCCTGTTCTGCTTTCCCACTCTCGACCCGGGCCAGATTTTGCCATAACTTCCTCATTTCTTATCCGATTCTGAAAGCGATCTGCCGCCAATTAAAATACTTCAAGGAAAAAAATCAAACATAAAGAAATAGGAATCGTCAAATTTCTGATCCTAAGTGGCCTAAAATTCACCTAAAAGTGGGACTACGCATAGCCAAATTCTGGTTCCAGCTTTGAACATAGAGTAGTCCGGGTTACTTCGACGTAACTCGGAAGTTTCGTGGCCCGAATTGGGTATCAGTTGGAGAAGAACCCTCAGCACCTTAGATTTAAAATAGTACAAAGAGATAGTGTCAAATATAGATTTAAGACCCCAGAAAAATTAGTAGTACAAACTGTTCCCTGTGTAATCCGGGTAAACCGACTAGTTTGGCATGAAAATGCCATAACTTTAGTTTGGATAATCCGATTGGATTGATTCCAATTCCTAAGTAAAGTAGATTTATGGAGGAATACGAATATATGAAGGAGGTGTGATTTCATAGACATCATACTTCACAAGAATATGAAGTGCCATGTGTAATAGGCTTGGAAACAAAGGAAAACCATAGAAAATGAAATATGTATAGATGTGTTCATGAAATATGAAAATGATATGGAAATGAAAGTAAACCAGTTGAAACATGAATGTATGAACATACAAGGCAATATGTCATGAACACATAATGTGGTTAGTGATATATGATTATTATCAAGCATATAACCAGAAAAATGATAACAAATGAAATATGAATATATGAATGATATCATGAATGAGTGTATATAAATGAGCATATGAATGAGTACACGTGAATGAGTATCGTGAATGAATATATGAATAAGTATACATGAATGAGTATCGTAAATGAGTATATGAATAGAGTATATGAATGAGTATGCGTGGAATGAGTATCGTAAATTAGTATATGAATGAGTATAAATGAAATGAAACTCTAAGATGGAAGTATATGTGAATGAATATATGAATAAGTATACATGAATGGTATACATAAATGAGTATATGAATAAGTATCTACCAGATAGTATGTGTGAATAGTATGCATAAAATTATTATATGAATGAGTATCACGTAAATGAGCATATGAATGAGTATATGTAAATGAATATGAATGAGTATACGTAAAGGAATTTATGAATGAGTATACATGAATGAGTATGATGAATGAATATATGAATGATATACATGAATGAGTATACATTAATGTGTATACGTGAATGAGCATATGAGCAGTATACGTAATGAGTATATGAATAGTATATGAAATAAGTACATAGATTAAAATTATATCCTTTGAAAAGATAATACACAAAGGTGAATATGAATCGAAATGTGATGATAGAAAACCCGAATGAGCGTGAATAATAATAAAGGCGGGATTCATTAAAGCGGAATCGTAAGTAAATATGAATTGAATGATGAAGAATGAAGCGCTTTGACGGGATGCACTAATCGGCATCAGCGAATCAGAGAGCACCAGGTATCCGATGTCCCGCCGGCGGGATGCGCAGTCATCGTCGTGATGGTATATGGCATTGAAGAAATGTCACTTTGGCTGGGATTCATCCGTCCGAGATCATGATGGGAGATTGAGCCGCAGAATAAGTGATACCCGCGTGTGGTGCACCAAGCGATCAGGCATGATAGGAGACCGATAAGTGACCACCACGTGTCGGGATGCACTAAGCGGCATCGGCGTGATGGAGGCCGAATAGAAATGACCGCGTGTCGGGGTACACGAAGCGACATCGGCATGATGGGGGCGAGATGCGTGATACCCGTGTCGAGTGCACCAAACGGCATCCGGCATGATGGGAGACCGAATAAGTGATACCACGTGTCGGGATGCACTAAACGGCATCCGGCATGATGGGAGACCGAATAAGTGATACCACGTGTCGGGGTGCACCAAACGACATTCGGCATGATGGGAGACCGAATAAGTGATACCACGTGTCGAGGTGCACCAAACGGCATCCGGCATGATGGGAGACCGAATTATAAAATGTGAAGGCACATTACCGAATGATAATAAGGCGGGATTCAGTTAACGGAATCCGTCATAAATGTGAATTGAATAGTCAAAGTGAAATGACTAGCATTAGTGAGTGTAAATGAGATTTTTATGTATATACTTAAATCATAAATTGAATTAATGGTGATTATTGCATTGAAAATGTATGTTGTGACTATGATAAATGATATGTAAAATAAGCATGCGAAAATGAATAGCATGAGTATATGTGTGTATAAAGGCATTATTTTGTAAATGTGAGTGTTATGGGTCTTTTGAATTTGTAAGTGGTTATGGGATTGCCCGAAAAGAAGTGTTTTCGCTTAATTAAAAAGTTTAAAATGGAATAACACAAACAAAATGTTTTGGGAAGATAATTGAAAATGTCGAATGTAGGAGCTCCGGCTTGGATCCGCGATCGGTCAAGTCAGGGGTTAGTGCGACACTTTTGAAAACAAAAATTTAATAAAAGCGAAACAAAATGTTTTGATTGAAAATGTCGGAATTAAGCCCGGGCTCCGGCTTGGATCCAGCCCGGCCCAGGTCCAGAGTCGGGATTCGAGTGACACTTTTGAAAATGAAGGAATTTAATATAAACGAAACAAAATGTTTTAAGCGGGCATCCGAGATCATGAAGCGTAATTGCTGGGAGTTGATTAATGAAGCCGGCCCGTGATAGTGATATAAGAGTCTAATATGTATTGGTATTAAGTCTGATTGACCTTGTATGAAATTGATATGACTTGATGCGTTCGGTTGCCTTTAGTAGATGTATAAATTGTTTTGAATATGATCGACATGCCATAAATGTGAAGATATGAATTGAAACTTGTAAGACATGACACATGATGATCTGGCCAAGTGAAAATGTTATGGAATCTAAAAGGATAAAATCTACATGTATAATATGATATGAGTTAAGTCACATAACAATGAAGCCGTTAATTGCATAAGGAAAGTAAATGTAAAAGATAGTAGCGGCGATTATTATTTATTGGTGATTCTGCTTGTCTATAAGTTCCCACTAAGCGTAAAGCTTATACGGAGTGTTCAATCCGTGTAAAATGCTTGAAGAAGGAGATAAAGAGGAACGGACATTCCACCCGATGAAATACGGGCCATCTCGGAGATAGATTATCTGCGACCTTGTTCGCGATCTCGATGTTTGTATTAGATAAATAATATGTATATATCAATTTGTATAAGAAAATGGGACTTAGCATATGTATATAGTTTTAATGGATGCCACTCCGATGGTAGTCCTTTATATATGTAAATGATTTTAGTTAATACAAAAATTGTTTGTATACCTGGGTATAAGTTAAGCTCGAAAAAAAAAAAAAGTAAGGAGTCAGTATATGGTTTCGCACCCAGGCAGTTCGGTCGCCAATCAGGTCGGACCGGGAATCGGGCGTGACAATTTTTCCCTTACCTTTGTCAGGGAAGGTCAACTGTTGGGCATCTCAGTTCGACCGTACAGGAACGGACCGGAGCGCCGCAGTTCATCGAGAGCAGTGGTAGAAGAGTCACATGATGCGCAGAGAAGAAGAGCGACCCGGACCCATGATGAAAGTAAATAATGAAAAAAAAATTTAGTCAACTTAACCCTAGCGCCTCGCTGTACCAGTCGAAAAGAAAATAAAGAGATAAAGACGCAGTGGTCCCAGGAATAAAACGGAAGAAGCTATCTCAGGGAAAACGCCAAGAAAAATTTCTACGCCCAAAGGTAGACGGAGAACTAAGGGAAAATGAAGTATGGTCGTTTGAGGAAGTAAAGAGATCGGATCGAGGCACACAAGACGGAGGAGTCTGCGAAGCAAAGGAAATTGAAGGAGTAGGATAAATGGCTGAAACGAGTCATCGTGTCTGAGGCGTGTAATGTGATCGAAGCCTTAATAGCCCGACGGGACACGTGGAAGTTGCATCGATCTTTGAGAACGTTGTGCACACCATGCGCCATACACAAGGAGTGGGAGCAAGCAGGGTTTGAAAAATGGGCTGTGAGCTACTTTCGCTAAACCTCGAAAGGAGGGCATCTTGTGAAGCATTCGGGCCTTTTAACGCGGCCCGGGACGAAAGGCCTAATTCTCCTCGACTGAGTCGATTATGGGTCAATCAAGAAGCCCATGTTCTTGCAAAATCAAGTCCAAATCCATAGATAAGGGAAATAGAATAATCCACGATAATATATTATCCAACAAATCTAACTAAATCTTGCATTTAGGAAGTAGATAATTCACGATAATACGACTCATCAAGCGGGATCCTGATAAAGGGAAATAATGCCAAATAGAGCACTTTCTATATACATAATCCGTCGATATCAATATCTGTCAATGGGAAAGAATCCTAATCACCATCAAGCGGTAAAACATCTCTTATCATCTGAGCGGCTATCGATTGAAGATGCGCGAACATACGCATGATAATTGCTCTGGCAGTCATTTTCTCTCGGGAAGGCCGCTTGGCGTCGGATGGCGGGCGAAGCCCTTGCCGACCCCCCTTCTTTCTTGTTTTTGTAGAGGAGTGCCACGTCTAGACACAGAGACCCGTACTTTGGCAATCCTATAGACCTCGATGATCCAGAGCCTGCCAGACCGATGACATCAGTCAGATCGTGCCAGCCTGCGGCTCGGCCCAGGTTAGGTTGAAAAAAGGCATCATCAGGAACAATAAGAGACTATTGTAGATTTTGAATAGCATGAGAGGCCAAAGTTACAATTCGTAAAGAGTATCATCAATGATCCCATGGAGTGGTGGAGCCAAATCTTTTTCTGAACTTGATCTATAACAATTGCAGTGTTTATTTATTTATTTAGATAATGTGATCATTGAAATTTTTTTATTCATGTAAGTTATTAACATCAATCAGTACTAAAAAGGAAATGAGTTAATACTAACATATTATTTTTAGTTAAAAAAGAAAAAAACAATATTTTAGTTTTTCTATTCAATCAAAACACATACATCTTAATAAGATAGTATAATCTATTTTAATAGAATAATCATTTGGATTCCGAATATACCAAAACAGTGATAAATCCAAGATTTATTAATGTAGGGACTTTGATCATCGGAACCTCTAAGCATCAGTAACACAACGTGAACCTGCAAAAGGGTGATCCAACGGCGTTGTGATGACCACGTTTTTCGATGATTAAGTCAATATAAGATGGAGAAGAAGAAGCAGATAATTCATACAGTTGTAATTAATCTTACCTTCACCTCGTGGGGGATCTTCCCGATTTATAAGGTGTGGTTCATAAATCTCCTCTTAATTTTAGGAATAAAATCTCTTAATTTTAGGGATAAAATCTCATTTTCCTATCTGGGATTAATCTTCCGAGGAATAAGAGATTTGGAAACTGAGAAATCCGTTGATAAATATCTCTTTAGGGTATTTTCATCTTTCATACGCTTATCCATAACAAACTTTCCATAAGCGATAGGATGGCCGAATAGGGACTTGAAATCCTAGACGGGTCGGCCTAAAGCAAGTCTTTGAGAAGACACCCTGGCATTCTCAGACGGGCTTTAAGACTCTCCATTTGGATAATATCTTACTGGTTTCTATATGAAACATGGGCTTAGACCATTTCACAATGCGGGCCAAGTGGACCCTAGGCCTATTGAGTAGTAGGTCTAAAGATCATGGTACTCACAATGCCCTCATTTTCTCTAGTTGGAACTTTATGCTTTTTCGATTAGAGAAAATCGTGCACCCAAGCCTTGGTATGGAGAATTAGAAAGTTAGGAGAATTAATGTTGTGAATGTTTGAAAGTGAAGTGCTTTTGGATACAAAGTGAGTGGGAAGCGCACGTCTCCCAGTACGTCTACGACGCATGGTGCCCTGACGGCACATTTAATGTGCCCGTTGATGTTTTGCCCCTATATATAGGGGTTGGGCTCGGAGTGTTGTTTCTTTTACAATTTCACAAAGCTCTATGCCTATTGCTATTTTAATTCTGTAGTGTTTCTACAAACTTTTCTTTCAAAGGAATCATCGGAGATCCTTTGACAACTTTCGACTTTCCGGCGAGTATTTGCAACTCAAATTACGTTTGTATAGCCTTCTTTGTGTTGTTTTCTATGGCTCTGTTTGTTGAGTATTTTTGGATTAGAAAGTTTTTGCTTCTTTTTAGAGATCGTCGTCATTGCGATGAGTTCGGTGATAAGTACTTAAGTGGCGGTGGGGATGTCCCGGGTTTTAGGTTTGCGAGGTTCCTAGTTCGGGGTTCTTAGGTCTTAGCGCTAGTTGGTTGTGAACCTCAGAGAGGGTTTCTCTTGTCTTCCCAGGGTTTTGTCGCCTTTGTTGCTTATCAGGCTGGCTGACCTTTTGCCTACAGTGAATGGCGAGTCATGAAGAGACCTACCTGAGTCAAGCTGGGGCGTAAAGGGGACTTCGAGAAAATGCCGCTATGTAGCTTAGTTTGCCCTTTGTAATGCATAGAGGTGAGGTCGTTATTCGAGTTCCTACTAACATCAGACTTAAGGTGGCAGACGGCCCAGTTGGCCCAACCATAGGAGGGGCAGATAATGTCGTCTATTTCACCCGTGAGCAGTTTGTTGCTGGACTTCACTTCCTTATCCCATCTTTGGTGAAGCAGTTTCTACACTTCATCAGGACACCTCCTACACTTGTACATCCGAACGTCTTTCGGATTCTGATGGGTTGCAGTGTGCTAAACCTTCTCTACCAGTTGGATATTTCATTGGTAGAGATTTGTTTTATTTACACTTTGAAGCTTGGGGTTGGGGGCCATTTATATTAATAGATCCGCAGCCCACAAGGCTACTGATTATGTAGGCTCGAGACTCTCTATTGAGCGAAAGGTTGTTTGGTTGAAGAAGTCAGTGAAGTATAATCCTTGATTCTCTCTGACTTCAATGAATTGGGCAGTCCACGTAACCCAGGTTTGTTTTAACTTGATAGAGCTTGTACTTTCTTAGGTCGTATATATTTTGACACGCCCCTTCTCTACGGGGAATTTTGGCAGGTAGCGTAGGCGAGGCACATTGGTGCATTTAGGTGGAAGAGAAAAATTGCATTGGAATCCGCCCATCAAAGCATTTTCGAAGTCACGAGAACCTGATCACGAGCTCCTTTTTGTCAGTGTGAAAACTTGCAAGAGTTAGGCGTCGATCCCTTTCCTTACATAGTCTTTGTCATCCCCAGTCCGTTACTAGAAGAGCTTATTAAGTGTGAACACTTTATTCTTGTTGGCCTTCTGAAGTCAATCCCGGGTAGTTCTGCACAGGCGAGGTACGATCAAGTTCCTCGAGCTGAGTTCACTCAAGAAGCCTTAACTATCTTTGTCGGCCCGATCAATCACTTTTGGACATACAGGATCCAAAACCTTCCCCCTATGTGGAAAAGAAGAAGAAGGGAAAGAAGGGGACGAAGGTTGGACAAGTAAAGCCTACCAGCATAGGGTTGGAAGGCTTCGTGGAGTGGGTAAATCTTCCTACAGGAGAGACTCAGGGTGATCGTTTTGCCCCCTAGATTACTAGTGAAATTTGGGCGAGAGAGTAGACATGGCAATATCTAGTCTTGCTCTTTGGATTTACCATGGATGCTCAAACGATTCTTGAGTGCTTTCAACTACCTGATACGAATTATCGGGCGGCAGAGTCAAGCGATGGGTTTAAATGAAGAGGTTGAGAAGAGCTTGATGGTACTGCGGACTCTCCCAACAAGCCTTTGATCTTGACTTTGAGGTGCCACCTAGGATATGCTTCGAGGAAGCTTAGCATCTCTTAGAAGGTGGACTCAGTAAGAAAGACCTCCAGCGAATCAGGGTTAGTAGTGAGGCTCATACGCAAGATAGTCGTTGGCGTTGCTCTTGATTTAAATGATCGACCTACTTGATCTTAGGCCCCCTTAAGCGAGGTCCCGATAAATTTGATCTTGAACTCTTTGTTAAACCATTGAAGTAGGACCATCTTTCGGTGGACACATCTGTTCCTAGTTGAATCTTTTGCTTTCGGTCGGTGTGTGTGGAACCCCTTGACGGAGGTTGCTGCATGCCCGAAACATGCACAGCTGCACCTACCCGACCTGAATACGATTGGTGGCTCTTTCACCAGTATGTCATTCCTTCCTCGGCTATATGGATAAAAATCCTGCCGGTGTGTTTGAAGATGGAATGTATATTTACTGACTATGATTTTAATGAGGCCGGTGGTACGGTGAGGCTAGACTTCTAACGTTGAGCATAAGATAACATCTTTGTGATTTTCTTCTAACACCTCTTCTTTTATAGGTTTCCATTTGCTATCTCAGGAATAACAGCACGTGAAACGAGAGACTCACCCTCAAGTAGGCAGTAGCTAAGAAGAGTATGACAGTATGCTCGGTCTGTTGCTTCAACACCACGCCTTAGAAGGCATACCCAAACAGACCCGAGAAGTGAGTCTACAACCTTTGAGACGAAGTGGGAGGGTGTAGAGAGGATTCTTAGTGTGGAGATATATGGGGGATGGTAAGAAAGCCAGGTCTGTTTCGGTTGATGTCAGTCCTGCGAGTGATCTGGCCTTGGGGGCGAAGGATGACTTGCCTGGGGTCGGGCGGCCTTGAGTGGGTTAACGAAGGAGGCGGCGCGAGGGTGAAGAGTGAAGTTACCTCCTGGGAGTTAGGCAGACTTCGCTTATGTTGGAGGCTAGGGCAACCAAAGATGAAGTGTCTTCTCTTGATCTCGGGCGGTAAGGATGAAAAAACATATGGAGGAGGGGTATCAGAGGCCTGAATGCGATTTTTGCTTTGTAGTTGAGTGTTGTATGTTGAGCACAGCATCTGCGGGATCAGCGAAGTTCAGTTGCATGCTGATTCTCGAGCCCTCTTAGCTAAAGAGTTTTTGCAAACCACTGAGTGCTTACATGATCAATGACCTTTAAAGGCCGCATAACAAAGTGGATCGGAAACGAAGAACCAAGAGTCTACCAGCGGGGATTTTGTTGGAACATCTTAAGTTCCTTTCCCCCCATTTTTTTTTTTTTTTTTTTGAAATTTCTATAAGGGGCCCCATATGGCCTCCAAGACTCATATGTTTTTTATGGACCAGTGATGCCATTGGCGTATTTTGGAAATTTTCCAAATTTTGATATTTGATTTACTTATGCAATTGATATCCTTTATTTCACAACTTTCTACTATGAGTCTTGACTAAGATAGTTGCACCAGGGATATTATTGTTACAAGCTTTTGAGAACTAGAAACTGGTATGGATTGAACACGGGCCAGTAGGTAAAGCACCATTTCTGAGCTTTAGCTTTAGCCAGTTGGTTCAGAGCCACTTCTAGTCTTTAGTATAAGGGTTGTTCCAATAATTGAAAGAAAATATTTAAAAGAAAACTTTATTGATAATACTTCTTAAGATGCATAACATTCCACATCCTAGGCACTGACATCTCGTCTAGTTTATTTAATGCGTACGATCCGGCTGACCCACTCTTTCTATCACGTATGGCCCCTCCCAATTTAGTTGGAATTTGCCGACTACTAGGTCATTCGTGTTTTCAAAGACTCTTCTCAGTAGGTCTCTAGCTGGCATCTTTATGCTACGTACGTTATATAGGTTTGTTATTCTTTCTTTGAGTGACAATTACCATCGATATACATATGGCGCCAGCAGAGTTCGTTTATCATATCAGTCTGACAATGACGATGTGCCTTCTGGAATTTTGATTTCCAGCGGCCTGATTTGCAGCTGAATTCTGGCCTCCATCCCATAGGTGAGGGGCGACGGGATACTCTAAGTAGAACCTCCTGGTGGCTGTCTTAATTTTCCTTCATGAATGTAGATGCTTTTTCACCAGTAAAGAAAGTTTTGTTAGATGTACACTTTGTGTGTGCTCATGATCTGTGAGTTTTTGATTTTCAACTCCATACTTAAAAATTTCTCATACTCCATTGTCAAACTATGGCCATTTATGATCCACAATTATTCAGGTACTCTGAATCTGTAACATACACAAAAAATACCTAAAATTTTTTTATAATTTATTATATCATCAAGGTATAAATTAGAACCCGAACTTAGGTATTTAGAAAATTATTAAATGAATATTGATTCTTATTTGATAAGTGATTTAAAATATTGAACAGAAATTTACCCAGTGAAAAAAGAGCTAATAAAATTTTACAAATCGAGGATCTAAGGGTCATAAGTAATAAAGAATAAATGTTTAAATTAACTTGAATAATGGGAAGTGATGAATGCAAATAAAGGGACTTAAATTAAAGCTGGATTAAGGCGAAAATGAATTGGAGCCAAACAAGGCCTTATGGGATTAAGTGACTTAAGTCACATTTGATCATAGAAGAGCACATTTGTGCATTTTGAGCAAAACTGTATTAGAGAGCTTGGGAGAGGGGAAAACTAGGGCTTTAGAGAGAATAAGAAAGTGATGAGAATCTCTTCAAGTTTGTGAGTTCCCTAGCGAGGAAAAAAGAATAAAGGAGGCTAAGGCTTAGAGGAAGCAAGTAGTTGAGTAAGAACCGAGCTACTAGTTTTTCCTCTTTTTGTGATTTGATCTTTGGGTTAGGAGAGAGAGAGAGAGAGGGAGAAAGAAAGAAAAGAAAAGAGAAGAAAACCTAACTTTAGCTCACAAATATGGATTTTATTAGTTTGATTTTTGAATTTGTGGTTGATTTTTTTTGTAGTCCTCAAATTAGAGTTTGTATAAAGGAAATGATGAAGTTTTAAAGTCTGTTCAAAATTTTCAAACTCAGTAACACTGTTTTGGCCATAACTGGTCATTTCTCATCAAATTAGTGATTCAAATTTGGGTACACTAGACGTCTAAAACAAATCTCTAAATGAGTATCTTGATTTGGAGCCCCAGTGGTTGAAGTCGTTGAAGTGATCTTTCTGTTTTGGATAGAATTTACAGTCCGATTCAGCGATTTATGTGTTTGGTATTTAGACCATAAGTTGAGTTTCACTCATCCAAATTGAGTGATTCAAAATTCTAGGTAAACTAGACTTCTTGGAGAATAATTTACTTGAAGGACGCGTACACAAATTGTTACCCCGAAGTACTTATAAATTATCCAGAGTGGGTATATTGCAAGAACAAATGATTTTGTTTACCATTAAAGTAGTTTGGATATAAATACAATAACTTGAGGTTTTATTGATCAAATTGGATGATTCGGTTGAGAAAAACCTTAGAACCATAAGCTTAAGAATTATTAGATGGAATCATTGCCAAATTGTAGGTTAAGACCCCCAAAATTAGAATATGAATGATATAAAATTTAGAAATTTTAAGGCATCTTGACAAGTTTGGCATTAAATGCCGTAACTTGAGTTTGGGTGAATCCAAATGAGATGATTCGATTCCTACTAAATAAACTCATAAGATAAAATTTTCTTGAAACATGACAAAATTATGGCTCATGTCTACTATAAAAGTTTTTCAAGTGAAGAGGGGTATCGGGTGGCGTAAGCCGATGAAAACTCCTAGAATAACCTACTAATGATTGATCATTCTTTGAATAGTGGGCGTGGAAGCGCGTGATCAAGGTCTGAAGATCGGGAATCAAGCAGCGATTTTAGTTTGTTCTGAGCTTCTATTCCTCGTTTCAAGTTTTTGCATGTTTATTCTATCTTCTCCTATTCTTGTTTCAAGATTTGAACTATTTGTTCTAAATGCATAAGAAAAGCATATTTAATTGATTTAATTGATTTGAGAAAAGTGATTGTGAAATATTTGCATATGACAATTGCATGATTATTGAAAATGAACTGTTTATACAAGTATATTGCTACTCTTTTGCTATAAAGTTTGGGCATATAATAGAATGTGCTTAGTTTATTTTGCATTAAGGATAGATTGGTATACCAATGAGGTCAAAAATAAATGATGTGGCAGGTGTATTATTGTATCATAGGTCATTGACTCAGCTGGGATAAATGTCAGTGAAGTGTTCGCTAATTGATTTTTTTTATAGGCTGCTGACTGTGGGGCAATGCATTGATTCCAAATATACTGTATCTAGAAACATAGGTTAAGTGATTAAGAACCCAATGAATTGAATTGCTTAGAAGTGAAATGAATTGGTGAGCATAATTGAATTGATTTGAGGTGAAATATTAGTTTGAAAAGCATGTTTGCCAATTGAAATGAAAGAGCATTGTGAAATGCATGATTTGATTAATGCATGATTTATTGAATATAGAAAGTGTATAATTTGGGATGATCGATGAACTATAAATGATTGTATATAAGCAAGTATATGTATTGACATTGATCATCCAAAGATTGAAAGTTTTGAATTGTTAAATTGCATGATTTGAATTAAACTAAAAGCGAAGAATGGATTTGTATAGAACCACTAGCGTAATGTTTAGCGTATTGTTTACCAATGCGATAAATGAGATAGTGATTAAGCGGGATGCAAAGATCGAGACGTGGTCATAAGAGGAATTGTGGAGTATGCTCAGGCTGTACATTCATGTCATGTGTTTCTTTTTTAACTTTGATATTTTGAAAACATTTTGAACTCTTAATATCTATTTTGTAAATCATTTTGAAATGCATAGAATGCTTTCATTGTAAATGCATTTTGTTAGTAAATGTTTATGGAGCTTGCATGATTAAGAAATCGCTTCATAAGATTTGAGAATGAAATATATTTGATAAGCGAATTTGGTTATTGGCTTGGTAGGCGTCCCCGAGGGTTTTGGTTCGGATCCCAGCGTTAGGTCGAGTACAGGGTTCGAGTCGCCATTTATAGATCTTCAATTTTACTACAATAATGCACTTTTAAATCTTTTGGACGATCAAGCCCATTGTCCATATATGACATATCTGATCATTTATAGTTCATTGTCATCCAAATATACACTTTCATATTAATAAATCATGCATTAATCAAATCATGGCTTCTACAATGCTCTTTCATTTCAATTGGCAAACATAACTTCAATTATCTTTCACAATCTCAAATCAATTCCAATTATGCTCACCAATTCATTTCATACAATTCCAATTCGGTTCTGCCCTTATGAATTTAACCTCGTTTCGGTATACGGGATATCGGAATCACCGGCCACCCGGTCCCAGTTAGAGGCTGCAAGCCGTCTCATCAGTGAAGTAAGACACTACCTATCTACGGTCCGTTGGGCTGCTGATCAGTGACACATCAATACAATCGTTCGCGATACTGTTTATTATTGGTATGCAATCCTCCTTGTCTTGAAATAACGATTAGCTGTCTATTAAGCGTTAATCTGCTAGCTCTCATTATCATGCTATAAATATTCATTTCGACGTAATCCTTTCTGATATCTGTAACATTCAAATCACTTCTCAAATCAATCAAATCATTAATCTCTTTTCTTGCCTCCATTAAAATCAATCAGTTCAAATATAAAACGAAATAAGGAGAAAATAAAATCATGTAAAAACTTTAAAGCTTGAAGAATAAGTCAATAAACTAGGCCAAAAATATCAACACAAATTCCGAATCTTGAGAATCTCGAGCTTGATAGAACTCTCTCACTTAAAACCCTATTAAAATGCAATGACTCTGTCACATATTGGTGAGTTATTCTGGAGTTTTTGAGTAGGGGTTTATGTCTACGATATACTTTACGAAAAAATTTTGTAAGGGACACATGAGTATCAGAGCACTCATACTTTCTCCTTCAGAAATTTTATCTAACAGTCTCTTTATTGAATTTGCAGTCTGTTTGAATCACCCAAACTAAAGTGCAAAACATTCAATGAAACTTAAATCAGGTATGCCCCATCTGAACCTCTCTGTGTTGTTTTAGGGAGTAACCTTCTTATGTTTGGTAATAGTCTTCTAATAATTTTGAAGCTATAGTTATAAGTTTTCTTCTCCCAGCTTCAGAATCTGTCAATTTGAATCACCAAACTTCAGTTGTGCATTTACATCAAACTACTCTATTCTGAAACAAATCATATTGTTCTTGCACATAGCTCCACTTTGTTCTACTGGGCACTTTAGTAACATTTGTGTCTTTTCTTCAAGTAGGTATTCATAAAGTCTAGTTTGTATTTGAATCACTTAAGTGAATGGTGGCTTCCTTTATGACACAAATACCAGGAAACACTAATAGCTGATAAACTTACACCAATTTGTTAACAGAGCATGCTCAGCAATTCTGGATCAAGTGAGTTATACAGACTATGCTGTGCAAAAGTGTTTGCTACAAACGATCTGAGTATGCCATCATTGATCACTTTCAAATTGAATGAAATGTTTAAGTTATGGCAGCTCAAACATAGTTTGAAAATTACAGCCATCATCTCACTTTAAAAAACTTCCATGTTTCCTCCATGCAAC
Organism: Tetrastigma voinierianum; assembly: GCA_016808115.1. NCBI lineage: Eukaryota > Viridiplantae > Streptophyta > Magnoliopsida > Vitales > Vitaceae > Tetrastigma > Tetrastigma voinierianum. Next base: position 724,780 of record JAEQBH010000731.1, read on the forward strand.
TCCTCCCATTGAAGACTGCAAAAAAATCGCGCAGCTGGCTCAAATATCATCACATTTGCTCTAAAGCAATTTCTTCTAACAGGTAAGAAAACAGAGCTTGTGTTCTTATCTTGAATCACTTGTTCTCAATGTAGCTCGCTGTTTCTTCTTCCTTGCTGAGGCAGGCAAAAGCACGAAAGAAGACTATCATCAATTTCTTCTTCTGCAAACTCATTCACCTCAACTCACAATACGATTTTGCTCAAAATCCTGAAATAATAACCTTATGATCAAAATGTGACTTAAGTCGCAATCCCGTAGACACTTGTTTGGCTCAAATTTGGCTGCTGTCATTTTGACTTAATCCACTACCCCCACCTCCTTTGCATGTCATAATATTATTCTTTGCATAAACCTAGGAACATCTGGTTTATCAATTCTATTTGCTCTGCCTGCTTGGAGTGAAACCCTCTGGGTTGATCTTTTAAATCACTTGTCTAATCAATGTTCATTTAACATTTCGGAAATACTGAGTTTGGCTCAATTATACCCAAATATAATAAAATTATAAAAAAAATTCTGTCTTTTAGAGCGATCAAAATAAACATTCCTTCTTCCACCTTGAATTGGAATGACATCTTTATCTTTTATAGAGGTGAAGAAGCCAAAACCTATCAGACTATTTAAATGATGGTGTAATAATAACTTCTTGAGCTAGTGGGTGTTGTCCAAATATATCAATCCCCCATTGAGCAAAGAACTAGAGGCTTATGATGGTGGTTAGATCTTGAGTTGACACCTTGAGATGGGAGCTCGTCGTTGGCATCGATCGCTACTAATGTGAAAGTGACATATACTCTACATGGTTTCTTGATAGTAACCTGCGTATGAACAGAGCCAAAAAAGTTCTGCAGCTTAGATGGTTTCCCATATTCCTTCATGGGTTCTGCTATCTCTCTTGTCCTACGGTGGTGAGACACTTAAAGGAATCACGGCAAAGTCAGAGACCATTATATAGTACCCATTCATAAAGGAAAATCTAGCGCGCTGGACACGAATCAGACTCAATCATTATCAACGTTACTCTAATCGATAATGCACTATTAGGTCATCTAAGAAGAACTTCACCTTTACCATAAGTTTACTGAGTGGTAGTATTGATGATCTGGATTAAATAAACGAGGGAACACCATTTCTTTTATTGGGAGGGATACGGCCACCGCTGCCAAAGCATATACCTTTTCATTCGAATCCCTCGGGATATGCTCAAGCTTCCAAGCCGTAAAACTTCCTAGTCATTAACAACCAATACCACTGCGCTTAGTCATCTGCGGGTCCTGCGTTTTCAACATTATAAAACACTTGCCTTACTGATTAGAATTCTACCGTGTGATGATTTTTTAGAATCTGAGATGGTGCAAAGTGATTAAACTGGGTTCAACCCTGTGAGTCCTCATTATTAGACGTAGGAAGTTTATTACGTATGAAGCATTCTCTCTTTCCCTTGTTGGGGCTTTAATTTGCAAGCCAATTCCAGCTCCCATTTGTCAAGAGGCTCCGTCTACATTAAGGATCCTGGCCGTAGTTATCGGATTGATACGTCTGTTAGGGGAATTTCTACTAAAAGAATCACATGATATCTACCTTATAACAAGCAAGGTTTATATTAAGATAAAATTCTCACCAGCCCAGTGCCTGGGACCATCCTCCACGATAGAGGCGGGCTTATGTATAGTGCTAAGGGAGATTGAGTTATACAATGATAAGGTGCTGGAAGTAAGGGGTGAAGCTTCTTAGGCGCCACACGGAGGTTAGTCATAGCTTGTTGGAGATGAGTATGCGAGTTTACGCCTCGAGCGATTTTCTTATGAAGAATATTGAATCTTTGTTTCGTTCATTTTTCTTTGAACAAAGCTACCTTCACGAGATTACGGCAAGCATTAAAAGATCAAGCGTATCATGCCTTGGGCTGCGCGGGAGTCGCGGTTCGGTAGATATTGTTTGATGTATAGAAAACTTGGGTGCATTCTTTTATTCCAGCTAGCCATTTAGCTACTTTAAGTCATAAAGAGGTTTTAACGATCGGTGAAGCGAGATATGAAGGCCGGCACTTGACGACCAGGTCAGTTCATGCCTCTTTTCCAGAGTGGGCCCGACTCCAAATACGCATTTCGAAGGGTTGAGTTTCATGTTATACTTTGCAATAGCTCAAAGGCTTCTTGCAGATGCTTGGTGTGATCGAAGTTCTTTTTGGACTCTACAAGCATATCAACGATATAGACCTCCATGTTTTCTCCTAACAGCGGTCGGAATATCTTAGTTACCAACCTTTGATAAGTTACCCCAACATTCTTCAAGCCAAAAGGCATCACATTGTAGCAGTATAATTCGTGTTGTGTAATGAAGGTCGTTTTTTCTGCTTCAAGTGGGTGCATGGGAATCTGATGATATCCAGAGAAAGCGTCCAGAAACGACAATATCCCATGTCCAACTACGACATCAACAATTTGATCTATACGCGGCAAGGGGAAGCTATCTTTTGGGCAAGCTTAGTTGAGGTCATTGTAATCTACACATAATCGCCACTTACCGCATTTTTTCGGAACCACCACCACGTTGGCTAGCCGACCGGTGCTTCACTTCTCACGATGAAACTTTGCTCTTAGTAAGTTGTCTACTTAGCTGAATAATCGATGCAATGGTAGAGTGAAACATCTCACTCTACCTTACCCCAGTTTGGCCGTGAATATATCTTCAGTTTATTAGAAATTACTTAGTCGAGTTAATTCCAACCATATCTTAGTAACTCCAAGTGAATACATCTATATTACTTAATGATCTGGTTATGCTTGTTCCCTTTCTTTATTGTATAGAAAAGTCATAAGTAATTTAATGGCAGATCCAACATCACTTTTCTAAAGGGATCCACAGTTAGCAAAGTCCTTCTCTTCCTACTCCCTGTCCCCGGCCAGTGTAATTTCTATCGGGGGGTTGATCTCTTGAGAGAGGATTTTCAAAGTTCTTCTTTCCTCTCTATTCTCGTGTAGATAGTTAATAACATTGTCGTAGAGGCGAAATTTACTTGCTTAAAAAATTAGCCTGCTTTCAGCGTTAAGTCGATAGGCGACATTTAGTGGTAGGTCGAAGGTGACCTTCATCTATCACGACCAGCCCCTCCCATTGTGGCATTGTAAGGCCCCATGTCTTCGACAATTAAGAACAAGACTTGCTGAGTGCCTGACCTTGCTTATACGGGGAGTGCGACATCTTCTAGTGTTCTGATGGTGCTCAATTAAAGCCTGAGAGAGAGATTCTCATTGAGTTTAGCATACCTAGGAGAAGCTTCATCGCTTAAAAAACCCAGTGTTGTCAGCTCGTCTGCCCGCCTTGCCAGGGAATCTACCGGTGCCTATGCACATCAAAACCGTTAATATATAGAAGGGTGAGCACCGGTCTGTCGTAGTGGGGCACAATGATTGTCGGGTTAGAGCGGAGAGGAAAGGATATGGGGCCATTCACTGGCTTGCTTTCTTCAGCAAGCTACCTTGCATTGGATACTTATTTACACCACAGACTTAACTATGGCGACCCTAGGGAGCTAATACATTTAGTACTTGGTATCTTGAGTGCGTTGATGAGCCACTATTATATAATTTATGGTGAGCTGGATTCTTGAGATTATTGCTCTTCGTAATTCTATCTACTACTTGCTCTGATTCCTCTCTATGGTTGGCTTCTTTGACATACCTCCTGAGGTGCCCAACCTTGATTAGCTTTCCACGGGAACTTTGAAGCCCCGACACTATCGGTCTCATGCCACGTGATTTCTATGATAAACTGCGCGCAAGATTTGTTTCTTTGGGAAAAGTTAAGTTTAGTCAGTCGGGACATTTTAAACTCCCAGCAGAAGTCGAAAATTATGGGTAATAACTTCTTGTATGAGATGTTCATGGGGTTGAATGCAGAACTCTCTTTTGCGATATGTGAGGCCCGATTTTCGGTCGCCCACCACTTCCTTGGACTGAGCAGCTATTCCCCGAAGCAGCTTGTTTCCACTAAGTCGGCTGGTTTGTAATCTGTGATCTGAAATTTACTACGGATATTGTCCTCCAGCATTGAGTACTTATCAGCCCGTCTGTATAATTCTTCCATTGTTACTGGTGGATCTAAAGATAATGACTAGAAAAAATGAGTAGATGGTCCAAAGCTTCTCCTAAAGTTTTGGAGGACCCCGTCCATATTATACGATTCTACCTGCTGAATGACTTGCCCAAACCTCCTTATGAAGTTTCAAATAGACTCCCCTTCCTGTTTTAGAATAGTCTACAAAGAGCTAATGTTCCTCTTTTGTCCCACCGAACAAAGATACTGCGATATAAATGCAGCCCATAGATCAGCGAGCGAGATTTATTAAGTGCGCGGGCTTGTGAAACCAAGCTACTTATGACCCTCATAATTAGCACGAATACTTTACGGCGGTTAGTGCGTTCTTGAGCATTTAGTATCATTGCCTTTTATATTGAAGCATATGGTCTTAAGGATTAGTAAAGCCATCAAACGTGGCGAAAGCTAGTATGACGAACCCGCGAGGTGGCTCGTAGTTAAGAATGTGTTGCCTTAAGGGCGAAGAGAGCATGTCATCGGCCTCTGTATTAAAAAAATTTCTTGGTGGCATATAGAATCATTATTACTGTATCAGGCGGGATGTCTGAGAGACAGTAGTAGGTAGCATCGTGCTGCAGGCGTGTACTTGTAGCCCAGGGCTTGGACGGCTAGTTACGCCTCACCTTGCCTCTCTCCTTACCACAGTGGGATGCTTCACTAATAAGCATCGTGAAGGTAAAGGTAGTCAAAGGCTTCCTGATTTGGCCTTTGGCCTCTCAGAGGCATTCTTTTGCTGGTGAGACTGAGAATGAGGTACTTTGGGTGACTCATCATCTATTTAATATGCGACATCTTTGGGAATAATGGGCTCCTTCCTCCCCCATTACGGCGATTAGATGCCTGGCTTCGACCCTTTATCTCATACATCTTTTCCAAGATGCGACTTTTTCTATCTAGGCTACATGGCCGGTCATTCTCATATTGCAAGCGTTCGACGCATTGCCTGACTCCTTTATGCGCCTTGCTTGTTCCTCTGTTTTTCTCAAACCCTCTTGGCCTTGATGGAGGAATCGATGTTGAGTGATTGAAGTCATGAGGATGACAGCGTCTTATTTTGCCTCGAATGAATCAAGTGTGGAAGGGGGAATCGACAGAGTCCCGGGTGATGAAGGACTACTAAACAATCGTTAAAGCCAATCCCTTGTGGCTCGTAGACGAAACTTTCTATTCGATTCCCACAAACGGCACCAATTGTAGGGACCTTGATCGTCGAAACCTTTGAGCATCAACAACACAACGTGAGCACGCAAAATTGATCGGCGTGGTGTGTGCCAATATATTCAGATGATTAAGTCAACACAAGATGGGGAAGAATAAGCATATAGTTCATACAGTTGGAATTGCTCTTACCTTCACCTGGTAGGATCTTCCGATTTATGAGGCGTAAGTTTCCCACCAAATCTCATGATTTTGAATAAAAATATCTTAATTTTAGGGGTAAAATCTCATTTTCCTGTCTCGGTTAATCTTGAGTGGGGATTTGGGCGAAATCAGATAAATATCTCTTTAGCATATTTTCCGCTTTCATACGCTTATCCATAACAAACTTTTCATATGCAGTAAGATGGTCGAATGGACTTAGAAATCCTAGGCAGCGCCCTAAATCTTTGAGAAAATATTTCCCAGCGTTCTCGGATGGGTTGTCTCCGTCTGGATAATACCGTGGTTTCTATATATGATATGAGAACTGGGCCGTTTACGAGACGAGCGGACCCTAGGCCCATTGAGTAGTGGGTCTAAAGATCATAATACTCACAATTAAGTTATTAACTAAGGGGGTGTTAAAAAAAACCTAACCGCCTCTCCATTTCTCTTATATTGTTCTTCATAGCCTTTTTTTTCCTTAAGTAAGGAGGGGTAATTTTTTTGCCATTCTTTGCCTGAAATCACCCCTCTACATCTGTTTTTTCATGTTTTTGTCATCATCTTGTACGACATGTTTGTGTCTTCTTCTTGTGCGACGTATGGTTTGTGTCGTCTTAGTACGACGGTTTGGTTTTCGTCATTTTGTTGCCATACTTTCTTGTGTGAGGGTGATTCAAATGACAAAACATAATTCAATCGGCGAAACGGTCTTGGCAGTCGATCAAATCAAATCGCGATAAAATTAAATTATCGCTGCGAAGCTGATCGTAAGTATTTCAGTCATCATATAATTATCAAATGTGTAGGTTTTAAATCAATTCATTGTGCTTATTAACCTGGAAGCTACGTCATCCTTTAGAGTTTTTAGCGAATTTGATTATGTGTTTTTATCGAATGTATTACTAGTTTGAATCAATAAAAATTATTCTCTTTTCAAAAAAAAAAAAAAAAAAACTAAGTGGCTTTTTTTTTTTTTTTACTTAATGTTGAATAAAACTTTTATTTAGCTGAATGTTGAATAAGGCCTAATAGTATTAAGTCATAAATCGTTTATTTTTTTAATATTATATTTCTATTAAGTATTAAATTGTTTGTTTTTTATATATTTAAATCTAAAACTACTTATATAATAAAGAAAAATAATTTAGGTCTCTACTTGTTTGTGTTGATGATATAACTTTATTATTATAAATATTTGATTTTTTTTTTAAAGAATATAGATATTTGGTTAAAAGACCTCAAATAACTCAAAATTTGTAAAGCTAATGATTTCCATGTTTTTTCTTGAAGAATGACTCATCATGGACAAAAATACCCTTTGTCATTTCATGTATTTACATATATCTTTGAAAGAAATGATTATTTTTATAAGAAAACAATGGGGGTATTTTTGTCAAAAGAGGTAAAAAAATTAATGAAGGGATTAGATTTCCGAAATTTAGTTTTTAAAATGTCTTTTAATCAAATCATCTTTATTATTATGATAAAATAAAAAATATTTGTATAATACATGTATAACATATTAACATATTTATAAAAAAAGAAAATGATTTTATAAAAAAAAATGATAAAATTATTATGATAAATAATTCATTATTATCATTATTACAAAAAATAATTATTTATTTATTTATTTTATATAACTAAAATAGAGAATATATATATATCATATATATAATAAATTTTAAAAAATAATAAATTGATGAAACCAAAATTAAAAACATTTAGTGTTTTTAAAAAATATTTTGAAATAGTATGTGTGGATTTTAAAATATTTTGTAGAGATTCTAAAATATGGTTTTTTCTATTAGAAGAAAATTTAAAAAATTTATAAATAAGTTATGCAAAAATTAAAAAAACAAATTGTCTAAAATATGAAAGCAATTTGTTTTTAAAAAAAAATCCAAAAAAAACAAACGCTCTCTAATATACATTCTAATAATTTAAGTTTATTAAGTTTTATCTTCATCACTGGGAGGATATCTGTGACCCCCACATAGATTTTATCAAAGTTATATTTGGCTTTTAGAAATTATTAAGGAAAAATTTTAAAATATATATATTTTTTAATATTTCATTAATTGTATTATAAAAAGCAACAATCAAAACAAAATATAAGTAAACTTCATTAAGCCTTAAGGCCAAGCTCAAATAGTAAAGAGGATGGGTATACAAGAGGTCCCAAGTGGATAGATAAAAAAAATCTTTAACAACCTTTATATTTATTTTTAAATTATTTAATATTTATATTAATCAATTAAAACAAAAACAATAAAGTGTAAAATAACTAGATTAAAACGAAATCATCTATGTATGAACAATAGCATTTATAAAGTTTATAATCCAAAGAAAATATTCCCAATATCAATACCAAAACATTAAGAATAATAATATTGCAGTAAATACAAAACATACCTGGATACATAGGTAATTCACGATTGTGGGTTCTAGATATAGTACTAAGACCTTAAGCCTGAAAAACCTAATTAGTAATATTCTGATTTCGTCCATCATAAAATCAGGAATTTACTATATGATGTCTACACATAATATACCATATTTTATTATATGCTTTAACCCATTATTTAACATTAATTAGATCACTGTTATTTTGGGTAAATCTATATAATAACACTTAATAATATATATGGCCCGCATATATTATTTTTCCAGTATGAGGTTGAAGTAGCAAATACAAATAAAGGAAACTTGTGTTTGTCTACATCAGGGGGGAAAGTATTTGTAAAATTGAAAACAAGATTTGGTTTTACAGTGTTCAGTACACTGTTAGCAAAAATAATTAATTTTCAAGTAAGATTGTAATGATTACAAAAAAAAAACCCCAAAATACCCTTACAATTAAAAAAAAAAAAAACTATTTCTCTCATCTTCTCCGAGGAAACTTGCGTTTGTTTATAGCAGAGAAAAAAAATTGTTTCACTCATCTTCTCCCTTCCATCTCGTCATCTTTGCCCCTCTCTAACCCTCATTTTTTCTTTTTTTCTCTCATTGTTTAATCGGTGAAGGGAGTTTTTTTATACTCTACAACAAGTAAGTTGTCAAGTATTTGATATTCCGGCATTTTCTCTCATTTTCCAAAACATTTTGTGATTCGGTTGTAACTTTATATACCTTCATTTTTTAGTATATTTGGTTGTTTTTTTGGTATATTATAGAGGAGTTATCTTGACTAGGGAGCTCCCTTTAATACAAAGGTGTTACTACCTTGATTAGGGAGCTACTTTTACTATAAAGAAGTTACCTTTATTAGGAATCGATGCTTATTTTGGTCATAAGGTATAATATGATGGAGGTACTATCGTAAAAAAACTATTGGTTCTACTTAAAAGAATGGAGGGACCACCTTAAGTATCAGTATGTGACCCCAAATATTATGTACCACCCAGTACTACCACACTAAATCGGGGTTACGACCATAACTTACTAGGAGTACCACCATAACATAATGGAGGTACTACCAAAATATACTAAAGGAATTTTCTATAAATTTTCTATAATATTGTTATCAATAAATGACTATGGAATTAAGATTAGATCTTGGTTTTATATAATATTGTTACCATAACACACTAGATGAACTACTATAACATATTAGGGGTACCACCATAACATATTAAATAAATGTGTTTGACTTTGTATAATTATGTCTTTTAAATTGTGTGAAAATAAATTTAGAGAATAGACGAAGATGGAGAACCAGATGTTCTGTTATGTATGCTACGATGGCGAAATAATGAAGGTCAATGGGTTAATTGAATACAAGGGTGGTCGATTCATCACAGAAATCATAAACGTGCATATTTCATATGTCGAGTTTGTTTCAATAATCTGCAGTAAAATGAAAAGTTTATGCAACTTCAATGAAAATATTTACCGTGTAAAAATTTAGATCAAAACAATGTTGAATACTTGTTGAAAACGATGAAGAAATGTTCAGATTTAATGACACGTATTGTTCATATTCAATGGCCGAAAATATATTAAAAAGTGAAAATTAATATTACTAAAGGCGAGGTTTACACAGTTAGGCCATTTAGTGAGTCTTTCTTTGGTGTATTTGTTGGTACTTCAATCCTCAATGTTGACATAAAGGGGCAAACTTGCAGTTGTCGGGGTTGGAAAATGTCAGGCATAACTTGCAAGCATGCATGTGCTGTGATATGATTTATTGGACAAAATGTTGCTGATTTTGTTGATGATGAGTTCAAGTTGTCAAGCCTTCTTATGATATACCAGGTCTTTAGAAATATAGAGACTCATGACATGCCCAGGCGTGCGATGGTGTTGTTTGAAATGTCTAGAAACAAATACTTCTCTCTAAATCTGCATTCAAAATGACCTCTGAAGACCCGATGAAAAAGCATATAAGTCTGATTTAGGATAAGTGCGGTTGTGTTCACGTTATAATATGTCGGGGAATGGTGGAAAACATGCAAAATCCCACCTTTATTGATTAATGTTTTACATATTTAATTCTACTTTGATGACATTTGGTTATATTTGTAACCTTATTTGAAAGATTACTTTTATTTGGATGTAGATTTAAGCTCATCTACTATTGTGACTACATTTGTGTTTTCATTCTAAACTTACTAAGCCTATTTTGTTTAACATAATTTACATGATACACTATTACTTTTTATGTTAGTAATGAGTTAAGAGATTGGGTGACTAAATATTTTAAAATGGTATTACTAGGGGTACCTCCATAAATGGTATACTATTTCCTGGTACCACCATAACATACTTGAGGTGAAAGCATAATATACTTGTGGTACGACCATAATATACTAGATTGTCAAACCAGTATATATTAGGTTACTATCATAATATATATCAGAGCCTCTATCTTGATATGACAAGTGCTATCATAATATATTGGGGGATACTGACCGCCAACTTATACTTGGGATACTACTACTATCGTATACTGGGGTACTACCATTTGCTATGGGTACTACGAAAATATCTTGCGTGGTGTCGTGTAGCGAACCTAAGTAGCTCGTGCCTTTAGTAATCCAATCGCTTTGTCACGAAAAATTTGGGTTCCTTCGCAACCGGCCCATAACTTTGCTTGCTGTGATCCTCCTCTCTTTATCGCGACAAACCCGTAGCTCATGCCTTCCATCAAATAATCCTTCGTCGTGACGAATGTAGGTTCGTCGTGATGAACCCATAGCTTTGCCCTTGTGATCCTCCTACCTTCATCGTGACGAAGGTTATGTTTGTCGCGACGAAGGTTATGTTTGTCATGATGAAGCAACTGCTACAATTCAACAACTTTGGTTTCCCTTGATTTCGTTATGGTAGTACCAGGTAGTATCCCCAATTCGTTATGGTAGAGAAACACGGTAAGTTCAGCGCTACGATTCAACAACGGTTTCCGCGATTTAGTTATGGTAGTACCGTAGAGTACCCTTAGTTCGTGTGGTAATACCCCCGATAGGTTATGGTAGTACGCCATAACAAGGTTATGGTATTTAATGACCTAAACGTTGGAACTTCCTATTATTATGGTAGTACCATGATAATACAAGGTTATCGTTGTATTTCTGTATGTTATGGTAGTATATTGCTATGGTAATTAATGCGAAACTTGTTGGAACACTTGTTATTATGGTAGTACCACCATAATTCTTCGTTTTGTTGATTCCTATTATAGTAGTATTGGTGTACCCCCATTGTTTATAGTAAGTACCTCCGTATGTGTAATTGTGTACTGATGTATTATGTTAGTATCTTTATATATTATGGTGGTATATTACCACAGTGATGAGTGAGTGGTAGGTGGATTTGACACTATTATGGTGGTAGAACCATATTACAAACATATAAAAATATATATAATTGTACAACAACCATATTACAAGTTTAGGTAACTTGTTGACACCTATTATTATGGTAGTACCACCATATTACAAACATATGACTATAACATTGATTTTACAACAATCACTATGTTCTGTTAGTACCACTAGTGATGATACCAAATACAATAAGGAATGAAAACTTGACATTACAAGGGTAGTTATATAAAAATAACTTAAAATGTAGTCATATTTATGAAATTCAAGCAATTCAAGCACAGATACACAAAATGGTGTTGTATTAATCATTTATTACTATTACATCCCAATATCAAGCGAACAATCTCGATTTGCAAGTTTCCTGAATCCGCTTGTATTCTTCATTACTTTTATGCATGATCAAGGTGGAACATGTCTTTAACCGATGGTATCACATTTGAGACTAAAATGAAAAGCAATAGGTTAATGAACCAATTCAACAAAGAATGAATCAATTTAACCAAGAATTAATGCATATAGATTAAGCACTTTTGATATATAACATACCAGATCTATAGCATGTGTCAATACAACCTCGTTCCAGTGCTCCATGTATTTGATGATAAATACACCACAATCATTTCTATAAAAAAGATGTAGAACAAATTTGGTGAAATAAGTAGTGCAAAATTTTTACTAATGGAAGAGAGGTTGATATTTTACCAAATTGTTTGTTGTGGTACATCAGTGCACACATGATCAAACTTAGTGAATTCGACCTCCGTATTTCAGACCCCAACCAAAATGGGGGTCATTATGAAGTTAATTAATCAATATTATGAATACAACAATAATGTATAATTTAGTCACCTTTGGACGCTCTTGAGGAATATAATCCTTTCTTTTTATTCCTTATTTTGTCCATAAACTATAAATATAAAAACATTATGATCAATTACAAAAATATCACGTACATATAAAATCAGTAACAATGTAATTTATAGGTTGGTAATAATTGTTTCCAATTTTTAATGGTAGTACCAATTATTATAGTAATACCGCCATATGTTATGGTAATAACCTAGTATGTTATGTTGGTACCAACCAGATGTTGTGGTAGTATCACTTCCATCCAAATATGTAGTGGTAATACCCATCCGTTGATAGTACCACTAGTAAGTTATGGTGGTACCCCTATTAAGTTGTACTACCAGTAGTGCCGGGTAGTACCCCACAATGTTATGGTGGTACTGCATATGTTACTTGTTATGGTAGCTCACAACTATTTGTTAAGATAGATAACTAATAATATAAAACCCGGGAAAATTTTAATTTTTCTAAAAAATGGCAAAAACAGTAAAATTGTCGAAATGGTTTAGGGAAGTCTGGAAATTTTTCTAGATCTCGGATGACGAAACGGACTTCACTATTGGATTCGTCTCGCAAAATCTAGTTACCCAGAAAATTTTTGTCAAATTCCGAGACAATCGGATTTTTTCACAATTTTCGAGGTAACGGACATCTAGTGACTCCCATGGACAAGATTTTTATGAGAATCTCAGGAGTTAGGAAATAACTAAAGTAAAGTTCATTTAAAATAAATTGAACTTGAACAAAGACGAAATAAATTATTTTGGGACAGAAACGGGCCCGAATGAGTAATTGACACATGGCGCGAGGTGGGCCATGTCTCCAAACTTGAGAATTAAGTTAGACAAAAAAAAAAAAAAAAAATATCAGTTGTGGTAGAAAATGGCAGATTTTCTGCTGGTAAGAGAGAAAAAAAACCTGTAGAGTGAGAGAGAGGGAGAGAAAAGAAAAATCAAAAATCAAAACTTCTCTCTTCGATCCACGGAGTTCCGTCTCCACGGAGTTCCGTCGGTCGGAATTTGTCGGGCCAAGAACGAAAGTTCATCTACTCGACAAGGGCTACGTGTGGGTACTGAAAACACGGGATTTCACCCAGGATTCAAGTAAGGAGTTTGGGAAATCAAAGGTTTCGAGTTTAGTAAGTGTCAACGGGACTTCCTAGAGTTTCTTCTACGCTCCAAGAAATAGGGATTCTTCCTACTTTGGTTTATTTTCCATTCTAGGGGCTGTTTGGTTGAGTTTTAATGCCCTAAGGGGCTGTTTGGCCCTTTTTGCCCTTGTTTGGCAAAATAATAGGTTATAGGAATAGTGCCCTGTTTTGACCCTATATGATGTCCAATTTTTTGGGTCGATTTTCGGTTAGAAAAAGGGAGATTTTGGATAGTATCCTTCAAGGAAATTGTAGCCCTATCTAATAACTTGATGTTAGGCTTTTAAATCACCCAAATTGAACATCTATAACCCAAGTTATGGTCCGTTTTTCTGGGACAAGCACAGTTGCCCCTGCTTTTTGGGTCGAACCTACTGGCCCGCATTTTGGACCACTTTTCGTCGGGAAAAAGTGAGAATTTGGACTAATATCCTTCAAGGAACTTGTAGCTTTATCTAAGAACTTGATGTTAGGCTTTTGAATCGCCCAAATCCAACCTCTATAACTCAAGTTATGGTCTGTTTTCCGAGACTGCTATAACTTAGGTTGTTTAATGATTTGTGTCCATATTTTTGCCACAATTGGTATATGATTGTAGTATATCATTGCTTGAATTGAGTGATATACTTGGTTGAAATTGTGTTGAAGTCAAATTGTGTGTTCTAATAGTTTGGCTTGCGGATGTGGTTTGTGTATGAATAAGGTCATCAGATGGCTTAGTTTGTGAGGCTAATTGTAGACATGGTGTCACAATTAGTTTAGAGTATAAGATGTCATCATTGATTGGTGATGATCTAGATGTCAATATATTTGTATATTATGTCGACATGTATCGTGGCTTATTTTGAAATCAGTATGTTAATTGATATGATTGTTCAAATGATGCATGGGTATTATGCATGGTTTAAAATGTCCATATGGCACTCATCATATATATGGCATGGTATAGGCATAGAATGGCATAATTGCATTTCATATGCACGGGGACATAGCATTAAATGAATGTGTGTGCATGGTCATAATCATTTATCATTATTAGTGAGTGGGTGGTGAGCTCAGTACTTTGGACTACGTCCAACAGAGTCTCACGGGTGCATTTCATAGCTTTAACAAAGTTGTTTATCAAGATCGCCCAACGTTCAATAAAGCCATACGCCCCAAAACCTCGGGGTTCGCTGACCAATTCGTCAACCTCGCTTAAAATCTATACATCTCGGATCCCGAGACGCGATACATGAGTAAAATGCCTCTTGGGCTCATAAACCAATACTCATAAAAACAAATATCACAACTATTCTCCAATTATCTCCCAATAATTCATTAATTGATTACACTTTTATACAAACATATATTAAAATCTATAACTCTAATACATGTTATGTCCAAAAAAAACCATCAAAGCCACAAACCGGCTTCTTCAAAATCAGCCTCTAAATGAGCTGCTTCTCGAGCGCCCCGCATTCGAAAAAAATATAATCCTCGACAGGCGAGCTAATGCTCGCAGTGGAATCACCATAAATGGGTTACTCTCCACCAAGTGCATATGCAATGCTCCAAAGTAAACACACACTCAAGCAAATACGTTGATCCTACTTGAATGTCTACATGATCACCCCATGTCACGAGTCCTCACCGACCACTCTCACTTGCTCTGCCATGTATGAGAAAATAATCATTTTCAAAACAAAATCATATTCAAAAATACACTACCTAACGGTTCAAAATACTGGACTACCCTCCGAGGCGACCGCCGCGAAGCCCGAAATACCACGGTCCTCATCCGAATGATCCGGCCGCCCATCTCCCAACTCCACCCCTCCTGGACATCATCCCGTGAAATTCCTTTCGCAACCATGTCCGTTTATAAAAATCTCATGTCATGCACTCACAAATCGTTCTGAAGGTCGTTGCATATGAAAATGCATTATGCCATTTTCAAAACCATTTATACAATATGTCAATATGCATATTTTCAATCAAATTACAATTACACATACATGTAATTCAACACATCAATCATCACTCCAATTTAGCTCACTTGAGCCAATCTCACTTACCATTTCACATACCAAGCCATTCAAGCACACAACCTATGGACGATTTTTTTTTTCCCATTCACACAAACCCGAACCTGCTTTTAATTGTACCAAAACAGAGCATGCGGGTCGCCCATGGGCAAAACACACGTCCAACCTTTGGCTCCACTTTTGAAACCAATTACCACAACCTAATATCCACCTCTTACAAATCAAGATATTGATTTATTTAATAATCATCACATTAACACCCAAAACAGCCCCTAAACTGCTACTTGACCGCACAAATGGGTCTCAAAATTCCAACACTTTGCCCAAGATCTGGGACTCATCAAACCATTTCACGGCCTCAAACCAACACAAACATCAACAAAGCACGTAAATCAAGAATAAAACAAGTAGGATGAAACCCCTACCTTTATGGAGTTTGTCAAAAACTCCCGAAACCACATTTATGCGTTTGTCCTCTCCAAGTAGAAATTAACTCTCCTTCTCACTGAAGAACTGGACAATGATTCCCATTAATCCTGTAGAGAATGGAAGACCTTCTCTCTCTAAAACGGCAACATCCAATGCACGTGATCCTCCATTATTCTCCAACACGCTTGCTTCCTTCCTTTTGCTTTTCTTTCTTTCCTTTTCTTTTCATTTCCTTCTCATCCTCTTCATTTTCTCCCCACTTTCTCCCATTTCCTCCTTTCTTTCGATTTCTTCCTCATTTGGAGACACTCAGATGAGACTGAAAAGCGATGGGCTTCTCCCCTCCTTCCTCAAGCCAAATGAGTGGCTACCCATTTTCCATCTTTTTTCTTTTATTTCATAATTCCTCTTTTTATGACATCATCACTTACATGCACAATATGAGCCATGGAACTATTTCACACACGCTAATTGTGAGCCACTCCTTCAATGCCAAGTGTCATTCTCTTGGGGTGTCATGTGGCATCCCCTAACCTTGCCATGTGTCACCCAACACCCCATGTCTCGAAAAACGTGAAATCCCGACCACCTCGGAATTCGACGAAATTCGACGTGGTTACTAAATTTCGCGAGACGATTTTAATGGAAAAGTCTGTTTCATCATCCGAGATCTAGAAACATTTCGGATTTTTACAGAAATTACGATTTTACCCTTTTTGAGAAAATTGGATTTTCTCGGGGTTTCACAAAAGTGGTTTATCGAAGATTGTCCAATACTTTTGATTAAAGCGCGCATCGGTTGACTCCGCCCAATGCTGAATAAAGTTGTTTATCTGGAGACTATCCAGCGCTTTTGAATAAAGTCATGCATTCGAGACGGTCTAAATGCCAATAAAAAGTTCGCGCATCTAGATCGTATAATGGCTTCAATAAAGTCATGATCAAAGACTATCCAATGCTTTTTAATAAAGTCAGATATCTAGATTGTCCAAATGCTCATCAAAGTTTATTTATCGAGATTGTCCAATGACTCGCGGACAAAGCGCTTATCAAGGGATGTCCAATGAGTTTTTAAAACAAAAGCTTTTTGCTTAGATAGCGGTCATCGGTGAAACACCACGACAAATTTTTACACTCGCATAAGCATGTGTAAGGAGTCGGTGAGGACTCGTGTTAAAGGCATAGTAAGTGACGCTTTATTCATGGAATTTAGGCATTCCAAAGTAGAAATTGCATTTACTTGAATGTTTGATTGCGTGAACATATACTGCATGTGCACTTATGAGGAGTATTCCTAGGAGTTTAATTCCTGGCTGCATTACTTCACCCCGTCAGGGACCCCTTCAGTAATAGAGTATGTGTGTGGACGACGCCACTCGAGAATCAAGTAGCTTATGAAGAGTTCTGCCGTGGCTTGTAATTAATTTTTTGTAAAGAAGCTTTGAACAAACTAGTTCTAGCTTGTATTTCGTGTAAAAAGAATTGTAAAATTACTTTGGAACAACCTTATTCTAATTTGTAATATTTGTAATAGTGTTGTAATTAAACTCTTGAAGACTATGGTAATTAGTCATGTATATTTCAGAGTGTGGATGATGGGCCTTGCTTAGGCCACTTAATTACATAATTGTTCCAAGGAGGTCATCAGATGGTACCTGGGCCATGTTGTTGTGGCTCAGAGAGTTGTACCAGTAGAGCTCCCTCGCACAAAGGAAACTCATCCGATTTTCATTCTAAATTCATAGGTCCCTAAAATGGGACGGTGGTGTGGTGTCGAAGCTACCCGACATCCATGAGTCTTCCGTGGGTCGATTTCCAAGTCAGCCAACTATCCCCTGCCTTAGGCCTCACAACACTCGCTAATGATTCATTGAGGGTAGTACCCCCGGTATGATATGGTGGTACCCCTATTAAGTTAAGTTATGGTGGTACCCCCAGTAAGTTATGGTGGGACCCCTAGTAAGTTATGGTGGTATCCCCAGTAAGTTATGGTGATACCCCAAGTATAATATGGTAGTACCGGGTAGTAAATTATATATAGGGTCACATACTCATATAAGGTGGTCCCCCTATGTTTTTTACAGTTACCTAAACCACATACTCATACTTAAGGTGGTCCCCCATGCTTTTTACGAATCTTTCTAAACAAAGGTAACTCATTTATATGAAAAAACAGACAAAGTACACCTGAAACTAATAAAGGTAACTCCTTTATATGAAAAACAAACAAAAGGTAACTCCTTTATATGAAAAACAAACAAAAGGTAACTCCTTTATCTGAAAATCCGAAGATAGAAGACTTGAAAACAAATAAAGTTAACTCATTTACTTACAAAAAACAAACATTAAACACTCGAAAAAGCAAAACACAAATGTATATATAAAAAATCAAACTTCAGAACATAAACTTACAACTTATGAATTGGAACAACTTCCTTTCCTTGCAAAAGAGAGAGAGAGATGATTGCTTGCAATTCATTTCCTTGCAAACGAGGGATGATTGCTTGAAAACAACAAGATAGACAAAACCAGGGGAGGAGAAAATGAGAATGAGAGTTAAAGAGATGGAGGGAAGATGAAGGGGAGAAGAGGAAGGGAGGGGAAGTGAATCGGACGCAGGAGGAGAAGATAAGGGAAGAAGAACGTAAAAAATATTATATTTTTTTACTGTTATCTGTGGTTTTTACCCGCACTTGATTTGGGGTTCTTGTATAATATTTATGAATAATCCAAAACAACATCATATTTTTTGTTGATTGGTATCAACTGCGAAAAGAAACTGTTTCTAATTCCTTCTGTAATAATTAGTTTGATGATAAAACATGCAAGTTTCCCACAAATAACCAATATTTAATTCAATTTCATTTTACTATAGTTTTCCTTTTTTTTTTTCTATGAAGTTTTTTCGATAAACTCTCGGTTAGAATGCTCTTAAATTATCATATTGAAAAATAATGGAATGATGAAATTAAATGGTTAATTCAAAAAGAATTTTTTTTTTCAGCACAATTTAACTTTTGGAGATAGTATGCATTTAAAATTTAAACTAAAAATTATAATGTTTTTTTATTTTGAATTTACCCCTGTGATTTTTAAAATCATAATTTGATTATCATGTCTAACTCAAGTAACAAAGCGCTTATCATTTCAAATACACATAAGCGCATATGATGGAGCCTAGTGCATAGTTTTACTATCTTAAAATTGAGTTTTGGACATATATAATTTATTTTTAAAAAAATTACTAAAATAAGTCGAAAATCAAAATAGTGTCCAAACTAGTGCGACTTAACCACGTCGACATACACATCAAGAACGCTTCGTACTACTAACTGAGTAAGATTGCATTCTTTAGGCGACGCTACGCTATCGACTACAACATTGTGATTTTTAAAACACGCCGTATCTACTAACTAAGCAGATTATGCTTTAAACCAAGGCGCTCTCTTCTTCTCCCCCATTTGCTCTTTCTTCAGTTTTCTCCTCCGCTCCTCCTCTTCGACGACTGTTAGGCTGGTTTCATATGTACTTTATTCTTCATCTACCTCGCTACTCTTCACATTAACGCATTCCCTCTTCCATAACAAAATCCACTCGACTGCTTTTAGGGCTTTTTTGGTACCTCCATAAAAGCTACTCTATTCCACAGTAGTAGAATAACATTATGAATTGTAATAACATGTCTTAAGTTTTGCTACAAGGTCAAGAAACTGATTTTATCAATTTTTTTTTTTTTTTTGAACCAAATGAGTTGAATTATTGATGCAATATACTAATGTCTATCCTAAGCTTATATTATCTTGAATATGAAGTTGATATAACTTTCATATTAGTTTGAATGATTGCTTAGATATCTCTCAATTAGATAGCCTCAATTCATAAATCATAGTCTTATTTGTAAATTAGGAAACTTCTGGTTGACACATACCCCTGAGAGAGAATAATTAAACTGAAGGGCAAGTGAGAAATGAATATTTCTTTTGCTAGATTGAGGTTATTGATTAGCTGTTGGTTTATGAATTTTTTTAATTAATGTTGCTGGTTTTGGCTTGGTCTTCTAGTGAGCTTTAATACCTCTATAATTAAGGTGGTCAATGACAATACAAAAAGTTTTTCCCATACTAAGTTTGGTTGATCAAAAAAAAAAAAAAAAGATAAGGAAAACTGTTAAGTCTACAAGTTAACTAAATCCCTATATTTGTGCAACACTGGATTATGTGAGATTAGATAAAACTCTACTATCTTATTGATGTTGCAAAAACTATTGCAGAAACATCAATTTTTTGTCCAGAGATTTATGAAAAAACAAACAACATAAGCAAGGAATAATGCAAGCTCTAAGTCCACATCTAATATTAAATCATGTGAGCCCCTCCAATTCAAGGCCATGTGTCTTAGTGTGTGATCATTTGAGTAAAGACACTAGTTTGAATACAAAAACCCCCAAAGACTTTTTTTTGGCAGATTATGTTTGGTATTAAATAATTGGTTAAGGTACTACCTCTACCTAAAAGCCAATTATTTTTCTCTGACATGTTCTGAACCATGTATATCCCATTCTTCATACCCTTTTTGTCTTTATCTCTAAATTGGTAGTCTGATACATATTTTTCCTGGGGGTAGGAAAAGTATGTATCAAGCTATCGATTTGGAAAAGGCAAAGAAGGTATGAACTTTAAAAAAAATTACAATGCCCCATTCACCAAAGCTAAAATGAAGCTCATCTCCCAACCCATTATGTTTTTTTTTACATATTTTCATTGTACCTAGTATAGACACAAGGGCCTATTTGGTTCATGGTTTTTGTAACTATTGGCATTCCACTTGGTGTGTTTGTTTTGTAAGAAAACTTTGGTAATGATATTATCTTATGAATAACATTTTGAGTAGGTAAATAATGTGTGACTTCACTATTCTCATCATATGTTTTTATAATGGTAAAACCGAAATGTTTGAAACATATGTGAAATATGTTGTGAATAAAGCTGTTATTGTGTCTTTGGATGTACCGATTGATTGCACATATGATCAGTTGTTAGCTATGATATACTTAAGGACATATATTAATAAAGAAATGTTTAAATTAGTCCCCACTTGTAAGTATCCCTTGAAAAGCGGAAATAGGTTCCAACCTTGTCCAATATGGAATGAAAATAGTGTGTACCAAATGTTGAAATTGGTTAACACGACTGGAATTGATGACTTGTATCTTCAACTAGTGCTTGTTAAGCCACAAGTGAATCAATCAGTTGGTACTTACATAGATTTATTACTTAAAGGAAATTTTAATGTTAAGGAATGGGACTATGGGTATGGGCCTAGTAACGCTCCAATTATTGTAACTGATAGATGTGAAGTAAACGAAGATGATCAAGATTGTGAAGATAAAGCAGGTGATGAAGATGGTGACAATGAAAGTGATGGAGATTGAGATGTTCAAGCTTAAGGACATGTTCCGTCTTTCTTAACTATTAACCAACTTATGGAGAATGAGCAAGGGAGCCAAGTTGTGATGTCTCAAATAGTTAATTATTTGAGGGGAACTGTTAATTATACTTAGCACCATCACCTCAGTTTGAAAATGTGGAAAACTTTGGTAATGTTGTTTCAAGTGATTGGACTCCATGGGTGAACTATAATACCGCAAACTCGAGTGGAGAATTTGTAGTTGGCCAGGTTTTTACTTCTAAAGATGTTTTGCAATATGTTGTTAAGCTATAAGCTATACTCTATTAAAGCACACCAACAGTATGTAGTTGTTGCATCTTCAAAAAAATTGCTAGTGTTAAGATGTGAGAAGTTCGAGGAGTGTCAATGTACATGGAAGCTTCGTGCTATGGTTGTGAAAGATACATCTTTCTTCGCAATCAATAAGTATAAAGGTCTACATACTTGTGTCAATCCTTACTTGAATCGAGACCATCAACAATTAGACTCCAACTTGGTTGCTGATCATATCAAGGCAATGATTAAGGCACAGTTCATTTGTCAGTAGTTGCTATCCAAGCAACCATTATGAAGAAATTTGGATATGAAATATCATACAAGAAGGCACAATTACAATCTTATTTGGGGACTTCCATAAGTCATATGCAGAACTGCCATGTTTCTTCATGGATGTTCATTTTGGTTGGACTGAACCAAGGGTTTAAAATGTCGTGAAATATCGACGATATATCATCGATATTTCAGGTGTCAGTCCATCCCAACATAATATCGGTCAACGATAGTCGGTTGGGGGAAAAATTAGATAAAATCAGTTAATTTCGGCGATATATCGGTCAATATCTCCTATATATCAGTCAAACAATGATATATCAACAATATTAACGACTAGATTTAGTGCGTGGAACGACACCCGTGTCGTTGCAAAAGTTTGTGCATTTTCGACGATATATCGGGGATATATCGATGACACGTGGACGTCCGATGTTGTTTGATCAAACGACTTATATTCTATTAGCTTTTTGAAAAAACTCCAATGGCTACCTGCAGGATCTGACAGCCAAAATCGAGTGTGTGTTGATCCAATGGCCAGGATTCAATCTGGCAATTTCTTTAAGTTCCAACGGTCATATTTTTTATTTGACGATGGATTTTGAATAGGTGATTTGATCCAACAGCCATAAATGAATTCTAACGGTTAGATTAAGATCTAACGGTTAGAGATCCAAAATAAAATCTAATGGCTATAATTCATTTTTAATGGCTTTTTTTAACTAAAAAACAGCTAGTTTAACTCCAAAAATTCTATAAATAGCCCTAAAATCATTAGTTTTTCATATCAAACGCATCCATTCTTATTGATCTCTCTTAAACAATTCTTGATTTGTGCAAATCTTAGACTTTTGGTGTTATATAATTTTTTATATCAATTCTTGTGTTCAAGTCTTCATTTAATACAACATTTGTGCAATTTAAGATATGTTTCCATGTTAATTAATTTATTTTTACATTTGTGCAATTTAGTAGTTAATTTAAGTTTATATTTAGATTAAGATTATGAATATGAAATATGAACATATATTATATTTAATTTACTTTATATGTTAAATAGTTTTTACATTTTATTTATTTTAAGATATTTAATATAACTTTATATTTAGATTATGATTATGAATATGAAATATAATAAATTGTTAGTTAATGTATGAACACATTTTATTTAACTTATGATAATTATTATAACTTTATATTTAGATTGAGATTATGAATATGAAATATAAAAAAAATTTAATTGATGTATGAAATATGAACATATAATATGTTTAATTTACTTTATATGTTAAATCATTTACACATTTTATTTATTTTTAGATATTTAATATAACTTTATATTTAGATTATGAATATGAAATATAAAAATTTGTTAATTAATGTATTAAATATGAGCATATATTATGTAATTTACTTTATATGTTAAATAGTTTACACATGTTATTTATTTTAAGATATTTAATATAACTTTATATTTAGATTATGATTATGAATATGAAATAAAATAAATTGTTAATTAATGTATGAACACATTTTATTTAACTTATGATAATTATGATAACTTTATATTTAGATTGAGATTATGAATATAAAATATAAAAATTTGTTAATTAATGTATGAAATATGAACATATATTATGTTTAATTCACTTTATATGTTAAATAATTTACACATTTTATTTATGTTTAGATATTTAATATAACTTTATATTTAGAGTTAGATTATAAATATGAAATATAACAAATTGTTAATTAATGTATGAACACATATTATGTCAAATATATATGTTACACATTTTATTTAACTTAGGATATTTAATGTAACTTTATATTTAAATTTGATTTGAATATAAAATTTATTATAATTATTGAAGTTTATAGGAAGGATAGTGGAGGTGGAAGCACCATTGGAGGACGTGATTCTGCTTGAAAATATTGTACACTTATTGAATGGAATATAAATGACACAATATGCAATTATTGTAGTATGGTGATTAAAAGTGGCGAGATTACTCGGTTTAAATTTCACTTATCACATACAGATCCCGACTCAAATAGCAAGAAGTGCCCTAATGTGTCTCTCGAAGTGAAAAAGGAAATGAGACAACTTTTGATTCAAAGGAATAAAGCTAAAGCAAAGAAAACTGCAGATATTGAAGAAATTCGAGCTGAACTATGAGGCACAATGGGTGGTATCCATAGACGGCTCGTTGTTGTTGATGATGATGATGATAATGAGGATGAGGAGGAGGATGATGATGTCTATATGTATCATGTTGACATGAACCTTGATGAGCGAGCTGACTATCAAGCAGCATGTCTTGCATCTGAAACTAATGAATGGAATCGACAACAAGAATAAGGGTTTATGAGAGGAGGAAGAAAAATTGGTAAATCTTTTAACTTAAATTCGTTTTTATAGGTTAAACAGATTCACAAACATTTCTAATATATATATATATATATATATATATATATATATATATATATATATATATATATATATATATATATATATATATAATTGCAATAGCCGAGCTCTTCACAATCACAAACTAACTGACTGGAGCAAGGCGCATGCAAAGATCTCAAAGCATGAGACAATCGGATCCATCACCACCCCTTGCTCCATCATTATACAAATCTTTGGCAACAAGACAAAAGAGTATTAAAAATCTTTTTAAAGGAGGTGCAATCAAAGAAACGATGGGCCTACTAATCAGTAAAATTTTCATATATGAGAGTGTTGCGCCTCACAAAACAGACTTTCACCACTTCAAGAACATGATTGTTGGTGCACAAATGGTATGTGAAAAATCAGTTTTCAATTTCTAATAACATTATTATCTTACATTATAGTTGCAAACCATATAATTAATTACTTGAATTCTACTTGTAGGCATAAGAATAGAGTCACCCTCTCCATATGAAATTAAAAACAAATATTTGGATATGGAGTATAAAGACATGGAAGATTATGTGAATCTCCAAAGGGAGAAATGGAAGACCTATGGGTGCACAATTATGTGTGATGGATGGACCAGTCCCATGAAATTAAACATCATTAATTTCATAGTATATTGTAAAGGAAGTACAATTTTTCTTAAGTCTATTGATGTATCAGAGAAAATTAAAGACAAAAAAAACATTTATGGTTTGTTGAAAGACGTGATAAAGGAAGTTGGGGAAGCAAATGTTGTGCAAATTGTTACAAATAATGGATTAACATTTGTGAAGGCTGGGAAATTTTTAATGAAGAAATACAATTTATATTGGACTCCATGTGCAGCACATTGCATCTACCTTATGTTTGAAGATATTGGTAAAAGATAAAGTGTTTTGGACTTGATTACCAATGCACGGAAAATCACCAACTTCATCTACAATCATGGTTGGTTGCTTGTAAAAATGAGAAAGGTTTGTGGTGGAGATATTGTGCATCCGAGGGCAATAAGATTTGTGACAAATTACATCGCTTTAGAAAGTCTTCTAAAAAAGATGGCTAATTTGAAGAAGATCTTTATTAGTGATGAATGAGCTTCTCACAAGCTTAGTCGGACGACCATTGGACATGAGGTTGAAGGACTCATGTTTAATCATACAAATTGGGAGAATGTCTTTAACTTAGTGTCAATCTATGAGGCATTATATACAGTTCTTCGCATTGTTGATTCTGAAGTCGTCTCAACAATGCCATTTGACTATGATTTGATTCGAGTGATAAAGAAAAATTTACATGAACTCAAAGTTAAAGATTGGGTCAAAAAAATCATTGCAGATCGTTATGATAAAACCCTCAAACATTCTCTTCATGCAGTATGTAACTAAGCAATATCGTAATCAACAAGGATGTGGAATGATAAACTATCCACATGCTGAACAAATTCCATTCTACATTCCTTATCAAATGCAACAAGGATTTCAAACGAGCATGTGGGTGAACCTCAAATTTCCTATCCATGGAGAGGTTATGGGTAGAAGTCAAGATATTTATACATGGCATGTTCGATCTTATAATCAATATTATCGGAACACCATGTCTTAGTATGAGTATTATCTTCAACAAGATGGGATCCCTTCGTCAAAAACTGCAATGGAGCCCCATCGATCTTCATTTTGGTTTTAAAAGACCGTTGCAATGTAATATCAATGTGTATATTTCATTATTAATGTAATTTTTACACTTTTACAAAGTATTTCCATGAATTTCAAAGTATTTTTGTTAATTTTCGATATATCGATATTCATGTAAAAATATCCACTGATATATTTAATATCTGTAAAATCCAAGTACCGATATATTCATCAAAACCGATATTTTTAACCTTGACTAAACCATATGCATATCATAGGGTTTGCATACGTCATTTTGCAAGCAACTTTATGAATCGATTCAAAGATAAAACCTTAAAGAATTTGGTGTAGAGCAGCTTAAGCAACTGAAGTTAGAAAATTCAATAAGCATATGAACACAATTAGGATAATTAATTTAGAAGCACAACGATGGTTGGAGACAATCCTTTTTTATAAATGGGCGCTTTCACATGATGGAGGTCGGAGATATGGGATAATGACTACAAACATGTCTAAGGTTTTCAATAATGTTCTCAAAGGAGCTCGAAGCTTACTCGTAACTCCATTGATTCAATTGACATTTTTTAGGCTCAATAGCTACTTTGTTGTAAGAAATGGAACAAGGTTATAACAAATTGGCATCATATGAACAATATACTCCATATGTTAATGCTAATATCAAGGCACATGTGGCTAAAGCTAGATCATTTAAGATTGTTCTTTACGATCACAACCAGGGATGATTTCATGCCAAGTTGAAGAGAGGTCAAACACATCGCCTCAACTTACATGGCCATAAATGCAGTTGTGGTAAGACACTTATATATGGATTTCCCTGTAGTCATATTATAGCAACATATTAGTTTCGCTCCGTAGATTTTCGATCATTTGTTCAAGGCTACTACAGTATTCAATCGTACTATGATACATGGGCAACCTTTTTTCATCCCATCTTCGATGAATATGAATGGCCTCCTTATGGTTGTCCAATCATTATGCCTTCTAAGTCAATGAAACACACATCACGTGGATGTCCTAAATCAACCTGTTTGCATAATGAAATGGACGTTGATTACTATTACATGTAGGTTGTGCAAACAACTTGGTCATAATTGTCGATCTTGTCAAATTAGGAATCAAGTTGATTGAAACATGTATGTCTTTTGTGTTACATTGCCTTAATAATTTCATTGTTATCTATATACGACTACTTGCTCGTTTGTTAATCGTTATTGATTGTTATATATTACAGATATGGCATTCTATACTTTATGATGCGTATCCGTTAGATAGATCCTCGTCTTGGTTTTACATTGATACATCTGGCCCCATTTAGTGGACACTACTCAAGTATGCATTTTTCATATCATAAAATATTGTTTTCGATTATTATGTAACGTAAGGGCAGGAATTGATTTATTGATATCTTTTTAATTTGTAGCTTTCGTCTGTACTCACATGTTGACAACAAGTGTCGAAGTTCATGCGAGAGTGGCATATGGATCCTCGTATTTGCCCGTATGTGATCTCGAACATCCAAATTTTTATGATTTTCAGACGTGACTCGACACGTCACACTCGAATAGGGGCCTCATCAATGGTCTGCTGAGAGATGGTGTCCTAAAACACACGCATTTCATTTAATAGTTGGGGAGATGACGATCACATTACAAGATGTCAATATCATCTTGGGCCTCCAGATTCATAAACCACCAGTCACTGGCACATGTGACTTCGATGTGTCGTCGTTGTGTCAAGAGTTGATAGGTATGATCCCACCCCGACTAAGCTTAGAGGATCTGTTGTCTCGACGTGCTGATTGTCTTAACAGTTATCGACTCCACCCATAGACGCAGATGAGGTGACATTAGAGTGCCGTGCACGTGGTTTCATCCTAACATTGCTAGGATCCTTTCTATTTGTAGATAAGAAGGGTCTGCATGTCCACCTTTGTCGCTCTCCCACAATATGAGATTGAATCCTACCCTACTTATAGTTAGGTAGTGCGTCTAAAGACACTTTATACGGAGTTATGTCGAGTGAGCTGATGGTGCAATAAGGACATTCTGGTCAGATGACATTGTTACGTTGTGCATGTTGCTAATATTTATAAACATACACATAAAAAGTTAATCACTAAGATGTTGCTAATATTGAATGGTTTTTTTATCCATCTCTAGTCTTGGGAAAGAAATGTGGGGCGACTTGATTTTGGGCTACCGCCACATCTCCAAATCCTCACCACTTACAAATGTTGATGACGATGCAATTACGAGGGTTTATAATGCGGATTACCAACCGAGCCTAAGTCGGGTCATCGAGCTTGAGTCGACTGATCCATTAGGGTTTCGTTGAAGAGTACCTCTATCATGGGTGAATAACCCATATGATGTGCTTCCCTTATATCGAGACCAATTCTGCGTACGACTCATGATTATGTAATTTGTACATATATATATATATATATATATATATATATATATATATATATATATATTATTTTTAGTCATATTCAAAAAATGATACTTTTAATCATATTGACATTGAGGTAGCGTGGATATTTGTAAGTGTTATGGGAGCCATACATCGGAGAGCTCTTGCTCATCTACCCTGAAGTATATGTTTCGTCGGGTCATAGATCGCGACGATGTCACCACTTATTTGCTTTGAGACCGTAGGAGTGGCATCGCTTCAGGAGCGAGTATTGCATTGGTCAAAATTTCTTCATCGTGGATTACCTTCGCTCTGCTCGTTGGGATGAGAGTTACATTTGGTTGACATACGAGGATGCCACAAGTATGATTGAGAGACATATCATGCACAATATGTTGCCTTATGGGCTAAGTGTGCAAAGAGGATCCTCACAACACCTCGTACGACTGATATTATGGACTTCCATGATCCATATATGGAGTGGTATCGACGTATTACACGACGTTTGATCACACCACCACTCCATAGGGATCATAATACAGTTGCAGCATCCCACTTATCAGTAAATAAGCATCTTTAAATTCTCAATTATTTTCCAAATTTTAATGCATAAATAAAAAATTTACTTTTGTTTTGTTTGTTTTTTTAGATCTTTGGGACGGTAGACATCACTAGTATATCTCATTAGGCTTCCTTAGGCTTGTTGTACTACATTCATCATATTGCTATATCAGTTTTACGCTTGATTGGAGAGGACCATCGCATCGCTGCACAAGATGAGCAGATATCTACGTCACACAGACCATCCATCAGACCTCCTAGGTCATCCATTATAGTTAGGATGCAGCCGATTCGAGGTCGAGGGAGAGGGAGAGGTGGTGGGCAAGGTCGTAGTCGACCTGATGAGCGAGGTCGTCATTGACTGGGTGGTCGTGCTGCTAGTCGTTCCACTAATGAGACTTCCATACCACCCGAGTATTCCACACCACCTCTCAAGACTTCTATACCACACAAGTATTCCATACCACCCTCCCATACTTTCATACCACCCGCATATTCCTCACCACCCCTAAAGACTTCCCCTCCACATGTCATCCCACCATTATTAGCCACATCTCTAACCTTAGAGGCCACATTACCATCTACGACATTACCTACAACATTGCCTCCTATTAATGAGACCATGATTTACTGCTCGCATTCAAAGGTGATGCCACTTTAAAGAACCTTACGCTCCACATCAAAGCCAAGTCGTTCTGCCATCAACTCCCTCAGCTCCATTAGCTCCCTTAACTCCCTCAGTTTCATCATATCCATTTGAGATTGCACATGCTCCTTATTGCATCATCTAAATGCATGATTCTATGATCCTAAGAGAAATACAAAGTTTCCATCATGCTTAATTTAGTCACGCCTATTTATATTTGTATATTGTTATTTGTATTACGTCACAGATATATTTATATGATTTGGGTTTATATATTAAACGCATCAATCGGTTGGCAGACGGCTGTATTTCACGCAAATAAAAATATTGGCGAAAGCGATTAATTTGGATGAAATGTTTGTAACGAAGGTGATGTGTATTAGTTGTCATTTTAATGCAATTAGGTTGATTTGGATTAAAGTTGGTTAATTTTAATGAAATGTTTGTAATTTAATGCAAGTGATATGTATTGATTGTCATTTCAATGTAATTAGGTTGATTTTGATGAAAGTTGGTTAATTTGGATGAATTGTTTGTAATACAGGTGATGTGGATTAGTTGTATTTTTGGATATATGCGTTAGGTTGTAATTTAAACAATTATTTGTAATTTAAAATTTATATTTTAACAAAAATAACAATGTTGTAGTCAGTGATTTAAAAAAAATCACAATGTTGTAGTCAATGACTACGATATTAACTTAAAAAAAATTTCAATGTCGCAGTCAGTGACTGCGACATTGCTGATATATATGTTGACACGGTTAGGATGCACTTGTTTGAACATTATTTGTATTTTCGACTTATTTTAATAATTTAAAAAAAAAATTATATATGTCCAAAACTCCTTAAAATTAATATGTAATAAAAAAGAAAAATCATAAATTTGATTTTATTTTAGTTTTTTCAAAATTTAAAATTCCAATACAAAGTGAACCAATCCCTCCGAAGTGAACATCGGGATAATCGAATGAATGGCGTGCAGCATTAACTTTCCTTTCAGGTGTCAGTCCGATGGGCCGATTTTATCGCCTACAAGTAAACCTCAATGCATTCGAACTCATCAATTTCCCCGAATGGTAAGGAAATATTAGTGTGCTAGAGAACATACCCAATCAACTTCAGCTTCGTTATAATCTCCAATCCCTAATAGCTGTTTCACTCAGATTTCGTTTTCCAACCATCGGCGCCGCCGTTGCCTTATTAGGGCCATGTCTCAGGCGACGCCGGATAATAGGTCCATTCCGGACGAGAAAATGCTGGTTAGTTCACTTTACTTAAACCCTAATTTTCATATTGGCTAGAGTACAAGTTTTCCAATTAAAAAAAAGCATTTCCTTTCTTTTTCAGCAGCTAATTAGTTTAAACAACTGATGTGACGTGGTTGTTATTTATTTGTTGAATTAATTTGTTTGCTTGCCATTAGGTTTTTGTTCCTCCGCATCCCTTGATCAAGCACTGGGTTTCAGTTCTCAGGAATGAACAGACCCCTTGCCCCATTTTTCGTAAGTAAATTCTGATTTGTTGCTTCTGCTTTGCTGCTTTGCTGCTTTGCTGCTTTGCTGCTTTGCTTCTTTTTCTTGGCGTGCAATTTGGTTTTAAAGAAGAATTGAAGGCTGAGAGTTGGGGAGGTTAGCTCTTTTATCATATTTAGGATTTTTTTTTCTTAGTTATGCTTTGTGAACTCTGGATGAAGCAAAATAAGCATCAAAATGATGGTTGCTTTTCGTTTTGTTATATTCTATTAGTTATTTGTTTGGTTGTGGCTTCAAATTTAGTTCCTGTTGCTTGCAATTCCAACAGTTTAAGTGTAATGGGTTATGCTTTTGTTGGATTCATGTCATATCAAGTAAGGCTGTCTGGAGAGATTATGGAAATGTATCAGGGGTATTTCATGAGTTTCTTCCAAAGAAGACTGTCAGGAAGGGAGGTTGAAATATCAATGCTATCATGAAATTTTGGAGGTCCTGTTACAAGAGGTTATGTCCCCTCATGTTTATATTATGAGCTACGAGAATTGGAAATATTGAAGATGTTTATAGATTTTTATTTGTTTATTTTTAAATAATATTTTTTTTGCTTGCTCATTCAAATTTCCTTTAGCTTATAATCCAAACCAGAGTTTTGAATTTTTTATTCAGGATAATAGAGATTATACCTTTATCTATTTTATTTGTATGAATGTGGGTTGGGAAGATATACAAGCAACTACACTATTGCCTGTCTTTTTCTACATTTTGGTAATTGTTAGATGCTTATATACCATGGTAAGATTGTTGGCAGATATTTATTCATGTTTCTATTATTGTTCTACCCTTTTAAGGTTCCTTTGTGACGCTTGATTTTTTTTGTGGTTGTAGGAAATGCAATGGCTGAGTTGGGAAGGCTACTCATGTATGAAGCTTCAAGGGATTGGTTGGTGAGATGTTGTGTTGTGCATCCATTTTATCAGCTGTTATGATGTTGTTACAGTTTGTGGTTTATATGTGTGCTTCCATACATCCAGTTTTCCAGATTGGTTTGTTGTTGGGGAAGAAGTGGCCCTGGGGGCTTGTTACTTGAACCCTACTATATGGGGGCCAAGAATAAGAAGAGGTTTTATAAAAATTCTTTTATTTGGGAAATTGCGGTTGAGATTCATTCACATGGGAATAGACTCTTCGTCCCCTGTATTGGAACTTTTTAACATTTCACCGACAAGGGTTCCATTGAACTTTATTTTTGGGAATTGCTTGAAATTGAATGGATAGATATAAAAATAATTAGTAAACCACTTTATTCATCATTTTCTTGGTGAAGCCCCCTCAAAAGTGTTACTCTTTTTGAACTAATACGGTCTGCAACCTGGATAGTTTCTCTGTGTTAAATCTTTTGAAGCATTATTGTTGTTAAAACATTGAATTTTGTGATTTTTCCATCAGATACTAAATTCTCTTATAAAAAATGATTATTGGGAATCGTACACATTATATGAATACTTGAACTCTTATCAAAATTTCAACTACTTTCCTCACTAATTCTTATGTCTTGTGACAATTTACCTCACCTTCTGTTTTAGTTCCAAAAGATCCACAATTTTTTGACAGATGCGTGAAAAAAATCAGGTTATATCTTGTTCACAGCTAGGCTTTGTCCTTTGAAGAAGTTTGAACTATAAGTGGAACCCCTGCTTTATGTCCTTGTACAGCTTCTTTGGATTTAGTTGATAATTTTCTACTTTTTGGCACTGTCATAACTATCAGCTACCTATATTCCTAATTATCAAGTCTAAATCTAACTAAATATTTTATATTTACATTTCTGAGATCTGATTTACTGCAGCCTACTGTCACGGGAGAGATTCAATCACCAATGGGGGTTGCTTCGGTTGAATTTATTGATCCAAGGGAGCCTGTGGGGGTAAGTGCATTACATCAATTTTATAACATTATTGTTTTTTCCTTCCCATTATGAATGAGAGTGTGTTTTATAGTCTAAAACATAACAGACCTGTTTCTCGTTACAAGCTGCTTTTGGCTAGCCTATATATTTGGCATATTTAATTGGCCATGATTATATTTTGAGCTACTGATGGTCTTCTATACGATCAGCTTATTTGACTACACCAAGTAAAGCTTATACATTGATTCATTCTCTCTCCTGATCATTTATTCTTTTAGCCATGTAGGTTGTTCCAATTCTGAGAGCTGGTCTTGCTCTTGTTGAACATGCATCATCAATCTTGCCAGCAACCAAAACATACCATCTGGGTAAGTGAAGGTCCATGCTTGTGGTCACATCAGAAAATGGGGTCTGATATCGAGTGTTGAAGAATATTTACCCAAATCTTTGAGCATGGGAGAATCAAAAACCATTTTGTCTATGTTATATAATACTTACATGTTGAAACTCTTTTTCCTTTTATGAGGCTATTGAATATTTTTGTTGTACCATATATTTGGGTGTGCCTTTTCCAGACACTTTTGATACAATTGCTTATTTACATATAAATTTGGTGAATATTTCCAATGAGATTATTCTCTTATTTGTTCTTCTTTGCTTTTGATGGTCTTAATTTTAGTCAATTCATTGTCTAAATTATTTTATCAAACTCAAGTTTCATATACCTTTTGCTATTCATCTCACAAGTAGCTTATACCCTGTATTGATTTTGCAAATTTAGGGATAAGCAGAGACGAGGAGACACTTCAACCAACCGTATACTTAAATAAGTAAGAAATCCTTGCTTATATTGGTCCTTACCATCCATTGTTCTGAATTATACATAAATAAGGCCTTTTTCCCAATAGTTCTAGTGAAGTATAATTTCCCAAAGAAAAACATTCCTACCAAATCTTATTTTATGTTATTTTATTTTATTTTATTTTATCATTTTTCATGATTGAAATGAATTCCCATCTCAATTTTCTTCTTTCTTGTGTTTGTATTTGTGCTTGATTCATGTAATACATCTCATAATATGTTTTGTAGGTTACCCGACAAATTTCCTGCAGGGTCTCGGGTTTTTGTGGTAGATCCTATGTTGGCAACAGGTAGTCTTCTTCCAGTTTCATAAGCTCTTTGTGTCATGGCTCATGCATAAAATTTTAATATTTAGCCTTATGGTTGGTGAGTTGGTGAATCTTTCCTTATTTGTGTCTTTTAAGGAAAACAAACAATTTATTGCATAAATATTGAAATTTTTTTTTATGGGCAAAAATCCATAAAAATTGAATGCTATAGTAAAAGAAGAGTGAACTACCCATCAAAGAAGGGCATGACATCTTTGTCTACGGGGACAACCAAAAAATTATTCATAGAGAATAAATATAATAGTAAACGTCAATGCACAGAACACTGTGATACTTATCAGACCAGAAGGTTCTTAGCATGTTTGTGACAAATGGTAAACAGCTTTCAGTTTCCAAATTATTTTATTTCTTTAATTGCTGATACTCTCTTATGAGCCTAAATCTCCTTTGTGATCTTGAATGATTAGCTGCTGAAATATGCTTTACATGTGTTATAGTATTGTAGAATTAGAAACTAGTTGGGAAAAGGAAACATATATTCATGTAGAGTTAGGAAACTTCATAGTATTTCCTATTTGAATTAGGGATTGTCTTGTATATAAATAGGTTATTTTTTATCAATGATATACACAATTTTTCCTTCAATTAACTCTGATTACATGGTATCAAAACCTAGGGTTTAGATTTGAGCCAAAAAGAAGGAAGAAATTCTTGGGCATCTCGGAATACATAGCAGGGCCGTTGGTTGGTGTTTTGAAACACGCCGGTGTGGGGTGACCTTGAGACAGAAGGTGTTGGTCGCCGTGACCCCGAGCCACAAGTGCGGTGGCGGAAAGTCTTGGCGCTGAGCCACACGCGCCCGCCTCGAGGGAAACTACTCACATTCCCCGCGTGTTGTTCCCACGTGTGTCGGCGACGTGGGGCACCTTTGATGACACGCCTCCTACCTTGGACTAAATCGCACGCCTGCTCGTCCTCTTCGATCATAGGAAAAGTGCTATTTTGCCTCTTCTATCTCCGACCACCCTAATTTTCTAGGGTTTTGTCGTTGATTTCTTTGAGATTCAATGACATGAAGAGGTGACTTAAGGTTTTGGGAGCAAAAATCCATTAAGGTGGTGTTTTTCGTGGAAAGGTGGTCATTTTGCTTGCAGGATCCTATTTTTATGGCATTTTTCAAATTTTCAGAGGCTTGTTCGAATTAGATTTGCTTATATGACTAATAAGAAACCATCAGGAGGAATTGTGCATCATTATTGCCATAATCCAGGACATGTATGTTGGAATTGTAGGAAGTTGTAGAATAAAAATCGAAGATTTTAATCTGTTCATTATCAAAAATCACTTACTTCTATCACTACACTCGTCAAGTAAGGTAAAACCAACACATGTTTTATTTCCTCTTCCTCCACATGGGTCATTAACTCTGGAGCCACTGACCACAAGACTAGTAATTCCAATTTATTTACTATGTTTCAGTCCTACCCTTCTATCTCTACTGTTACCCTTGTAAATGGGTCAACATCTTATGCCCTTGGGTCAAGGACAATTCATTCGACTCTTCTAATCACTTTGACCTCTGTTTTGAGTTTACCTCAATTATCTTTTAATTTTATTTATGTGAGTAAACTCACTCGTATACTTAATTGTAGTATCTCATTCTTTCTTGATTTTTTGTTTGATTTAGGATCTTTCAACGAAGTGGATTACTAGTGGAGGACACGAGTCTGGGGGTCTCTACATCCTTGTAACAGAGTTGTCAAAGTCTGTTCCTTTTTCTGGAGTTGTTACCCCATTTAAATTACATTGTTGCTTGGGTCATCCCTCTCTCTTTTTGTTGAAGAAGCTATGTCCTCATTTTTCTAGTCTATCCTCATTAAACTGTGAATCGTGTCAATATGTTAAACTTCATCGAGTGCATTTGAGTCCTAGAGTCAATAAACAAGCTTCCGCTTCTTTTGAGTTAGTTCATTATGATGTTTGGGGTCCTTGCTTAGTTATGTCTCCCACTGGGTTTAAGTATTTCGTTACTTTTGTTAACGATTTCTCTCGTGTCACTTGGCTTTCGCTCTAAGCTTTTTTCTTATTTTAGTGCCTTTTGTGCTTAAATTCAAACACAATTTTATGTCTCTGTTCAAACATTGAAAGCCAATGTGCGAATATTGTAGCCTTTAGGTCCTTACGTGACAACGTGGGATTACCAATTAGGCGCCATTATCATTGATACACCCTCTCAAAATGGGGTAGCAGAAAGAAAGAATAGACATCTTTTTGAGACTGCTAGGGCCCTTTTGTTCCAAATGAATGTCCCTAAGCATTTTTGGGCTGATGCAGTCTCCATAGCTTGTTTTTTTATTAACAGGATGCCCTTATTGGTTCTTAATTGGGTTACTCCTTACCACCAGTTGTTTTCACATAATTCGTTGTTCCCTATTGGTCCCAAGGTATTTGGATGCATATGCTTTATTCGAGATGTTCGTCCTCAAGTCTCTAAACTTGATTCGAAGTTCTTAAAGTGTATATTTGTGGGATATTCTTGTGTTCAAAAAGGGTATAGGTGTTATTGTCTCACACTTCGACATTACTTTGTGTCTACTGATGTTACATTATTTGAGACTACCCTGTTTTCCCTTTCTTCTACTGTTATTAGTCAGGGGGAGGATGATAATTTATTAG
This sequence comes from Tetrastigma voinierianum, assembly GCA_016808115.1. NCBI lineage: Eukaryota > Viridiplantae > Streptophyta > Magnoliopsida > Vitales > Vitaceae > Tetrastigma > Tetrastigma voinierianum. The sequence continues at coordinate 761,468 of JAEQBH010000731.1, forward strand.
TGTACACTATTTCCTTCTGGCTCCACGGATCCCTACTCCGACTTAAAGTTCTTGTTAAACCTCCAATTCTTCCGGGTATATATTCTTGCGGCCCAAACCCTACAGTCTATTACGCCATTTGTATTCGTCGTCGGATCCGTCAGATTAGTTGATCTTCGGTCTTTCTCGTAAAGGTAAGCGACCGATTATGTGTGATCTTGCTTTTTTTCTTATATAATTTGTCGTCTTATACCGTTAACTTTATTGCATCTCCAGTTCTATCTGCTTCTAACAACTTTGTTCACGGAACTTTGCTCCTGCAGTTGGCGTAGTGTTATGGTGGATGAATCTGTTTTTTAGATAATGATAGTGCGTGGGAGCTTAGTGCGGCTACCTGTGGAAGAAATTTGACTAGATTGTCGTTGGAGTGTTTTGCGGTAAAGTTTGGACCATGATGGGTATGTTGCTGGATTGAAGCCGTGCTTGTTGCTTGTTAAATGACCCAGCTTTCTCTGCAGAACGACTTAGCAGGTTGGGTTTAATATGAATGTAATCTTGTGCTTTGCTCCTCAGTACCTGCATTTGTGCCTTGCGTGGAAATTGAGTCTTATTATGGACTTTGAATAAACATGGGGATTAAATTGAGAAGGTTGAACTGGGGCATTATGAAGCCCAAGGCTCAAATCACATTTGTATTGGCCACGTCGACCGTGTATATGTTGTTCACATTTTGGCGAGAACCTCACGGTGCAACGTCTTGGGTTGAGAGGAACTTCGTACTTATAGTGTCGAAGTTCTGCATGTCAGGTGTGGGATGTTAATGGCTGCACACTCATGCGGAGCGCAGCGTGCTCGTTGTGTCCGTAGAACCTAGCAGGGGCAAAGCGGAACACCTCTTTTGTATTATTGATGATAATGTAGATATTGGTCCCGGCCCCGGTGACGCCGGCTAAAACGTGTCTTGCCCAGGTTGGGAGGCGTCTTATATAGTCTGGGTTTGCCACTGTCCGATGTGGGATGTGATAACCTTTGCAGCAATGCAGAACCTGGCATTCTCGTTGTATCCATGGATACGGGGCCATGGAACGAACCCCGTGGAATCGGCTTTCCCAATCTCATTTGTTAAACCAGCCCGGCTCTCTAAGCTCGAAGCTTGTAGGATTTGGGTTTAATATGAATATCATTGCTTTAACATTGCTTTAAGGGCTATACTCGGACTTATGGCGGTGATTATTCTAATACTTTTCATGCAGCTGGTGACATACATTTGTTTGTTTTATTTCTCTTGCTGCCTTGATGGACTTGTCGACGATATCGAGAATGTGTTTGCGTGGAGATCTTGAAGAAGTTTACGTAAGAGATCTGTCGGGGTTTGTTTGTTAGAAGTTTATCAGGGGAGGTGTGTTCTCTTGAAAATCTCTGTAATAGTTTGAAACGGGAATCCCAGTGCTTGGTTTTGAAATTTAGTTAAATGACTTGAGACCATTTGGCGTACAGAGGAAGAGTAAGTTTGACCACTTCATCTTCTATAAAAATTCAAGTTCTGGTATTATTCTACTGGTAGTGTATGTGGATGATATTGTCATCATTGAAAGTGACTCCAAATGTATATTATCTCATAAATCTTTTCTTCACAATTAGTTTCACACAAAGAATTTAGGAATGTTTTAAGTATTTCTTAGGTCTTGAACTCATGAGAAGTAAGTAGGGAATTTTGTTATCTCAACGGAAATATGTATTTGATTTGTTATTTGAGACAAGGAAATTGGATGCCAAATCGTGTAGTACTCCTATGACTCCTAATGTGTAGAGCATTAAGGAAGGAGACCTATTTGAAGACCCTGAGAAATATAGAGAACACATTGGGAAGTGAATTATACCACAGTAACTTCGCTAGGATATTGCTTCTTCGAGTAAGTGTTTTAGTCGGTATATGTCATCCTCCCACGAGTGATCATTGGGCGGCTATAGAGCACATCCTATGTGACTTTGAAGAAACTCTGGACGTGGAATATTGTATAAAGCGTAAATCACAGGTGAGTCTTTCCCGTGATGAAGCCCAGGCGGGATCTAAGGAAGATCGGAGAGGTGCTTTAGAATATTGTGTCTTTGGAGGGTGATGCCATGGAATAGTAAAGCCAGTGTTGTGCCGTGATCTGTCTGAGTCAAAGTATAGAGCCATGACATAGTCTATATGCGAGATCATGTGGATATGTCAGCAATTGATGGAAGTAGTCATCGAAACTTCAGTACCAGCTAAGCTTTGGTGTGATAACCAAGGATCAAAATATCGGTTTCAACAGATGTATCGGTACTTAGATTATGGATATATCGGTGGATATTTCTACATAAATATCGATAAAGTAAAAATTAACAAAAATACTTGAAAAAATGTAAAAATGACAAATAAACAAAATACACTTGTTAAAAACAATATCCATAATAATTTATATAGAGATTACTTTGCAATAGTTTTTAAATCAAAATTTCGGTTTCTATTTTTTTTACGTCACGGTTTCTATTTTTAGTTCTACTTAAATTTATGTTTTTTTTTTTTGCTAAATAAATAATTTATATAGAGATTACTTTGCAATAATAATTTATATAGATATTTAATTTTTTTTATTCTAACTAAAAATAATTTATTGCTATCAATGGTTATGAAAAATATCACATAAAATAAAAAGTTTTTTTAGTATTAATAGGCTTTTTAATAATAGCTTTTTTTGTTATGATATTCTCATATTTTAAGAATTAAAAAATGAGAGTCGAAGGAGAGGGACTGACCCTGAGGTTTCGTGGCGAGTCGGCACGGAGGGAAGGAACAACGATTGCTGACGTCGACGGGAAAGGAAGAAGCGAAAACACCCATGGGGCAAAGCATTGGACATGAGCGTCACAAAGGGACGATCTGAGGGTGTCGAGGAAAAAGCTTTTCTTCTTAGGTGTGGATTCAGATTCCCTTCGGCCTAAGGTTGTTCTTGGAGGGGATAGAGAAGCTACAGACCGCGAAGGAGGAACAATGAGTGCAGGTTGGAAGAGGACGGCGAGGTTGCCGGAGATGACTAGGGCGGGAACCCTGCAGCCCTTTTATTAGTTGAAAGTCAGACGCAGAGTCGAAAAACTTCCTCCATCTTTATCTTTGAAAGGAGGAGAAACGGAGGTTGGCAAAATGGCGGGGCTACTACGTGAGTTGGGAGTTCAGACATGCTTGGAGATGTAGAAGAGAAGAGACACAAAGATGGAGGAAAGATGAAAGCGAGGCGAAGCCTTGCACGTGAGGCTCCATTGACATGCGGATCATACGTGAACATCCTTTTCAGCAATTTCCTACACAGGAGAGGCGAGGTAGGAATTGGATTTTTAAGGAAGGGTATTACTTGAACCCTTAAGTCGGATAGTTTGGTGTAGTAGGGGGTAGTTGGAACTGACTCATGAGTCTCGACAGGAGAAAGTAGGAAAGGAGATGAAACAAGCCTGGAGATTGAATGAAAACCTGGCCAACTTGGGAGAGAAGAAATTTCTCTTGGAGTTTGATTTGAAGGGAGAAGCGATGAGGGTCTTGTAGAAAGGTGAAAGAAAATTTTCATCTTTTAAGATAAATCTGAGACGATGGAAGCCCGATGAGGGTTGCTCTTTAAACCCCAAAACTCCAAAAAAAGTATGGGTGAGACTATTTGGCCTCCCTGTTTTCTTATGGGAGGAAAAAAATCTGGAAAGGTTAGGAGACGCTTGTGAGGAGTTCATCGTTGCCGACAAATGCACTAGGACTTTTTCAGAGCTTCAATGGGCCCGCATCCTTATTTGTGTGGATGGTAAGAAATATCCACAGGTGTTGATCATCAAGATGGAGGGGACGAGCTAGAAGATCCAGCTTTGGTGGGAATTTCCACCTGCTTCCACTACCCTGTCGACGAGGGTTTATGTGATTTCAAGTAAGGATGGACAAAGGGAAGAAGACGAAGGGAACATACACGCCAGTGAGTGCGTGGTTGAAGGGTTGGTAGGCTCGACAGTCGAACGAAGCCCGACTGCAGTATAGGAGTGGGGCTTAGACAAATGAAGAGTTGGCCTTGATTGGGGATGCGACCTATAGGTCCCACATCGATGCGGTCGGTTCGAATCAGGGGCGGGCTTGGAACTTTGGGCTTGGACCTCTGGGTTCCGCAAACAAGAGGACTCTTTAAGGGGAAGGGCCCGACCCTCGGTGTGAGCAGGCACAGGCCTTTTGGAAGTCTTCAGGCCCGAAGAATTTGGGTCGTCCATTCCGTTGGACTGGACTGGACCCATGTGTTTTGAAATCCACGCTCTGTGAGCCACCCTTTGGTGCTTGGACTGAAGAAATAGAGGAATGCAGTTCCTCCTCCCTCCTTCTCCACCTTTTGTTTAGCCCGAGACTCCTGTTGGAGGAGTTTGTTTGTGAAATTTAGGCTTACCTGAGACCATTGAGTTACCGCATCCCTTAGCTATTTTGCAAGCTGGAACGGACTTCTCGGTAGGATTTTCTGAGTAGGCCGAGACCAAGTTATCGAATGAGGACTCAACAATCAAGGTGTTTCACAAAGCTCGAGTTTCGGTGAAGAAAGCGGTCGAGAGTGGCATCGCCGGTTGGCGCCTCCCGGGATGTAGATGACCCGAACTTAAGATTAGAGCAAATTTGAGACTTCACGCAATTTTGGGCTTTCCACGCCATTGGGATGAAGGAGATCTGGAATTCTTCGAAACTCAGTTCCAAGAGGGAAAAGTTTCGCTAAAGACGGATAAAACTCTAAGTTTGAAAGAGAGTTAAAAAGGCTTCATTTTGCGGTCAACTACGAAAAGGGAAGTAGTTCCTGTGGCAAATCACATTCTGCAAAGGGGGAAAAATTGGTTTACTTATGAACTTAAAGATCTTAAGTTGGAATATTCGGGGAGTGAATGATAGCTCCAAGAGGAAGGTGGTCAAAGCGCTCTTGAGGTCCCAGAAGTTGGACCTTTTCTGTCTTTAGGAGACTAAGATGTAGGTAATGTCGGACGGAATTGTGAGGAGTCTTGTACAGGGCGGATTCCTTGGGTACAGGAGGCTATAGATGCCATGGGAGTGCACGTGGAAGTGTTAGTGATGCAGGATAAAAAGAAACTGAGTTGATTGATAAGGAAGTGGGATCTTTCTCAGTCTCTTGCAAATTAAAAAACGTTGACAACGGTTTTGTTTAGGCATTCACTGGTGTATATGGTCCTCTCTCTAGATGGCAGTCCTACTGCAGGAAGAGCGAGTGCCATTAGAGGTTATGGGAGAGATCAACAGGGTATTCGGGGACTTTAATGATATCTGCTTCCCTCGGGCGAAAGCGTTCTCAATGAAGACGGTCGCGAGAGTTTATTGATGAATTGGAGCTGATTGATCTCCCTCTACTAGGGGGTAACTTCACGTGGATTGGGGGTCTTTGAAACCAGAACTTGGCTGCTTGATGGGTTTACGGTTTCCCGAGAAGCTGGATTGACCATCTCATGGTAATGGTTCGATTGAACTGCCCTAGGCCCACATCGATCATGCTCCTTATTACGGACTATGGGGAATGAGACAAGTGAACTTCTTCCCTTCAAAAATATGTGGCTAAAAGTGGAGGGTTTTCAGGACATGTTGGAAGGTTGGTGGCAAGGGTTGTCCTTTCGAGGATCAGTTGACTACATTCTCTCCAAAAAGCTTAAAGAGGTAAAATCTTTACTTAAGACATGGAATAGAGATTGTTTTGGTAGGCAGTCTTAATAAAAGCCATTTCTCGGGTGAAGGAGTGAGACGGTGTGGAGGAGCGAGGCTAAGAAAGAGCCAGACTCTTTAGTGGAGTCTCCTTGGAGGAAGTCCTTTGGAGGCAAAAATCTAGAGAAACTTGGCTGAAGGCAGACAATAGAAACGGTTATTTCCACCGTATGGCCAACTCCCATTTTAGGAAGAACACCATAGCTCGCATCAAAATCAATGGTGATTGGATTTTTGATGAGCTTGAGCTTAGAAAGGGGATCGTCGATGCCTGTCAGGCATAGCTCTCTGATGATTTGGTTTGGAGAGCAGAGATAGACATGTTGCCTTTTGCCACTCTGAGCCTTGAAGAGGCTGGTAGCCTGGAGGTGCCCTTTAGGGAGGAGGAGATCTTCACGACGATAAATGAAATGGATGGGGATAAAGCCCCAGGCCTTGATGGCTTCTCCGTGGCTTTCTGGCAGGCCTCTTGGCATTTTGTCAAAGGCGAAATCATGGAGATGTTTAGGGATTTCCATGATAACGAGACTTTCATTAAAAGTTTGAACGCCACGTTTCTTGTTTTGATCCCCAAGAAGGGAGATGCTGAGGATTTAAAGGACTTCAGTCCCATAAGTCTACTACGGAGTTTGTATAAAATCTTGGCAAAGGTGTTGGCCAACCGTCTGAAAAAGGTAGGGGGGAAAGTTGTCTCTAAGGCCCAAAATGCTTTCGTGGAAGGGCGACAAATCACAAATGCCTCTCTTATGGCTAATGAGCTCATTGATCACTGGTGAAAGCAAAAGGAGAAGGGCGTGATATGCTAGCTTGACATAGAAAAAGCTTTTGACAGCATAAATTGGCAATTTCTTATGAAGACCATGTGTCGCATGGGTTTTGGCCCCAAATGGATGGGTTGGATATGGCAGTGTATAACCATTGCTAGATTTTCAGTTCTGGTCAATGGGGTTTTGGCAAGTTTCTTTCCCAACTCAAAAAGCTTAAGGCAAAAAGACCCGCTCTCCCCTTACCTTTTTGTTTTGAGAATGGAGGTTTTGAGCATTCTCCTCAGAAGAGCTATGACTGGTGGTTTCATTTCGGGTTGCAATATCAAAGGAAGGGAGGGGGTTGCTCTTAGCATTTCTCATCTCCTGTATGCGGATGATATGATCATTTTCTACGAAGCGAAAGAGGAACAACTTCTTTATCTCAGTTGGGTCCTCCTTTGGTTTGAAGCCTCCTCAGGGTTGAAAATCGTCTTATGAGCGAGTTGATCGGGTGGGGGCGTGGAAAAAATATGGATGTCTGGGTTTCTTGAACTTGGCCGTCGGGATTTGGGCACGCTTCCAACCACTTATTTGGGCTTACCCCTGGGAGCTGCCCACAAGTCTGTGACTATTTGGGACAACATTGAGGAAAAAATGCACAAGAAATTGGCCCTATGGAAAAGAAATTTCATCTCAAAAGGAGGGAGGATCACCTTGATAAAGAGCACTCTCTCGCCAGCTTGCCTCTCTATCAAATGTCTATTTTCCGAATGTCGAGTGTTGTTGCCAAAAGATTGGAAAAGTTGTAGAGATGTTTTCTCTGGGGTGGTGGGGTTCGTGAAAAGAAGGCTCACCTGGTTAATTGGGATGTGGTATGTTTTGAAAAGAGGCATGGTGGCTTAGGTCTAAGAAAGTTGACTATCTTGAACAAAGCCTTGCTTGGTAAATGGATTTGGAGGTTTCTTTTCTGACAAGGACTGCACTTGGAAAACTCTCATTAATTTCAAGTCTGGTTTAGAGGGCTTGGGTTGGTGCTCTAAGGAAATTCGGGGGCCTTTTGAGGTAGGCCTTTGGAAGGAGATTATTAAAGAATCCAGTTGGGTGAAAGAGAATTGAAGATTTATTGTTGGCAACGACACTAGGATGAGGTTTTGGTTGGATCTCTGGTGTGGAACTGCTCCCTTTAGACACTCCTTTCCTATTCTTTTCGATTTAACAGTTAACAAATTTGAGACTACGGCGGATGTTTGGGATCAAACTGTGGGGAATGGCTACTAGAAACTTAATCTTTATAGAGACTTTAATGACTGGAAAGTGATTACCATTGTGGCCCTTTTGACTCCCTGAGAGAAAAAAGGGTCTCATTTGGAGTCGAATAGAGATCTTTCTTGGAAGGGCCGATAGAATGTTCTTTTCGATCGGCGAGCCCAGTTAAAGTGCTAAGTCAGAATTTGCTCATTTGTTCCCCATTAAGGGCATTGGGTTCATTGTGTTCCCACCAAAGCAACCTTTTTTGCATGGGAAACAACCTGGGATAAGATCTTAACTTTGGGCAAGCTTCAAAGAAGGGGGTGGCACCTTCCCAATCGTTGCTATCTCTGTGGTCGTGATGAAGAATCCGCCCATCATATTTTGTTGCACTATCCAATGGTTAGCCACCTTTGGGTTCTTTTTCTCTCCTTAGTTAGATTATCCTGGGTCTTTCCCAAAACGGTTAAGGAGGCTCTCCTCAGCTGGAAGGGTTCTTTTGTTGGAAAAAAAAGAAGAAACGTGTGGAAATCTGTTCCATCGTGCATCTTTTTGGACAGTGTGGAAAAAGCGTAATCGCATAGCTTTTAGAGATGGGATCGTTGATGTACAAAAGCTAAAGCATTCTTTTGTTTATAACTTGTGGAGTTGGACTAGTTTGTACATGGGTGAAGAATATCTTTCGCTTATAGGTTCTTAAGTGAATTGTTTTGCAAGTTGAGGGGTGGTGTGGTTTTGTTGGCTTGGCCCTTGGTTTTCTAGGTTGGTAGGTTTTGGCTGTTAGTTCACGCTCTTGGCGTGGCTTTTAAATCTTTTTCTCACTTATGGTTCCTTTTTGTATACTGTTAATATACAGGAGCCTTGTTCTCTTTTGTTCAATATACTGCTTTTATTGATAAAAAATATATATATTTTTTAAGAATTTAGATTTTTTATAATATTGAGGAATATTATGGCACATTTTCTCTGTAATGCTAAGAAAATCAACGTAGGGCCCTGCATGTTGAAGATAGGGCTATAGCTGGAAAATTTACGAAGGAATTAATTATCCTCATTATAAACATCTATAAATTTTGTGGCCTAAATTATGAAGGTGAGTGCAAAAAAGCTTTTCTCAATTTATTTTAAACAAATATTGTACCCTAATCTGAGAGTGATAAATTGAAATTATAAAATAAAATTAACCTAGTTTTTAAAGATTATATGGACCACTTTTAGCGCAACAGGCCATAATATGCAGCACTAAAATATTTGATCTAAACCATCCATGTTTCATAAACAAATCTCCACCATTCATTCCTCTTTAACCTAAAGTTCACAATTTTTTTACCGCCTCATCTCAGCGGGATTGTAGCTCTCCCGAGTGGATTGTGTGATTAGATCTTGCGATAGGGTTTCGGATCGACAAAATTCCCATACAAATTCTCTATTCTTGGTAAACCAAAACTACTAAATTATAGTGATAATTTCCCAGGATCGGAGTGCTAAGGATGGGTTTTAAGTCTTCTAGGAAATGATTTGTATAATGATCCAAAATGGTGAGACTTTTGTTTGAATTTCGGATTTGTTCAAAAACAGTGGATGTTATCACTATGCTAACTGAAAGTAATTCAAAATAAAATGTAAAAAGAAAACCTTGAAGTTTCGGGCCACTAGTTTGGTATGATAGGGTTGCTTAGGTGTCCTCGGGTTTTTACCTCGCATTAGGGAAGATGACATATAGTCATCTCCAAAACCGGATCTTTGTTTAACTTTAGAAACTAACCCTTAGTACCATTCCTATTTGAAATATGGCATTTACTGAGCATTTAATGTTCTTGCAGTTAAAATCCACTAGTTTGGTATGATAGGGTTGCCTAGGTGTCCTCGGGTTTTTACCTCGCATTAGGGAAGATGACATATAGTCATCTCCAACCGAGATCTTTAACAACTTTAGAAACTAACCCTTAGTACCATTCCTATTTGAAATATGGCATTTACTGAGCAATTAATGTTCCTGCAGTTAAAATCCAGCATTTAACCTACCCTCAATGGCTTGTCAATGACATCTAATGGATGTCAGTGTATCTAACATTAAGAATACACTAAATACAAAAGCATAGTATTGACCCGGAGAAAGTACATCGAATAGCTTTTTAAACCTAGTTTTGAAAGTTTGGAAACATAAATACCGATGTATACCTTAGTGGAAAACGGAGAACCTTTTGGAAGCCTCATCAGCCTACCTAGCAGCCCTCTCATCTTCAAGGTTTAGGGCTTTGGCGGCTTGTCGGCTTTGAGTTATGCATTATAGGAAAGGGTGTGTGTTTGGTTCAAGAAAATGAGAGAAGGAGAGAAGAGCCCGAATGGGAGTAACTTGGGGCCGTAATGGAAATGCCTTTAATGAATAGTTAGGTTACAAATTGTTCATAAATTGGCTTATATAGCCTTACAAAAAGGTGAAAATACCAAACTATCCTAAATAGTGTGATTATAGTGAGGGTAGAAATGAAATCAATCAAAACGGGGTCGTTTGAACATAAAAACACGAAGCAGAAAATTTCGCTATAGCATGCAATTTATTTATGTAAGCGAAGAATTTTAAGCTAACATATGAAATTTCGCTATGTAAGTGATACACTACATAAACGAAAATTTATTTATAGTGCGAAAAATTTTGCTATTATTGCGAAAATTTCGCTATGTAGTGCAATTTCGCTATGTAGCGAAATTTAAATGCTTATAAGCGAAATTTCATTATATATTGAATGCACTACATAGCGAAAATTTGGCTGTGAAAATTTAACTGTGTGAAATTGTATTCTGCGAAAATTTAAATATCTGAAATTTACTTGTCTTCTCCTGCTTGCATCCTGCATATTCCAGCCTGCATCCAACTTGTTTCAACTTCAATTTCTTCGTTCCCGGCTTGATGCAATCGAATATAGATCATACGAACTCGGTGTTAATCAGCTCAACTTCGATATGCTTAGCTTGATATGGTAGGATAGGTTTATGAAACCTGCAAAAACTACCAAAGTGACCTCGAAATACAATCATTAGTACCAAAGGGACTCTGGCATTATTCGATTGGAACCAAATGTATGATTAGTGCGAAAAGCGAGCTCAGAAGCCTATCTTAAATAGGGTTAATAGCATTTTGGGTACTAATCACCCAACCCAGACACATTGCTAATTAAGTAGCTATCTGAGAAATAAATAACAAGCGAGAAAACGAAAACATGTGAGGTCAAAGTTTGTACCGATGTGCATAACTTTCTTTTGATGAGAATCAAAAGCTTCAGACTAATAACCATCTCGAAGAATGAAAAACTATCTGCGTTAAGCGACCAACAAACTCTGCTCGAGGCATGAACCGAGACTCTTACACAAAAGCTACGGGTTTGTTTGATCGGTCTCGATCATAAACTCTGGCCCATACATCTCCCCCAATGAGAGCTAATGCCACTTGGCGCCTTGTGTTAACATTCCCGAATAGATCGGGGCCGCTCTTGTGCGACTCTTTGCGTTGTAGGGTCTGCGTCTTGGGCTCGACTTCTGAGTCAGGTGTAACGAGGATTAGCAGGCGAGCTCCCGACCGGTGAAGGTTTGAGACGTGAAGCCATGAGGATCTTTTGACCACAAACTCCTGCCGGTTTCACCCAGGACTCAGAATGATTTCGGGCCTCCAACTTTTCTGACTCGCAAAAACTCCACCATCCACCGTGTGCGAACACTAAGTCGTGACTCGACTGGAGTGAAAGGTTTAGGGCACTGGCTTTAAAGGCTTCCTTATATCTTACAGCGGACCGTGCTAGGGTTTTAGTAGCCTTGCGATTCAATTCTTTTCTTTTTGCTTTTTCTTTTTCTCTTCTTTTATTTTGGAAGACACATTGGCCTTCTATGCATGGGGGTCCATAATCTATTCAAGGGAGTAAACAACACTAGGTTAGGATTTGCAACGTAGGGGGAGGGCCAGTTGACTAAGTCATCACTTAACTCGGCATAGGACCCTTCTACGTGGGCACAATGGGACTAGGTCAACCTGCAAGGCAAGCTTATTATGCATATACAAAAGTTAAGTAAAATAATAAAAAATGTAGGTCTTAGAAGTAAAAAATACAAAATACTTGCTATAAAGCTTTTATATAACCAAAAGGGCTGCCTGAGCTTATCATAGGCGAACATATACAAAGCTAAACAAAAAAAAAACCACTGCCTACTATTGGCTAATACATACATACAAAAGCAGTCCTATCACAAAGAATAGTAGGCGGTTGGTAAAAACTAAAGTAACAAGTATAAAACAAAACAAAAAGTAAGATAAATGCCAGCAGATAGCTAACTCCCCCTATGACCAAAGCATCTGCTTTGTGTCCTCACGGGGTATGGGTAGGAAAGTTACAGAAGGAAGTGTAACCACCTCACTCTGCAGGTGGTGTAGATGCAGGTGGATCACGAAGGCGCTCGGTGCGCGGCACATCAGGCGTGTGGGCGGAAGCGTGGCCCGATCATGAGTGAGTGGGAGGCCAGGAGTCACGTGACCCGGTGGGAGACCTAGGTGGCTGCGTATGCGTAAAGAGATAGCTGGTGCGTGCGGTGACCTCGACAGGCCATCCGGCTCGGCCCGATCGTGCGGGAAGCGGCCAAAGATCACGATGGTAGTGGCAAGTGCGTGGACAACATCCAAAAGCTCAGATGGCTGCTGTGATGTGGAGGATGGGCCTGCAGTCTCAGGAGGAGCGGGGGCAACAGGAGGTGGAACTGAAGGGGATGAATCCCAGGAACCCCGTCCTCTCCACACCTCCACCACTTGGGGTAATTTTGCTCACCTGAGTGGGTCCTCCGTAAAATCATCCTCTACCTTCTCCTGCTGGTGTAGAAGAAAAGAGAGCGGCATAGACAGGGTTCGCTCACGGGATAAGATGCGAACGGCTTCTGCCGACACTACATCGTGGCTCTCAGGGAACCAGATGCTCGAGACGTGGCATAATAACACCGAGAGCATCAATAGTGGAATAACCTCGCTCAAGCCGGGTCACTGGGGTGGACCTTCTCTCGAGAAGTGAGTCGCTCGCCAGCAGAAACTCTGTGGATTGAACGATACCCCTCGGATGTCCGTGCGAGAGCCTAAAGAATAAGCTCCTCTGCGGCTATGTGTCTTGCGAGTGGGGCAGTTAGTGTAGAAAGTCGTGGTCGTGAGAACATCTGCGGAGTGGCTACGATGAAAAGTGAATCCATTGCCGGTATCAGAGATAGAAAGGCGAATCATCTCTACAGGCGATGGCTAAGGCCCTTGTCGATAATCGTAGGTTGCAGGAACTCTTTGGCGGGGCTATGTGATGATGTCAGAATTTCGTGAGATACGGGGACGACCATCATCTTTGAGCAGAAATTTGCGTTGGATCGGACACTCCCCGGGATGTCATAGTATGATAAAACTCAAGTAACACCCGGGGATAGAAAAACTGCCTCGGAGACATAAACGGCAGCAGGGAATACCTTTGGACCAACCGCATCAAATCTCTGAACCGCGAGTCCGCTGCCAGTGCCGGTATATCATAGTAAGACTCTCCGTGAAAGTCCTTGGCACGACAATTCACGTTCCCGGGTATCGGGCACAGCTAAACATCGGACGCCTGATCCTCGAAGCTGGGGATAACTGAGGCGATGAACTCTGAGCAGCTGGAGGAGGCGAAGGCTCGGGCCTAGGACGCGAAGACTCCCCCGGGCCAGATGTCCGGGCTCGCTTGGAAGGCGGGGCCCTCCGAGGTGGTCATGGATGCACAGGAGAGGGGGGGTGAGGTCCCACCCGGGTGTGGTATCGCCTGGATGGGGGCTCAGAACCCTGAGCCTCCTTTGGGAATGCTTGTGGTTGGACTACGCATCACAGTACTACATCAAAGAAGTCAATGCGGGGAGGTGCCTCTGTATCCTGAGGCGAAGAGTGGCGGTAATGGCCCTGAAGTGCTGCGCCATCGGTGGTAGAGTCTGGTCTGAACCACTGATGGAATCGATGCCGTGTGTGCGAACCATGGGTGGAGGGAGCCGCGAAGAGGTAGAAACGGGGAGTCTGTGTGACATAGAAAGGGCGGGCGTGCGTGATCAATTTGTTGGTGGCCAGTGGGCGGCTCGGGCGGATGGCGGAGTCGGGTCTTCAGGCTCGAGACAACGTCTGGGGCTCGAGTGGTGAGGAGGGTGTAGGTGATGGAGAAATGCGGGGCTCGGTAGGGGAGGCTCAGGCTGGATGTGTGATTTAGAATGAGGGGGGGGGGTGGCAGCACATAGGGCATTTGAAGGTCACTGGGTGTCGAGCGCAGGCGAAGGCCCCCAGTATTATAGCGGGTACCGATACAACATTTATCTGCCAAAAATAAAATAATTAAAATAAAATAAAAATAAAATAAATATTAAACTAAATATTTCAAAAAAAAAGGTTTTGATTAAAAACTGAAATAAATAAAAATACTAAAAATAAAATAACTAAAAATTGACCAAAAAGAAAATCAAAATTTTGAGCTGCAGTTTGGTCTCAGTTGAGACCAAACCAGCTCAGTGGCTGGAATGTCGGTCATGGAGGATCAAGGAGGGGAATCTCCTCCTTGTTTGCAATGTGCTGTGCAGCATAGGGCTTCACTATCTGCCCCCCATTGACCTTGAACACTCTATCATCCTTTGGGTTGAGCAAATCTACCGAGCCATTGGGGTATGCCTGATGAATGATGAATGGTCCAATCCATCACGGATTTAGATTTTCGGGAAAAAGGTGGAATTTGGAGTCATAGAGTAGGACTTGGTCCCCGCACTGAAATTCTTACGCGAGTTATCATCTGATCATGCCATTTTCAATCTTTCCTTTGCAATCTTGAGTTCAAGTAGGCATCGTTTACATTAGTTCCTCCAACTCATTAGAGATCGGAATCTTTTGGGCGCCTTACTTGATCCATGTTCGGCTTCAACGATTGCCCACCGTGCTTTGTACTCGATTTCCAGCGGAAGATGGCATGCCTTGCCACCACACCCAAACAATAAGGGGACATTCGGGGAATTGTCTTGAAAGGCGTGCAGCCCAGGCCCGCGATGAATCAAGCAAATTAAGGGACGATCTTTTCTACATTCTTTGTTCTGCGGCTTCATTAAAATGGTCTTTATCTGCCTGTTGGCAAGCTCTACTTGACCACTTGTTTGAGGATGGTAAGAGGTAGCCACTTTGTGTTTAACACCATATTTAGCCATGAGGTTTTCGAAAGGTTTGTTACAGAAGTGTGAACCCCCATCACTAATAATGGCTTTTGGTACCCCAAACCTAGAAAAGATGTTTTCTTTCAAGAATTTGAGCACCACCCTGTGGTCATTGGTTTTGCAGGGGATTGCCTCGACCCATTTAGATACATAGTCTACCCCCACCAATATATATACATGCCCATAAGACGTGGGGAAAAGGTCAGTAAATCGATGCCCCCCGAACATCAAATAGCTTAGCTACTAAAATTAGGTTTAGGGGCATCATATGTGGGCGAGACAATTTCCCATTGCCCCAGCATCATCACATATACGACACATTTGGTGAGCTTCTTTAAAAAGAAGGCCGAGTGAAACCGGACTCTGACACCTTCATTCATCTTACGGGAAACGAGAAGTGACCACCACAGGCATTCTCATGGCAGTGGCTTAGAATTCCCTGTTGCTCTTCTTCAGGCACACACTTCCTAATTATCGATGCACAGTATTTAAACAAGAAAGGTTCTTCGATAATGAATGGATCTTAGCTAAGAAATACTTCCTATCTTGTTCTTTCAATCATTTGGAATTTCTCACATTTGCTAGGAAGTGGCAATGTGAGCATACCGGGGAGCATTCTCATTTGCATTAGAGATTCTTCGGGAAATTCATCGTTGATTGAAATTTATGAGTGTTGTGGGCTATGGTTAATCTTGAAAGATGGTCTGCCACAACATTCTCTACCCCCTTTTTGTCCTTAATTTGCAAATTAAATTCCTGAAGCAGAAGAACCCATTGGATAAGTCTTGCCTTTGCTTGGTTAGGAGATATTTCAAAGCGGAATGATCTGTAAAAATGACTATATCAGACCCAACCAAGTATGCTCGAAATTTGTCTAAGGCATAGACCACTGCCAACAATTCTTTCTCTGTAGTAGTGTAGTTCCTTTGTGCCTCATTCAAGGTTTTGCTTGCATAATAGACTACATAGGTTTCCACGCTTCTCTTTGTCAAGAATTGCTCGAAATAACAAGATCACTTGCATCACACATCACCTCAGCAAGTGCCAATTAGGTGCCCTTACTATTGGTGCAGTGGTCAAATGGGACCTCAGCTCTTCAAAACTCTTCGACAGTCTCTATCGAAGAAGCAAATTTAGCATCTTTCTCGGCGGCTTATAAAGGGGCTTAGCAATCTTGAAAAGTCCTTGATAGATCTCATGTAAGCACATGGCGAAAATTGCCTACTTTGTTTTATTGTTGAAAGCTGATTTGGAAATAAGTTCGTTGCGCTTATCGACTTCATTCCCCCTGATGACATGCCACACAGCCGCAGTCCCATGATTAACCATAAAATGGCATTTCTCGATTAAGCACGGGTTCTTTTCAACGCACCTTTGCGGGGCCAGTTTCAAGATTAGTGAACATTCTTCCAAATCACCTCCATATATAGTGATATCATCCATGTATACTTCCATTATGCGCTCCACCATATCACTGAATATACTAAGCATACATCTCTGGAAGGTGGCAGGGGCGTTGTAGAGACCAAAAGGCATCCTCCTGTAAGCATAGGTTCCAAATGGACAAGTAAATGTGGTCTTCTCTTGATCCTGCAGTGCGAATCTCTATGCGAAGAAATCTGCGAATACCCAGATCCAAAGCGGTAGAATGGGTGCTGACTCTCTCGAAGCGATCCAGTGAAGGGCGGTGGGAAGTGGTCTTTTCTTGTTATACGTTCATGCTCGATAATCATCGTACTCTCCATCCGGTGGTAGGCGGTAGCCACATCCACCATGTACTTTAGTTTTTTAATTTGTCACCCACGACTTCTTGGGCACCACAGGTTAGGCTTGCAGAAGTCTTCATCGAATGTGGAATTAAATGTCTGGAAGCACAACAACAGGGACTTCAATGCGAACTACCTCTTGCATGTGGGAATTCAATCTCTCATGGTGTCTACTTGACTTTTGATTTTCTTAAATAAATGTGATGGGTGCAGTTATTTGGGTTGATGCCTTTTCGTCGGAAATTTTCAACCCCAGGAAGCTTGCTTGTTCATCTTGAGGGAGGTGCGGCCCAGTTGTCTTCTGTGGGTGGTCGGCCGTGTGATATTACAGCGGTTTTTGCTTGTTCTCTTCTGCAGCATATTTTAATTCCACAGGCAGGGGCTTGAGATCTAGTTGTTGAGATTCCTTTTCCTCTTCTCCAGTCAATAAAGGTAGAATTTCCATTTTTTTCTTCCAGCACCCTTGCACCAAGCTCATGCATTGAGGTTTTTATTTGGCACCATAAGGCACTTTCAAATGCTCTGGATTAACTGTGCACTTGCTTTGCTCATTGGCTTGTTCTTGAATTGTGTCTGTATGCGGGACTTCTTCATAGTCGTCTCATTTGGTTGCATATGCTTTTTACTCGAGTGGAAGATATTGAGTTCAATGTCATATTTCCAAAGTGAAATTGCATCGCCCCATTAGACAATTGATGATGCATTGAGTATTCAAAAAGTAGCCTTCCGGATGATTGGCACATGGTTAGCCCCCTCTTTGACCGGTTGTTATCAAGCACTACAAAATCAATGGGTAGTAGAAATTTGTCCATCGAATCAAAGAGAACATCCTCAATGTCCCCCTTTGGTATTTTTGATGGACCTATGTCTGCTAGAGACAAGGTGATAGTGGTTGGCTTAAGTTCACCTAGCCTAATTTCTTTGGTACATGGAAAAGACGATGAGTTACACTTACTTTTAGTCTAGCAATGCCTTTTCCACCGCAGTGCGCCCTATGTTCGAGTTGTAGAGCACCGGATCTTTATACTTCACAGGAGTCTTGCACTCAATGATGGCACTCACTTGCTCGGTCAAAAAGGCCTTTTTATTCACATTAAATCCTCTTTTTACCGTGCATAGGTCCTTCAAAAATTTTGCATATGTGGGGACTTGCTTGATCATATCGAGAAGAGGGATGTGCGCCGCTAGTAGTACTTCTAAAATTTCGGTTTAGTTGCTTGAATTTTCCTTTCAGTGCACAGTAAGGAAAGGAGAAATTTTGCGTGTTTCACCTCTTCCTAGCTGGCGAGTTGTTCTTCCTGGTGGTTCGACCCTTTGTGGGAGCTTTCTTGGTTAGTCTTTGGGTCTTTGGTCTCAGTGCGTACCGCTTCTTAGTCACTCACGCTTTGATTTCATCGATGTTAGCTGAAAAATAAAATGACTGTTATATAAGAAAAACTTGATATTCTAAGCGATGAATTCAAAAAGGTTTAAAGGTCACCAATACTTGTAATGGGGATTACAAGTACTCGTAATCATCATACGTAGTTTGGCACCATCCCAAACAGCGGAACCAATTTGCACTACATAGCGAAAATTTCGCTATTCTAGCGAGTACTGTCTTCTCTTGCTTGCATCTGCTATTCGGTCGCATCCGGCCTACATCGACTTGTTTCAACTTCAGTTTCTTCGTTCCCGGAAGCAGTCTGTCGAATATAGATCGTCTGAACTTCGGTGTTAATCGGCTCAACCGATATGTAGCTTGATATGGTAGGATAGGTTTATAAAACGCAAAAACTACCGCAAGCGACCTCGAAAATACAATCATTAGTACCAAAGGGACCTACGTGTCAATTGGCTTAATTAATATGATTAGTACCTGGCACCGAAACCTATCTTAAATAGGGTTCAAAATAGCATTTTTTGGGTACTAATCAATTGCCTCTTCTCTCCCATCTTTCATTTTTCTTATTGCTTTCTCTCATTTCTCTTTTTTTTTTTTCTTTTCTCTCTTCCTTTTCTTCTTCCTCTCCCATCTTCTTTTTGATGAATCTCCCATCTTCTTTCACGGCGGGGTTGTCGTTTGGAAATTATTGTCAATATGTCGCTCCAAACTAATATATTGGCGATATTTCGACGATATTACCGACATAATACCGAAATTTTGAGCAATCGACTATCTGTTGTAGATATCACTTGATTATTCGACGATATCAATACATTGAATGACATTTCGTTTTTAATCACAGTGATAAGCAAGTACTTGTCATCTGTATCCCAACTTGATATTTCATGAGCGGATGATATGTGAAATAGATTGTCATTTTGTTTGTGAGAAGATTCAATTGGGGTTGATCTTTACAAGATATGTAAAAGACTGGTGAACAATTAGGAAATATTTTCACAAAACCTTTGAGTGGGGATCGAGTCAATTACCTTTGTAACAAGTTGGACATGATCAACATCTATGCTCCAACTTGAGGGAGAGTGTTATAATATTGTAGAATTAGAAATTAGTTGGGAAAAGGAAACATTTATTCATGTAGAGTTAGGAAACTTCATAGTCTTTCCTATTTGAATTAGGGATTGTTTTGTATATAAATAGGTTATTTGTGATCAATGATATACACAAATTTTCCTTCTATTAAATCTGATTACAACATGTTTATAACATAATTGAGGCATTTTCTTCCTTTGTAATATGATTGAACTCTCTTTTGAAAGAATTAGGTTTCTTACACTTAATAATTGTTTTTAGGCGGCACTATAGTGGCAGCTCTGGACCTCATCAAGGAACGTGGAATCAACAATAAGCAAATTAAAGTGGTAAATAAATTGGATTTCCTATGTATTTCATTTTAAGCTTATATGCTATCATTATTCAGGTCAGCAATTTTGGCACAAGTTTGTACTCAATAAAGTAACAATAGTATAATGAATATGGTATCATGATATCAATGATATACTGGTGATGGTATGATAATTGCTGATCACCTATGTCTGTGTATTTATGTTCAAAGGTTTTTCTATGTTGAATTTTCACCATGTGATGGATGGTATAAGGTCCTCCATCCATATATTTATTTTACCTGAAATTTCCATAATTTTAAATTTTCTGGCATATGATTTTGTGTTAAAAAAATTGTAGCATACTTCAGAAAGACCCTTCAAGTTCCATGTGGAAACTTTCTAGTCGAGCTATTCATTTGAAAAAGCTGATCTACCGAACTTGATAGTTGGAAAGTCCTAATCATTTTTTTACTGTTGATTTTTTTGTCAATATGATGTGAATCCAATGATAGTATTATAGTTGGCTAAAAGAGGGGAAATGCCTTAGGATGAATCTAATTTCAAGAAATTAGGTAAAAACATCCTTAACGGTAACCTAGATTATTATTAAAGAAATTACTGAGCAGGAGGCATGTGGGAGAAAATCTCTGACCTCAGTGAGAAAATTCTTCCTAGTTACTTTTTTGTCTGCATTTTTATAAATTCAAGGTGCAGTTTGCATATGGAATGTTTTGGCCTTTTAACAAGATGTATTTCTAATTCCATGGGTCGCCATGTGTTAAACTTATGTTTTTGTGCTCTAGATCAACCTTAGTGGGACTTAGGGACAGAAATCGTGCCATCACTACATTGCTGATGATTCTATTGAGTGTCATTTTGCATGTTCACACACAAGGAGGGAGGGATTTAATAACCTTTAACTTTCTGCTAAAGTGAGCTATAATATTGTAACAGATATCTGCTGTAGCTGCTCCTCCAGCTCTTCAGAAGCTTAGTGAGAAGTTCCCTGGGTAATAATGTTATCTGATTAAATTTCCTAACTTGTAAGAAAGTAACCATTCCTTGAGCTTTGAGCATCTTCTTGTTTTGCATTTCCCAGGCTTCATATATACACAGGAACCATTGATCCAACTATCAATGAAAAAGGGTAAGTACCCTTCTTATCATGCACAGAAATTTGCCTACTAATACAGGATTGGCGAACTATTTCATTTCACCCACCCTTATATTGATCGGAGGCACTTTCAGGTTTATAATTCCCGGACTTGGAGATGCGGGAGACCGTAGTTTTGGTACATGATGCTACACAGACTCGCATTGAGGTAGTTATCTATCTTTTACAATTTTGGCTGCATTGAGTGTGTTCCTAGTTCTGAAGGCCTGCTGATTCTTCTATTGGAATTCAACCAGATGACTTTGTTTTAAGGATTTTTTTTTCCTTGATAATTTTCTTCCATTGAGTTTCTGGAAAGAAGTTCAGCCATTAACGAGCAGCAGGATCCCATATTTTCTGATAATTATCTACCAAGCTCTTTTTTTTTTTTTTTTTTTTTTAGGATTTTTGGTCAATATATTACTTTTTATCTATAAAAAAAAAAAAATTTGCCAAGCTCTGTTTATTTGAGTGATGTTTTTTCATAATTGGTCCTAAGCAAAATGCATCTTACTTCTTGAGAATGACCTTGCTGGGATTCTCATATTAATGATTTGCTGAATTCTTATGCTTGGGTTCAGCAGATGAAAGATCGGTGTTGCCCAAAGCCAACTGTTGTACTCTTTGGAAAATTTTAATGACCCTGAACAGAGAATTCTATATATATATATATATATATATATATATATATATATATATATATTAAACTTAACAAGTATTGTTAGTAAAGGGAAAATTGCTTATTAAATTATAAATTATAAAATGATATTAAAATAGTATTAAATTTTGAAGAAAGTTTATATTTTTTAATGGCGATTACTTGAATACAATATGGGAAGTCGCAACTAGTTGGACCTTGGTATAAATAATGATAAGTTCGAATTTTTTTAAATTTACATCGTCTAAAAATTTGTAAAATGTATTCTTTTTCTTTGTATCTATTCGGAAAATTCTCCGGACAACAGAATCTAATTAAGACAGCAAACTTCATGAACCCATCGAATCATAAATAATATTCGTGAAACAAGAAGAAAAAAAATCATGTAAACCTGTTATTTTCTACAATTACAAACAAGCAAACAAAATGGAACACACAATATCAAGAATCGGACAGCGCCAAGCAAGCTCTAGTGTGGAACACCTGATTGTCGCTTGATTTCAGCAAGCACTAGCGGCACCTCCACCGCCACCACCACCACCTCCACAACCGCCATCGCCGCCTCCCCCACCTCCGCCACCCCCACCTCCAACATCACCGAAGCCAATCCCACCTACAAAACCTCCTCCAGTTCCGCTAATGCCTCCATGGCCACCGAACTGGTGGTGAGCAGGTATGCCATTAGATTTAGAACCTCGTCCCACACTGCAGAGAAGAGCGATGACCAGAAACACAACGGCTACCGAACCCCAAACTGCGATCATAACAACAGCCACCGAGTCCATCTTTATCGTCTTTGTATGTCCTCTTGATCAGAAACACAAACTTAAACTTACCTCCGTTGTTCATCCCATCCGCTTATATGGTTGAAGAGCATTAGAGAAAATTCAGCTCAAGTGTGGAAGGTATAATAGTGGTCAATATTGACTAATTCTATGGCTGAGAGGACACATACCTTTCTTCTGAAATCTAAAGCTTCAGGTTATCAGATAAATTGCAATTTGCGTGCCAAATAAGTATTGGAGTTTTGTCCATGTGCAAGGAAATTATCTCTTTTTCTGACACGGCTTTCGAGAGACCAAAATCGAAATATTCTCCTCATAAACGTACCTGAATTATACGCTAAATAATCTTCCCAGTCAAAGCAAATGAAAGTCAATCTGTCTGCTCCTATGCCTTTTGCCTGATCTTGCCTCTCAACTTCCTTTTGGTAAGCGGAGGCATTCGAGCCAGCAACTAATCCCTTGGAACAAGTTAACAGCCCGTTAAATCTTCCAGTGGTCCCAGAGAGTTGGTTTAAATGGGCATATATAATTTGCATAAGTTTAACAAATAAATAAGTGTTGTAGCTTAATGGTAAAGTGTCGATAAATTTTCAGTAAGAACATGACCTACTTTTAGGTTCAAGCCTCTTTAGGCATAAGGGAAAAGTTTTTCAAAAAAAATTCTTGCTCCCACTAAACCTAAACTAGATTCACGAGCACTTAAACTAGTTGGACCAATTGAACTACCCATTGGAGTTGCTGAAGTTTGCTCCGGACCAATATTTTTGGCTTAACAAGTGATGTGGCACTTGTTTTAATTGGACCAAGTAGCATTAATCAAGTATATCATGCCAAAGTCTTTAGTGTTGCTAAATAGTTTTTATGCCTACATATTAATAAACTTGACGATTAAGATAAATGGTGATAGCATGTAATAGTGTTATGGGCTTTATCTTTTCAATGCATTTGGGCTCGTGACTAGTATAGTAATGGTGTTATAATTTACAATTTAATTACTTCAAGTAAAAATACTTTTAATTATATTATTAATTATGAAAAAATTGGCTCATCTTACAATTATTTCCGTCAATTTTTAATTTAAACAATAATGTAAAGATTTTTTTTTATGAAAAATTAACGGTCAAATTTTCATCATGCGTGCATGTACATTATCTTAAATTATACTAGGATTTTGGCCATGAAACCATGACCACCATATCATTAAGGTCATTGTGTTAGGACCTCCCTGGACATGAATTGATGACCCTTAAATGACACTGGTAATATTATGATAAAAAATTTTATGTCATGTATATTGTGGTCTTGATGATTTCTACTATTCAAAATGTGCATAATTTGTGTATGCATATAAGTAACACGATTATTATAATCAATAAGCCATCAAATTTATTTATAATCAAGTATGAGAATATAGGTAAATATAGACATTTCAAAACTATCAATTTGATTAAAAAACAAAAAAACAAACAAACATTGGAAGAGCATATATAAGAAAATTCAAAATAATAATAATCATAGTCAAACTTCTCTGGCTCTTTGGTCATGGACACGTACTTTTTTTTAAGGTTATGAGATAAAATGAATGTGACGAAGAGTAAAACTTCAGGGTCAATATTTCTGTTTAAGGAAATTAGCTTTTTTTTTCTTTCAACGCTGTTGAGGGACCATATCGGACAACTTCTCCTCATGACCGTACTTGGATTATTTTATACGCTAAGTGATTGTAATTGTAATTGTGATTTGTAACCGAGTCAAAGCGAAGAAAAGTCGATTTTGTGTGTCGAGTGTTCCCCGATAACTCTTGCCTCTTGCCTTTCTAACTTCCTTATGAATGGGATTTTGTAAATTTTAATGCTAAAAGACTCCATAATTTTATCACATACAAAATCATTTCTTTGGAATTTGAACTATATTTTTTGGAAGAAGATAGAATATGAAGTATTTTCTAACAACCATACATTTATGTTATCATGAAAGATATGAGTTTCAACTTGTAAAATAGAAAAAAATATTTTTTATTCATAAAAATAATTATGTATTTTTACATGTGCATATTTATAGAGATAGTAGAGATCCTATAATCAAGTTATTCCTATAATTAAGTTATTTGTCTAATAGAGAAATATATCTCTAAGCCCAGGAAAGAATATAATAGTTTCACATAATTAAGTTATTTGTCCTAACGAGAGAAGAATTGTAATAGAAAAGAATTACGATAAAATATTTTGACTATTAATCCAATATCGTAACCTCCTCAAATTGGTGCGTAGATATCCATAGCATGCCCAACTTACCCAAGCTTTGAGAATCTTGAACGAAACAAAAACTTTGGTGAGGATGTCAATGCGATTGATCTTTGGATCGAATCTTAGGCAACTTGACAATTTTCTCATCCAATTTCTCCTTAATGAAGAATCTGTCTACTTCCACATGCTTTGTACGATCATGTTGTACCGGATTATGAGCAATATTACATGCTGCTTTATTATCCATGATAAAGCCCGAGTGGACCTTTGAGCGAGATATTTGATCATAATAGAAGTTTTAGCCCACAATGCTTACTGTTCCAAGTGTCATACCCTAAATTCGACCTCTTGCCCTTAATGAACTTGCAACAACATTACGCTTCTTGCTTCTCCATGTAAGATTACCACCCACAAGGTAAAATATCCGAAATAGATGCGTCTGTCATCCTGTTGCTCCAACCCGATCAGCATCACTATATGCATCACACTTTGACAATCTATATTTTAGTGAACAAAATACCCTTCAAGGGAATGAACGGAATCTGCCAAAATGCATGCTTGCGTTATTATGTTGTTTTCGGGATTATGCATAAAGCGGCTAACAATACTCAAATGCATAGGCAAGATCTAGCTAGTGTGGGTTAAGAATACGTGATCTTGTGGCTCGATATCTCCCCTTATCAATAGGAACCTTATCAATAGTACCAGTTTCTTGCAACAAATCGAAAGCATATTTTCTTTGAGACAAGCAAATCCCTTTATCAGATCGAGACACTTCGATCCCAAGAAAATATTTCAAGTGACTAAGGTCTTTCATTTTGGTCAACACGACAAGTAAATTTGTAGAGCCTTCCTTTCATCGGGGTCATTTCACATATACCATGTCATCAACATACACAATAAGGCGGTGATCTTACCATATATTTTTTCAAGAATAAAGTGTGGTGATTTACTCGATGGTAGCAAAAAGACCTCATGGACTTTGAACCTTCGAACCATGCTCGGAATTGTTTTAGCCATTACTTGATTTCTTTATTTTGCACACTTTTTGACAATGCCACTTTAGTATCATGCTTGGTAGCAAATCCATGTACACTTCTTGGACAACTTCGCCATGCGAAGGCGTTTTCACATCAAATTGTTGCAATGGCCAATCCAGGTTCACAGTTAGAGACAATAAGACTTGAACTATGTTGATTTTAGCTACAGGTGCAAATGTATCTGTATAATCAATTCCATAGGTTTGGGTGTACCCTTTTGCTACCAGTCTTGCTTTCAAACGTTCAATTGTACCATCTGCTTTGTGCTTCACAATATAAACCCACTAACATCCAACTAGTTTCTTCCCTGGAGGACGATCAACAAGTTCCCAAGTTTCATTCTTCTGCAAGGATTTCATCTCTCTCATTCTGCATGACTTTCCACTTAAGGTCGGCCTGAGCTTCTACCTTGCTTGTTAGGAAGAGATACAATAAATAGTGATTTACAAATGACTTATTTGATTCAAACAAGCGATAGTTGGGCACATAATGACTCATAGAGATATTTAACTTTACTAGAAGTTCGGGTTCATATGTGGGTTTAGGAATACCTCCCAGTTTGGCCAGTGATAATTGTTTTCTTGGTGGTTCAGACACTACAGCAGGACCATCCTCAACAGTCGATTGGTTTGGTGTATCAGTTGCCTATGGTGCGAGAGATTCATATGGAGGTTGATTCACAACTTCATTGTCTAGGTCTTCATCACGTTCATCACCACTGTGGTCCAAATTTATTCCACTCAAATCCAATTCACCAGCATTCTCATTACCAAGTTTAGGGCGTTCCTTTTCATTCCCATTCAGATTGTTACCTGGTTTAGAGAGTTCCCCTTCTATAGAGATCAGAATATCATAGTCTAGAGCTTGAACTTCTTCCAGGTTCTCCCCTTGAATTTCAGGCTTAGAGGAAAAATACACCGAGTCTTCATGAAAAACTACATCCATTGTAACAAACATTCGTTTGCTTGGAGGAATTGATAACGTGGTACCCTTTTGATAAGCGACATACCCTAAAAGACACATTTGATACTCGAGGTGTCAACTTGTTCTGCTGGCAACTATAGAATCTTTAAATGCTACACAACCAAAAGAAGACGCATGGGGAGGTGAGTTTGGACCAAGGGCAACAATTGTGATGAGAGGAACACAGGATGGTGTCCCGAAATCAATAATCTTGGAAGATGCAACGATTGATCAAATATCTTTTGCAAAAGGTAAGTGTGTCCCGATAGGATAAAGGCATATGTGCCTCTATCAATGAAGCTCACGGACAACCTCAATAAGTGATGATTTTCACTCCACGCCACCCCATTACGTTGCCGTAGCGGGTGCAAGTAGTTTGATGAATATGGCTCCATGGGCTTCAAATCGCTTGATTCAAAACTCGAATATTCACCTCCATTGTCCTTTGGAGAACACGAACTTGTGCATTATGCGACTACGAGCCATTTTATGAAATTTTGAAATAACAAGTTTACTTCACTTTTGGACTTCATCAAACATACCCAAGTCATCTGGTGCAATCATCAATAAAAGTAACAAACTAGCGATCCATCAAAAGTAGCAAATTTAGATGGGCCCCGAACATCGAAATATGATCATAAAGGAAGCTGGACTTTTGAGAGTTAATGAAACGAAAGCACAATGGCTTTTGCAAGTTCTAAACATCACATTTGAAACTGAACATCAAAGTTTTCAAATAAACTGGAAATAATTTCTTCATGTAAGCAAAGAAGCGTACTGGCATTCGATGCCATAACCATATCTCGATTTCTTTTTTTTTTTTTTTTTGAACCCCAGTCTTTAAAGCTTGAGGCAGCTCATATGAACTTTAGACACGAGTCAAATGTCTGACTTCCCTCACCTAACACCTGCAGTCATCTTCTGCCTTGTCAGAATGTCTTAAATACACAAAATTCGAGGCCAAAATGTGGCACAAAATAAGGCGGTGGTTATTTGAGAAGCGACAAAGATTATAGTGGAGAACAACCAAAAGCGAGTCTAAATTCAAAGGTGTTAGTGGACAAGGATCATTCTGATAATCGGAATTGGTACCATTGGCGGTGGAAACGAAATTTTGTGAGGAAGATTTAAGAGGTGAAACTTAATACAGAATCAAATGTCATATGATCATTATTTCTTTGAAATAAATTATCCATGCACTATTAGAAACAGGTGTGGAAATATTTAAAACCTTACCACCATTACACCAGCACATTGTTGCCAATCTTGAGGACTTTTCCG
The DNA here is from genome assembly GCA_016808115.1 of Tetrastigma voinierianum. Classification (NCBI taxonomy): domain Eukaryota; kingdom Viridiplantae; phylum Streptophyta; class Magnoliopsida; order Vitales; family Vitaceae; genus Tetrastigma; species Tetrastigma voinierianum. Next base: position 789,063 of record JAEQBH010000731.1, read on the forward strand.
TTATCATCCTCGTCTTTGTTTCAACAATTGCAGCGATGAGACCTTCTTGGAATTCTTCTTACGGGAATCCGACCTATGGTCTGTGGGATATCCCACAAGTTCATAGCATCGACTTTTTGTATGACCAGTTTGATCACAGTGAGTGCATTTGTATGATGATTTGTCGCCACCATTAGCAGTCTTAGGATGGATGGGCCTTTTTTGGTCTTGTTGGTGTTGAGGGGACCAGTTTTGATTAGACTGGTTCCAAGTCACCATGGTGAAGCCCGAAATTTTCAGTTGTGTTCTCTTTAGTCGAACATCTTCCACCGGCGAACTAGGGCGTGCCTCTTACAATTCAGGGACAAGATCCTTCCTCAAGATTTCGCCGCGCACTTGCTCGAAATCACCCTCTAATCCAGTGAGAAAGATATGCACCCTTTGTTGTTGAAGTAATTTCTGATAGGATGCAATATCCGTCTCACTAAGGATTTCGGTCAGTTCTCCATAATATATAGAGAGTAGTCTGCCATTTTGTTTGGTAGAGAAAGCCCTCTGGTTCAAGGTAAAAACCTGTAATTCATCTGCTCCATCATAAAAGGCTTTAGATAGAGCTTTCCAAATATCTCATGTTGTAGGTAAGTGAATGTATCGCTTCATAATCTTCGAGACATATCCAAGCAACCATGTTTTGACCTTCGATTGTCCAATACCACTTTTCATAGCCTTCATCTTTCTCCTTAGGTGGCGTGATGTGCCCGCAGTGAGAGAAGTTTCTCCTTCAAAGCAATTTGCATCTCTAACATTTGAGACCACATATCATAGTTGGTCTCATTCAATACAATTCCTGAATTGAATGATAAACCTTCATGTTGAATAATGATGGGGGTAGATTTGGTGACAGATGTTTCAGAATCTAACTTGCTTATGGTTTAAGGATTCAAAGAAGAATGATTTAGGGTTTCGTAGCTCTGATACCAACTTGTAAAATAGAAAAGAATATTTTTTATTCATAAAAATAATTATGTATCTTTACATGTACATATTTATAGAGATAGTAGAGATCCTACAATCAAGCTATTCCTATAATTAAGTTATTTGCCTAATAGAGAAATATCTCTAAACTAGAAAGGAATATAATAATTTCCTACCATAGATTAAGTTTATAAAATGCAATAGAAGAATAGTAATAGGAATTAATTCTGATAGGGAATATTTATTTATTAATCAATATCGTCATTTCAAAGAAATTTGGAGCAAAACAAAAGTGTAACTTGGAAAAAAAAAATATAAGATTATTCTAAGAGACCACCTCGATTACGACAAACCTGTAATGGTCTCACCTTAGGCTAAATATGTGTAGCATGAATGCATGATATTCATATTAAGCCAAATCTTACAAATTTGAACTTTTAAAAAGTTGGGAGTTTGAGTTACTTCTTTATAATTTGAATATTTAATTTCCATTTATGTATTTGGAAGTCGATCTGTAGCTGATTTGATTTATTTGACTCATCGTCAGGATGTGGTCTTCATATGCACATGAGAGAGAATGTAATGTGATATTCATAAATTCAATCTCTTATAAACTTGAAACTTAAGAGGTGTTGAGTGGCAATATAATCCAAAGAATTTTGTTGACATATACAATTGAAAAGACGAAACACATTTTCAACAAATTTAGAGTATGAGGATAATTATTCTCTTTCTTGTGAGAATAATAGAGAATTAAATAACCGATAGTTCTTTATAAATTTATAACTCCATGAATTTGTTGGGAGATGAATACCATGTTAGATTTGATCTTGCCAAATATAACGAAATCAAATGCATGAGATGAACAGTGCTGCGTTTTGAGGAAAAAACCAGAAAAGTCAGAACCTGTTTGCAGATCAAGTCTTGTGTTGGACACAATCTCCTTAAGACAATTATTGCCCTCGCAGTGGTAGCGAGGTGTTTGCAATTTGTCTCAGAATGATGATCTTTCAACGAGCCTTCTGTGTTGGTTGTCGAACCGGGTAATGTGCGAGGCTTCAGTCTCTCCCTCTAAGTAGCCAAATGAAATGAATAAGTCATAATGTAAAAATACATGTATATATCAAATGAGAGGTGGTCTTTATATGGAACACAGCACTCATGAATGTTCAATGCAGTCATGAAGCGGAAAGATCATATGCTCTGTTGATGACAAATCATGGGTTTGAGGAAGGTGGCATGTTATGCGTAGCGAGCAGAACCTGATCGCTATCTGTTGGAGAAGCGCATCAGTCAATGGTAACCTCACATACAAAAGCGATAGCGTTTTGATGCGAAAAGGTGATTTAAGCTGGCGAACCGAACCCGGCCGGCTCGGTTCGGTTCGTTTCCCGGTGTGGTGAACTAAGCATATTCGTCCTCCCCCTTTCTGGCGGGGTGCCTTGAGACTGAGTGACTATAAGGTGGGTGTGTTATACCGCTAAAGTCTTGTTCTAGATTCGATGTGGGGCCATGACTTTTCAGCTTAAAGCTTTAGTTAAAGTTTCAAGAAATTGATGTTTGGAGGTAATTTCTAATTCACTCCTTAATAGTTTTGAGCAACTAAATATCATCTTCATCTCCTTAGAGGAGAACACATTCCATGTGGACCCACCAAAAAGCTTTATGAGACCCAATGTAATTTTGGCTCAAAATACTTTAATTGTGTCTCAAACCATTTTCAACTTATACCGTACATTCTTGTTAGTAGAACTTGACTCTTCGAATCAAATCTATTGTAAAGAGAAGATCTTACCAAATGTTAGTTTTAGGTGACTTTCGTGGAATATTATAACAAGTAACTCTTTTGGTGGTTTTATCAATCTATTGTAATTATTAGCAATAATTTGGAGGTGAGACCAATCCACATAATGAAAGAGCAATTGAATGACAATGTCAATCCACGGGATAAAATCGTAATTGGGTAGTAATGTCAAACCTTCAAGAAATTAATCAACAGTTGAGTGGTTATGCTAATCCACAGAAATATAAATAAGTAGTTTTGGAAGTTAAACCAATCTACATAATAAAAGTAGCATATGGGTTTAGGATTTAGGGTTTAGAGTTTAACTATGCCAACCTTCAAAAAATGAAATTATAGATAATGATTAAGATCCAGTTCTGAGAATAAGAAGATAATAATGTGACACTGTATATAACATGATAAAACCTTCAAAATAAGGGAAATTTCTATAAAATAAATCCGAGAAAATAATCCACTATAAGATAAAACTAGTATAAGATGTTACACATTTAGAATATGCTCACAATCCTCTCAAATTTATCTCTTAATACTTTCTTTATAATGTATTATATTTCTTACCATTCTCTTCGATATAATAACCACAACTATTTCATACCTATCATTTCCACTCTTTCTTTAATTTCTCCATTGTCATGTTGTTCCTCCATATGCATATGTATAGGCGAATTATAAACTCAAAGCATGGATCCGATTGTTGGAGAAGGAGGCCAATTTCATTGCTCAAAGAAAACAACTGTTTCCATTGGTGGAAAAAGGGACTACAGTACAGCAGTGAGGCCTTATGCATGGTGATGAATTCACATGAAAAGAAGAGAAATATTCTCTACCTTCCTGCAAGTGCGGCTGCTTTTGACAGCGGACTGGACCCCACACCAAACTCCTTCCATGTATCGCCAAACTTCCTTATGACCCAATTAATAATGATCATAAACCATATTATCTGGAAATTATTTTATTTTCATTTTATTATGATAACTTCTTTTTTATCATTGGTTCCATGGTCAAGCATTCCCTAGATAAAGACTCAAAAAGATTGGACAGACCAAGGATGAAAGTCTGTTTTTCTACTTTTCTTATTTTATGTTTTATTTTAATAATATTAATGAAAAGAAAAACCTTGAAAAACCAAATATTCGAGCAAGTATGAGTAACTCCAACAGCGGAAAATGGTGAAATTTGTTATCAAAGATTTTTGCTTCACCAAAATACAGAGTAATATCAAAATGAACCTCGAGAAGATTGAAACACCAGACAACAGCATACTTGCCTGTACCACTTAAAACTTTTTCACCTGACATCATCAAACATGCTGAAAATCAAATATGACTTCATCTCCCAGACCCGCCACCATCTGTGTGTCATACCTCTTTTGGTTTATTGGTTTATTGATCTGTGGAATTTGAATGTCTACTTCCGAAGATAAGCATTGAGAAGAAGATTTGTCTTCTTTTTTAAGTGTACTGGAAGTTGGAATAGATTCTTCAATCATCAGCTTTTTCTTTTTTTTTGTTCTTTTTTCAATACATCTGTCCAGAGTCCTTGCTTAAATATCAGTTTCAAAACACCCAATAGAAAAAACAGAGGAAATAAGTCTGGACTGCAGACTGGTCTGGGAAAAGGGGCAATAAGTCATTACCGAGTGAAGTAACATCACATCAGGATCATGTTAGGAAATTAAGTATGAAAAGATATATATATATATATATATATATATATATATATATATATGATGTGATTGCTCTAACCACTAATTTGATAGAATCAACATCGTGAAATCTCTGTGAGTAACATCTGAGACTCTTCTTGTACATCAATGATCAAACATCCTTACAGACTCCAATGGAACAGAAAATTTGGCAAGAAAAAGAAAAGAAATAAAAGAAAGGGAGAGAGTAGAGTGAGAGATTAAACACCAGCATAACCATCACAAGTGCAGTTGACATTGCTGCCGCTTAAGTCGCCATGTTGCTGGGGAGGTTTAGTGCTGATGCAACAACACACAAGGCCTATCAAGAGCATGAAACACGAAACTGAGGCCAAGGCCTGTGCCCATTTCAGGTAATGCTCCATCTTCTTTCTTTTTCCTAAATTCTTCTTCCATGATCATTCATGTCAACAACCCCATCAAAAAGTTTATTCTTGATCATCACTTGGGCTTACACACAGCATTCAGGATTAATGGTGCCAGCGCTTTAATAAGAGAGAAAGGGTGATGGTACCAGATGGTGCGAGAAAGAAGAAGTGAAACGCGGAAGAGAAGGAGTGGAGCACATGGGGCTGAGCTTGAAAGAGGCCAAAATAACATGGGGGTCCGGTCCAGGCACCAGTGAACCTAACGGCTAGCAGTCGCATCAAGTCGCCTTCCGCACAAACCACATGTTAGTTAGTGATATGAGTTAATTCTTTTTGTTTCGCTTAGCTCCTTGGGAAACATTAGTCAAATTAATGATGATAAAGTGTTCCTCATACTCTTTGCACTCTCTTCCGCGCTTTAGGCACTATTGGCAGTTGCCTTACAATTCATCTAAAAGATTTAATAACGAAGGAAAAAACCAAATAAGTACTGCTTTATGTAATATAATTCTTTCTATATGTTATTGATAGTTACAAAGTTATCTGTTTCAAGAAGTAATACAAAAGAAAGGTTCAAAAGATGGGATATTACTGAGATCTAAAAGACTCTTCCGACATGACTCCAGAGTTAAATGAGTTATACAACTCATTGATTATGCACATGATTAGAATAGATAATAAGGTTTGAATATTTAATGGTTAACATGTATATATATATATATATATATATATATATATATATATATATATATATATGAATGCAGCTTCCTCTCCTAAGCTTTTTGAGGGAGAGCCCACTCCATACCCATTGTGATTGGTTTAATCTTTCGACCTTCCCAGCCAAGCAAAGGGGGTTAAGGGTGAGGAGGGCACCTTTAGAACTAAGCAAAGATGCAAAAGCAAGTGTTACACGGCGGCTGTGAAGAGTGGTGGTCCAGAAGCTGGGAACAAAACATTTAAAGAAGCTTTGATCCGGTCATGTCTATGGGCTGGCATTGAAAGTGCTTTAGTGTAGTATCTTTTAGAATGCGCATGGACTTACTTAGATGTTGGTGGCATCATCATATTCATGTCATTGCCAGCGCACACAAATGTGCACCATCATGGTAAACTAAATCCTCGCTCGCTCAGCGCCCAGGGCAGCCACTCCACTTGCCTGGATAAGCCAGGTTCTGCAATTATCAAGATTCAATAAATGAATTAATCTAAAGCCTAAATTTAAGAGCTACGGCTAGCAACTATGTTATTATTAACCTAAATTCTAGGCAATCGCTAGAAGCATGTGGCTTCCCCCCTCATGGCCTGGGTCTGGAGCCTATGACGATTTGGAAAGACACCGTAGGAGAAGTGTTGTTTCATGCATGAATGGAGAAAAAGGAGAAATCAAAAAAGGAAAATAAAAAAGCTTTATGCCTGCTTCCACGTTACATTCAAGTCAGAAGAAAACCCAAAACCCACTGGCAGTGGCACATCCTTACATTCTTACGTCACTGCCTACCATCCATGATCCCATAATGTAGCCTTTGATTTATTCATTTTCTCTGCATCTTCCTTGCACGGCAAATGAGAAATCCACCCCCAAGTGAAAGAAAACCAGTGAATCAATTGTTTCCCATCCGATTGGTTCTATTTTTGTTGGCGTTGGCGTGTCTTCCTCAACTCCTTGGCTCCAGCCCCGCCCCCAAACGTTTGTACCCATTTCTCCAACATCCACACATCACCATAGACACAGAATCTTAATCTCTTCCTATGTACCACTGAACTCCACCAATCTCATGCTCGTGCTTTACCAGGTCATGATAGATAGCTTCCATCCTTTTTTTTTTTTATTCTTTTTGCCCACACTGAACTTGAACCTTGAACCCTGAACCCATAAACAACACAACACAACTCACCACAACCACACCACACACCCCCCACCCCCCACCCCAATCCATCCCTTTACCACTTGAGCAAGAAAGAGCCATTGGCCACATGATAGCACCCATTATATAATTATTAATTGATTTTGGAGCCTGTTCAATCTCCCCAAGACACAAGATATTCACTTCAGGAAACACCCACCCCTCCAATGAACATGCACAACCAGCTCAATATAAAGGAATATTGAAGTGCCGGCTTATCAAATTGATGGCAGCCTGAAATGGTCGCCCAGCTCGTCGTGTAGATCCATCCATAAAAATAAAGAAGAGGATTTTCCCACTATAAAACTCATATAATTCTCTACTTACTTCTTCAAAGGGTATTACAGAAATTCCAGGGCACATAAATTTTGAGAATGAAAGCTTAAGTCAATATTAAAATTTCCAAACATTTATCCTGAATATGGATGATAAAGAAATAGTCTGCTATGCAACAGCAAGTGTCCATGACAATTTACAATTCGTTAGTGAATATGCATATATCGTTGACCACCTCCAGAGAATTTCCACAGTCAAGCTATGGCAAGTTATTTTAGAGCAGCAGCAAAAGCCCAAATTCAGAAGAACAACCTGCATTAGCTTCACAACCAACAGGAGATAACCTAAATAAAGGAGCAAAGGCTGTCATCTACAATCATGGTTAGAAACAAAAATAAAAGTAGCTTATAAGGTGAGCTATACTAAATACCAAATATAAATATTCACCAAACCTCAGAGCGTCTGCATGTCTTCAGTTTTAAAGGTAAGGGAAAAAACAACCAGAGAATAGACATAGTAAGAAATAACTGTTTATACCACTCATCTACTTTTAAGATTTTTAACAATCAGATGCTTGCTCCAAATTAACAATGTTCAATTTTCTCCTTCAAACATTTAATGCCCATAGTAATTGAAGATAATCAACAGAAAAACAGGAAAAAGAAGATAAATCAAACACAGACAACGCCACTGGCAGTGTATTCACTTCATGCAACCACCAAAAAACCATGCAAAAACTCAAATAAAAAAACTTCACAGATTATTTTCTTGGATTAAAACATGCAAATATAAGAAACCCTGAATAACAAACAAGGTAAAAACAATCACAAATCTAACAAAGTTGAAAGGGAAGAAGATCACATTCATGTTGGCGCCACAGGCAGAGGCACTAACATGTATGTACAAAGTTTTTAATAAATCAATCGTGAAGTCAAGGTCAGCCAACCAAATGACTCCAAACCAAGAGTAGATGGACTACTCAAATATGTTTGTTCCAAATTAAGATCAGTTTGAAGCAATCAAATAAAGAAAATGGGCTTATTTGAACACTGAAGGCAAAATTCTCTCAATAGTAATAACAAATATCAATCAGTAGGCAAATTATATTTCACCAATCCAAAGCTACTAATTTTCTGAGAGTCCACTCAAACTTTATTTGTCTAGTGGTATTCTCTTGGGATAACAACAGTTCCACTTAGCTAATACAAGGAATCAATTCATCTATATGAACCTAAAAGAGCTAATGATTTTGTGATATGCAAAGTTTTGGGCTAACTTCCTATGCTAGAAGAAAGTTGCACATTCAATGTGACATTATAAGGTTTTGTGAGAATACAATTTCTATTTGCATAACCCTCTTGGTTGTGTAACTAACTCTTACTGCATCACCACAATAGCCATCACAACCCCTACCACAGAAGATGGAAATTAAAAATAAAAAAAAACAAAAAGAGGCCCATGCACAGAAATGAAGTGATAGAAAAACCCAATAATAAACCCCCAAACCTCCCTTCCCTCACACAAGGTTATGAAAACCCAACCAACATCATGATGAAAATGGACCCCAACGAACCCATAACCCACCCATACAACCCCACCACCAGGTAAAATGGTTAATAATAATAATAACAATAATAATGATGATAATAAGAGGAACCAAAGGAGGAAAATACTGATAATTCCATACAGTAAAAGATGTGCATTAGGAAAAAGAAAAGAATTATAATGGGGGAAGAGAAAAAAGAGTGCAGTGAAGATTAGTAAGCTCATCACCAAGATCATAACCTCTGATACCAAATGAAAACAAGAACATAAAATTCCAGGACATCGACAGCTAATAACAAGAAAGAATCATGACAAATAAAGAATAGTAAAGTTGAGATAGAAAGATCAAGCAAGAGCTCACTTACATTCGACAAACACCAAGGGAGTTGGCAATTCACTTTATAATTGCGCCCAACCGGGTACCTAAATTCCCTCACTGAATGTGTTTTTAAACGTGCCTTCAAGTTTGTGTCCTAAAGCTTGCATGGAGAATACGTGGCTGAAACAGTGAGAGGGAAAAAGTGAGAGGCTAGAAACACGAAATGCTAAGAGATGGAAGCATGGAAGAGAAAAGAGGAGGAAAATACTAAGAAGACCACCTGCCAATGCCCCAGCACAGTCAAGATACCACAAGAAATAAACCAAAGCGGACAGCTCACTGCAGAAAGAGGAAAGAAGAAAAGGGAAAAGGGAAAAGGGATTGGTCAATATAAGATCTAAATTACTTATATATAAATGGTTTCATTTGCACTAAAAGGAATAAAATAAATAATTTTTTTTCTAAATACCAGAAGTGAATATTAAGACAAACACCCAACGAGGTCGTCCACATATATGAATTGCTCTTTAGCTGATGGGCGCCTACGACAATAACAGGCCTTGTAATGAATAGAAAGATATGAACGCAATATTCCTAAATGTATCGTTCTTGCAAAAGCAATGAGAGGGCCACTCAACAAACTTTACGGTGAGAGGAGGTCTCATCTTTGCTGCTAAATGTGGAGAGAATTGCCTGATACAGTTCTTGTCACCTTTTCACACTAAATGTGCCTGCAAAGCTGTAATAAGAATCCTTAGCAATAAATAAAATGGAACTGAAACAATGGTTACTCGGTAAATAAAGCACCAGGTAGCATAAAATTTATTATACAAAGACAAAAAAGGTGCCAGCTTTGTCCCTTTTGCACTTACACCGATGCAGTAATTTTTATTGTTTATATTGACAAAAATTTGCTCATATAGCAATCAATATAGAAAAATGAGGCATGATATGAAGTCACTAAAAAAAATTACTGTATCAATAATGAGGAAAGAACTGATGGCCTAAGAATTAACAAATGGCACTGCACTGACATAGCTCAATGGCCAAAAAAAGGCTTGGTTAGGGACTAAGGATCTAATAAGATGAACTAAAGCTGTTTGATCATGATGCCAATACCATATTGAAAATTGTACAGGACATACAGATTATAAAACAGTCCATTTAGATATGACAATAATCAAACATGGAATAGTAAATTCACCAGAAAGGTCCTTGCCAATCAGGAATCACCCATCCCCCATCCAAATTTCTCCAGACATGCAACAATTCCAACTTAGCATGTTTCACATGGCTTACAACTTATCTTTTGTTGCAACATGACAATAAGGTTTTGGATGGGTCAAATTCGGTTTTTTTCCTCATCAGCTTATTTGGAGTACTTGGGTACCCACCAAGGTGGGTTATTTTTGCTTGGGAAGCTTCTTGGGGCAAAGTGTTGACTTTTGATCCAATAAAAAAGTGGGAAGAGTTCTAGCCAATAGATGTTTCCTTTGTGGGAAGGATGAAGAGACGGTTGATCATTTGTTATTACATTGTTCCCATGGCCGCATTGCTAGTGGATCTTCTCTGGTGACTCAGTTAATTGGGTGTTCCTAAGCCGGCTTAGTGAGACCCTTCTTTCTTGGCGAGGTTCCTTTGTGGGAAAGAGGCGTAAGAAGGCTTGGATGGCAGCACCCCTAACTTTTTTTGGACTATTTGGCGTGAAAGGAACAACATTGCTTTTGATAATAGGCAGTTTTCAGCTCAAAGAATGAAATCCTTATTCCTTTGTAGTTATTGGCTGGACAAATATTTACATGGTTGATAGGCCTAGATCTTTAGTTGATTTTTCGACTCACAAAAATGATGATGGTCGGTGGGTTTTCTTGTTTCCTTGTTCGCTCTTGTCCCCCTTGAGGGACCCTCTTGCACATACTCAGATACTGGCGGGCTTCCCTTGGGCCCTTTTGATGATGATGATGATGATGATAGTAACATATATATATATATATATATATATATATATATATATATATATATATAGTGCTTATAATAGGGATTTTGCTACATGAGAGAAGGCCCTTCCACCAAGCAACTATTTGTGTGCCTACTTGTTGGATGGCATGAAAGCCCTTCATTTCTCTAACTAAGATGGGGATGGCTTGAACAATACTATACAGACCAGAAATAGATTGCCTTTTCAAGCTCTACTAGTAGCTGATACCAAAATCATTGCTCAGCAACTGCAATCTTTCCACGCTCCATCTCACTGTTTTCAATTTTTTTGCCTTTCTGTAGTAGGATGACCCAAACATCTCTACCACTCCAGCAAATGTGGAACCCCAACATTCAGCTAATAACTTTTTCCCTTTCTATAGGTGACGTTACTTTTTATTTTATTTTTTAAGGAATCAAACTTAGAACCTTTCCAAGACCTAACCTAACCTAAAACCCCTTGCCACCTAAGCCACAGTTCTACGTTAGGGTTAGGTATATAGATTTCCTCCACAGAGATTAGAGTTATTAATAAATTAATTGAAAAATGAACAAGGGACGCACAAATACAGAGTTCAAATTTGATTTATACTGAACACAGATCTTGATGAAACACTTAGAAGTCACAACCAGGACCATATCTCCCACCGCAGCTTTTGCTTGCATCTAGGATATGTTTCAAAGGGTTATTGCTGCAACATACAATGGTTTCACAAATCTGGAGATTGAAAGGGATTCTATATAATAAAAAAAGTAGTTCACCTAGTTCAATTATTATATTAATGGAGGATATTTGGAGACTTTCTCATAATCTAAATATTTACAATTGTTGTCAAATTTATAGAGAAGCAAATAGAATTGCAGATTGTTTAGCTAAGAAAGGAATTGGTAATAGTAATTCAAATATTTAGTGGTCAGATTTTCCTAGAGATGTTAGAAAATATGCATTCGAAGATAATTGTGCAGTATCCTTGCATCGTTTGTGTAGTTTTCCTTATATGTATCTCTTTTCATAAAAAATAAAAATAAAAAGGGTTATTGCAGCTTACCTTTGGGCAAGGCTCTGTCAATTAGCCTTCTATTGCCTCGATTAGGGTTATTAAAGCTTGAGCCTTAACATGTCAAGGCTTATAGCTTTGAGTATATAGCATCAAGGTTGTCAAGGCCTGAGCCTCAAATATCCAAAGAGTTTTAGGCCCTTGTGAGCTTTCTGTACATAATTAGTAAGAGACTTAAACCTCAATATCCAATAAGTTTTAATGGGTTCTATCATCTTTAGTATTGGTGATTTTAATGTGGATTTCATGAGTTTTGTTTTCGGTTCCAACTTGGTTACAAAAATTTATGATATAAGGGTTTAATTCTTTCTAAATAACTTTTCCAACACATCCTCCTTCAAGATCACCAACACAGTACATAACAATAAAATAGAACAGGCATGAAGAAGCATACCTATCATTCAGGAAAGCCATGCTTAGTGCTGTTAAGAAAGCAGCAACAATAGCAATTGGCCTCCTCAAGAACCCCATCCCTGCAGTTGACAGGCTCATAAACATATATCCAAAAATATACAACAAACAAATCAGAAATTAAAATCATTTTCTTGGCTTACCAAGAATGAAGACGATCATAATGAAGTAGTTCGTCCTATAGCTGCGAACACATTTACAAAATTTAAGACATGAAAAAACAAAATCAATTCAGCTCAAATCCTCTACCAAGAAAATCAAAGCTCAATGAAAGGACAACACCTGCACAGTTCAGTTTTTTTTTCTTTTTGAAACCGCGAAGTGTATTGAATTTCTACGAAATTTTCTTCTCCATTCATCCAGATTCTCAGAATCCAAACGGATATTACATATTCAATGATCGAAAAACAAACAATTGCAATACAGAATTACAAGAATCACAACAAGAAGAGTAATAATAACAGAATTAAACATCCAGAGGGTGAACAAAATCGAAGAGGAGGGAGGTGCGATGAAGAAGAAGCAATGATAGGGGATTGAAGAGGGAGGCAAAAAGAAAGAAACGTACTAGTAAAGATTGCATTTGAGGCGACTGCTCCATTTGGAGTAAGATCTGGGAAGGGTGAATCGAGAAAAGAATTCAGAGAGGGGACGCGGGGGTGTTGACCAGTCAACTTCTCGGAGAGCGTCGATCAGATCTTCGGCTGTTACGTTCCCCCAATCCATGTCGATCGGGTGTTCTGTGAAACCCTAGGAGAAAACTAATTAATGGTATCTTGAGAAGGATGATGACGAGGATGCAGGAGGTGAGAGAAATGGGAGGCTAGCGGTCGAGGTTGGGTTTGGAAATGGCCAAATCTTCTGTGGGCTGGGCTGCCTTTTATGCTGAGGGATATTTCCAGGCTTACTACCCGTGAAAGGTAAAAATAAAATAAAATAAAATAAAGCAAAATTAATTAAATAATCTTTGGTTAATAAACCTCAAATAGTTCAAATTTTGTAAATAAAACCATTCCTTTTTTTTTTTCTTAAAAAATAATTCATTATGAATAAAAAATACACTTTGTCGTTTTATGTAATTATATGTGAAAGTAATGGAATGTTGTTATAGTTTTTAAATTCATTTTTGAAAATGTCTTTTATCAAATCATTATTTTTAATATAAGTTTAAATAATTTTAGAAATTTTGGGTAAAGAAATGATATATATTATTTTTTTCTTTTTGATAAAAATTATTATTCTAATAAAATTATGATAATTTTTTTTTTATATATCAATGTTATCGTATTGCAACACATTTAAATATTTGCACAAAAATGTGAATTATCAATTATCAATTATCACCCCCTTTTTGTTTCGTGTTTTATTTGCCTTTTGCTTAACTCTAAATTTGATGTAATTGTTGACTTTTGGCCTTTTCATAATTGTGAATTTGTCAGGGATTGGGAACCCCACCACCTCCCGGACTTAAAATGGAGTTTTGCATTAGAATACCATTTTTCAAAAAAAAAAATTATAAAAAGGGTTTTGATTTCAAACTATTGTCCATATTTGATTTCCAATCTAATATGTTTAAACCATATAAATGACAATTAGAATCTTCATCAATTTTTTTTAAGTCATTACTGTTGTTTAGGACAAACAGCTTCACAAAAACAATTGTCATTACCCTCAACTACGGTATTTTAAGAATATTTATTATAATAATAATAAAATTAAAATTACAGTAATTATTTTAAAAATTATTAATAAGATAAATATAAAAAATAATTTAAAAAGAATAAAATATAATATAATTTCAAATAATCATATTTTAAATTATCCATTGAAAACACAATGGATTTTTGCATGTAGGTTGGATTATTTTAATATCAAATAAGATAATTTTAAAATATTACAAATATGAAACAAATTGAAAGAATAATATAGGGTTAAATGACAATATAACTCTAAAATAAATAATTTAAAAAATAATATCAAATATAAAAATTGTTTTAATTTGAGATAAATCCACTATTTTTCTAACGGATAATTTTAAATTAGTTTATCTCGAATTAAAACAAATTTTTTATATTTAATATTAATTATTAAAAAATTATTTAATTTAAATTATATTGTCATTTTATTTTATATTATTTTTAAAAATTGTTTTTCATATTTATCTTATTAATCTTTGTTAATTACCGTCATTTTAATTGACACCCATTATCGATAACACTGCTCGCGATATAACATTGAAATTTTTGAAAACGTTGGAAGCCACTGTTCGTGATTATCTAAGAATCAACAAATCGGAATGAAGTTTCTTAATTACAAACCCAAATCCGTAGTTATTACGACAAACTCCATATTACAAGCATAAACTCCATAGTTTGTTTAAATTTTTTTTTTTTTTTTTTGTTGTTGATGATAGCAGCTTCATTATTTAAAAAAAAAAATTTAATTACCAAATTTATATGAAATTATAAATATTTATTTTAAGAGCACAAGCATCTAAATATTTAAAAATGTGGGTTTATTTAAAATTATTATTATTATTTTTTATATCAATCTTATTTTAAAATTATTGAAATCGAGAATATTTAAAAAATCAAATACAAATTATTAAAATTATTGTATTTGATTTTAAATATTCTCGCTTTCCAATAATTTTTAAAATAGTTGAGCAAATAATAATAATAATAATTTTAATAAATTTTTATTTTAAATATTTTAGATATCAAACATTATCTTTAAAATAAATATTGTCATAATTTCATATAGATATTTCTCTTAAGTTTTATAATTTTTTTTTTAAACAAATGTCGTTGTCCCTAATAAACTGGCTTTATCATTTTTTTTTAAAAAACCGTGAAATGAAGACATTTATTATTAAGTGCTTTAAATTAGTGCAAACCCTTCTCCTCTCTATTTCTCTATTGTATTATTTTCGGGCATCCTTTCTCATTTTTTCCTCGCGATTTAAATTAGGGCTTGAGAAAATGCAGTTGATTTTGCCGATCTCTTCTCCCCAAAGATTGCTCTACTCCACAACAAGTAACCCTCCTACAATAGACTGTTTTTTGTTGAAAATTTATTACATTGTTGCTTTTGTTGGTTTGTTATGTTGATAATATGGTGATAAATCTTTGGGTTTAGTTCTCATTTTAATATTTGGGAAATCGATAGTTTAAATGATTAAGAAAATATGTCAAAATGAAATAAGGGAAAATTAATCTTTTCTTTTTCCTTATAATTTTCCACGAATAACAAAACAAGGAAAATTTTATATTTTCATTTCCTTGTCTTTTTATTTCCTTACCTTTTTCCTTTCAATTTTTCCCCATCGTTTCTTATATTCTATACATAGTCTTTATATCCTCATATTATTTAACCCATAACCATTTTGCATGCGCCAAATACGCTTGTTTTCATTATTCTCGATATGTTATTATAATGGAAAATAATAAGGATTGAAACATGTAAAATACGTCGAGAACAAAGCTTCGCTATCGCGGCTCTCTCTCCTCTGGATGTACCGCTGGATTGTACGCTTGAATGGGGCTATAAGGATATGGATATACTCTAAAGATAGACAGATACATTAACAAACAAATGTTCAAATTAACTCACCGTAAGTATCCCCCCGAAAAAGTGGAAATAGGTTCCAACCTTGTTCAATATACGATGCACGTGTACCGTAATGCGAAATCTGTTAACACAACCCGGTACGGAGGAAATTGAATCAGATATTGGCTGCTCGAGTCAAACCACAAGTGAATCAATTTGTGGGTGCTTACACAGATTTATTGGTTGGAGTAAATGATAATGTTGTAAAATTGGTCTATGGTTGTGGGCCTAGTAGCGCTCCAACACTGGAGCATCGAAGTAGGATGTAAAGCATACGGAGATGATGAAGACTGTGGAAGATGAAGAAGCTTTCAATGATGAATATGATGAAGACGTATGATGATGAATCTAATGGAGATGGAGTAAATGTTAAAGCCGATGGATACCTTCGACCTTCCACTTTTTTTAACCAAGTTTTGGAGAATGATAAAGGATAAGTATGTCTCTCGTGGATGTGATTCGTGGATGTATCAAATAACCCAGATGCTTAGGTCCCAGATGAGTCATCCCCTGTTTAGTATCACTTAGCACCATCACCTCAATTTGAAAATGTGGAAAACTTTGGTAATGTTATTTCAAGTGATTAAACTCTATGGGTGAAGCATACTACCAGATACTCATGTTGAGAATTTGTAATTGACCAAGTTTTTAATTCCAAATCTCCTTTGCAAGAGGCTGCAAAGATTTTCTCAATTAAAGCACACCAAGAGTTTGTGGTTGTTGCATCCTCAAAAAAATTGCTAGTTTTAAGATGTAAGAAGGCTGAGAAATGTCAATGCCCATGGAGCTTCGTGCTATGCTTGTGAAAGATACTAGTTTATTTGTTATCAACAAGTATAAAGGCCCGCATACTTGTGTCAATCCTTACTTTAATCGAACCATCATCAATTGAACTCAAACTTGGTTGCTGCTCATATCAAGGCAATTATTAAGACACAATTTACTTTGTCTGTAGTTGCTATTCAAGCAACTGTGATGGAGAAATTGGGATATCAAATTTCATACAAAAAGGCTCTACATATAAAGCATAAAGCACTTAGACACTTATTTTGTGACTTTTGTCAATCATACACAGAGTTGCCACATTTGATCTTGGCTTTAGAGCAAGCAAATCCTGAATGTGTTGTAATTTGGAAAACATTTGATAGTAATATGTCAAATCACGAGATATTTCTGCAACGCTGCATTGCCATATTCAAGCCATCTATTGATAGGTTCGACATTGTCGCTCCCATATCGAGTATCGGGATGGTACACATTTGTATGGGAAGTATAATGCATACATTAATGATTGATATGCGGTGTGATGGAAATAATCGCTTGTTTTCATTGACATTTGCTATCAAGCATACGTAAAGAATATCATAGTCAGATGGTTCTCGCATGTATAAAAACAGAGTAACTCAAATGTATGGGAATTTGTGTTAGCCCAATATAATCCAGTATTATGGCATCAATGAGTGATCCTCATATTGGTTGGGCTGCATCATCTGCCTATCACAGGATTTGCATGCGTCATCTTACAAGCAATTTTATGACCCACTTCAAAGATAAACTCTTGAAAATTTTGGTATGTAAAGCAGCTTTAGCGACTACACAACTCAAATTCAATAAGCATATGGCTACAATTTGGAGAATTAATTTGGAAGCATAACAATGGATATAGGCAATCCCTCTTAAGATATGGGCACTTTCACATTATAGAGGTCGAAGATATGAGATAATGACTACCAACATGTCAGATGTATTTAACAATAAATAGTTTTAAATGAGCTCAGAATCTACCAATCACTGCATTAGTTCAATTGACATTTTTCCGCCTTAATAGTTACTTTGTTGCAAGAAGGGAACAAGGTGCTAACAGATTGGCATATGATAAGCGCACACCCTTGCGTTGATGCTCAAATGGCGCCCGTGTTAAGGCTAGATCAATGGAAATTGTTCTTACAATCACATCCGCTGCACGATTTCTACGTCAAGTCAAGGCGAGTTTTGTCGAACACAAATACTTCAACTTACATGACCAGAAATGAACATGTGGTAAGACACTTATATATGGATTTCCATGTAGCCATATCATAGCAGCATGTTAGCATCGATGTGTTGATTTTCGATTATTTGTTCAAGGCTACTACATTACGTAGTCGTACTATGATTGGGCAAGTTTGTTTCATTTCATATTCAATGAAGATGAGTGACCTCTTTATGATGGTCCCACGATTGTACCTCCCGAGTCAATGAAACGCGTAGGCAGTGAACGTCTTAAATCAACCTGTTTGCATAATGAAATGGACGTTAGGGAGGAGAAAACTACTATCACATGTGGGTCATGCAAACAATTGGGTCACAATCGACGATCCAAGAATAGAACCGTTCATGAAAGACAAAGTAACTTTTTTTTTTGTAAGCCACCATATGATATGTTTGTAGTTGCTTTGTATAAGACTTATATACGAATGTTTTTCTATTTCGATTATAAAGATCAAAATTCTTATTTAAGTAAAATCGACATCATTTTACATCGTTTTTTTATTCATTGCCATTGTAATTAGTAATTGCATTCATGACTATGATACTAGTATCTCAATGTTTTTTGTTAATAATTATATTGTCTTTGTGTTATCTGGTCATGATATGGCGCTCGTGAGGTGGGTTTTCATGATGTAGATCCTTCAAATCCATCCGTCTTGGTTTTGCAGGACAGACACAGGTCGCACTTTAATAGATATGGAGCATGTATGTATTTTATTAAATAGACAAAATACTATTACATATTGTCGTGTAATTTATATAGAAACAATTATAAATTGATTTCTTCTTTACTGTGAGTTCCGGTGGAGGTACTCCACCGCCATCAAATGTCTTCATCGCATGTGTGAGGTACGGATTCACGATTTGTGTATACGGATCCACGGGATTCTACGGTATATATACCGCTACGCCACATCATGATCGATCACCACCCTACACTACTTGTCTCGTCGAGAGATGGTGGCCCGAGACACTACGTTCCATGTACCCATCAAAGAGATGATCGCATCATGTTACAAGATGTCGCTTATCATCCTTTCGCTCCGTGATCCACCGACCGTTAGCCACGGATACGTGTGTCTGATGTGGCGGAGTTGTGTGGGGAGCTGCTTGGTATCACCCCACCCGCTAATGCTCTTAGAGGATCCGCTATCTCCATACGGTGGTTTTGTGACCAGTTATCCAACCCACCACTTGAAGCAGACGAGGTCACTTTAGAGCGGAGGGTGCGTGGTTTCATCTTAGTGCTGATGGGATCCTTCTTGTTTGCGGACAAGAAAGGAGTGCATGTCCAATTGTGCTTTCTCCCATTGCTATGAGATTTCCGATGAAACCCCATATTGATATAATGTACAAAAAACATTGAGCACAATATATCAAGAGTTATACGAGCGCCTTGGATCGTAGACGTGGTATTAGCGGTTGTATTACACTATTACAAGTATCCATAACTTTATTTTATTACATACACATTCATATACACAACACATCATTAGTTTTCTAATTTTTGTTTATTTTGTATTTAGCTATGGTCTTGGGAGAGACTTCACATGGGGCGACTCGATTTTCGCCGACCAGCTGCACCTCCAATCGCTCATGCCTTACATGATGACGACACCGATGTCTTCGATGGAGACGTAGCTAGCGCCACAACAATGGATTACCTACGAGCTTGCAACCGAGCCGCAGCGCCCCTTCCATTAGGGTGTAGTGGAGGGAGTACCTTGATACGTGGGTGCATAACCCATCCTGCAATTCCTATACCGAGATCAGCTAGATGGATAGACTCTTGATTAGGTAATGGTATATGTAAAAGTATATGATTCTTTAGTACTCTTATTCATTCACATCAACGCTATCGATGTTAAGTGTAAAATGTGTAGTCTTATGGCAACATATGTCTAAGAGTTGGTTAACCAAATTACCGTGACATCTACTTATCCGATCAGATCCGCGGACGCATGTCACCTCAGTACGCTTGCGACAAATGAGTGCATCGTTTCAGAAATCCAGTCTCGCACCACCTCACAAGCACTAGAGATACCTCCCATCTTGTTTTACGAAAGCAACAACTACAGCTGCAGTAGATGCACGTGGAAGACTTCAGAGAGATTGGGCAATGTATCATGCTCCATGCATTGCCTTATGGGATATGCGTGCGGGCAAGATCATCATTGCACCCCCTATGGTGGGTATTATGGACTTCCATGATCCATATATGCAGTGGTATCATCGCATTACACGACGTTTTATGACACCACCACTCCATAGGGATGATATGAGGTACCATACTATAGCCGGTACTACTCAGGTTTTGGTAAGTTAGAGTCTTATGTTTCTAAAGTGTTTTTAAATTTAAATCAATAGATTATGTATTTATAATTGTTTGGTTAGTTCTTTTAGATATCTGTCATGGTTGACATAGCTAGTCGCTCACGTGGAGCTACCACCGGATTGGTGTGCGACTTACATCATATTGCTAGATCAGTGTTACACCATATCGGAGAAGAGCATCGCATCGTCATACACGATCAAGAAGCATTTACTTCACATGGACCATCCATTAATCGTGCCGGCCATCTACTCTGGTCAAGATGTACGACTGAGGTTGCAGTGAGAGTCGACGGCGATACTGCCATCGAGATGGGATTTATGGGAGGTGGTGGTGCACCTGGTCAACATCGCTCTCTACTTCCATACTCCCATACTTACTCCATCACCTGATACTTCCATACTTCCCTAGACTTACCCATCACTCGATACTTTTATACCCCCACCAACTTACACATCACATTCCATACCCCCACACACTTACACATTTTTACCATCTCCGATGTCGCCAGAGCCAACTTCCTTGGCAGTAGATATCAGATTATCATCCCACCCTTTATCATCCCTTCTTTATCGCCTCTCCCATCGATGAGACCACAGCCTTCACCTGGTGGTCGAAGCCAGCGCATCTTCCAAATTAGGCGACCGCGCTCCATGTATACGTCAAGTACTTCATCCATTAGCTCCCTCGGCTCCACGCCTGGCTTGAGATTACATTAGACCCTATAGATCAACTAACTGTGTATGTTAGACGCCGTCCTAAGAGAAATATAAAGGCTCCATCTTGTGAGACTCATTGATATATGTTGATATTTGTATATATTGATATTTGTATACATTTTTTTATATATTTATATGATTTGGTTTATATATGAAATCAGAGTTTATTGTTTACTGAATTGGTTATAATTTGGATGCATGTGGATGATGATTTATATATATTCTTGTTCTCGGTGCAAACTTGCATGTCATAATCGAGTTTCATACAAAAAATCCATTGAACATTCCATGATTATGTATTTTAAAATGATAATATACACAATTAGATACAACTTGTGAACTAAAAATAAATTACAAATATTTTATATTCACATGTAAAATATTTTAAAACCAAACAAAATACTTCAAAATATTTTAAAAAAAATTTATTAACCTATTAATTTTTTAAATTATTGATTTTATATATTCTATTTTAGTTATATAAAAATAAATAAATATGGCCACAATTATTTTTTTTGTAAGAATGAATTATGTATCATAATAATTCTTATTGTTTTAATTTTTTTAAATATGTTGTATTATACAACATTATATTTTATTTTATCAAGTAATAATAAATTTATATTATCATTATCTCTCATCATTTTTTTCTACTTAAGGATTAAGAAACAACTATTATCAATTTTATATCTATATGAAATGTAAAACTCATGATGGAAAGCAAGTGATTTGGCAAGTAATAAGCAACATGTTTCCAAAAGGATAGTCAATCGGGTGTCTTACAGCGCGTCATTGGGAATATGAATTTTTCTGTACTATCTAGAAGATCAAATGGTTCAACTCCATCCATAGTTGCATTCTACATTTAAAGAGCTTTCTAACGACACCTTACACGCCCAAACTGAAAGTTAAAAACGGCTATAACTCGAAAAGTCAAAGAAAAATAATTTGTCGCGACGTGAAAAGTTTGTCGCCACAAACTAGACAAACCTTGAGTTTGTCAAACAAAATTTGTGGAGTTTGCTCTTATTGTAAAAATTTTTAGAGTTTGTCGCAACAAACTTTTTAGAGTTTGTCTAGTTTATCGCGACAAACTTTTTTTTTTTTTTATCGCGATAAATTATGTTTTTCTTCGATTTTTCGAGATCATAACTTCTTCGTTTTATTTTATATTATTCTTTTCAAATTGTTTTTCATATTTATCTTATTAATCTTTTTTTTTTTAAAAAATTATCTTATTTGATATTAAAATAATCTACCTTCATGCAAAAATTCATTGTTTTTCAACAGATAATTTAAAATATAATTATTTGAAATTATATTTTCCTTTTATTTTATATTATTCTTTTTAAATTGTTTTTCATATTTATCTCATTAATATTTTTTAAAATAATTACTGTCATTTTAATTTTATTATTATTATAATAAATATTCTTAAAATATCTATTGAGGACAGCGACAATAACTTAAATTTTTTTTGATAAAGTCGTTGTTCAAGACAGTGACATTATTCTAGTTTCGCCTACGTGACTCAAACGCACTAGATTGAGCAATAGTTTGAAATCAAAACTATTTTTGTAATTTTTTTTTTGAAAATAGTATTTTAATCAAAAACTCCTTAAAATGAATGTAACTTGATATTCACCTTTTCTTTTTAATTTTTTTCTTCCTCTATTCTTTCCGTGACAATGACAATGACACGTGATTTATACAAGTATAAAAATATCGGTAATGATAATAGTTATATTTTATGGATATATCGAAAATATCGATGGATATTTTGATAAAAATATCGGTAAAATAAAAATTAATAAAAATATTTTAAAATTCATATAAATACTTTGTTAAATCATAAAAAATACATAAATAAGTAAATATACATTTGTTAAATATGGTATTCATTATAAAAGTAATATTATTAACTAAATAATTACTATAATTAACTAAAATTATATTAGTTAGTAATATTATTAACTAAAATTATGTTATTATGATATCTAAGAAGATGTGAGTTTATAACATGAAATAATTATAATTGTTTAATAGTATGATGTATAAGATCTAAGTTTCAAATATTATATCTAACTTAATTTAATATTATCAAATTAAACTAAAATAAAACTATAGTACAAAAATATTTGTTATAAAATACTTCAATATCAAAATAAAACTAAAATACATTAAAAATAAAATATACATAAATACAAAATAAATTCACAAAGAAACATACTTTAATTAACCTTGTATTTGTTATAATTGAAACCTTCAAAACCAAGATCTTCAAAATATCGAGATAAATCACAAAAAAAAAAAAAAAAAGTCAAATGGAACTTGGATGTAGATTGATGAGTTTGTAATGCAATTGTATGATTTTAGGGATATTCATAGAATATTTTAGAGTCAAAATAGTCATTGAATTGTCAAAAAATCTTTATGATTTAATTCTAACAATTTGATTTGATTTTGATTTAAATATGACCGTTAAATCAATATATATATGTTGGAAATCATCTTGAAACGTTATATCAAGTTTCAGATTTAAAATCAATGATTTGATAAAAAATATAACCGTTTGATGCTTTTAAAAAAGCGAATGAAATCTGAATTGTTGGATCAAAGTAGGAATGAATCTGGGCTATTAGATTGCAAGTCAAACACGGTCGATTTTTTCAAAAAATTGCCTATATTTGATTTATATTGGCGATAAATCATGCATTTTTGTTGAATTTATTAAAATTTCCCACTTGCAAATAGATATGCACACTGAGTTATTTCACCAAAATATCAACATTTATTCGATATTTCATTCAGATTTTTTCCGATATTTTCGATTCGCTAAATCGACTTTTGATATGCAAAATCGTATTGATACTGACCGATATCCAATATATCAGCATATCAGCGGATAAAACCGATTTTTTGTTCCTTAGATTTATAAGACTCTTAAACTTCTCTCTTAAATCTAAGTTTTTATTACGGAGGAAATTGATATAATGTTGCATACTTTATATTTTGTTTATCTTATTTTTTGAAGAAACTCGCCAATCATATAGAAAAGCATATTAATAACTTAGTATGAGCTCGGGTTTGAACTGGGACCTTTAGTGTGTGAGACTAGCTTGATAACCAACTACACCACCCATACATTTGATGGTTGGTTAGCTTTAATTTTAAAATCACACTATAGAATATGATTAGATTAACAGTGGAAAATGTAAATACAAAATTTTTAAAATGGATAAACTTTTTTTCTTCTAATCTCTTTCCTTAAATTTGAGAGGGAATGATTTTTTGGTCTTTTTTTTTTTTTTCCGGAAATCACTTATTTACACCTCGTTTCATCTTTTCTTTTCACCAAAGATTATTCATATCATCAAATTTTTATTTGTTTTTTCACGATTTTTTCACATATCTTTGCGCATTGATTATTGGTCACCTTTGCGCGCTGCGTCATCGGGCCACTTTGGTGTAACGGCGACGTTTGCTCTCTCTCAATACGACATTCTCGGCCATTCGTGGATTACGCTTTATTCAGATTCAATAATCTGCATAAAGAAAAATATATAAATTGTATTAATAAATCAACTTAATAAATAAGTAAATATATCACATACTAAAGTCATATTATTATAAATATAGTATGGAAGACAAATACGCAATTAATTATCAAACGATGTTTTCAATCGTTCATTAGCATATTAACTCGATATTATTATTTCATCCTTTATGGTTTTTAACGATTTTGATTTTATATTTCTATTAATGTATTAATGGTTTGAATCAATAAAATTATTTTTTTTCTTAAAAAAATGGAGAAAAAAACTCTAAAATACATTCCTAAAAATTATATATATATATATATATATTGTCTTACTGAAATTCATTGATGTATTTTATTAAATGTTATAACCGAGTGTTATGGGTGTACGACCTACCTAACATATCACTCTTAATGCAATGGTTCTCTTTGAAGAGAATCAAGAGATACAAGTAACATAGTTTGTAACTTTGATTTTTTTGTTTTTTACCATATTTGGCCCTTACTAAGAAAATTAAAGTTTTGTTTTGAGGCCTAATAAGATTTAGCTCAAATGATTAAAAGCTCATACGAGCATAGAAAGAAGAGGTATCCAATGTTTGAATTTATGAAGGAATGATATTTTGTAAAGTGAATAGTATTGGAACTAAGTTCAGATAAATAAAATATAGTTTTAATTAAATTGGATCATTGAACTGATATAATCTAATTATAAGCCCAGCTATGTAAATGGATTCAATGGCCCACTAAACTCTATTATAAATATAACATTATATTTAGATTTAGGGTAACATATTAATTTAAAAGGGAAATATAATTTCTTTATGTCTCAAATCGAAAGTAAAATGACATTGGATTGTTCTTGGAGCCCACACTTTATGATCAAAACCTATAAATTGGTCATTGCCTAAAAGATTAAGAAATTAGTTCCACTCTAATTAGTGCAAATTTTATTCTTTGCTTCTATTACATATGAAATCATAGATTTTTAAAGGAATATCGATATTCTAACATCTGGTATCATAGTGGATTTCCTAGATTCCAGATTTTAAATCTTGAGATTTCATAAGTTAATAATATAAAAAAAAAAAAATCAATCTTTATTGATTTGATATTCCAGTTATTATTTATTGTTTCTTCAAAGCATATAATAATTTCTGTATGGTTACATTTTGATATGTTATCAATTATGAGCATATTAAGTTTTTTATTGATTCCGACACAACATCATTGTGTGATGTTACAGTATCAATGGTAAGGATGTGTTATTTGTTATATTATTCATGCAGAACTGCTTTCTCATACTTGAAGATATATATATATATATATATATATATATATATAATATCTAGTGTGAATGGGTAACCATATAAAAGTTAACATCGGGAGTGGGCATGGGTATTAGTATTACTCATCTAGTTTGTTTACTACTCATCCTAGATTATGGGTTTATCAGATTCGACATGTGATTCTCATGTTTCTCAGTTCGTTCTTCTACGATGAGAAAAATCTTAGATAAATTAATTTAATTAATTTTGAGATGGAAAATTAAATTATATTTTAATAAGACTTATCTTCTAAAAGATAAATGTTAAATAGATATCAAATTTAATTTGTACTACTATGAATTAAATTATATTTTAACAAGATTTATGTTTTAACATATAAATGATTTAATTTATTATTAGAAATTAAATTATATTTTAACAAGACTTTTCTTGATGGATAAATGTTAAATATATATAATTTACTTTATTATTAAAGGATGATTTAATTAAGACATGTTCTTGTTTTAAGGTATTTAAATTATTAAATTAAACTCAACAAACTTACAAGTCCGAGAAAATAAATCTAGAATATTTGTAGTGCTTGTTTTAGAATTGGTTTGACTATAGAAAATTGCTAAATTAGAGATATTTAGAGATCAAAATTTAGTTGAACTTAAAAATAAACATACTATGACATAAACTTCAAAACACTCAAGTTTTTAAAATAATTAAGTGAGATAAAGTTTAGCAAAGCTACGACCTTCCATTAAAAGGGTCTTGAGATTTATGTTTTAATCAGCTTAAAGTTTGACAAATGTGAGAATCCTATTTAAAAGACTCATTTACAGTTAGTTAATAAATATTTTAATGGGAGCAAGCACCCTAAAGTTGAGGCTCTTTACTTAAGAAATACTCAAAACTACTAGTTAGTGTGCATATACTTAATTTTGAAAAAATAATAAACTATCTAAAAATAGTCCATATATTTATTTTCTCAAGAAACCAAAGCCAGCGGGTAAAGTCAATCATCTAGTCCAAGGATGATTTTGGAATTGATTAGGATTATATATCTTATTAACTTTGAGAAGCTAGACCTGCCTAAAGTAGGATAACAAGTTCTCATGGAAGTTAATTTATCCTATATTGATGTGTGTAATTTTGAGTGTTATATTATATACTATAAGTGCAAATTGTATTTATAATTATATATGTCTTATGCTAGTAATGAACACATACTGACAAACACCAATTTGATTCTCGAGATAAATATGTCTGCCTTCAATCCATTAGCATCAATCATTTCGAACAAGAAGTTAGATGGAACCAACTATGTGAGTTGGAAGAGGAATCTAAACATCGTCACCTCGCGTAGGGTATAATTTGGGTGACCTTAAAGCCACTACAGCACCCACAAAGAGCTCAAGCAACACTCAGCAGAGAGCTGACTATGAGGCATAGAGGAAGGATGATGAGAAAGCAAGGATGTATATCTTAGCTTCTCTCAATGAAGTGTTGCAAAGTCAGCATCAATCCATGAGTACCTCAAGTGCAATGCACTTAAGCCTTCATGAGATGTTTGGAGTTCAGAGTATATAAGCTGCCAAATGCGATGAAGCAGATAATGAACACAAGAATGTCCAAGGTACTCCAATGAGGGATCATATGATAAATAGTATCGGATTCTTTAATGAACTAGGAGACCTAGGAGTTGATATTGATTGGGAAACAAAAAATAACATGGTCCTTGAGACATTGCCTCCTTCCTTCAATAATTTAAAGTTGAATTATTCTATGAATAAATTAGAATGGTCTTTGACTGAACTAATGCAGCAGCTTCAGATAGCTAAGACAATTGTAAAAGGCTAACCAAATGTTAATTTTGTGTCAGGTGAATCCTCTAAGCCTCCCAATGGTAAGAAAATGAATAAAGCAAATCAGTCAGGTGTTCATGCTAAACCCAAGATTGCTAAGAAAGCTAAACCTTTTGATCCTAATAGGAAACCAAAAGGAAAGTGCTTAAATTGAGAACAAAAGGGACACTGGAAGAAGGATTGCCCTAAGTTAAATGGACAATCATGTAACTTCTCTACTACAGTCATTGAGTCTTGTTTTGTGGCCGATTTTAAGCACTTCTTAGTGGATAGGATTCAAGAGCCTACTAACCATTTGTAACTTTTTGTAGGTTCAGGTGACAAGAAGTTTCAATGAAGGAGAGATGCGCTTAAAGATGGCTTCCTACCATCGCAAATATGGTCGTATGGGATCTTAATCTTAGTTTCACAATTCAATCTTAGTTTTGCATGATTGTTTATTTCAGGCTCGACTCAATTTAATTTTAGTTTCTAAATTATGTAATGAGAGTTATTCAGTTTCTTTTAATAAAACTCATGTTTCTATTATGAAAGAAAATGAAGTTGTTACATGTTGCACATTGATGAATAATCTATATCATATTGATTGTGTTGTGATTCAAGTTGATAATGTGGAAAAATCATTGAAAATAAAAGAGCCTAGTATCAATCAAACTCAGTTATGACACTTAAGGCTTGGTCACATAAATTTGAAGTTAATACAAAGACTAGTAAGTTGTAATATCCACTTTAACCCCTGAGCAACTACCATTATGTCGTATCTGTATTCAAGGTAAATGACTAAGAGATCTTTAACGCCAAAGGAGTTAGGGCTGAGGGATGTTTGGATTTGATACACTCAAATGTGTGGGGTCATTTAGTGTCCATGCAAGAGGTGACTATGAGTATTTCATCACTTTTACCGATGACTACTCAAGATCTGGATATGTGTACCTAATGAAGAAGAAATCTTAGGCCTTGGATAAATTCAAGGAATTTAAGGCTAAGTTAGAAAAACAATTAGGGGGACACATTAAATCACTTCGTTTTGATTGAGGTGGTGAGTACATGTCTATTGAATTTGTTTCTTTCCTTAAGGAGCATGAGATTTTATCTTAGTTTAGTACTCTAGGAACTCCACAACAAAATTGAGAGACAGAAATAAGAAATTGAACTCTATTAGATATGGTAAGGTCAATGATAAGTCTTTCCACATCACCTTTATCCTTTTGGGGATATTCCATAAAGACAGCAGCTTACATTCTGAATATGATGTCATCCAAGTCAATACCAAAGACAATCTATGGAAAATGTGGACAAGCCTAAACTTATTTTAAGTCATATCCAGATATGGGGTTGTCCCATTTATGTATTGTTACTTTGTCCGACAAGTTGGATGCAAAGTTAGAATTGTATTGGTTTGTTAGATATCCAAAAGGTATATGGGTCACTATTTCACAAGAACTGACATGAAGGTATTTGTAAGTACAAACGCTAAGTTCATGAAAAGCAATACATCATGAATCACATAATTGGGTGGGATATGAAATGAATGGTCGAAAAAAGACTCGACCCCTATCATACAAGATAATAATGTTGTTCATGCGATCCATAAACTACTAATACCCCACACCGGGTACACTCAAATACATGTCGCCGTAGTACGAGTCATTAGACCACCCGTTAAGCTCACATTGATGAGAATTATTCGATAATCCTGCAGTCACATGAGGTTGATCTCATAGGTTACCACAAAGCAATTAATGATAAGGATTTTGGTTTTTGGAAAGAAGCTATGAAATTAGAATTATAATCCATGTATTCTAATAATGTGTGGACTCTTGTGGATTTACCCCAAAGGGTTAAACCCATTGGTTGTAAATGGGTGTACAAAAGAAAGAGATGAGTAGATGGAAAAGTTGAGACATATAAAGCCTGTAAAACCTAGGTAAATTTGACTTTTTTCTAAAAATGACAAAGCGATAAATTGTAACTACGGTACGAGTTACAAAACCTGAAATTTTTTTAGATCTCAGATGACAAAATTGATATCACCGTTGGATTCGCCTTTCGCAATTCATTTACCAAGGCGACTCTTTGTGGTTGGATTCGAGATAGCCCGGATTTTCACCTTTTTTGACTATATAGATCTTCTAAAAAACAAGATTTTAAGAAAAATCCTTGTAAGTTGAGAATAATTTAAGTAAAGTTCATATAAAATAATTTGAACTTAAACTATGACGAAATAAATCGCTTTCTTGTGACAAAAAGGACCTAAACAAGTCGTGGAGCCATGTGACACGACGGACCAAGTCTTTAAACATCAAATAGAGTTAAAAGCCGTATTTTGGGACAAAATATCCGATTTTCTCTCGTGGAACATGGGAGAGAAAGAGGAGAGAAAGAGAGAGTCCAAGATTTCGACGATCCCTGAGTTCCAGCTTGGCCGGAATTTGTTGTGCCAAGAACTAAAGTTCACGTCTCGACGAGAGGCTACGTGTGTGTGTACCAAAAAACAGGTGGATTTCACCGAATATCCAAATGAGGATTTGGGGGAAATCAAATGCGTTAAGGAGGTGTTCTTGAGACCTCATACGTTTCTACTACGCTTCAAGAGGTAGAGATTCTTCCTACTTTGGTTTTAATTCCATCCTTTGGGTTGTTTTAAGGGATGATGTTGTGTAGATGTCCTAAGGGCTTGTTTGGCTAATTTTTGGACTATTTAAAAACAGTTGATGGCCGTTTTTATGGCTTGTTTGTGACCGGTTTTGTAGGCTGAATTGTGAGTGTTTATGGCATGTTCAAAGAATTGTTTTAGGGGCTATTTGGATTAAAAATCTAGTTTATGGTTGTTATTACCGTTGCCTGGATTGTTTAAAAAAATGGTTTATGGTCGCTTTTATGGCTTCGTTTGCGGGCTTCGCTTTATGATCGTTTGTGATTGTTTACGGAATGTCAAAAAATTGCTTTTGGGGAGGTTGTTTGGATGGAAGAGAGAAAATCGACTATCGGGCGGTATTTGTTTAGCCTAGCTTTTACGCTACTTAAGGCCGCTTTCACGCTTTTATGCTCTGCTAAGGAGCCGTTTCGGGCCGCTTTGCGGCATTTTTACATGTCACACTTTGCATTGAGGGTTAAGTGTGTTATTGCTTGATTTTGTGATAACAGACTTGGTTGTTGTTGTTTGATAAAATATTAATATATGTGTTTTAATGTATTAGCATTTATGTGTGTTTAATTGGAGATTATATGCATATGATATAATTGTTCATGATGCATGATGAATTGTATGAATTAAAATGTCCATAAGGATATCTACATTACATATGTGACATGACATTTGATATAATGGTAATACATTGCATATGCATGGAATATCGTGATTTCACGGGCGTGAGTGCATCAAGTTAAGATCAAACGCCTACATTTCCGTGATCGGATGAAAGTGGATCGGGCATCGCTGACGGTCCAACAGCCAACGATTGCATGACATGGAAAACCAGGTCGAAAGTAATAGCAAGAAAGGCTAGACACTCCCTCGAGTGAAAAGACCCTGGTTACTGGTTCATACACTCAAACGATGAAAGTCTAAAAAGTGTAGTAAGGCGTGCGGGGCTTACGATGAAACTCCGAAAACCCATTGCCCTAAAATACACATGAGTTTTGTATATTAAATGATCATTAAAGGTTTAAAATCCAACAATTTTTGGTTTATAAACACATGATTTTATTTTGAAAGTGATCATTGGATGTAATCCATCAATGATTTAACTTTTATCACACATCGCATTATATATTGTGCGGGAGCCTGTAAAGACTCGGGGGTATGGTGTGCATGAGTGCCTCATCTCATTTCATAGCATGACATATAGAATTCAACCTACACTGTATATTCTTACTTGGAATTGTTGGATGAATATGAATTGTCAAATGTAAGTATTGTATGTGCACTAAAGTAGGAGAGCTTCCTATGAATTGTGCCTCTACTAAGCGTGGTTCACCTCAGAACGCCTTCCCAACCAGCCAAGTGAGGGACACCCACACAGACAAGGACTTTTTTTTTAACCCGATTCCGACATTAGGTGGATCCATTTCAATCACAATCTATAATGATGAAACTTGTAAACTACCACCGTAGTGGTATTTAAAAGTTCTTGTACATAAATTCCTGAGTCTCATTTATTTATACTCTTACACCTTACTTTGACATAAAATTCCATAGATTTATATTTCAAAACAAGATAAAACCTACACATGGTGGACTACTAATGATGTTGGCCTCATTAATGCAGGATGTCTCCCGCCACTTCTTCGCACTACACCTGATAGGCCATCTGCAAGTGTTTCTTATACGAGCTGAAAATAGATAATACTAAGGTGACCACATGTAGTGTCCTCACTCATGCAGATACAGCTATAACACATTCTATTATTAGAATTCTTAATTCCATAGGAGTACATACAAACTTATAGAAAGGGTACTGTGAATATATATCAAAAAAAGCACTTGCATGCACTTGTTATTCATTATTATTTATATATTTA
The DNA here is from genome assembly GCA_016808115.1 of Tetrastigma voinierianum. Taxonomy (NCBI): domain Eukaryota; kingdom Viridiplantae; phylum Streptophyta; class Magnoliopsida; order Vitales; family Vitaceae; genus Tetrastigma; species Tetrastigma voinierianum. The sequence continues at coordinate 821,276 of JAEQBH010000731.1, forward strand.
TATTTTTGTTTTTATAACCGAAACCTTATGCTTGCATTTTAATGAAATGATAACTGAAACAGAACAATAAGTAATTCGTAGGTACATCAACGGCGCAGATGCTGATAAATGTAAGAGCGCAGTATGACCCAAACGAGGCCTAAGTAATGACCCAAACTGGGCCCAAGTAATGACCCAAACTGGGCCCAAGTAATAACCAAACGGGGCTTACAGAACAATAAGTTACAGCATCAGAGATCCCTATAGGCATGCCTATCTATCCATTACCCAAACATAAACAGACATTCAGTTATTTATGTTTCAAGAATAGTCATACCAATATCCTTAACATAGGTTCTTTCACATATTTATCATGATCGTTTTAATGGACTTGTACTAATTCATGTAACATTAATGCCTTAATCCACTCGCATCATCTAAGAAGGTTAGCAATGCCTACATTATAAACCAATTATGCCTAATATAAGGCAAATCCCAAGTCCAGTTTTTAACTACACTTATCCAGGAAATGAGGTTTTTAGACAAAGTATCTTTCTTACAAAAATGTTCACCTATGTCTTAAGTTTCCAAAGGCTTATGAATCATCGTCTAACCTTTAAATTAGAGGTATGAGCCAAACATCTGGCACTGCTCCCGACAGCTTCCAAGAAAATAGAATCAGAATCTGTCCCTACATTTGAAATTTTGGGAACGATAGGGACATAAGTTACCATACTTCTTCATGAAAGTTGTTCTCTCAAATGTCTAGCGTTCATATATAAAATTTTTAACCATCTCGTTTGATCAGTATAACTCCAAGTTATGATTTAATAACAGTGAATTATTCCAAAACAAGGACTATTCGAGATAGAAATTGTTCCCTTAATTTGACGAATTTCTGGTAACAATGTGGACTAAATTTTGCTATAATTCCTTCATAAAAGTTGTTCTTCCAAATGTCTAGTTTGTATAGAAATTTGAATCACCTCATTTGGATCAGTATAATATGTTTGTGATTTAAAACAACTAGTTCCTCGATTCGAGTTGTTACGAGACGGGTTTCAAGGACATAATTGTTCCCCACTTACTTTGGCCAATTTATAATTATTAATGGGGACTAAATTTGGCTGTCTTACAGCTATAAAGTTATTCTTCCAGATGTCTAGTTTGTATAGAAATTTGAATCATCTCATTTGAATCAGTATAACTCAAGATATGGTGCAAACAATAAGAACTTTTCCTATAGAGGGAAACGAAATCCGTAATTTTGCTGTAAACTATTTTCATGATTCTTAGAAGCAAAATTTACATCTTAGTCCTCTCTAGACATTTGTAGTTCTGGTTCTTGGTTCCTCTCTCAACTGGAATCATCAGAATTGGAGGTCCGTAGGCTAAGTTATAGCGACTGGCTCTGAGGTTTTAGATAATTTTGGAATGACACTTCATTAAAATACCTACATGTCTACTTTACACAATTTTGGTCCCTTATTAAAGGACAACTCAACAAACCAAAATAAGATCAAAGACAACTTTAAAAACCCAGCAAAAACAAAAACAAAGAGAAAGGAAATTAGGATAGCTTCCTAACCTTGATTTCTTTAAGACTTAAGTAGCTTTCATTTTTCCTCCATTTTTTCTTAACATAGACAATTAGAACTCTAAGAGATGAAGAGAAACAAACCAAAAGTTGACTCTTCTTCTCTTCCTAAAACCCGAAGCCCTAACTCTTCTTTAGCCAAAAATGGGAAATCCCCAATTCTAAGACAAGTTTGTTATCTTAAGGGATTTTGGTTCAATTTTCCCTTTTTTGCATTTTAGTCTTCCATGTTTATTTCATTTGCAAATCATTTGTCATTATTCCACCATAACATATAGTCTTCTATCTTAATGTCATTTAAGTCCTTAATTTTACAATTTACAATTATCTTTTAGACTTCTTTAAAATTCTCGATTATGTCATTTTTCACATTTAAAACTTAAATTTCCAAAAAATACGAATTTAACTTTTATTATACCCTAAAAATGTCATAAAACTATTAGGGTATAATTTGGGGTGTTACACACCTATCTGAGAAAAACATTTCGGGTCTGAAAATATCGTCGGTGGCGGCTTTCATTCAATCTGTAGGGATTGAAGAAGCCGTGCCAGTGGCGGAACTTGTAGCTTTTATAATTCTTTTTGTAAAATTTTTGGAACAAACTAATTTTGGCATGTACCTTTATGTAAAAGAGTTGTAATTGAACTCATATGGACTGTTTTTAATACAGTCTTACATGTTTTTATATGCATGTGGATAAATGGACCTGGTGTGGTCAATTTTTACTCATAAATGGACCAGGTGAGGTCATTGTGTTATATTAGGGCTTGGATGATTGTATATTGTGCAAGTTGGGTTTTGGATAAAGCTCCTTGTACAAAAGAGACTCTGTTAGATTTTTATTAAATTATGGATCCCGGTAAATGGGACACAACTGTGTGGTATCGAGTTACACGATATTCATAGGCATTTCGTGGGTTGATGGGTGATCAATGGACCCTCGGATTTTGGGGCGTCACAAAACCAGACTGGTTGCAAAAGGTTATAGTAAAAAATCAGGTTTTTATTATGATGAAACTTTTTCACCAGTGGCCATGATCAAGTCCATCATAATACTTCTATCCATTACAACATATTATGATTTAAAACAGAAATAGAGTAGAATGGATGTCAAAACGACCTTCCTCAATGGCCATCTTGAAGAAAACATCTATATAATTCAACGGATGGTTTCTTGTGAAGGTCGAGAACCGTGGTATACCAAGTTACCTCGTTCATTATGGACTTAATCAAACTATCGAGATCATGGAACAAAACGTTTTGATCGGAGTAATCAAATCTTTTGGTTTTGATCAAAATGAAGAAGGAACCTTGTGTATATAGAAAAGATCTGAGAATGATATAGTGGACACGGTTTTATGTGGACAACATTTTGTTGATTGGAAATGACTTTGAGATGTTGTCGAATGTAAAGATCCAGTTAACTACTCAATTCCAAATGAAGGATTTGGTAGAGGCGCAATATGTTCTAGGTATTAAGATAATACGAGATAGAAAAAATAAGATTATTGCACTTTCTCAAGAAAATTATATAGATACTATATTGTCTAAGTATAATATGCATGATTCCAAAAAATGATTCACACGTATTAGATAAGTTATCAATCTTTCTCAAGACCAGTGTCCTAAGACAACTGAAGAGAAATAATACATGAAAACAATATCATATACTTCAACTGTTGGTAGTCTTATGTATGTGATGTTATGTACTAGACCAGATATATGTTATTCAATTGGAATAGTGAGTAGGTATCAGTCTAATCCAGGTAGGGAACATTAGACCATTGTGAAGCATATACTCAAGTATCTAAGTAGAACGAGAGATTATATGTTAGTTTATCATGGGGATGAGTTAGCTCGTATAGGATATACTGATTCTGATTTTCAATCAGATGCGAATTTGAGGAAATCCACCTCTGGATATGTTTTTACATTAGGTGAAGCAGTTGTTAGTTAGAGGAGTATTAAGCAATCATGTATTGTTGATTCTACTATGGAAGCTGAATATGTGGTAGCATCACAGGCAACTAAGGAAGTAGTATGGCTTAGGAGATATCTTATGGAATTAGGAGTCATAGCTAAGGTTGTTGATCCTATGATCTTGTATTGTGATAACAGTGGGGTTGTTGCTCAAGCCAAAGAACCAAGGAATCATAGGAAAGACAAGCACATCGAAAGGAAGTATCACCTAGTTCGAGAAATTGTGTAAAAGAGGAGACATTATAGTAGAAAATATTGCATATGAGGATAACCAAGCAGATCCTTTTACTAAAGCACTTAAAACTAAAGTGTTTGACCTTCATGTATACAACATAGGTCTTAGATATACTTTCTAGTTTTGAGTTTCATAGTTTTATAATGTAAATTAGTTTGCATTAATAAAATTGGTGTTTCAATTACTTCAAATTATTGTGTTCATTCAGGCCTAGTTCAAGCACATTGTATATGTCTGGGTGCATGTGGATGCATAGAGGACACATATATGGGTTCCTTTTGTTTGAAGTTGTTCATGACGGCTCATGGATGTTGGCAATCCATAAGTAGTTGTGGTTTGATATATGCTTATTGGGAGTAGTTTGTCACAGATACTAGAGTGGATCTCTAAGATATCATACCAGTATGTACTTGATACATATTGAACAAGACTCAGGAGTGCAAATCGTCATATACTATCTTTGGACAGTTTTGCCTCTACCTATTATCTCTCATAGGCTCTTAACCCTAAGGGTCGTTGGAGAGTTGAGGGGAGTAGGCTGTCATTTTGAGGTGCTCCTTGTGACCATCTATTAGTGATACTCACTTAGAGTGATCTTGGATGGCTTCTTACTCTAGCTCATAGAATCTTGCTTTGACTAGACATGGAAACTATGATGACCCTAATTATAGGGCAATATACAACCTAAGGTAGCTTAAAAGGTGATTGATCATAACTGTCCTTGGCCAGGGCGGCCTCACTTGAGTTTAGGGCGGACTTATAATCATGATCAAGTCAAAGGGTAAGCTTGTAGCCTTAAGGTAAAATGGTAATTTCGATATTTTATAGTATAATGTTTGAAATTACTAGTATCGATTCATGGGCGGTGGTGTGAGTGATTAATAGGCCTTGGTAATCTTCCACAATGATTTGGAGTGAGAAGTTTTGAATTTTGGAGTGCAGTTGGTCTACTATAGTGGTCTAATTGACAAATTGTAGAATTATGTTTGATTAATTCAATGGGAGCCAAAATTGGAAAGTACCATGGGTCCCCGGGCAAATCCATTTGTAAGTGGCCAATGTTATGAGCAATTTATGATCCATATGAGCCTTTAAGTTTGCTTTCGGGCTAGTGGGAGAATGTTAGAACTATGCCCATATAAACAAAGTAAAGTTTTAATTAAGTTGAACCATTGGACTTATATGGGCTAATTATAGGCCCAAATATGTATTTGGATTCAATGACTCATAATCATATTATAAATATAACATTATTTTTAGGTTTAGGGTAGCATCTTTTAATTTGAGGGAAAGGGAATTTCTCAGGTGTCTCATATGCGAAAGCGGCGTTGGATTGTTCTTGGAGCCCACACTAAGTGGTCAAGACTTTCAAATCAGTTATTGCTTGAAAGATTCACATATTAATTATATTCCGGTTAGTATGTATTTTATTTTCAGCATATTGCGTATGAAAGCATAGATTTTGGAAGAATATTAAGGAGTTCAACAAGCATATACTCAAAAAAAAGTTTTATTTTGATTATATTTGGTTCCTTATTTTATTTTTCTTGTATTTTTCAAAAATCAAACATAGTAACAAAGTTGCACACATTGCACCAACAATAAATCACATAGACGAGAGGAGGATACCTCTTTGTCGGAGGGTTAAGTTGTGAAATTACGAGAAAAATAACCCAAGCCATAAGTGATACAATTTAGCAAAAAAATATAAAAATGAAAACGTTATTTATCTCCTCACTTTTGTGTAATGAAATTTTGTTTGAGCTATGTATGAAGGATTGCCTAGTTTTCAAATAATGATAATATAACAATTTAGGATTTGTCCAGTCCAAAATTGGATAATGGAGAAAATAGAATAAGTTGCACAAGCATTGAACAGTGAATAGTTCCAACTTTGCAACTTCCACATGATAATAATTAATAACTTGCCAAACCCTCTTGCTGTATTATGCTCTTATGGTGTTGTTTGGTTACTGTTATTGATAACAATTTTATTTTATAAAGAACAAAAAATGGTTAAAGCATGTTTGGTTAAAGAGAGGTCGTTGTTCGTGTTTTATTTTTGTGTTATTCATGTTCTCAAAAATACTATTTTCATATAACAATTAAAATATGTTTTTCATGTGTTTCTCTGTATTTTCTATTAGAAAACTTAAACAATCGTTCCCAGAAAATTGTTCTTAAAAATTGTTTCCTAGAACAATAACCAAACATGGCCGATATATCTATTTTTTAGTCTTTGTGAATACAATGCGCTTATGTTGTGATAAAGTAATCTTTCTATTTAATATATTTAAATTTACTTAAAATTAAAAATAAAAAAGCTCTTAAAGTCTAACTAAAGTGAGCAAATGAGGAATGAGTGTTGGGGAGAGTTCATCCTAAGCTCGGATATCTATAAGAGCAGTACTATAGAATTTACAACAATGTAATGCCGGGCTCTAGTCTTTATAAAAATTGAGTATTACAAATTGTCAACGATGCAGTACAAAGTGAATATATATAAATAAAGAAAATATTTCACTTTTATAAGTAGAACCAATAAAGATAGAAGACATGGGCTAGAGCTTGAGGTCAAAATAACTTGATTTTTTTACAAAAATTTATATGAGTTAAATATTTTTTTTTAAATAATTATCAAACTAATATTCCATGTGTTTTAAAAACCATATTCATTAATTGTGGTTTTAAAATTTACCTTAAAACCATATTTATTGACTGTGGTTTAAAAAATTAACTTTAAAATCGTAATTGTTGAATGCAATTTAAAGGTAAAATTTAAAATTGCATTAATCAACCATGATTTTCAAAATATACAAAAGACTAGTTTGATTAATATTTTAAAACGAAGGCTATTCATGTAATTTAAAAAAAAATGAATTACTTTTGACGCCAAACTCCATGTGCCATGCCAACGTATTGGTGGTACTTGCATCTCAAAAACTGGAGTTTTGGATAAAAAAAATGTTATTTTAAAAAAAAGTTACAACTATAGGTTGAAAACCAAATTAATGTCTAACTAGTGTGTCTAGACCACGTCGACATACACATCGGCAATTGTAGTTATTATTTCACGATATTGAATTTATTATTTTTAAGTTAATCGTGTATTAAATAATTACGACATTGAAAATGGTGTGACATTGTAGGACCTTGGTCTCCAGACTTTTGGGGCCCCGGTGGCGCCGCTAAACATGCAAAAGGTGATCAGACGATGGTGTGTCGACTGGCGCTCTCCGATGAATTAAGTCGTAAGAAAAGCGAAGAGTTTAGCAACTGTTCGAATACCCTTACCTCGTGGGAGATCTTCTCGATTTATAAGGCGTGGTTCGTTAATCTTCCCTTAATTTTAAGAATAAAATCTCTTCCTTCTTATTAAAGATTAACCTTCCAAGAAATAAGAGATTTGAAAACTAGGAAATCCGCTGATAAATATCTCTTTTGCGTATTTTCCACTTTCATGTACTTATCCATAACGGACTTCCCATATGCGGTAGGACGGCTGGTTGGGAGACTTAAAATTCTGGATAGGCTGCCCCGAAGCTAGTCTATGGGAAGACACCTTGGCTTTCTTAGACGTGCTTCAAGACTTTCGTCCTAGATAGTCCTTCTCTTAACAAATGATGAGCTTAAGTGGATTTACAATCTCTCTGCAGGTCAAGTAGGCCTTGGGCCCATCGAGTACTGGGTCTAAAGATTATGGTATTTATAATGCCCCCATTTTCACAATTTGTAATTCTATGCTTTTTAGTGAGGAGAAATGCGTAATGTTTAAATCTTGGGTGTGGAAATTTGAAGGAGTTAGGGAGAAGTGTCATTATTGAACGCCGTGGGTGTAGTGCGTTTGGGTACAAAGCGCGTGGGGAATGCACGTTTCCTAACATGTCTGTGGCGCATGATGTCCTGACGGCACATTTAATGCGTCCGTTAATATTTTGCCCCTATATATAAGGGTTGGGCTCCGAGTGCTTTCCTCTTTTACGAACTCAGGAAGCTCTTTGCCCATTGCGATTTTCTTTCTCCTGTGCTTTTGTGAACTTTTCTTTTAAAGGAATCGTCGGAGACCCTTTGACAACTTTCAATTTTCCGGTGAGTTTTTTGTGACTCTATTTGGAGTATTTTTGGGTTAGTTTTCATTTCTTCCTGAGAGACACGAACCGTTCGTTGGTGGGATTCTTAGGTTTTTTTTTTTTTGTTGCTAGCGGGTTGTTAAACCTCGAGGGTATTTCTTTTATCTTTTGAGGTTTTAAGGCCCGATCTTCCCCCCAAATTTTTTTTTGTTTGCTGTGAATGTGAGGAAGTCAAAGAGGCTTCCACTAGTCGTTTGGGCGTGGGGGGGACCCTCGAAACACCCACGATAAGTAGCCTAATTGACTGCGTATATGCATGAGACTTGAGGTCCTTGAGACAAGTTCTGCCTTGTTAGATTTACCAGGTGTTAGATGGCATGACTAATTAGACCATAGGCAAATAATGCTCTTTATTTTACGAAGCGGTTTGTTGGACTTTGCGCCATCCCTTCTTTGGTGAAGCAGTTTCTACACTTTACTAGGGCACCTCCTACACTCATACATCTAAATGTCTTTCGGATTCTGATGGGTTGCAGTGTGCTAAACTCTCTCTACCAGTTGGATATTTCGCTGGTAGAGATTTGTTTTATTTACACTTTGAAGCTTGGGATTGGGGCCACCAGCAATGTGGCCCTGGCCGGTGCGATTTATGGCGGTCTTAGGACTTCTGGCCGGAAGGGAAGGGTTGTCTTGGTTAAGGTTTGTGGGCGTCGGGCTCTCTAGGGCTTCCTTTGATATGAGTAGTCTTTCTCGTTCACGGGTTTGTTTCGACTTGGTGGGGCTTGTACTCCCTTCGTCATCCTTAGGTCATCTATGTTTGATATAAGCTCCTTTCTTTGAAACTTTAGTGGGCCGGTAGCGCAGGCCACCCTGCCAGCCGGGTAGAGAAGGCGCCAGAGCGCATCAAACGACTACTAGAGATCACTGAGGGGGAGCGGAATCATGAGCTCCTCTTATCTGTGAAGAACTTGCGATAATTAAGCACTAGCCCATTTCCTTACATAGTCCCCGTCATCCCCCATCTGTTGCCAGCAAATCTTATTAAGGGCAAACATTTTGTTCTCGCGGTCCTGTTGAAGTCAATCCCGGGTAACTCTTCTCAAGCGAGGTTCGTTCAAGAGTAAGAGCCTAAGTCGAGATCGGCAGTTTTCTCAAGCTTTGTTCAAATTCGACTAATCGCCCTTTAGCCGAACAAGATTCAGCCTTAATTTCTGGCAAAGAAGAAGATGTTAAGGTAAAAATGTTGGACGGACCAAGGCTGCCTGCACAGGACTAGAAGGCTTTGTGGACTGGGTGGATCCAATCTCTAATGAGTCGGCTGAGGAGAGGGAAGACGACATGTCTAAGCCTCGTTGCTAGATTCACTGTATGATGCGTGAGCCATGCGGTCTTAAAGGAGACTACCTCTAGCTCTAAAGGACCAGACTGCAAGCGACCCAAACTACCCCGGGTTCAGACAGAGATTCGTAAGAGCCCGATGATAGTTAATTGGACCTCCGCAGCAAGCCTCGGGGTATCCTTCTCTAAATAGAGGCGCTACCAGATGCTTCTAAGGAGGCTTATGCATCGGGCCGGAATGGGCCTCAATCGGGAGTGACCTCCCAACACCGATTGCTTATAAGGCACTCTTCCAGAGAGATGACCTGCTGGTCCGTCGCAGCTAGACTTGCATAATTCAGAATTCCCAAAGACTAATAAAAGGGCATACCCGATAGCCGGTGCCGGGCTCAGATATTAAGTCATATGTCAGTCCTCTCACTAACACGACTCCTCGGTCCGTATAGCGCCAGAAATTATTGATCACTGGAACCCCTTTAACAAGAGGGACTCTTTTGCCGCACATATACGCGAACTCTACCCCAATCAACTCCGAATACCAGTGGCGGCTCATGGCGAGGAGTATTCCATTCCCTTCCCCAACTACATAGATGAGAAATCCTACCCCGTGTGTGGGTAAGGACGGGATGTTTATTCGCAACCACAACTTTGACGAGACGATCGAGCTAGTATGGCTAGACTTCTAACGTTAGAGCGTGGGCTTTATGTCGGATCGGCCACGCCCCGATCCCGGGCCGACCCGACAAGGACCGACCGGCCGGTGCTAAAACCATATACCGGACTCCTTTACCTGTTTTTTTCAGAGTCGCACTTATATCCGTAGATACAAACAAGCTTCAGGTAATGAATCCAACAATCATTTACATTTGGCAAATGAACTACCACCTAATGGTATCCATTAAAATGGTACACATATACTAAAGTCCCATTCACTTATACAAATATATATACATATCTAATATAACATCGTAGATCGCGAATACTGGTCGGGTGGAGCACCTATCTCCAGACGGCCCGCATACCGGGTGGAATGTCCCGCCCTCTTTATCTCTCTTTCAAGACCTTACACTGATTGAACACCCGTGCTGCTTTACGCTAGTGGGATATATAGACAGAATCTAATTAACAACAATAATCGCCATCACTATCTTTTTACATTTACTAATACTTACGCATACAATCTAAGTCTATTCTTACGACTTAACTCATATCATATTATACATGTGAGATTTTATTCTTTTCGCATTCCATATCATTATCTCCTCGTATTGCCTTTTACAGTTTAATTCATATCTTCTATATGTATGCATATCATATCATATCTTAAACAAACTCATACATATATAATGGCAAATTTAATCACATCAAGTCATATTAAATACATACTAGGTCAATCGACTAATACCAATACATATTGGGACGCTTATCATTATCACTTTCACTCAATTCCCTTTGCACTACATTGCTGATCCGGGATGCCCATTAAATCCTTTAGTCATCAAGCTATTAATTTTCATTTTCAAAAGTGTCGCGACCCTAACTCCCGACGACCGGCCATGGGATCCAAGCCGGAGCCCTAGCTTACTCGACATTTTAATCAAAACATTTTGTTTCATTTTATTAAATTTTTATTTTCAAAAGTGTCGCGACCGAATCCCGATTCGACCCGGCCATGATCCAAGCCGGAGCCCGATTTACTCCGACATTTTCAATTATTTCTTCAAAACGTTTATTTATGTTATTCTATTTTAGACCTTTTTAAATTTACGCGAAAACACTTCTTTTCGGGCAATCCCATAAACACTTACAATTTCAAAAGACCCATAACATTCACATTTAATAAAATTCATTTACAAAATAATGTCCTTATACAATGTCTGTGTAAAGTAAAAGATACTTATACAAATACACTTTTCAATAATTGTTAAGCTTATTTAGGATTTAAGATACTATTATAGACCGACATCCACGATAGATCTGGGCCAGAACTGGCCCCGATCATTATTCAAGAGCAATGTGGTTTCACACTAATATTACTTATTTCACATATGACTATGTAATCTCGACATTCACCTACATTCAATCCGCGAACTCTCGGCCTTGCTCATTATTCAAGAAGAATGTGATCGATTTAACAATTACTATTTCATATGACTACGTATCTATGATTCGCGATGTATTCAGCTTGGTGAATCCAGCCCGCTTGTCATTCAAAGAGGCAATGGTTTCCATTTAACACTACCATTTGCATGATATGGCTTATGGCTCGACATTCACGCATGATTCCAATGTGAATCCTCGTCATGTTTGTCATTCAAGAGAATGTGGTTTCCCAATCAATATTACCGTCTCACATATAATCCATGTGGTCGGACATCTCACTTACGATTCCACCTGTGAATCCCGCCTTGTTCATTATCTCGCAGTAATCGCGACGCATTTAACACTACCATTTCACATACGACTATAGAATTTACATTCACGATGCATTCGCTCGTGAATCCTACCGCTTGTCATTCAAGAGTGTCGGTTTCCACTTAACACTACTATTTCACATAAAGCAGTATAATTTATCTACGACAGATTCAATTTGCGAACTCGTCTCCAAGCCGGCTATTCAAGAGCAATGTGGTTTCCCAATCAATATTACCGTCTCACATATAACTATAGTTTATTATTCACATGATTCAAATGTGGTGAATCTGGTCATGTCTCGCTTGGCCCAAGATAATGTGATTTCTCGTGATTAGATGTAAATACTAAGTATCTTCATGATGAATTCAACAGGAATCCGCCATGTTTCAGCTATTTAATGATATATTTCAAATCAATTTACTTTTATGCGCACTCGCTTATCGCTCAAATACATGCAATACATGCACATCGTGACAAACATTTCAATAACAATCATTCAAATCAATCTATATATACTTATATATATATATATATATTACAATTAGCATTCATAAATCGATCACAATCGCATTTTGTCTTCTACATTACTTATGTATGACAAACATTTCCAAATAACACCTATTCAAATCATATATATGCTTATATATATATTTCACAATTAGCATTCATAACCGATCATAATCACATTTCATCTTTACTATCACTTTCAGATATCTTTTCAAAGATATATCAATCTATGTACTCATTTCACATACTCATTCATATACTCATTTACGTATACCGCTTTTATATACTGCTCACGTATACTCATTTATGTATACTCATTCATGTATTCACTCACGATACCGCTATTCCTTTATATTCATTCATGTGTACTCATTCATATACTCCATTTACGTATTAATTAGTTCATATACTCATTCACATATACTCATTCATATACTCATTCATGTGTACTCATTTACGTGATACTAGTTCATATACTCATTCACATATACTCATTCATGGCTTCATCATTTGTTATCATTTTCCTCGTTATATGTGATAATAATCATATATCACTTAACCACATTATGCGTTTCATGACATATCGCTTCTCGTTCACTAAATCATGTTTCAATTCCGCTTATTTTCATTTTCCATAATCATTTTCATGTTTCATGAACACATCTTTACATTTTTCATTTTCTACATTTTCCTTGTTTCATGCCTATTACATATGGCACTTCATATTCTTGTGAAGTATGATGTATGTGGAATCACACCTCATTCATATATTCTTATTCCTCTATGAATCTACTTCATTTAGGAAGTGGAATCAATCCAACTGATCATTCAAACTAAAGGTGGCATTTTCATGCCCACTAGCCCTGCTTTACTCCTGATTACACTAGAATAGTTCAGACATTAATTTCACCCAGGATTCGAATCTCTAAGTGTTTGACTCTAGGCCATTGTATTTTAAAGATAAGGTGCTAAGGGTTCTATTCCAACTGGAATCACCCAATTCAGAGCACCAAATTTCAAGCATCCTAAAAACAAATCCTACTACTTATGTTCAAAGTCGAACTGCACTTGGCTTGCAATACGGCCTCACTTCGAGAATTTTGGGCCACTTATTTCAGAATTTGACGATAATTATTTATTTAGGTTTGATTCTCATTTGTCTATTTTAATTGTCCACTTGGAATCACTCCAACCTGATAAGAAATGAGGAAATTATGTCCAAATACGAAAACTGGCCTAAACTGGGAAAGGTAATCAGGTGTACCTAAGACACCCCTAATGTGTAATCGCACACATTGGCCAAAATGACCAGAATGACAAAGTGTACCGGTACATATTCAAGTGTACCGTACACATCACCCGGAATGCCTGCAATGTGTCTTTTCTCCTCTTATATTTTTGATACCCACTTCAATTCTATACTTCAACCACACATCAAACCATTCCATATCCATCTTATAACCTCTCAATTTTGCTTGACTTACTTTCAATACTCTTTATTTTCAAAATCCTTCATGAATTACTCTCAAAACCCACTCCAATATGGTTTATGATCCATACACAACCCAATCATAAAGCTGGGGTTAGGTTTGTTCTAAACCCTCTAACTCATTTACTTACAATTTAATCATGAATCCCTTCAAAGGAAGGATTCCCCTATTTTTCTTGTGCCATTTAGAGTTTTACTAACCCTAATTTACATCTTTGGTTAGATGAAATCCCGACAAACCCTGCAAGCCAAGGTACAACAAATAACCATTAACCAAACAAAACCAAGGATCCATACCAAAAATCCAAGTTCCATACTCAAGGTTGTGTTCCATACTTTTTTGGAGCTCGCTTTGGCTGATCTCGCTCCTCCCTCTTCTTCCTCTTCCTCTTCTTCTTCTTCCTTCCTCTCCCTTTCTCTTCTCTCCCTCTCTACCCGTTTTTCTCTCTTTTGGAGACCAAAATATAAGATATTTTGATCTTCCCCTTAAGGCCATGTTTGGCCAAGTCAATTAAATAAAAACCCATTTTTGCTTTAAGTTTCCTTATTTGCCTTTTGTCCTTAGGAACTCCTCCTTGCACCAACTATGCCATATATTCTAATTTGACCCACTAATCTTTCTCAAATTCCAACAATTGCATACTCAACTTATTGATTTATGTCATTTATGTCCTCAAGTGGTAATGACCACTTTACCCTTATCTCTAGTATTCATTTTGGGTCTCTAATTTTTATTTCCGAAAATTCATATTTAGCTTATAATATACCCTAAACAAGTCCGAAAACTACTAGGGTATATTTCGAGGTGTTATAGTAATTCTCTCCTAACACCTCTTCTTTTGTAGGTTGTCACCGATATTTGGAACATGGCGCACCAGCATAGGGAGCTTCACCTTAGGCTGGGGGATGCCAAGAAGCTAGGACTTTATGCTCGCCGATCGCTTTCCAAGCACCAGGTAGGACGACGCCTGGCTGCGCCAAAGCTAGGGTCTTGGCGCACTGGGAGCTGGAGGCTAAGACTAGTTCAAGCAGCACGCAGGCGGAGAAGGAAAGGGATGAAGCCAAAGAAAAGACATAGCACGCTTGGTTAGTTGTAGTCGCGGCGGGTGACGCGAAGACGTTAGTGGAGGACAAACTGGCTAGGGTCCAAGATGCCCCGGGTGGTTAAGGAGTGAGGCTGTGGTTAAAGGCCGAGGTGAGGCTGCTCCACCCAGAGGTTGAACGAACTTCACTCTTACTAGATCGAGATGACTAAGGACGAAGTGTCTTCCATTCTCAAAGTGGTGTAAGGGCAAAGAGGCCATGGAGGAGTGACTAGTAGAAGGCCTTAGAACCGATTCCTGCCTACTGCCATGTGTGTGTGTGTTGAGTGTTCAAACACAACATATGTGGAGATCACCCAGAGGTTCCATATGGCATGCCCGACTCCTTCGACCTACATCCACCAGAGTTCTTCGTGAACCCCAGGTGCCCTACGCGGCTGCCAACACACATATGTATTTTTGTGGAATTGCTGATGCTATTGGCATACTTATGAAATACAATTTTCTAAGCATTTATGAAATCGACAATTCTTTATTTCATAACCTACTCTTACCTAATCTCACTAGGATAGATGCTTTAGTGGATATCAATGTTTAAGTTTTTTTTTTTTTTTTTTTCGAGCCGGTTGGCATGGCTTGTACACGGGCCAAAGATGCAAGATATATCATTTATGGGTTTTGGCCCTAGCCAATAACCTAAGAGCTACTGTTGTGATTAGGCATGTGTCAGTAGGCTATGAGCCACATATGGTCTCTTGAAAGTGCCAGCAGGCTAGGAGCCACATCTGGTATTTTGAAAATGGCAACAGGCTAGGAGTCACATCTAGTCTTTTGAAAGTGCTAGTAGACTAGGAGCCACATCTGGTCTTTTGCATGGAGGCAGCTGCACAAATTGAAAGAAAATATCTTAAAGAGGACTTTATTGATAATACCTCTTAAGATGCATAGCATTCCACATTCTAGGCACTGGCGTCCCGTCTAGTTTTTTAGAGTGTACGATCCGATTGCCCCCACTCTTACTATCATGTATGGCCCTTCCCAATTTGGTTGGAATTTGTCAGCCACTAGGTCGGTCGTGTTTTCAAAAACCCTTCTCAAGACTAGGTCTCTAGTTCACGACGCGCGCCATACGCCCTGTGAGAAGGTGGGTGAAGGATCCCTTTGACCCTGATTAACCCTACGAACCCGAGGACATCCTGCAAGACTCCAATGGATATATAGAAACTTTTCTCTCAAAATGGGCCGATAAAATCCATGGAGCGAACCCCTTTACAATCCTTAACATATCTTTAGTAAATAATGCGGAAGCGAAGTGATAAAAAAAAAAAAAAATTTCTTTCTTTTTCAAACACTTGGATTTTTCACAAAAATTGGCTAGAGTTTCCTCTGTTTTTCGGACTTTCCCAAATTTACAAAACCTGCGAAAAACATTTAAAAACACTTCTAATCTTTCAATCCTCAACTTCAACTTCCAGCTTAGACTCCCTCGTGGCCCACAACCCAATCAAACACAATATATACACCTAACATTTATTCACTTCAAATCATCAAAACATTCAAACTTTCTTCACCATACGTGCACATTTTACTTAAGATTCGGGGGTTTGAGCTTCGACTTAAGCCGACCGCCTACGTACCTCGTCAACTAAGGATCAAAGCCCACGTAGTTCCTTTTCAAAATATATACATATGTACATATATACATGACAAAATATTCAATATATACAATATGCAAAATGTATATACAATGAAATCATAGTCGTCGTCTCCTCAATGGCTCGACCTTCCACTCCATCAGGGTACTCTATCTACGCGATCTATCTCTGTCCTCGAAAAATGTTTTTGAAACATACTGAAAGAATGAGCCAAAGGAGCCCATGGAGTGTACATTTTCATTAAAATAACATTTTCGTGATATATGCTAATAAATACTTAAGTACATCAAAATCAATTTATGCCTTAAACATTTATGCCTTTAAACTTTCTTTCTTCTTTCTTTTATTTCTTTCTTTCTGATGGACCCCAAGGGATAAACACACCAAACAATTTCTCGGCATCGACTGAGGGACAGCCTCCTTTCCAACCATAACCACTAGCCGTGAGTAAACTCCACGTTCAGACAGCAAGGCTTCCTACTACAAGACTTTTATCACGTGTAAGGATATTACTCTGCATACCTATTTCCCCTCCTCAAGCAGAACTAACTTTACCCTCTAAATCCTTACACGCTTTAAAGTACTCGACCGATACTACCATACGCCATGTGAGCTAGTAGAACTATCAAGAAAAACATTTCTTTCAAATACATTTATAAATCCATTTAAAACCTTTACTTTATCATTTTTGGTACATTTATGCATTTTCTTTTACATTACTTTTAAATTTCCATAATGCCTATAACATAAGTGCATACATATATAAACATTTATATTAAACTTTTCATTTTAACATTAAAATCATTCACTCATTTCTTCAAAATACATTTATAAATCCATTTAAATCCTTTACTTTATCATTAAACACATATATGCAAATATACATATGCATTCTTCACACATTTTTAAACTTCCATAATGCTCACATGTGCATACATATATAAACATTTAATATAAATACATATATTTAGGAAAGTAAACATTTATATTTTACTACTTTCTTATGGATATCCATATATAAACATTTTATCTTAATCTTTTCCTTTTTCACATTAAAATCATTTACCTTTAAAACTCAATTTTCAAAATATTAGTTTTACACTCACCGCTCACCGCTCTTAACTCGGGCCAGCTTTCCCTCAAGCCTAATTCCCGTTTCCGTCCGATAGTCATTTTCACATTTTCAAGAAAACCACAACTAATTCATTAACCATAACTTCCATTTTAATCCAATTATACACATTCATTTTCACCCAACCATCACATTCACCTAAATCTCATTTAACCACACTTTAAAAATACGTAACCAAGGAAATGACCAAATTACCCCTTTTCTTTGCCAAAATGACCTTAATGCCCTCTCACCTCCATTTTACACTTCTCGGGACTGTTTGATAATGTCTTAACTCAATATTTGACACTGGTTCTTTATACTCTTTCAAACTAGCTACGCTTACGGCTCTTTCCAATCGGAGTTCAAATCTGAGCACCGAAACTCACTTTACGTACAAAACAACCGGGCTAATCTATGTTCAAACTGAACCAGAATTTGGCTTGAACATGACCCTACTTTGAATGAATTTTTGGGCCACATAGAATCAGAATTAGATAATGCCTATTTCTGGATGTTTGGTTCTCCTTGAAGTCTAGTTTAATTATCCACTTGAATCACTCAAATCGGATAAGAAATGAGAAAGCAGGCTAAAATACGAAATCGGTCGAAATGTAAAACATAAAGATTGCATCAGAGATCGCTTCCCCCCAAAAATGCCTAGAATGTGGGCTTTTCTGCAATTTTTTCCATATTTTTCCATCCAATTCAACTCTATAGTCCATATACACTTCAAAACCATTTCATTTTCATCTTGACATCTCTTTTCTATTCAAATCCTCTTTCACTACTTATCTTCTTTCAAAACCTTTCCATGAATTCCTCCCAATACCATTCTAATATGGGTTATAACCCATACACAACCCAAACACCAAGATTTGTTAGGGTTTGTTCTAAACCCTAACTCCAATTATCATTTGAAATTCTAAACCATGAATCCATACAAAACTATAAAATCCCATCTAGTTCCATACCTTTTGCTTTTCCTCCTTATTTTCTTCCTCTTCTTCTCTCTTCCTTCTTCTTCTCTCTTTTCCTCTTCTTTTCTTTCTTTTCCCTCCTTTTGCTCTCCTCTACGTTTTTTCTCTCTCAAATGAGAGACCAAATGGGATATTTTGCTTCCCTTAAGGCCATGTTTGGCCAAATCATTTTTGGTTTATTTTCCCATTTTTGCTGCTAGTCCTTCCATCTTCTTACTATTTCCATTCCAATTTTCATATTATACTTTGGTATCCCATCTTTTGCATCTTATTCCATAATAGCATATAACTCCATTGTTTTATGCTCATGTCCTAAAGTGGTAATGACCACTTTGGCCTTTGTCTTTATTATAAATTCGGCTTCTCGCTTTAGTTCTAAAAATTCTATTTAGCCTTTAATATACCCTACACAAGTCCAAAACTCAGCAGATATTTCATTGCTAAGCAATAGGTTTGTCGCCTTTTGTTTGTACGATGCTATACGCACAACCGCAGCCTTAACTGAAATTATATGTCACATCTAAGTCTTTGGCGACGCTCTGCATAGCTTTCGTGACTTCACTCAAGTGTGGGCACCCCAATCTCTGTAGGAATTATGGCCTTCATCCCATAGGTAAGGGCGAACGACAATATCCCAGTTGGCTTTCGGTTGGTTGTTCTATAGGCCCAAAGAACTCCGGGTAGCTTTTCTACCCACTTTTTGTAACATCCCAAATTATACCATGACAGTTTTATAACATATTTAGGGTATAATAAAAGTAAAAACATATTTTTTCGGAAAAAATAATGTTAAAAATAAAATAAGCAAAACCAGAATTAATACAAAAGTCAAGGGTAAATTGGTAAATTGCCAATTAATGACCCAAATGACATAAGAATATAAGATTGTATGCCAAAGTAGGAAATTGAATAAGTTAATTTGCAAATAATAGAGAGATAAGGGACCTAAATGCAAAAATTGGAAAATAATTCAAAAATGAGTCAAGCCAAACATGGCCTTAACTCCAAATTGAGGATAAGGTCAAAATATTCTATTTGGTCTGGGGTGATAGGGCAAACCGGATATGCGAAGAGAGGAGTAAAGCAAAAGAAGGAGAAAGGCTACAGTTAAGAAACGAAGAGAAGAAGTTAAGAAATCAAGGTATGGAATTGCTCAGATGATTTTTGTAATGATATGCATGTGGATGCTTGTTCGAGGTTTGGAACAATTTCTTTATATGTGAACTCGGTTTCTGAATTCATTGCTTATTTTGTATTGCTGGGTCCTCAATGGAGAAAAATTTGTATAGAGTAAAAATGCTGGGTTTTAGGAGAGATGTGTCCGTTTTTTTTAAACCCACGTTGTTTTTGTACCATAGCTTGACCATCACTCATCCAAACTGAGCGATTAAAATTTCATAAACTAGACTTCTTAAAAAATAAATCTCCTCGAAATAGATATATATGCAAATTTGGGACCCTAAGGTACCTTAAAATTCAAAGTGAAGCCTGCTTTCGGTCAATTTCGATTCAATTCTCGATACATTTTTCGATTTACAGCGCTTTAGTATTTTTGCCATAAGTCAGCCATTTATCCAAATTGAGTGATTCGAATACATGGATAAATTAGACTTCGAGGAGAACAAATACCCCTGAAATACATATATCCAAATTTGGACCCTATTGGACCTAAAAAATTCGTCCAAGTAAAGGAACAATTCGGTCCCTGAAATCGTCTCAAACAGTCCTCGAACCTGAGTAATTCCATTGCTTAAATCATAACTCGAGTTATACTGGTCCAAATGAGGTAATTCAAATTTCTGTACAAACTAGACATCTGGGAGAATAACTTTCATGAAGAAAGTATGGTCAATTATAAGTCTTTAATATTCCCGTAAAATTTTCAAATATAAGACACAATTTTTATCTCTGCTCTTGAAATTGCTCCAGTGAGCCTGCTCTAATGTTTGTGACCATATCTTCTAAATTAAAAGTCCAAATGACATAATGTTTGAACCATAAGAAACTTAAAGCATAAGGGTATATTGAGTTAGAATATCACTTTATCTAACAATCTCGTTTATAGAGTCAACAATTGTAGTAAAAAATGGACTTGGGAACTGCCTAGAACTTTTCAGACATAATTGGTTATGGAAACTGAATTTGAATAAAAGTTATATAATTGTATTGTTATATGAAATAATGGATTATAATAATATGATCATGATAATACGTGTTAGCAAGTTTAAAGAGTATCACACATATAATTTTGTTATATGAAAAAATTACAGTTAAATGCTTATAAGAGATTATTTGATAATGAATATCTCATAAGTTTACATGATATCAATAGTTATTCATGTATATGAGATATTTTTTTCTAATACCTGAAAGATTGTTAAGAAAACATAATAAAATTGATTGCATGTTTATGACCAGGTAGTTGGATGGGAGCAGATACGCCTATGCGATACAACCATTGGTGAAGCGATACAGCTTTGGCGTATATCAGGCCCCGTTTGGGTCAATGACATAAATCCCGTTTGGATCATTATAGCGGCCCCGTTTGGGTCATACAAATATAGATCATTGTCTCGTACAGTGATAGTACCTTCGGGTACATACAGTTCTTTCCCGTATCCACTTCTAAGGTTTTTGCAGGCATGAAACATAAAAGAAAATGGCAAGTATACGCAAATAAGATGTATATAATATATGACATGATATGAAAAGCATAGCACTGCTATGTGATGATAGTATATGGTTACAAGAACAAGAAGTAAAGTGTAAGATGACACGAAAAATATATGAAATATGATAGGAAATGAAACATGTTATGAAAAAATAAATAAGTATATGTAAATGTTATATTTGTCATAAGTATATGCATGTGTCTAAAGTGAGATGATCCTTATTAGGTTGTCCACTCCAGGCCATTCTCACTAAGCTTATGTTTAGCACTCGCTTGTTCTCATCCGTGTAGGTACAGTAAGGAGGGAAACCTGAGACGTTACAATCCGCATCAGCAATCAAAGTCAATACATCACTAGGTACCCACTGAAAGATCATTTGGTCTAATGTATATGTATTTTTGTTTCTTTTGTAAGCAATGTAAATATTGTAAATGTTGAACACTTCCATTCATGTAGCTTCAGATATTTACTAATTCAGCTTCTATAGAATATAGTACAAGTTAAATGTTTAACATTATACTTAACGAACAAGCTTAAAGTTTATAAAGCCTTTATAGTAAATGTGAAAAAACGACACCCTCGCTATTACCGGTGCCGAGTCAAAACTACACTTTCCCTACTTCCAATTAGACGCTTTTCAAAGTTCGCGCCAGTAGCCATGTATACTTCCTTCGCCATTGCCATGTTCATGGGTTGAGTAATAAGTTTATGATTTGGTAACTCATGGCATAAATTTTTATATATTATGCTATAAAATTGTCCCCATTGTCAGTTATGATCAATTGAGGTATTCCGAACTGACAAACAATATTCTTCCACACAAATTGGACGACATCCTTATCTTTGATGGATGTGAAAGCTTCAACTTCTATCCATTTGCTAAAATAGTCTGTGGCAACCAGCAATAACTTTTCCGAAATGGGCGATAGCAAAGTGGGTTCAACTATACTGTAATTCCCATCGAGCAAAGGGCCAGGCCCGTGATGGTGTTTAAATCTTGAGCTGGAACCCTTGAGATGGGGGCTTGCTGTTTGTAGCGGTCACACTTTCTAACGTAGGCACTTGCAACCGCTTCATAGTCACACACACTTTGTGTATAATCTCCTTGCGTGAGCTAAAGTTCTCGCCTGATGGTTTCCGCATATCCCTTCATGGAGTTCTGCCAATATATACTGTCCCGCTGAAAGTGGTGAGACACTTATGATACAAATATTCGTAGATCATATATAATTACCCATTCACAAGTGGAAAACTCAACAGCTGACCTAAATCTCAGGGCTTCAATCCTCGTTATCCGATGCTTCCGAGCTCAAATAATGCATTATAGGGGTCAGCCAAGAAGAGCATTCTTCGTCTATCTAACTCTCCTAGTTGATTGTAATAGTCGACGTCGGCTGGTAGTATATAGAAAGGAACACCGTTTCTCTCATCGGGATGGATGCGCCACTGTTGTCAAAGTGCTCGCTTCCTTCATTCGAGTCCCTCGGGATATGCTTGAAGCTGCTGCAAAACTCCCGCCGTTGCTTGACCAAACTTACGTACTTAACCATGTGCTGGTCTCGTGGTTTCATATTCTCCGCTTACTCGACCCACTACAACTGAGTCATTACGTATGATGAGTTTTTCTGAGGATACAGACTTTGCGAGGTCGATTCTGGGTAGGATTGCTTCATATCCAGTTTCATTATTAGACGCGGGGAAGTCTAGCCGTATGGCTTGTTCTACCCTTTCCCTAGTTGGGGCTTTAAGTTGCAAGCTAACTCCAACTCCCATTTAGAAAGAAGTGCGGTCCACATTAAGGATCCACCAAACAATAAGCATTCCTCGTCCACATCCGTTAGTAGTTTTGCTAAAATCCGCCAATATTTGCCCCTTCAATTCCAAGCGGTTTATACCGGGTCATCTAATTCACTTAGTTCAACCGCCCACCGGCCATCCTTCCCGATAGGTTATTAGTTTGCATAAGGCTTCGCAAAGGGAGATCGGGTCACACAATGATAGTGTGCTCGAAGTAGGGCTAAGCTTCCAAATTTTATCAAACTAGGGTTACAAGGTCGCTTCTTCGAACTAGCATACCAGTTTCTACTTCAGATAAAGATTTGCTTACGAAGAATATTAGTCTCTTACTGCTTCGTCTTTCAACAAAGTCGTGACTTATCAAGCTTCCGATCCGCCAGTAAAGATAGAGTGCATCGCCCGCCTCCGGGCCATTCAGAATCAAGGATCTCAGAAGATGCCATTTGATCGCACGGTAAAGCTCGGGCCAGACTCTCATTCCGCCGCCTTTCGTTCCCTAGAGTGATAAAATGGTTTTAATTGATCTGTGAAACGAGATATGAACCGCCGAGCCGCTAGTCAACCAACAACATTGCACTCATTTTCGAGGAGCCCGAGAGTCCATTCATTATAGCTTTGAGTTGGAATAGATCTAATTTCTATCCCTCTCGGATCACCATAAAGCCTAAAACTCAGCCTTCCAAACTCGACTCGAATACATACTTCAAAGTGGTCGTAGTTTCATGTCGCACCTTCGCACACACAGCCTCAAAGGCTCTTGTGATGCTTGGTGTGGTCGGCGTTTCTCTAGATTTAACATGCATGTCGCCGATATAGCTTCCACTGTGTCGCTTCAACAAAGGATCTAATATCTTGGGCTACTCAATCTTTGATAAATTGCCCCAACATCTTTAAACTAAAAGGTATCACATCATACCAAGATAACCCGCCAAGATAATAGAAGGTCGTTTCAGACATGTATATAATAATATAGATATTCCTAAAGAGGAAATCAACCATAGATTCATCATCAGAGGAGGATTTGATATTTATCTATGATGATAGAGAGAGATCTTAGAGATGCATATTGGATCAGAACCTGCACCCACTTATTCTTTTCGAAGAACCACCACCACGTCGGGCTAGTTATTCTGTGGTACTTCAATTTTCCGAAGATTTAAACCCGCCTCAGCGTTGTCTACTTCCGCCTAAATGATCTGATGGTGATCCAAGGGGAAATGTGCCTCACTTTTTGGCCTTCCACCTGGCTCCGACAATGATAATATTTAGTTCAGGAGAGGCCACCGAGTTAATCCCAAACAACATATCTAAGTGGCTCCAAGCGAACACATTTATGTTATTCAACAACACTCGGTCAGAATCGCTTCCTTTCTTCACTGATCTAAGAAAACTGATGTAAGTGAACTCTTTCGCCAAATTAACGTTACTTTACAGGGGATCCACAACTAGCTAACTTTATATATCTCGCCTCGATTCAGGGTGGTAACCAAGTGATCATTTACGCTGGGTTCGACCTTAGAGGGAGGTCTTTAAGAGCTTTCTCCCCCTTGTCCTCTTACGTATAGTTGATAACATTATCGCGGTGGTCATTGATCATTAGTAAGTAATAACTCGCCAACGTTAGTCAAATAGCCGACCATTTGGTAGGTCGAGGGATAATAATGAGTGTAGCCAGCCTACCCCATTATGGTGTCAGAAGGGCCCAAGTCTCGACGATCGAGAACAAACTTACCGAGCCACCAACTCACTTTTTTATGTGGAGCGATGATTCCAGATTTTAGGTCGCACCATTAAAAACAAAGAGAATTCACCCAACTGAGTTCACCACACCTAAGGAAAGCTTCATGTCAAGGCCGGTACATAACAAGTCTCGGCAGACCGCCAGAATCTATTAGTACCTCAGGCATATCAAAATTGTTAATTGGGAGAAGGAAAAATTCAAAGGCATTATATAAAGGCAATAACTCTAGGTTGGACAAGAGGAAAGGATATGAGGCCATCTATTGGCTTGGTTTCTTCATGTCTGCCTTCCGCATGGATAGCATTTACCCTGGCCTTAACTGTGGCGGCTCTCAAGAGCTTCTTCTATTAGCGCTTCGATTGATATCGTCACGCACCCGCCGCCCCAAAGATATAGTTTCATGTGCAGTCCGGATTTGACTGGCCTACCGGGACGGCTATGATTATGTTCGTGAATCTCGCTCGATTCCACCCCATGGTCAAGTTCTTCCATCTACCTCATGAGGTGTCTCACTTTGATAAGCTTTTCCACCAAAAAAATTTAGTTTCACACTGGCTTGGGCTTCATGTCCATGATCTCATGATAATCGCACCGCAAGGAATGGTTTATTCGAGGGATTCGTCTAGATCAAGTGTTGGTCAAACTCCTGCAAGTAGGAATGACGGGCAATAACTCATAAGGGACGCTAGTGGGGTGAATTTGGTGGGAACTCTCTTTTCTATGAC
This sequence comes from Tetrastigma voinierianum, assembly GCA_016808115.1. Lineage (NCBI taxonomy): Eukaryota > Viridiplantae > Streptophyta > Magnoliopsida > Vitales > Vitaceae > Tetrastigma > Tetrastigma voinierianum. Next base: position 846,611 of record JAEQBH010000731.1, read on the forward strand.
TCCATCACAGGATTGCTTTCAATCGCTATGACCTTCCTGGGATTCTTGATTTAATTTTTCCCAACAGTTTATTTCCTGTCTACTGGCTTTAATCATGACACCTGGGTCAGTCGCACTTGTCCCCAAAGATTGGAGTACCCATCACCGCCTATAATTTTCCATCGCCGCCAGAGGGTCTAAGGATGTTGACCTGAAAACGAAAGTACGCCTAAAGCTTTTCCAAAGTTTCGAGGATCGTGACGGCTATACGACTTTATCTACTGGACGGCTTACCCCAACCTCCTTACGAGGTCTCAAATATACTCTCTTCTCAAGCCGATACAATATAAGGAGCCGATGTTCTTCTTTGTCAGACCGAACAAAGATATTGCGTATATGAATGCCCCTATAGTTCATCGAAGGAGCTTATCGAAGACACGGAGCTTGTGGAACCAGCTAACGCAGCCCCGTGAAACTAGCTCCGGGAACACTTTACACAATACACGGCCACGCCGCATTTAGTATCACCGATTATAATGGAGCACGTGATCGAAGTGGTCAAAGAGAGAACCATCAAATGTGTGCCGGTATGACAAACTGAGGTGGCTTCAGAAGTTAAGAATGTGTCAGCCTTAGTGGTGAAGAGGCATGTCGTCAGTTCCGAATTAAGGCCTGCCGCTACACGAATGTCGCCGCTACCGGGCGGATGCGCGCGGTGTCGACAAGACCGCACCCGGCAATACATGCCCCCGAGGCCCCTGGCCCTGGGGCTTATTACCCCGCCGCTTTCCTCTCCTTGCCTCATGATGCGCCCACCAATAACATCACCGAAGGCAGGTGATGCGAGGGCTCCACGCCGATTCGACCTTCAGGCTATCCCCGAGCATTCTTCACGGGCGACTCATATGATCAAGAGTCACCCGAGGACAACCTATATCGTCTCACGGAGTAATACATCGTTAGAACAACGGGATTTCTTCCCTTTACTGTAGTGACTGATGCGCAAATTTCGGACATATCTCGTAGACTTCCAAGACTCAGCCTTTCTATCCTGCGCCTCGCAATCGTAATTCTCCGCCATAAGCGCCTGCGTGACTGCAGAACTCCTTCATCCATTGCCTTGCTTCAAGCCTCCTCTTGCTTCTCTCCATGTCCCGACGCCTACCGGAGTGAACTGTCCTCTAGGCCGATCGGATCACCTGACGGCCGGATCAGGGCTCGCCTCAGCGAATCGGGATGCAAGTGGGAATCCACAGAAAGTTTAAGCGACGTTTTACTACTAGATAATCAAGCGAACCAAGCCCCTCAGAGTTTATGACGAGACTTCTCTCGCTCACTCTGGGCCAAACGACGCCCAATTGTAAAGACCTTGACTGCCGAAATTGCATTAGCAACAAGAACGTAAAACCTACGTGGGATCCAAATGGTCAGGTAGCTACATTTCGACAATTAAGTCACATAGAAAAAGAGAAGAAGAAGCAAAGAGTTTTAGCACAGTTCAAATGCCCTTACCTCATGGGAGATCTTCCCGATTTATAAGATGCCATTGTTAATCTTTCATTAATTTAGTAATAAAATCTCTTATTTCATATCAACGATGAACCTTTCGAGAAATAAGAGATTCAAAACTGTAAACTGATAAATACGTATTTTCGCGTATTTTTCGATTTCCTATGTACTTATCCATACTCAAGCTTCTCACGTGGGTGATGATCGACGAACTTAAAACTCTGTTTGATCGCCTCAAACTACCCATGTGAAGATATTCGACTTTCTTGGGACGTGATTTCAAGACTCTTCACGATAAATTTCATCCGGTCTTAATACGATAAACATTTCTGACTGCTTATAATACAGATTAAATATATTTGACTTTATCAAGACGTTTAAAGACGATGGAAAATTATAACATTAAATTAAAAAAGTTTTATGGAACATTAATTTGGTTGTTAAACTATTTTGATAATTTTTTTAGTTTGTATTAATGCAGACAAGACTCCAAAACCGAGTGAATGGTGGGATGTGGACGACGAATCTGGATGATCGATCGGCATCAAGACTCCTCATGAGTCGTCAAAGCCTGCTAGACACTAGCCAATAAGCATTCGCCACGTAGTTACAAGTAAACCCAAGCCACATGGAGTCCTGACCTATTAAATAATTTAAATTCTGTCTGATGCCAGTACAGTACCGTTAAAATAATACGCACCCTGGCACACCGTAGAAGCAGAATGAAGTCGGAGAAACCCATTTGATTTGAACATATTATTATTATTATTATTTTTTTGGGCTTGCCTTGGGCCTCATTTCTTATCTTTGATCCTTTCCCCCTTGTTCTATCTCTTTGACCCTTGTGTTTGATGCCACCAAATCCGGGACGCGACACACTCATCTCTCCTAATTTTACTTAATTTTGTATTAAACTAAACAGAAACAGGGACTCTTGCCATTGATAAACAATTTCCCAGATAATCTTAAATCATCTCCAATCATTCATATCTCTACCAAACCTGTTCCAGGTCGAATTCACGAGGGTCCGGTTGGAAAATCTTCTTTACTTTCCACGATTGAGCTGGTTTTTGGGGTGGACTCTAGGTTTTTGAGTTTGGACTATGGCTCAGACCCCGGAACAGAGGGCGAGAGTGGTCGGGACTATCTGTCGGTCGGCAGATAGGGTCGGGATCACCCGGTGGTCTGGCACGCAAGGCACCGTGCGTTCACGGGAACCGAGGTGGCGATTATGAGATCGCGACAGCCTGGTTGAACAAAAATTGCAGGAGTTCATGTCGGAGATCTTCTTACTCAAAGAAGATCAATCATCCAATATTATCTGTTTACATGATATAATTATGTCTGGTAATCCATCAAAATAGTCTATTTGTATTTTCTCTGCTTTTATTTTATTTTTTGCTTGTTTGTTTGCTTCTGTTGCTGCAATGATTATTGCTGGAGGACGGGGTGATGGCCTATATCTCTTTTTATTGTTGACAAACTGAGAGAGAAAAAAGAAAATTGGAAATTTTGTTTTTGGTCGTGTCCATGTTTGAAGAAACAGAGAGATCATTTTTGAAAACTTTAAAACCAGAAGATGCTTTGTTTTCGCCGTACAGAAAGACTAAGATTCTCTAGAATTTTCTGGAATCAAAGAGCTATGAGACTGTGTTATCCTAGATAAGTCAAAACGAGTGCTTAAAGCTGAGATTGTGAGGGGTTTATGGATCACTATTTGAAGGCATTTGGTTTTGCTGAGTTGTATTTGATTGGCAAGTTTTAATTTGGTGATACCAAGTCCAAGTTGCTTCCTATGTGGAACTTGTTGATGTTGGTTTGTTTGATTATTTATTTACATTTTGTTTCTGTATGATGTGCACACAGTTTGGAGCCAAATCATAATCTAGAGGCAGTACAAGATCAAAAATATTTTTGTACTGTTTTTAGTGGTTTAGAGTACTATAGACATGATAAATGTTGGATTTTGATTTTAGTTATGACCATTAGTAGTTTAGGACTTGGTTTAGTCAGTTTAGGTATGATTTCTGTTTGTCAGTAGTTTATTTGTAAAGCAGATTCTAGGATCATCACTTAAATTTCATAATGAAGTCGAGGTGGCCTAATTTTGCTTCTTATGTGTTTGATTTACATGCGCTGGCACGTCAAATTGAAGATAAAGATTTTTGGGTAGTACTTACTTGGTGGGGGTGAGTAATGGGGTTTTCAAGGGGTTATTCGGGAGGGTTACTATTGGAGAGTGTAACTTAATACTTGGAACAACTTATCTTTTCCTGCACTAAGTTCTAAAATTTCTTATGGGGTTTGTACTAGTTGGGAAAGGCTTGAATAAAAATCCGTTGTTGAAAGATAAGAATAGTGCCGAGAATAATGGATTATGGTGCACTTGATATTTCTGTAATTCTGTGTGTTTTTTTCTTTTCTGTGAAAATCTCAGTTTTTACTCACAAATCTCTAAGTGCACCTTTCCAACAGTTAAGGCTATTATTTACAAAGCTTATATTTTATGTTTTTCATTAGTCTTGTTATAATCTTATTTCAATACTCACATAAAGATTCCATCCAAGGCAGAATTAAAGTCATGTAGAGTCCAGTATGTCCCCAAAGGCACTCATGCAAAGCTAGTAGTTCACATCGTCGGTCAGTTCTTCTCTTCTCTACTCTTCTTCCAAATGCCAATGAATCCACAATATCACATGAACTGTGATATTTCAATAAGGCTAATAAAGCCCCTGATAATAACTGACACTGATCCTGCTCATCAAATGTTGTTTCGCCCAGCACTTGTCATTTTGAGCTGTGATCACTTGGTTTTTCTGTATCATCCATAACTGATCCTATCTCCCAAAATATTGCCTCTCTGTTATATCACTTCAACACTTCTTTAAAAATAGATGAATGAATTATAACTTCAAAGAAGATGCTGGTGCAACTGGCCTGACTTAATTTCAAAAAAGACGTAAGATCATATTTCTTTGCTTTTCTCATGATAACAGGCGGTGTTGTCCAAAACTAAAAGTCTCAACATTTATACTCTAGTACTTGTTTCACTTTCTGATAACAAAAAATCACATCTTCCATTCAAATATATTGATGATGCTGATTCTGAACTATGTATAGTTATATATGCTGAAGAGTAATTGGTGAATAACTGGATATAGTCACTAAATGATAACAGGTTATCTAAGGTTTGACATGATACCTCACCTCCTGATTCAGTATTATAAGAAATCATAATATCCTGACTTCAAGAATCATGTTGTCACAGTATCTTTACACATTAATCCTGTTTATTGGGTTAATCAGATTTAGAATACTGATTCTAAAATAATATTATGTTATAAACCGTCATATGATGATCTCGAATCACCCATGTCAGACTCAATTTGTTCCTATTAATCAAGTCAATTGGGTGCTTATAGAGTTCCACTTTCAAACATATATCCTTTTTTTATTAATTTGGAAAACCCAAGCAGCAATGAATGGCCCTACAGAATCAACAGAAACAATTGAAGAGCATCACAAGTAAATGATCCTGACCATCTATGCAGACTATAACTTTGTTTCATTAACTCAAATAATTGGGTGCTTGTGAGTTCCACTTTCAAACATATCCTTTTTTTTTATTAATTTGGAACCCAAGCCAGCAATGAATGGCCTAATAGAATTAATAACAGAAACACCAAGAGCAATCAGTTAAAAATGCAAAAACACAGTAAATGATGTCAAATAAGTTAATTGAGTGCTACAGACTCTGAAATCCTGACAGAATATTTTGTCTTCTTAGACAAAGTATGTATGTGTGTGTGTGTGTGTATATATATATATATTGCATTCTCTTTTTTTATTTTCTCCTCTCCAAAACCATGAGAATTTTATTGATGGCATTATTTATGTTGTATATCCCAGCAAGATAGGCCTTGCATAAGATCTAATTCCATTTTTTATATGTATCACTTGAACAGAATCTTCTTCTTCCACAAACGACAACAATTCAGTCCTGAAGATAGCTGGATTGGATTTGCAAGGTAAAATAGCCTTATTTTTACATTTTGGTCTGGGATTTGATAGTACTTAATACTTTTGAAACTTTATTCTCTATCCTCTATAAGATTCTTTCTTTTAATACATTTTTTTTGTTATCTAACTTATAGCAAAACTAAGTTGTGATATATGCTATCATTACATTTTGGCAAAGTTTTAACTAGTTTTCTTCAGTTTGTGTTCAAAAATGATTCATCAATATCCCCTCATGAGTCCCCTGATTTTGAATGTAAATATTCATCGAAATGAAACCAGTTCCCTTTCAGTTTAATAACTTTGTTTCATTTCCATTACAGCTGATTTGGCCTCATTATTAATTGCTCTTCTTATAGTTTATATGTTCCAATTTGTTTTTGGCAGATCTCTACAACCCAGAGGTCTTGCTGAAACATTGTGTGGTTCACCACTGTACATGGCGCCAGAGATAATGCAACTTCAGAAATATGATGCGAAGGTGATATTTACTGTCTCCATCTGTAAGAATCTATTCATTTCCGCTTAATCTTCTCCTATTAACTTGAACTGAATACGCAGGCAGATCTCTGGAGTGTTGGTGCCATTCTCTTTCAGTTTTTGACTGGAAGAACACCCTTTACTGGAAACAATCAGATACAGGTTTTTTTTTCTTTTTTGAAGCACATTCACATAATTATTTATAGTAGCTGGGTTTTTCGGCATGGTTTAATTCTTTAAATATTCTTCTGGTTAATTTAAGCAGTAGTATTTCTCTAGCTAGTTAAAACTGTCTTTCTTGTGCCCTTAACTTTCCTTGACTAACTTTTGTCTTGTATCTTGAACAGTTGCTCCAAAATATTGTTAAATCTAGTGAATTGCATTTCCCTCCTGATAGTAATGATTTGGGTGCTGACTGCAAAGATTTGTGTCAGAAATTGCTGCGCCGCAATCCAGGTATTGCACAGAATTTAGCCTGGACCTCGGTTTATATTCATTCAGGTGGCCTTGTATGGCAATCTTTTCAGGTGAAAAGCCTGAAAGAGCTAAACATGATACAATAGTGAAACCTATATATTCTGATGGTGCCAAAAGAAATTGGACTGTAGTTCTGATACTATAGGACTTATTATTTTCACTAACCAGTTTATCCTCCCATGTCTTTGTATTTGCAGTGGAACCACTAACATTTGAAGAGTTCTTAACCACCCATTCCTTCTCGAGCTGCAACCAGATCAAACATTGAGGTAAGGGGGACAAAAATTTTCTTCTCAATCTTGGACATATGATTTTTCATTCTTTACCTAAATAGTAAAATCTCTGTGGCATGGAGCATCAGGAGATCATCAAGGAAGATATATATAATGGTTTCCTCTGGCTGAATTCAACCCCCGAGAAACACAGAAGAAAGTTCTCAAGAGGATTGTAGGCGCCTTCTCTGGATGATGATTCTAGTGGTCCTGAAGGAAGCCCATCATTTGGTGAGGAGGATGTCAATGAAGTCTACCTAGCGGATTTTCTCCTGATTCAAAAGTTGGGATAGAAGGGAAACATTATTTAACAATACCTAAGAACATGAATCTTGCTTCAAATATGGCAGTGCATTACATAAACTAGAAATTACTTGTTTTAGGTTGATAGTCTCAGGCCTTTCAAATGAGAATGTCAAAGAACCCCTAAAATCCATGGAACAAGGAACAATGAAAGGTCGTTCAAGAGGTACCAAAGTTTTCTATTATATTTTATATATTTAATATTCTGTTATCTTAAAAAAACATGTGTTGCTAAAATTTATGTTCTTTTTTATTATCTTATTTGTATGGATTCCACAGTTGTGGATTCATTGGAGTTGGTTGATCAGGATTATGTTTTTGTATCTGGCCCCCCAATGGATATCTCATCTTCCTCAGCTATTGCTTCCAAGCCCAGTCATTCACAATGCAAATCAGGGAGTGCCCCTCTAACATCTGTAAATATGAAGACCACATCAAGTGCACCCATGCCAATTGCTGGTGCAGGAATCACTAACACATTTTACACCGGAAGCTTGGAAAGTCAGAGCTCAGCACCTCTGGACGTCAAGGATCAATGGATATGGGAGATGCTTAGAGCAGCCATCAACTCACTGTATGACAAGAATTAAGTCATTGCAGCAATGTGCATCTGCCATCACAGAGTTAGTAAATGAAAAGGTAACTTATCAATCCTACCTGTGCAACCCACCTTATTTTACCCTGTAATGAATTATATGGTAGGTTAAAAGTGCAAGAATGGTTCTGGGTATGCAAGACAAATCTGCCCCAAATATTGAGTGACTGTAGGTCGATTGTTGAAATTTATTTCTCGCGTAGATATTTTTATTTTAGGATATTGTATAGGAATCTGTTAGGCTCCTTTCAACTGAACCCTCAAGTAAACAAATACTGTGATTTCAATTCCTCACTTAAATGTAAAGAAATTGCGATTGTATATTCATGCACCTCCACAAATCTTTTACAAGCAGATTCGGATACTGCTCTCCCCTGTTTTCAGTGCGCCCCCCTCCCTTCATATGATTTTCTCTTTCCTCCCCTTCTTCCCTCGCCTCTCTTAGCCAACTTCTAGAAAGGAACATTAAAGACCAAAACTGACCTTTTCCCTAAAGCCCAGGTCAGAAAACAACAACAACAATAGTGCACTAAATAAAATTAGCCTCAAAAAACAAAAATTACAGTCTCAAATATCACCTGTAGCTGCTTGATTTAATTTTCATTCCTTCTAGCATGTGACCTGAATCCGGGCTTATTATTACCTGCCACCAAAGTATTAACCTTGTCCTCAAGGTTAAAATGAGGAAACTGACTTAATCACATTTGAAGGACTCCCAATGAGTCTTCATAAGCTGGAAGGCTGAGCCAACGATAAGAACTTCTGCCGACTGTACTCGGAACCATGGAAGGGTGAACACCAAGGACTACTGCTGGCTGCACCAAGAGTTCCTTATCTGATGATAAGGATGGAGGAATGGATGGTGAAACTTCTTGAGAACCCACTGCTTTCTTGAGAAGTGACACATGGAAATCAAAGGATGCGCGATGTGTTTGCAGCTCAAGTTTGTAGGCCATGGGTCCCAATTTTTGAAGGGATTTTGAAGGGGCCGTAGTGGAAGTAGTTAGTTTCTCATTCACTGTCTAAGTGAGAGGGATGCTTGGCGATGGCCGAAATCAAATAAGCTCTTGACATACACAAAATCCTCTATAGCCCACTTGTACATCTCGATGTTACGCGGTCCACCGGGCTTCTTTCATTTCTTGTCAAGATGATAAATGACACTGAAATTCTCCAAGATGGCATCTCACCGAATAAATGGACTCCACTTCATGGAGGCGCGACCCCACCGCCTCAAACCGGACACAAGAGGTGATCCCAAACATAGGCTACCTTAAATGGAGTGATACATGAAATGGTGGAAGGATGTATTGTAATTATATTCAAATGATACACCTAACTGACCAACGAGATACTGGTCCGTCACTAAAAGCATCTAGGCTCCATTTCAACGAGATTTATCGACCACACTTGTTTGGCCATCCCGTCAGCATGGTGTCGATCCTGCTCCTAAGGTTAGGAGCTCAGCACTCAATACCAAACCAAAAAGTACCAAAAAGTGTCCTAATCGATATGATCAGGGAATACCACGCAAATTTTTATGATTTATGTGAAAAGTAACTGAGCTACTTGCGGGGCAAAAAAGGGATGGGATAGCGGCAAGAAATGAGCATACTTGGATGCTTGTCTACCACAACTAATTGTGTCACGAATTCTAGACTTTGGATACCTCAATGAAATCCATAGAAACATCATCCCAAACTTGCTAAGAATACAACTATCATAAAGAACTCTCAATAGGGAAGGAATCATACTTATAATGTCGATAAAATGCATAATTGAGACAAAATCTTAGATAGATCCTTGATGCCTTCCATCGGTCCAAGAAAGGTGATGATAGTGTCTTATCCCTCCATAACCCACCATAGACTCCGCGTGAAATTCTCGAGTGATGGGAATATGGGGAAGTGGGTAGGCAAGGTGACTCAGCCACGTGTAAATGTGGATAAGCAAGAGGCTTGTGGTGATGGCTTTACCGATGTCACAAGAAACTGGTCATCTACAACCTGATTAGCGAGCTCACAAAATCTAGGACAAACGGGACAAAGAGCGTGGCTAAGGATATCTTGGCAAGTAGTCTTGATAGAGCATCAACAACTGTGTTTTCCTTTCCTGGTTTATATTGAATGTCGAAGTTGTAGTTGAGTAGCTTCGACAACCATTTATGGTGTTCCCCTTCCACCACCCGCTGCTCCAAAGGTATTCAGACTCCTCCGATTGCGACCACAAACAGCCTTAGTCAAATAAGGATTGTTAGTTGATATGTGCCTTCGCATATATATCAAGCGTAAATCGTGCATGATTCTTGTATTCTAGCTTAAGTGTATATATTGTAATTAATATTACAAATTGTTGTGTTAGCTTGTATTATAGCTTCCTTATTTAGCCAGAGGAATGATATAGTCAAGTATGTGTCAGAGCTTCCTTATTTAGCTAGATTCTCATTGTCAGAATCTGGAATTCAGCCTCATATAATTTCACACCTTCTATATAATGAGAGGAACTCACAATGAGAGGTATTCAATCCTAATCGACAAGGATGCCACTGATCGTGAACACCACATTACCGCTCCTTCATAGATCGATGATCTTCTTTAGTTCGAAGCTTGTGGCTAAAATAAAGCATTGGCTTCTCATCTCAGAGATCACGATTCCCAATCCCACCCCTAAAGCATCACTCTCTACCATGAATCGGCTTAGAAAATCCAACAATGCTAGTGGAGCAAGGAAATCATAACAAACCTCTCGCCCCTAACATGGGCGGATGCCACTTCCCTCGATCAAGAAACACCATGGCCATCAACTCCCCTCATAGACTGATCTCCTGGGCTCGAGTTTGTGGCTAAAATAAAGTTATCGACTTCATCTCGTGATCACTACTCCGTAATCCAACCTCCTCACATCACTTCTACCATGAATGCTTTAGAAAATCCGGCAATGCAAAGGGTAAGGAAATCATAACGATCTTCAACTATTGGAAAGCTTTAGTAGCCTATTCATTCCATAGAAATGCCTTTTTTTCAATCACAGCACTCACTGCAATGCGACCATAGCTAGCAACAAAGCGGGCATAAGACTCTGCGTAGACCAAGGAACCCTCCTCAAGGTCTTGAGGAGTGACTGGGCAATGGCCACCTAGCATTGCCTCCATAACTTGCTCGGTTAGTCGAGACTCCTGGCAGATGATATGGCTCCAAGCACTGACTCGTCACAAAACACACTTCGCATTTGGAAAACACCACGCTTCTCAAGGATTCTGGAAGATTGCTCATGTGTGAGAGATGCTCAACTCTCCGAGGGGCTATATACCGTGGATCCTTAATTAAAGAAGAATACTAGGACAAAGGCCATGAGATGATTCTTAAAATGTCATTCATGGTGATTGAAATGTCACTGGGAGCTAGTGAGGGCCGAAGGACATTTGAAGAAACTCATAGTGGCCGCCAGATTTGAAATGTCGCCTTGGTACATCAAGAATGAAACTCAAACCGTGGTAACAACACACTCGACTTGCATCGATTTTATTTAAAATCTGCATGTGTATTCATCTAAGAATCCTCAATGACAGAATGGGAAATTTATCGACCAATGGTCAGATTCCACGATAATCTGCTAATGTAACCTCTAAATTTTGGCTCTTTTTTTTCACCAACAATACCGAAATCGAGTAAGGGCTCAGGCTCGGGCTAAGTAATTCGCCGTCGCAACATTTTTGCATCACCGAGCCTCACCCCTACCTGAGGTGGGGATACTGCATGGTCGATGTGACGGGCAGGATGTTCTAGGTTGCAAAGTTATGAAATGCCTCGATCGAGCCAAGCAAGCAGACCCTTGGCTATTTTGAAATGTCCTGCACTCCCTGTAACTACTCTACGTAGGAAGGAAGAGGGTGAATACACCGTCCCATCTTCGTCCATCATCAATCTCTGGCTGCAACCTCCTAGAGGATGCTATGACCTTCCCGCTTTAGGTGCGAACTAACTTGTCTAAGGAGACCTAAGATTTAGCGGAGTGGGGTCTCCTCAGAGATCTTGACTCTCTCCCCTCCCACAGTGATTTGTAACCAAAGGTTTCCCCAATTCATCATCGAATCTCCCAAAGAGGCGAGCCACTAAAAACCTAAGACCACATCTGAGGAGCCTAATTGCAAGGGAAAGAAATATAAACCTCCATCTCAAAAGTCAGAACAGAGTCCTGGCAATAATCGCCGAGGCTTTGATCTCATCTTTGTTTCCCATCTGAACTCCAAACTCCTGCGTTGGATGGTGGCTCACTTTGAGCTTCGACACCAAATGCTCTATAATGAAGTTATGAGAAGCACTAGAGTCTATCAACACAATAACCTCATGAGATTTGATCTTATCACAGACTTTCATAGAGTATGGGGAGCAAAATCCCACCAAAGAAGAAGCACTAAGCACGACTGACGTCAAATTGTTTGCGGTTTCCACCTCATCAGCATCATGCTTCGACGTCGGGGAGTCGTCTTTATCCCCAACCTTGTCATTCATGGCACATAAGACCTGTAGCGATGGCCAAGAAAGAATCGCTCATCACAACAGAAACACATGCCTTTTTCAATTCTTCGCCAGATTTCTCTCGACTGGGTGGAGTCTTTGATCTGGGGAGGAAAGACATGATAGTGCAAGCAGTGGGTCCCACAGAGGGGGAGTGGGATGGGGGAGCGCACACTACACTGGATGGAAAGGGCGATAGCTCCGGAGGCATAGATGGCGGTAGCGTAAGTGGCTGTCCGTCCCATAAGTGGACTCGACATGGTTGTTTCGCCACCGCAGTAAAGAGATCCGCTGTGGCAACCTCCGCGCAGTAGTGTGATTCTTTTCTAGTATTTTCAAGGCCTCATTTTTCCCAACAACCTACCGATTCTAACCGATTCAGGCTTAGCTCAATACAGCCTCCAAACCATTCACGAAAGCAACCTCGAGCACATGATGCAACCGCGAAGTGGAGTTGAGAGTACCTCGAGCTGCCACCTAGCAATTTTAATGTTGGAGGCCGGAAGAAGATCAATTCGCTCCCGTAGTTCCCTCTCGTTTGATCTGACCTGAGCGTGAGTAGCTCCTTAAACTCCTCCCATCCGCGAAACTGGTGTTGCGCCTCTTCCCAATTATACCATGTTAGGGCTTCTCCCTTCATACGTCCAATGTCGCTTGCATCCTCCTTCTTTACTCGCATGGAGATTTAATGTCAAAGTGCGAGAGTGCCCGCTTGGAAAGATCCACCCATCGAGGTCGAATTCCCATCAAAGAAGCTCAAGCCTTCTAAGTGTGGTCTCCATCCCGATTCCCAGATCAGAGGAGTTTTCCTCTTCTCCCAAATTTGGGTAAATTAGGATGGGCTTGTGGTAGTTAAGAGGTATAAGATGTAACTTTGAAGGGTAAGGAATATGTATGGTTCCAAAGGTTATAGCCTTATTCCGAGGTTTATTTGTGATGGAATTACTGCTTATAATGAAGAATTTAGGTTTCAAAAGGTTCTGCTTGGTTTGATGTAAAAGAGCTCTCGTTTTGAGCTAGTTTATGCTTTCTGGTTTTCTTAAGGTAGGCTGTGACTGCAGACTTCCATTTCAGTTTCTAAGTGTTATGGGATGACGGTATTTATGGTTTCAGATGAAACAAAGTATTTGGAAAAAATTAGAGTATGGAACAATATTTAAAAGTTTAGTTGAGATTGAAAATTGTTGGGTGGTGCTGTTAAAGTGAAGATGAGATGAGATTAGATGATGTTATATAAGGATAGGTACTTACTTCACCACTCAAGGAATCCAACAAGAGATAAGAAGTCACGAACTCGCCACTCAAGGGAATCCACCGAAGAGATAAGAGAACAAGAGATATTCTTTGCCACCCAAGGAATCCACCAAGGGTAAGAAGCAAAGAATTTGTCACTCAAGGGAATTCATCTAAGAGATAAGAGAATAAGAGAGAACTCTTTAAAAAGAGAAATCTGAAAATATTATTAAACTTCTAATTGATTATCAAAGACTACATTAAGGGGGGTATATATAGGCCCCGTACTTTCTAAATCAAATAAAACTCCTACTTTGACTTCGAAACAAAACTTTCTAATTTAAATAAAGCAAACTCTAAAAAGAAAAACTTTATAAAAGAAATAGCATCTCCTATTTGACTAGCAAAATAAAACTTTCTAAATTAAATAAAACAACTACTAAAAATAAATCTTCTAAAATAAAACGACTACAAAATAGCAATAAGACTTCAAATCATGCCTCTAGGGTTTCACAACATCCCGAATATGAATTTTCCATAATCAAGATCAAATTTCCAAAGGTCCTGCATCAGCCGTAGCGACGACACCTCATGAGGGTTGGAGTCCCGCCAAGGGGGTCGAAGAGGATGAGGGAATTTTACCATCCATTAACAATAGTTTTCAGGATTTCTTGAATCCCGTCATCAAGGTGCCGATTAATCCGACATTGAGATATTATCTTGGCCATTCACGCCTGCCAACCTCTGGGCTCAACTGCTGCACTGAGGAATGGATGCCGTATAATTACCGCTGAACCTCCGACCGCAGCAACAACATCTGGGCTTCCACCCCTTGAACTGGGAGGTCAGCGCGTCTTTCATCATCACTGATATCCGAGAAACGTCGTGCTCTGATACCACTGTTTTAGGCTCCTTTCAACTGAACCCTCAAGTAAGCAAATACTGTGATTTCAATTCCTCACTGAAATGTAAAGAATTTCCGATTGTATATTCATGCACCTCCACAAATCTTTGCATAAGCAGATCTCGGATAATGCTCTCCCTGTTTCGTCCCCTTCACGATTTTCTCCCTGCCCTCTTAACTAACTCCTTCTAGAAAGCACATAAAGACCAAACTGACCTTTTCCCAAAGCCCTGGTCAGGAAACAACAGCCAATAGTGCTCTAACAAAATTAGCCTCAAAAAACAAAAATTACAGTCTCAAATATCACCTGCAGCTGCTGATTTACTCCTTTCTATTCCTCCAAGCATGTTACCTGAATCCAGGGTCATCGGAATCATTAGCCCATTGTAATCCATTGGCCAATCATGAGAGCCACAATCCTTGCTCTATGCAATGGAGTGGATCCCGGTGGCTCTGCAGTGACTTACATTGTCTCAGGTTAAAATTTCTGCCTGATTGAAGAAGTGAATACTATGTGTATGGTATAGGCAAATTGTGTTTTATGTTTGAAACATGAAAAAATTGTAGCTTAGTTCCACTCTTTGTCGCTCCCAGTAGAGTGAGTCTACTTCGATAACTGGCACGACATCTAGATTGTTAACAACAATATATGTCAAGTATATGTCATAATAGAGGAAGATCCATGGCTCATTTCCATATGGCATCGACTTATTATTGATTTCTGGTCTCAACGTACTGCATGCATACTGGTCTGTGGTAGACTCACCTGTTGTGCGTTTTACAGTAACAGGTTATTTCTGTTGATATGAATTCTATTTCACTAACAGTATGTATGTATTGAATGACTATATTGTCTCTTCTCAAAAGATCAAGGCAGGTTAACTAGAAGCATTCCTCAATCCAGCTTGTAATTCTTGCAATTTGGAAGCAAGCACTGCATATTTGCCATACACAGGCTGCCTCTGCTATGGAAGGGAGTCCTACCCAAGAAACTTCTAGATTGAGGAGTACTAACAAGAAGGAAGTCAGTCCTGATATGCAAGAATGTCTTGATAATGTCAACAATCAAGGGCCAGGGGATATTTGCTCCCAGATTGAGAAGGAATTTCTCCATCAAGTTGCGCATGCTGAGGAACTTGCTAAGGTTATCGAGCCTGGTATGAAGTTTTTACTATCCTTATTAAAACTGTTATGCTGATGGTAAAATGAGTGTAGGTAGGGTATTTGTAGCTTGTAAATATTTTCATTTTCCTTTTTTTTTGGCCATTTTATCTGATTTAAAACTGAAAGCCACTTTGGGCCTACAGCTGACTTTATTTTGTGTACCAAAGATCCAAAACTATTGGATGGATGATCATTTGAAAATTATTTCTGGAATGTTTGTGAAGACCAAACTTGTTAGTAACTAATAAATGACTACATATATGTATGCAACAATAATAATTGTTTATATGCCATCTATTTTTGATTGGATAAACTAGAAACTGAGGACTGAACTACCACAATTACAACCAAATCTCTTGGTTTGAACCTTCATGTCAAGTTGTTGATTTATCTCTGAGAAATATAGAGCTTTGTTTATTGCAAGTTTGGGTGTTTGCCTACTACGTTGCTGAAGATCTCCATTCTATTAAGGCTGTAAACATAAATAGACAAGGACCCTTCTGTTTTTCCCCCAGTAATGTTTGATTTTTGTAAGACCAATTCTCTTCTCATGATTGCAGGAAGTACAGAGATGCCAGATGCAATGGAGATGATATTTCAATCCGCCCTTGCTTTGGGTAGAAATGGGGCTGTGAGTTATTTATTTCTGAGTTTTCGCACTTACATCATACTCATGTTTTTCCACGTCTACTTTTTAGTACCTCACCCAAATGAATTAATTGTCAGTAAGCTTCTTGCTTTTTCTTTGCATTACTTTTTAGAATGTAAAATAAAAGGAAAGGGAAAAAAGAAAAAAGGAAAGTGGACTTTTCTAGAATTATCAGGAAAAAAAAAGTGCAAGAAACTTGAGGCTTGTGCTCATGTGGAGATTGCATTTTGTCATGTCTCAGACTCTGAAGTAGAGGGAATCTATCATTAATCAGACACTCTCCATGGACTTGGTATGTGATAAACTGGATACCTATGAAACATGGCTTGGCTTCATTGGTTTACTTTTCTCTCTACTCCAGATCTCCTACCACATGCAAAAGACCCCAAGTTGTGGTCTATAACCAACTGTTCTGCAAAAACCCAGTTTGTCTGAACAAAAGATGTTAGTTGGGCCATTAAATGGATGGTAGCTTGCATTCGACACAAACACAATGACACATTCCTTGAGAATACCTGAAATAAGATGAATAGGAGCAAATGCCACATAAAAGCAAAATTTTCATGCCATTTTTCATACATGTCTGCAGGTTGATGAGCTCATGAGTGATGTTGAAAATGCAGTGTCTTGTATCTGAAGTATGGTGCACTTTGCAGTAGTGTTCCTTCTAGTGGAAGCACCGGCCCTCATTCTCAACCTCCTTTCTCTCTTACAAACTCAGACCGGGTATAGGCTCGAACTTACATTGATATCCCACAACAGGCAAGTCCACCTGGTTGTCCAGAGGATAAATCTTCTTATGAGGATCAATGCCCCCTTAAGAACTAGGTAACTTTTAATCCAAGGTGCCATGGTTTCCATGTAAACTATTTATTTGTACAGTTATTCTTGGAGTGACTGTGAGATGTTGACTAGTGATCCCCTTATTTGGGACTGTCACATGATTTAAAGAATGATGAAATGTGCATTTTTTTCCCCCGTCTCTCTCTGTCCATTTGTTTTGTTCAGGGTTGATTACCGGAAAAGCCAATCTCGATGGTTCTATTGGATCAATTCTGCTGAAAGAAACCCTTTCCAGATATGCAGCTTAGTTATCCAGTACTCAATGGAACTTTGTCTCTGTATTTGAATGTCATGTTATTTTTCCCCAGCAAATGACATCATTCTACTGCTTCTCTTATGAAGTAATTGTGGAGAATGGGTCAAAATCCTGTGGGGAAAAATCTACTTAATGAATGAATCACATAACCTTTGACACGTTATGTTTCTCCCACCTTGGCTACCGAAATTATTATTGGTTGGTGTTTTCATATGAAGTTGGGCATACATACTTTGGGCCCACGGCAATCGAGTGAATCTGAATGGAATATGGACTTCAAATGCAAATTTTGGAGCCACAAGAAACTTCTCCTACTGAAGGGGCTTGTGATTTCAAATGCCATATCATATTTTATTTTATTTTATTTTCGGTTCTGCTGGTGCAATTCTGGTTATGGGACATCAAATCTAATCTAATCTACTTGAGGGTCCTGCTTCATTTAAATTAAATGAAGAAAATGTTTGAAAAATTATTTTGGGTTTGTTAGAAAAAAGCTTGAGCTTATATTTTTAGCTATTTGATCGAAATATTCTGGTATCTTTTTTGTGAATCTCATTCCAGAAAATGATATGAATCTAGATCTAGTGGTAAAAAACTTGAGCTTATATAAGCTCGAGTTTTCTGTAGCTCTTCTCAGGTGAGGTAACTGAGTGCAGCTTGTGCTTCAAGCAAACTGCATTTATGAATAATTTACCTTTTCAATCGAAGGATTACATTGGATAAAAGATTAAAGAGTCTATGTAGTCCGATAGGCGCTGGTGGTCCTATGCACATCCTAATTTCACTAATTAACAAGAAGTGAAGTTGCTCTGTAAGGCACTCTCTATAGTCTATTCCTCCTGTATTCCAATTTCCATGCCCATGGTGACGGTCAAGTTGTCTCAAGTTCTCAACATCATGCTGACTTTCCATGTGTTGAAGAAATTGAATTTTAGCATATAAAAACAAATAATTTAATAATTGATAAAATTAAAATTAAAACAAACCACTTGATATTTAATATTGTTAAGCACAAAAACGAACTTCACCTCATTTCTTTAGAGTTTCATACTCATTATAATGGTAATTTCCCTTAAAAATCTTGGGTCATCTCCTTGGGACAGGTCAATTTGATGTTTGAAAAGCTGGACAAAGTATGATAGTTTTATTCAAAAAAGGGCTGACAGAGATTGGATATTTAATTTGTATAATATAATAAGTTTTCTTTCCCTCTTTCCTGGGTGTAAAGGGTAGATATAAACTAACATTTTAGAACCTAAAGCACATCTCTAAACCAAACTTGAAAGACATGGAAAACCTTGGTCTCCAAAGTTTCTTTCATCCTCTCATATCTTCTTGTTCTTGTCTCCTACAACTTCCAAAACCCATAAATTTCTTCAAAGAGGCTCCTCTATTTCTGTCGAAGACAATTCCACCTACATATCCTCCCCAGACAAATCATTCACTTGTGGTTTCTATGGGCAGGGGGAAAATAAGCATTGGTTTTCGATATGGTTCACAAATTCAAAGGAAAGAACTGTTGTTTGGACGGCCAATCGAAACAGACCCGTCCATGGTCGGGGCTCCAGAGTTTCGCTGCAGAAAGATGGCACCATGAAGCAATGATGCTGGATGGCTCAACCGTTTGGGGGAGACTACTACTAATTTACGGACGTTGATCAAGCAGAGCTTTTTGAACACCGAAACCTTGTTCTGAGGGACCCACAAGGTAAAGTTCTATGGCAAAGCTTTTGGCTTCGACCGATACTCTTCTGCCGGGCCAAATCTTTACCACATCATGCCAAGGCTGGTATCTATACGGAGGGATTTTCTTCTGGTTACTTTAACTTCCTTTTTGACAATGACAATGTCTTGAGGATGATATCGACGGGGCCTGAAATTTCCAGACTCATTGGCTCAACCTGATTGGGATGTTTTCTGTGAAATGGAAGAACAAACTTTAACAGCAGTAGAATTTGTTCTGATGATGGTGGGAGGTTTTCGAGCGATAGAATGTCCTTCAGAGCATCTGATATGGGGTTTTGGGGTCAAAAGGAGGCTGACAATGACTTCATGATGGAACCTGAGGCTCTTATAGCTTAAACCATTCCACGGGATTATGGACGATTTCATGGAGGGCTCTAGCGAACAGTAAAGTGCATGGGTTATGTGGTAGAAACGGATTTAGGCGTACACAATTAGAACCCAAATGCTCATGTCCTCCGGGCTATAAGGTCAGCGACCCCAGTGACTGGATCAAAGGTTGCAAGCCTAAGTTCAACAGAACCCCACCCCAGAAGGTCAAGTTTGTGGAGCTTCCCATTTATTGATTACTATGGGTTTGATCTCAATTGTTCCATCTGTTCTAGTATTGAAGCTTGCCGGAAAATCTGCTTGGAGTGGGATTGCTCATGCTAGGATTCGCCTACCGGCTGACAGGAGAGGGGAACTGTTATGCAAAAAGTTCCCTTTACAATGGCTACAAGTCCTCCAACTTCCCAAGGAGTTTATACTTGAAATTGCCTATTGATGTGGACACGTCAGCACCGGCTGCCCTCAATGGTTCTGATCCGTATGTGTCCGAAGACGTTAGATTCTAACAGCCTTCTTTTGCGTACGGCACCTGCCAATAAAAGATGATGGGTTTATCTCTACCTATTTGTTTCCGCCATTGGAGCTTATTGAAATTTGTTTATTGTGACAGGTTGCGGTTTCTTTTCAGGTACATAATGTCCAATTTTCATCTGAAATGGATATACCTATATCAAGTCTGTTCAGGAGATTTAGCTGCTGAACTCAAAGAAAGCAACCAACAATTTCAAGGTGGAGCTTGGAAGAGGAGGGCTTGGGGCTGTTTATAAGGGTGTTTTACGAGGCAGTAGCTGTGAAGAAATTGGGGAGTGCCATTCAAGGGGAAGATGAGTTTTGGGCTGAAGTAAGCACAATTGGGGAAATCTATCACATGAACCTTGTCAGAATGTGGGGATTCTGTTCAGAGGTAGACACAGAGTTTTAGTATATGAGCATGTAGAAAATCTGTCTCTGGATAAGCATCTCTTCAGCACTACTACGTTTTTGAAATGGAAAGAGAGGTTTAAGGTTGCATTGGGGACAGCAAGGGGTTTAGCCTATCTTCACCATGAGTGTCTAGAATGGGTCATCCACCGTGATCGCCAGCCTGGAAAATATACTCTAGACAGTGGGTTTGAGCCAAAATCAGGTGATTTTAAGCTGAAGGAAGGTCTCAGAGAGTGGTCCCGGTTCATGAGAATTCTCTCGGATTCGGGGACTAAAGGTTACATGGCTCCAGAGTGGCTATGAATCTCCTGATCACGGCAAAGGTGCTGATGTTTATGGCTATGGAGTAGTGGTTCTAGAGGGATGGTAAGGGAATTCGGCTGGAACTGGGTGGTGGGTAAGGATGGTGAGGAGCAGAAGGAGTTGACGAGGTTTGTCAGTCTAGTGAAAGCGAAAATTCGATGCGGAGAAGACAATTGGGTTGAAGATACAGTTGACCCGAGATTGAGGGGGAAGTTTAGCAGGCAGCAGGCGGCTACGTTAGTCGAAATAGGTGTTTCTTGTGTGGAGGAAGATCAGTAAACATTCAACACGCCACCGTTGTTCAAATTCTACAAGAATGTGAAGATGACGCCCAGGTCCAATTCTTAGACTTGGAGTAAATGTCCTTTTTTATATTCGTAGTTGTCGTTGTTTTATTTTATGAAATTGAAAATTAACCATAAAAAATGTTGGTTGGTGTTAAATTATTAATGTTGAATAAGTACCTCATCATGATATTAAAAGTTGTGCAATGATGTCATTAGATATTTATTAGACATCTATATTAAAAGCCTAAAACCATGGTCGCTAAAAAGTCAAATGACAGATATCCCACTTTATTAAGCTAATCCAAACCTGTTTTTCAGAATGATCGGGCCGCAAGTTTCATTTTGGAATCGACAGTTCAACCCGACCCACGGGCCCGCCCCATGACATATGCTATTTTTTTTTATAAATTCATTAAATAGCACTATTTATAATATATATTTTATTAAATATTTATTATATAAAGTCAATTTGAAAATTTTATATGCGACATCAGTGTTCTAGAAGGACAAGAAATATTAAAAATCTAAAATTTCCAAATTGGACCAAGTGAAGAAAAATGGTAGATGAAGACCATTTACTAAAGAAGACTTTGGTCAAAATATTTAGCCAGACTTGGAGTACATCTCAAGATGATCCCGTGAATAGTAAGACCAAAATGGTTAGGCATACAATGGCAGGGCTTTCCCGATGTTTAGCCAAGAAAAAAAAAAAAAGATTGGGAAATATTTTTAAATCAAATTTGTTTTTTGTCATGTAGAAAGTGTATTTTAAAGATATGTTTTCTAAAATTTTTAAAAACTTTTAAAACTTAACTAAAAGTATCTTTTAAATGATCACTTTATAAAGTTTCATAAGTTATGAATTTAAACTTAAAGTGTTTATTGAAAATACACTTTCTAGCTGTATGATAAATTCAGATTGAAAGTCTTTTGAAGAGACACTCTCACTCTTATTTTTTTGAATTTTCATCAAACATGGAAAGCCTATGTAGAAAAAACAGCCAGGTGACGCAGGTGAATACGAATGAAAAATCGGACATCGTAGATATAATAACGATATATTGTAAAATAATTCCATCTCGATACGATACGCTGCTTCGATTAGATTACTTATTAAAATCGCTTTAAACGCTCTTAATTATCATTAATTAGTCCTAAATATAGGTTTTAACAAAATGATCACATATATCACCGATATATTACGCACGAGTTATCATCGAAGCATGTTTGGGATCAACCCAAACGAAGATATGTTGAAGAAAAGGTCTACAATTCTCACCTTTGGCCGAAAAATCTAAGAACCAATTAACTGAAATTGAAAGAAATTTATGTCGACGCTTCAACAGCAGATCAGATGGTGAAGCAGAGTGGAAAGTGGGAAATGGGGAAGGAAAAGGAAAGAGAAGTGAGAGAGGGGAAAGGGTGCGCCGAAGAGGGGAAGGAAAGAAAAGAGGAAGAAAATGAAAGAGGAAGGAGATCCTGAAAGAGGAAGGAGATCCTCACCGATGCTAGAGAAGAAGAGGAAAAAGATAAGAATAAAAATGGGGAAGGAAAATAAGCCGTATGAAGAAAAATGTAAACTTAAGGTCTAATGGTCTAATGAAATCTTATATATATATATAATTAAATATATTTGAATAAAATAAATATATTTTCAAGCTTATATAAATTTTTTTTGGCCAGCACGCTGGCCCTAAGGCGCTCGCGCACACCTTAATACACCTTAACTTAGACTTTCTTAAGTTAAAGAGCACTAAACCATCTCACCTATACGTTTGATGGTTATAGATTGGTGGCACATGCTTACGCTTATAAATTTATACATTTATCAAAATAATGGAATTTCATATTAAAAGAGTATTTTTATATAATATACATAAATTGTTTTATATAATGGAATAAATTATTTCTTGACTCATTTTTCAAAAATTTATTGTATTTAAAATCTAAGTATTAATATATTTTTACTTATTGATAATTTTATATTTGATTATACTTATAAACATTAAATTTATAAAATAACTTTAATATATGCATTCTTACTTGTTTTTATCAAATTTTAAAATTTGTTACAATTTTTAATAAATTTTAAATAATTTATATTTTATACGAAAATATCACTCGATATATCCGAGAGAACCGATAAAACTGGGTACCGATATATTCATCAAAATCTAAGAGCTTTATCCCCGAACGATATCTTCGATGAGCCTGTGGCTAACACAGTCTAACGGCCTTAGCCAAAGCGTTATGCTGAAGGCCAAGTGTCATTTCTAGTCTATAAATAAGAGGTTTTCTTTGGTTTAAGGGGTCTTGCTTATAGAGGCTGGAATTCGGTCAGAGCCCCATTCCGTCATTCCTTGTCTCAGATTACTTATGAGAGTTAGATTACATTTCAATTGTTGGAATGGCAATCAACGCTGCTACGACTATCACAATCATTTTATCTCTCTGAGCATGTCATTTTTTAACTCAAAGACTAGTTTTTATAGTTATTACTCACTCATCTTAAAGTTAAAATTGCACTTCATAAAGCACTTAGCTGTTCTCACTTTGATTTTATTTCTTTTACTTTCTATTGCCTATAATTTTGGTTATTATTAGTGTCGTTTCAGCAACTATTTATGGAGGTGAAAATTTTCTACCGCCTAAGATAAATTTCATAAGTATTTGTTTGGTTTTGGGCCCAAAACCAAAGGTAAAATTTTCTTGTGTAGGCAAACAAACAATTTGGTCTGTTGCCTGCTTGAGGAAAAAGGAGCAAGGTTTGGTTGATGGTCTTTTCGTAGAAAAAGACGAAAGGAGTTAGAAAATATTTTGATTCATAAAAAGCTAAATGTGATGATTTGGAGAAGAAAAGAATCTTTTTGGGTTTTTTTTTTAAAGGATATTTTGTGTATCTTTGGAAAAAAAGCAATATGTTTTTTTTTATTTATTTTTTTTACGAGGAAGAAGGGAAACTACCCAAAATCAACAACAACATGGTGCAGGGCACCTTCCAATGCCATCTCAGCCCCAACATGCCTTGATGAAGGAAATGTTCATTGTCTTGCAGAGGAGTGCTCCAGACGAAATAATAATCTCCATTGTGAAACTCTAGGGCTTTCTTGGCAAGACAATTGACTTCCATATTCCTTTCTTAGTGACAGAGTTACAATTGAATTTTCCTATTGTGGCGAAGAAGTAGATGACATTCCAAGTGCTGCATATTTGTAAAAACACCAAAAACCTTACTACAACAATGTAAAAAACCAATATGTGATAAGACTTTAATTTCAAGTTTTATCTAAAACCAAAAATAGGAAAAAAAAAGAAGAAGATTTTACGTGGTAAAAAAACGAAAAAGGCAAAAGTTTTGTCTAGACAATTTTTTTTATTCCACAAATGGAAAATAACATTTATTTTGATTTATTGAAAAGGAAAAGAAAAAATTTTTAAAAGAAAAAAGTTTTGTTTGAAAGAAAATTTCATTGGAAAGAAAATTTAAACCGAATTACATGAAATTTTTTTTAGATATTTTTAGTTATCCTCAAAGCCATTTGGTTATATATATATACATATGAAAAAAAAGAATTTCTTTTTTCTTTTTTGAATAAAAGGGATTTTTTTTTGGAAAAAAAGGAAAGAAATTATTTTCAAAGAACATAATTTTCAGAAAAAGGTTTTGGGAAAAGGTGTTTGAGATTTTTTTTTTTTTTTTGAAAAAAAACTACATTCGATTGGAACCTAAACATTTGGGGAAACAAATAAACAAGTGATTTATTGGTTTGAAAAATCATTGTTGAAACAAATAAGTGGTTAGTTGTTTAAAAATCTTTGCTTGCAAAAGGAAAATATCAAACAACTTGAGATATTGAGTAAAAGATCCCAATTACCTACTGGGTAGCCTAAACCATCAAGCTCTGATTAAGATTTATGTTGAGTTATTGGAAATGACACTGTCTCACATATTTTGAAAATGATATTTGAATTTAATAACAGTGTTGTGATTGAATTTACCCAAGAAGTTGTATGTTTATAATGGAAAGTATAATAGTTGTATGGAAATTCTCAAAATAGATGGTTATGGTTAAACCACAGCGAATTTGAGTTTATACGACGACCATGAAAAGAGTCGAACTACTACACAAATTCTAAATAATATTTTGAGGCGGTTAAAACACGTTGCCTCCAATACGATACATCACGATAATCGAGATGCTTATCAGAGAGTATCAAACTATAATGATTAAATCAGAAGTTCGGGACACAATACCACCGACGACTATCAATCGTGCAAGATTTCATTGGGACTATTTATGGTCTAAAAGATAACATCATGATTCCAATCAAAGCTAAGAATAAATAGCAATTAAAAGTTTCATCAATAAAATGATACTAAAGCTCATAATACTAAAGCTCATAAAAGAATAAGTTGATACAGTGGATACCCAACCTAGTTGACCGGAGATTCCAAGATCTAGGTTTAAAAAGGACAACTAAATTGTAAAGACTTGGTTATATCACTATGGAGATCTTCTCTTGTCTATTCTATGATGAAACAATGATGCACATAAAAGGAAGGTTAAGATATGTTTTTAATGATCCGTATGCAATGGAAAGTGAAACAAGAGTGATATGATTTGATCTCATCAAGATCACTTTACAAGAAACAAGCGCACAAGTCAAAAGCTTAACCCATGAGTACACTCTATTAAACTCTCGTAGAATCCTAAAAGGCATTTCCATCACCAAACCCGAGAGTAAAAGCGAGAACTTAAACGTGTTGTACATTCCCGAGACAGAATCGCCTACAATAAATTATGCAATGTACAGCGACACTACGCTTATCATGGCTAAGAGAAGAACATATTTTTATGCTTTTAGCGCTCAAATGATAACACCCAATTTTTATTTATGTTTCAACCATTGGATCCATTACCAAGTCTACCGTGTTTTTGCTCATAGATGTCATTCATGCGTGATTTGTTTAAAGTCAGTTGATAAATTACATTTATTTGGTACAATAAATTACTGGTCTCTGCCAAAGCTGCTTGAAGCGCCAAGTGGTCCTTTCTAGTATATAAAGAAAATGTTTTCTCTAAATTGACAGGTGGTCCTACCAAAAGGTGAATCAAATCTAGTAAACCTCGTTGATCGACGGTTTGACAGATCGGTTCGATCCGATTTTAAAAACTTTGATAAAATATAATGGGCTCAATATTGCAAATTTTTATGTAAAATAATTCAAGTGCTTTAAGATTTTTAGACATGGTATTCATTTACTTAACTTAATAACTCATGTAATACCTCTGACATTTGGTGCATTCATCTCGACACCGTTCATAAGAAGATTCAGCTATAAAGATAAATAATTTACAATTTATTGGGCCAAGAATATATCGATACTATCATACTTGAAATATAATTATTTTATATGAAATCATATCACGTATTTTAAATTCTTTATACATTCTTTACAATAATTACCTTATCAATGAGCTGAAACACATTCCCTTTAAAATTTCACACCTACCGGATCTTTGTCCTTTAAGTTTTCCAACCAAAATTCACTAATAAGATAAAGAGAGAGGGCCCCTTCTTCGCTTTGTTAGTTGGGATCTCTGGCCAGCGTGGTCCTACAAGATTATAATAATTGGTGGTGGTGTCAATCTAAAAGAGACTTATAAACTGGAACGTCAATGGTGGCTAACAAATTTGCCACGGCTCATTGGATATTGCTTAAATAAGTAATATAATTCATGTCTGCTATGAATGTATAGGCCCAACTTGCATCTTTAAAATTTAAAATATTAAAATTTAGCAAGTGGGATGCTGCTGGGACAATGAATCTTTATATCGCCAAAGCATTTACCCGTTAATTTTAGATCCCAAGCTATTTAAATATTATTACTTTATAATTTATTTTAGGAAAAATTGAAATAATCCTAAACTTTCATCTTGTTCTTTCTTAAATAGTCTCAATATGAATCTCAACTTTCATCTATCTTCTTTAAATAGTCTCAATTTTTGATTAATTAAAAATAATCTCAAATTTAAGAGGTACCTTTTTATATTGATCCCAAGACATATCAAAAGAAAGAATTAAATAAATCCCACGATATTCCTCTCTCATGAATTATTATTTAATTCCAGATCCAATTTTTTATATATTTTAATAAAATCAATTTGATTCCCACCCCTATTTCTCTCCTCTATCAAGGGTACCAAAGTCTACTATGAGTTCCAAGTCATGTCTTTTGGTCCTTACCACCATGGCAAACCCCATCCCTAGGCTTTGGAGAAATTCTCAAGCTTTAAATTTATAAAGAATTACTACCATTAGTCCGAGGATGAAAGTACGACGAAACATGCGAAAATACTTGCAAGAAGATGGTTGGCGCAGATAATGTAAAAAGAAGAAAATTATACAAATATT
This sequence comes from Tetrastigma voinierianum, assembly GCA_016808115.1. Taxonomy (NCBI): domain Eukaryota; kingdom Viridiplantae; phylum Streptophyta; class Magnoliopsida; order Vitales; family Vitaceae; genus Tetrastigma; species Tetrastigma voinierianum. The sequence goes on from JAEQBH010000731.1 coordinate 873,814, forward strand.
TTAATGATTTTATCTGTAACATGCCAAAAAACACATTTGACCATGTAATGCACCTAGCATGGCCTATAGTATTTTTGATTGAAACAATGCCGAATCTAACTTCTGCTCAAAGGCTTTCCTCCCTTTTCTCTCATCATTCTATCATGAGGCTCAAAGTGCAACTTACCCATTTGGATGTAGATTACCAACGAGAAGAACGAGCCAGCTCGAGCCCGATCAGATGAGTTGAAAAGCCCAAAGTAACACCCGAGAAAACCCCGCCAATTTTTCTTTCAAACTCGCAACTTTTTGATCTTCCTCATTCGATTCCTCAGACGTTAACTTCCTTTGGGATTTGGCAAGTCTATAGGAAGAAATCCCTTTGTTTTACGTACAAAACCTTCCATATTCTCCTCTCCACATTCTTCTTCTTTCTCTTCTTCCTCAAACCCATTTTTGGCCTAAAATTCCCGAGCTATTGGTGAAAACGCTGCTGCTACTTGAATTGATGCCGCCATTGTAGCTTGAAGCGACATCGCCGCTCCTCAATTCGACGTCGAGGACGGCGGCATTCGAGCCGACGTTGTGGCCTCCATCAATCCTCCTTATGCTACAAGTTCTGACATTTTCGGCCATCTTCCATAGCCCGAACTTACCTCCTGTACTAGTAAGTAGATATGTCCCTTCTTTTGTCAAAGTGATTTGCAATGAATGTTCCATATGATCTTAATCTGAGAATCTGAGGTTTTCCTAGATTTTCACAACCAGGGAAGTCTTTTTTCGCTTTTACAACTCTAAAACCCTTGTTTTTCAAACGAAAAAAAAAAAATCAAGAGACCATTTTTCTCGCTTTTTTGGAACTCTAAAACCTTTGTTCTTCAACGAAAATATTTAAAAACCAAGAAAAGACTATTTTTTTTGTTGTTTAAACTCTAAACCCTTGTTCTTCAAATCTTAAAAGTCTTGAAAAATCAAGAAAGATCATTTTTCGCTTTTTAGAATTTTAAACCCTTATTCTTTAAAAAGTCTTTGAAAATCAAAGAAAGACCATTTTCGCTTTTTAGAACTCTAAAACCCTTGTTCTTTCAACGAAAAGTCTGAAAATCGTGAAAGACCCTTTTTGTTTTTAGACTAAACTCTTATTTTCAACGAAAAAGTCTTTGAAAAATCAGAAAGACCATTTTTTGGTTTTTAGAACTCTAAAACCTTTGTTCTTCAACAAAAAATTCTTTTAAAAAGAAAAGAAATAATTTTTTTTTCATTGTTTAGAACTCTAAAACCCTCTTGTTCTCCAAATCTTAAATAGTCTTTTGAAAAAAATCAAAATTGATTATGGTTCCATCGAAACTTTCCTTCTTATATGTAGATTCTTGGTCTCTCCCGGGCCTACTCGCTCTTTCGCCGTCTACCAATGGGAACATCAGAAAGGTAACTTCCTCAACCTTTATTTGATGGACTTGAAGATATTGCCTTGGAGAGCTGCTTTGATGCATATTCTAGGTATTTTATGAGATTTTCTCTTATATCTTCTCCTAACATATAATCATAAGATTTTCAAGGCTACTATGGCAAGATTTTCCATTTGAAAATTTTTGAAAATTCCCATCCAGATCCTTCTTCAGCCATTTGTCCTTGGATTTTCCTTGTCATCCTTCGATTTCTTCTTGGTTGAGCAATCTTCCTCAAGGTAAAGACCTTTCCTAATAATTTCTCCAACCATCTTCTATCTCTTCCTTTTGTTCCTCAAGTTACCAGATACTATTTTCGTGTTTTAGTGTACTGCCATCTCTTTCTCTCTTGTTAAATTTAACGTCATGTTAAGAGATGTGTCTATTTATCCCGACTTTCCTTTTCCTTTGATGTTTCATCGAGATACTTCTTGGAAAAAGAACTCCGAATCCAGGACTTATCGCCCAAGTCATGGCCTAGGGCATCCGAGTGATCGATAACTCGGGTAGACAACTATCTCTTCATTTTCATGATCAATCTTAGGTATTGCTCAATTCATTGAACTTACCAAGGTGAGTTTTAATCTCTTGATTTGATTTGATGAGTACCAGCTCGAGGTTTTTGCCTAAAAATTTGAATTCATTATCTTTCCATTTTTGGCCCCGCATCCATTACCTCGAGGGACATTTATCTTTACTAGATTGCCCGTTGAGGGTTCGTGAGGTCAGATGTCTCTGATGTCCACCCATTGCTTCCTCATCTTGAAGTTTCTTCAACTTCCTAAACTTACTTATCCGCCATACTATGGCGGACCCTACTGGGTTACCTTTCTACTACGTAGAGCACATAGAGTTCCTATGTTCTTTGATTACTACCCAAATAGTACTATTTTACACTCTTATTAATATAGGTTTTGAGCACTTTTTGTGTAGTAATCGCCCTCATTAACCCAATTGACATGTTAAGGACCTAGCAATGCTACTAATCAAAATTTGTGGCAAGTTTGGTTGTTTTAGGGGCTATATATCCTGAGGACAGGGATTCAAGTCAAGGCATGAAGAATCTAGTTGCAATGCAGAGCACCAAGCCAAAAGAAAAGAGCAGCAAAATGGAAGCTGTGCAGAAGAAGCAAGCAGCCCTTGCAATTTCAAGTAAGGTGAGAAATTGCAAATTCTGCGAAATTGTCAGTTCTACGAAATTTTTCTGCCACCTGCTCACTGTCTCTATAGCTGTCTTTGACTTTTTTGTCACTTTTTGATTGTCTTCCCGATTTGCCCCCATTGGAATAGTGTTTGTTTTGTTATTTTGGTAATTTGTTGTGGGATTTGTCTATAAAAGCCCCCAAAGAAGACATTGTAGGAGACTTTTGGATCATTAATAAAAGTTAGACAGGAAGCTTTTAGCAGTTCCCACTCTTTCTTATTTTCTCTCATTTTCCCTCACTTTCTCTCTCTTTCTCACTAGCCAAACACCCTATGAGGATGACAACTCAGAGGATGAGCGGCTAAAACCCCCTCTTTCCTTGGAGGAGAAGGCTATCAAGCAATCTGACTGGTGGTAAACCGAGGGTTCTCAAGTGTTCTTAATGGTGGTATTCACTACTGTATCTATGTCTCCTTAATCATAGGTTTAAATCCCTTCATGTACCTTTGAATGATCACTTGCACTTAGGGTTCAAGGATCCTTATTGCTAGATCCACTAAGATTCATTAGTTACCATCTATTAGTCATTGAATGTGAGTCAAGGTTTCCATCATTCGGTACCACCGATGCTCAATGAAAACCACATTTTTCAAAAGGATAAAGCATATGCCTAGGTTTTATAGCTAAATGAAGAACTCGGCTCGGAGAGATGATTATAGGTCATCCTCCCCAACGCGAGGAAAAGGGCCCGAGGCCCCCTCAGTCACCATTAGAACCCAAACCCAATAGCCTGATGCTTCAAGGAATTCTCTTTTACATTTTAAATTATTTTATTTTCAAGTTTTAACCATCACAACCCACTCGCTTTTACCAAACCCCAATCCAAACCACAATTCACCCGCCTTGAACTCTGCCACTACGAACGATTTAAAGGAAGAAAACCCATCCTCGTGTTTGATCCTAGAGCTACTGCACTACGCAGTAATGCTACCGGCAAAGAGGATAGAATAGTATAAACATTTGTTGATTTATGATGCCCTCCGCGTCACTAACGCTTTTCTTTTGCCCCCTTTTCTTTTCCCATTCGTAGGTCCATGAAGTATCTTCCTCTAGCTAGGGCCCTTGCCATTGAGCGACCCTATGCTTTAGGTACCATTCTCTTGGCCTTCTTATACCAATCCATGAGCAAATATGTGAGTGAGCTACCTTACCAAAGGGTAGGAGGAGCCTTTTGGTTTGTACAGATTTTGCTCTTTGCTTATTTCCTTGAACTATCAAGTGTTGACTCTTTTCCCTCCATGTCTTTGGGTCTTAGTGCAGCTCCATCCATTAGGATTATATCTTTAGACTCCATTTCTTCTTTTTTCCTTAGCTTGGCAGACCATTCTTTGTCTCAACTGTACCTGGAGCCTGATACTATTTCTAACCCAACCTGGTAGCATACATGGTGGATTTTAAATATTCATCAGCATTCCTCAGCACAGTTTGTAGAGTCTTGATCTTTAGGGTTGTTGCTTACTTTTCCATTGTTTTCTCTTTTCTATTGGGCTTTCTTCTTATCCTACTTGCCCGCTTTGGGCGGGCTCGCTAATTCGGATTTACTCGGGGCTTTATCCTTCATTCCTTCCTTACCCCTGGTGACTACTTATTACAACATTAGTAGTTTTGTAAAACTTGGAAAAAATCAAAAATTTTGAAAAAGAAAGGCAAAACAAAGATTTGTCGAGCACAGATGCTTGAAAATCTAGAAGTTTCTAGGATCTTGTGATGATGAAACGACTTCACTGGCTGGTTATCTCACGAAATTTAGTTGTCCAGGCGAATTTCATTGAATCCCGAGATAGTCAGAATTTCACGTTTTTCGAGATCAGGTCTGGACATATAAAGAGAGAGTGACACATATAGTGAGATTAGAAAGGTGAGGGACACATGGCAAAGCCAGGTTAAATATACTAAGATATATGGCAAGCCATGTGTGTAACATGCATGGGTTTTGATTTGTGTATAAATGGGGAGTTCACAACCAGTTTGTAGAAGGAGAAAAAAGAGAGGGAAAGAAGAGAAAGGGAGGAAAGGAGAGAAAGGGAAAAGGAAAAAAAGGAAAAGAAAGGAGAAGAAGGAAATGAAGAAGAAAGAGGGGAGGACAGGTTGCTCCCTCCATTTTTTTTTCGGCGTTCGACTGAACAAGGAGCAGGCTTTGTTCACGCTCTAAGAGGTAGGGGTTTCTCCTACACTGGTTCATTTTCACTTAAGGGCCATCAACGAATTACAGTAGTTCACCCCAACCCAGGGCTTCAAAGCCTAATAGCTTGGGATAGTCTCTTGCACAAATTCAATACGACTGATTCAGGTGTCACTGCGCTCCCAACCTAAGTTCCCAGCTGGCCCAGGTGTTATGATAAATTGGGGTCTGAACTTGAAGACCTTGTTTGTGTGTTGTTGCTGGTTTGAGTGACATGTTGGATTATGTTTTTGAATCATGTTGATTTATGCGAATTATGATATATTGACATGAGTTTTGTGATGGATGTGGATTATATGCAGTGGACATAATTATCCATGATACTATATGTGTTACATTTGTGGAATTGTTCCATGTGAAAATTTATTTATACACATAATGTTGAACACTCTGACACCATAAATCGGGCAAATATTTAACTTTGGAAAGCTATAACTTTCTGTCTAAACTCCATCTGTATGCTCTTAGACTCTATGGAAAGCTCTTTGAGTCTAGAATCTAACCATATGCCAATGAATGAAATTTGGTACTCAAATATTTAGGCATTTCATTCTCTTTTCAAAGAGTTGTATTAGACAATTTATGATTGTTTTGTATCGTTTATGATATTCAAGGTGTGGTCTGTTATAGCGCTGCAGCTTCTAAGGGGCTGAATAGGTCGAGTTTGTGGCCTTGTTTGTACCTATTTTTATAGCCTGTGTATGGACTATTTGTTGTGCCTACATGTTGAACTGCAGTCATTTATGTTGATATATGTGTTTAGATATATTATTATTGATGGATGAAAATTATGTAAATAGATGTAATTATCCATGATACTGAGTATAAATTATGGTATGTAAATGTCTCATATAGCATTCATTATGCATATGACATGATATAACATGCAATGGCATATGCATGGGGACATCGCATTAAATGGGTGTGAGTGCATGGTTGGTAAATCGACATTGCGTTTGGTGTTTATCAGGCCTTAATGACAACGCCCAATGTAGTCTACGACACTAAATGATAAAGAAAATAAAAGCCGGGTATTAGCAAGAGGGGATAGATCCTTCCTAAAAGAAAAGTCACAATTATGATCGACATAAACCTCAAAGAAGGAAAGACCGTAGTGTTGTTCAGTTTGTGATATTCGTGGTGGGACAATGTAAAACGTCCACTACCCACAAAAAGATGGTTTGAAAAATAAAATGATCATCAGGATGTGAACATCCAAAATCTGGGTTTATGTCGTCAAATCCATTTCAAAATGATCATTAGATGCGCATCCGCACGGATTTGCTATCACACATGGGCTGTGTGTTGTGTGAGGGAGTCTGAGGCCTCTAGCACATGGTACATGATGAGTCGTGATCTCTTACTCTGGGCGGTATGACATACCTCATTGAATGTGAATGAGAAATGTCGAGCGGTTTGACGTGATGCACTTTTTGAAAAGGGAGTAGCCTCGTAGAGGTTCTCTACCGGGCGTTGCTCACCCTTTATGGGACAATCTTCGTGTGTAGGGTCTGTTAATTTATGGACGACACTCGATAAGGTCGGATCATGAAGAGGGCCGACATGTGGCATTGATAAATCATTTTGTAAAAAGTGCTTGGGACAAACTAGCTCCAAAGATGCTTCAGATAAGGATTGTAATTATATTATTTTGGATTATTACATCATAGTCTGGGTATGTAATGAGAGGGTAAGAGGGTCGTGACCGAACTCTTACGGACCGTTTTAGTGTATTATTCTCATATTTGTAATGTAAATATGGATGAATGGGGGTCCCAAAGTGAGAAAGTGGACATTTTCTCGAGGTGGTGATGAGCAACTCCTAAGGCTCCACAAGTAATCGTAATTTGCTCAAATACCAAGACTTAGGTGCTCTATGACCTAAGGTAGTAATTCTGTAGGTTGACGGTTGGTCAATGGGACCCCCGGATTTTGGGGCGTCACAAGTAGAGCAACTGACCCAATCCAATCATACTCTTACTTGTGGCATGAAAACCATTATGTAATCAGATGTCGAATCTTTCTCCACCTGGTGGTTCCTTAGATTTGATGATATCAACTCCTGCCCTTCTTTCTTAGGTACATGAAATTTTATTCATTGTTTCTTGCATCTAATTCTTTGACTTTCCCCACCTCCCTAACTTTGCCTCTTGTGCTATACAGTTTTACTTCTCTCTCTTTTTGCAAGCCTATTGCAAATTGAAAAAGGGCTGGGCAACTAAGCCTCCCCCGTCGCAACCTGCTATAGTTAAGAATGCCGCTTTTAAACTCAAGCTGAGATCTCATAGGTTAGCCTAAGCTTGAATTTCTAACACACAAGACAATCCTATAGACATTAAAGAAGCTGGAGAGGAAATATCAATGCACAGGGAAGAAATAGTCTTTACCGATGAATCCAAAAAGCAAGGTAGTTTAGTTGCCTTTGAGGGAGGTCATTCCTTCAATGATCTTTCAGAATTGGAAGATGACCATTTTTCAAATGGTCAGGGTTCCATTGGGCAAACTCCTCCAACTCTTTTACTTACAATTCCTCAGGTGAACACTTTACCTATCTTTTCCCTCATATTTATCCATTTTTATTTTCCTTACCTATGTCTTTCACATGTCTCTTCTTGGACTACCTTGTATCTTGAAGCAGGAGTAGTTCATTCCTTAGATATTTCCTTTCTAGACCAAGCCACTTCTCATGTTAAGCCACCATCCAGACCTCATATTGAACCAGATGTAGCTGTTGCCCACTCTACTATTAGCCATCTACTAAGCTTGGACCTTCTCTCCCTATTCACTATCCAAAAAGATGCCTTTCATGCCGCTATGGTAGTACTATAATTCGCTTCTCTTGATCCTGAGGCTGAGATTTTCCTTTTTGGGGTTACACACTGTGCTATTGAGGTATTTTCTTCTATTGAGCATGCAGTAAAGGAGAATGCTCAAGTGATATTTGAGTTAGAGAAATTGAGGGAGAAAAAAAATTTGAGTATGAGCAATCCAAGTTATTTGCTGACTAGAGCATCCAGAGATTGGAGGAAGTGTGTCTGTGTATCATGCCGAGGAAGAGAATCTGCATCATATCAAGAAATGGAGCAAGAAAGCTGTTATCTTCATATTTGATAAGGCGAGTTCTTCATGCCCAAGGCCTAAAGTACCAACAAAAGACCATTTCCTTGGGTGATTTTCTATCCTTTATGAGGGGAAAGGATGTTGATCTGACCTCCCAATTGCGGTAGATTGATGCTTCCCGCCAAGAATGCTTGGAGTTTTGGGAATCACTGAGATCTTTTGATTTTTCTAAGATCTGATCTCCCACATTTCGTACATGGTTATTTCAGATTTGATAAGACTCGACTCATCATGCCGCTTTTATCTCTTTTTGCGCTTACGCCAAAAGCCAAACTATCAGTTGAGGACTTGCTCTCATCAGATATTTGATTTTTTATGCTTAGATTTAAAAGGATGGAAATTCACTTGACATTGCATTGTGCCCACTACAAGCATAACATTGCATTAGTAGATCAGCGTGACTTAGGGCCTACTCTTTGGATGTGATGAACTTGTGTGTACTGCCATGGATTCATCAACACTAAGACACAATTACATCCATGACATTGCATTAGTGGACCAAGGTGGCCTCCTAGGCCTACCTTGTAAGTGTGTGGAAGAAAAAGTGAGTGGATGATGCTATACTGCAGTTCATCGTATTGCTCTAGAGAAATTGATGAAACAGTGGCTAAAACTACTATTTATTTTTGAATATATATGGATTGTCACGGTGTCGTGAAAACTTGTCGCTTGAGAACTTTGGCTACAGTTGGTTTCTATTTTTAAACTAGATACAGACATATGTTCCTCTCTTTGCTGCGGCTAATACGCCTACCACGGCAGCAGCTTTCCTCTCGGCAACCCCAGACCGTGTACTGTGATTTTCCTTTCACGTGACGAACCCTCTTCATCGCCGCGTGGTGAACCTGAGGCTTAGCTTGATTTTTTCCATTTACAACTGAGAAATAACCTGCCACTTGGTGTAATGATGTAACAAGTCCAATTCTTTTAGAGATATCTTGCATTTGAATGTATAGTTGCTGTAATGCCCACTTTCTTTTACTCCAATTCATCATAAGGGCTTATTTCCTCAAGGATGTTTATGATATCCTATCCTGAACTTGTCTAGGTGCTCTGTTTGGGGAAAAAATGTGTATTTGGTAGCCTAGAGGCCTACCATTTTTCACTTGGATATTTTCGCTCATATTTCCCCAATCTTGATGTGATCAAGAAGTTTTCCTTGGGGAATCATTAGGGAATCTTGAAGAAGTTGGTGTTTTTGAGGCGAAGTGGCCAAAGGCTAACTTTACTACCTCAAATCCTATCTTGGAACTACAATTCGTATATATTTCTCTAATGACCTTAATAATCTTGGGACCAATCCAGAGAGGGAACAAGAACACCCTTGGAGAAATTAATGTGCTAATGAATGCAATGACCAAGAAGTACTCTGATTTACTTGGTGTCATCCATATTTCTCCGGGGCCTGAAGTGGTCAAGGAACCCACCTTTGGAGAATTGATAACATAACAAGCCCATTCTTAGGGAAAAAACCTTTATTTAGGATCAATAGAGCTCATAAACTACTTTAACCTTTAAATCAAAGATCCGTATCTACTTCCCCAGGTTTAAAGTAGTTATGGGACCTACATTATTTATTCGTAAAAAAATTGAGGGTATAACAAGTATGACATTGAGGAATACAAAAAGTTTGAGTAGTGAGTGGTCAAACTAGCCTACTTTATCAGCCAAGGTAACTACTAAGAATAGTTTCCCCAATACAAAATGGTGAGTGAGACCTATTTTTGCTTGTTATTCCTTCATTCCCCATCTTATTTTTTCTTGGCAGTATCTAAAGTATTTCTTGAGGTACTTCCCATTGATGAACTTTTTGTGTGGCTGGCTCTCCTTCAAGGCTTGATAGCCAGTAGACATTTTCGGGTAGTACTTGGTGAACCTTGAATGGTCCCTCCCAGTTAGGAGACCATTTCCCTAATTCTTTGTCTTTAGCACCGATGGGCAGCACCACTTTCCAAATGAGCTCCCCTTCTTCAAAATTGTTTCTTATGACTCACTTGTTGTAGGCCCTAGCCACTTTTTTATTTTTTTTCTGGATCATGATGTGATCAAGGGCTTGTAATCTTTTCCTATCTAATTGTGAGGAATGCTCACGCCCTAGTACTCGACTCGACTTGGAGTACGAACCGGATCCGGGAAGCGGTTCTATCTTTTACAAATCATGATACAATTCATTTTTTCAATAAAACACATTTCAAATTCTCATTTGTAAAGGATAATTATCCTTATGAAAATATATACGTATATATCACGTTAACTTAAAGGGAGCCCAATTTTTTGTTCTCAATACACATTTTCATTCAAGAGACATTAAGGCTCATTTGTCTAATCACCTTTATACATTACTGCATTATAAGTCGCTTTAAATATAAAAAACATTTACAAACATTTATCGTAGTTCACTTTTCAAATATAGTTTTACTACAAAAAAACGATCGTGGGTTTCATGTATGTAAATGATCGAGCTTTACTTACTCCGTGCGACTTTGACGATGACTTTGCACTTCGTGACGGGGTTTTTTGCTTTCAACCTCGTTCACTGCATCGCGCGACGATAAAACAACGCCGCTAAGCATTTCACTGAAGGTTCTATACAGTTCTCTATTTTATTTTATCACAAATCATGCGACTTTTCTAAAGCAATGCTTTTGAACCTTATTGAATGATCAATGCAATACAATACGTATATATATTCATTTCATATACATTCATTGATCATTCCAAATATGCACTGCAGCGTACAACTCATTCAAAACTAAATCATGCATTTCTACAAATATTCTTATCATTTTGCCCTTAAACGAATTTAGCTACGCCGGCGGCGTTGGATAACGGAATCACCGACACGGTCCCGCTGGAGGCTAGTATAAAAAGGTTTCAGTAACACAAGACGGTTCCGCTGGCCGATTGCTATAAAAAATCATTTTGTGAACACTACTGATACTATCCCGCCGGTTAATTTGATCGGAGTGACACTAGATTACGTCGTCATAAAGGTCTAGTTTGACTCTTAGTTGGTATACTAATCTATCCTTAACTCGGGTTACATTATAACATTCTATTAAGGGCATTAAAAGTCAAATTATAAAAATTTACAATAGGGTATATAAGCATTTATACTCAAATAAAGTAATATCTTAATACTGGCGTACTTTTTTCATGGAAATCATTTCACAATCAATTTTCCTCAAATCACTTAAAATAAATCAATATGCGCTATTGAAAATCATTTCCAATAATTGTGCAAAAATTTTGATACTTGAAATAAGAAGAGAAGAATAGAGAACTTAACCAAAAGCCAGTCATCGTAATTGATTCCTATCCTCGAATCTCGATTTCACCTTAGTTTTCCTCATCGCCAAACCTCTTAAATCCATCACACCAGAGAACAATATCAGTTTATTTGTATTCAGAGTCTCCTAGTTAGGGTTGTTTTTTACCCAACACACCTTTACTTGTAAAATTTTTCTGGGAACAAATGAGCCATATTTTACCCAACTTCCTTCAAGTCCATTGTTCCTTTATAAATCTATTTTATTCAGAAATTAGAATCATTCAATTCGGAGTACCGAAGCTCCATATATGTCTTAAACATCCGGGACTACTCTATTTTTAACACATCCTGTAATTCGCTTCAAAATAAATTCTTTTAGACGAATTTGAACCAATGGGGTCCAAAATGAATATACTTATTTTAAGGAAATTTGTTTTCCTAGAAGTCTAGTTTTATCCATAAATTTGAATCACTCACTTGATGAGTTAAACTCAACTTTGAGTAAGTTTCAAACAAAATCGTTCGAACACCAAAATTGCTTTTAATCCCAATCAGTAATTGACCAAATATGTCTAACTTTGACGTAATTTTTCGGTCCAATGGGATCAAAATTTGATACACTTATTTCGTGAAATTGTTTTCCTCAGAAATCTAGTTTATATAGAATTTTTGAATCACTCAATTAGGGATGAGGAAACTCAACTATGGCCTAAATATCTAAAAAACTATTCCAAATACCAAAAACTCGTATCGAACCGAACTAGAATCGAATTCAAAATGTGAGCCTCTCAATTTGACGACCTTGGGTCCTAATGGGGTCCAAATTGGATAGAATTATTTCAGGTAGATTATTTCCTTAGTCTAGCTTTATCTGTCCATAAATTTAATCACCAATTAATTTATTATGGCTGCTATGGCCAAAACAAAAACATGAGTTTTGGAATATTTTGACAGCATCTCCCCTATAAAACCCAACATTTCCTTTATACAAACATTCCTCATTTGAGGACCACAACAAATCAAAACAACCAAAAACGACTTAGAGCAACCCTAAATTTATCTACAAACTGCTAAAACACTTTATTCCAATTTGGGGTTTTCATTAATCCAAACACAATAAGGAAAGGCCAGGTTTGATTTACCTTAAATCTTTGATTCTTTAACACCAATCTTCCTTCTTCCTCTTGATCACCTTAATCATTGATTTCATGGAGCAAAGACCACTAATCTTCCTCCATTTTTCACAACCGAAAACATAGCCCTAGCACTTTCTCTCCCCTTCTTTTTCCAAATGTGCAAAATGCCTCTCAAAGACCAATATTTGGTCTTTAATCAAAATCCTTCACTAAGCCTTGTTTGGCTAGCCCATAAATTCTCTTTCTCATTTTACTTTAAAAGCTTCATTTCACTTCATTTTCAATACACTTTATCATGATTTGCATTTTGGCATTTGGCACTTTCATTTATGCCCTCGGTCTTCATTTGACATTTTACCAAATGTATCCGTTCTCAGATAATTTCCGTTTTTATCATTTTCTGCTTTTACAATTTCTTAAAACGCTGAAAATGCAATTTAATTTATTTTATACCCTAAACATGTTATAAAACTGTTAGGGTATTTTCAGGGCGTTACACCAAAGCCTCGAGTTCCATCATCATGGCCTCACTGTATTCTTGAGGATTAAGGCCATTATGTCCGGATACTCTTAGAGAAGGAACTACCACCTCTATTGGAAGCACTGTATCATGTCCATATCCTTATAGAATCTCCTTTAGAAGTTTTATAAGCCCATAAGGTCTCAGATAAAATTATGTGCCAATCTCTAGGATTGTCCTCTAGCATCTTCTTTAGGATGTTTATTAACACCTTATTAGAAGCTTCAACTTGCCCATTGCTTGAGCATAAAAAGGAGTAGATCTGATTAGTTGAATGCCACAGTCCTTGGCAAAATAAGTTATCTCATCCCCAGTGAACATGGTGCCTTAGTCGGTTGTAATGGATTGAGGAATTCCAAACCTATGAATGATCTGTTCCTTGATGAATTGGATCACATCTTTCTTCTCTGCTTTCTTCAAGGGTACTACCTCTACCCATTTGGTGAAGTAGTTTGTAGCAACTAATATGAAGTTGTTTCCCTTTAAGGAAGCTAGGTAAATTTTCCCAATTAAGTCCATGGCCCATCCTCTGAAAGGCCACGGTTTCACAATATAGTGGAGTTTCATAGTAGGTATCCTCTGTATGCTACCATATTTTTGACATTACTAGCAACCCTTGGAGTAATTGATGCAATCACTTAGGATGGTTGGCAAAAAATAACCATGTCTCCTAATTAGCCATCTCATTTTCATACTAACTTGATGGGCTTCACAAACCCCTTCATGAACTTGCTTCATCACTTCCATACTGTCTAGGAAGGATAGGCATCCGAAAGCAAGAATCTATCGGCCCTTTGCATGTTCCTTTCATTAGATAGAAGTTCTCAAGGACAGCTTCACCCCATAGAACCCGCACATGCTGTGATCTCAATACTCTTCGATCCCACTCTTCGCCCCCGCAACATTCAGATCCCCACATTAATGACTTCTAACTGATTCCCTCTACAAATTGAGAGGGGTGATTATTCTTCCTATCATAAATGAGCTTCATGAGTCAATTATTCACCACTATCACACTGAGGCGCCTGTGTTAGCTCATCCGCTCCCAATTGATTCCCTAGGCACATATTCAAAAACTACGAATAAAAAGAATCTAACACTGGAGCGGAAGGCCTAATAAGAAGCTGCTAAATAAGCTGCTGCACATTATGATTCCCCTATTAGTCATTTAATTACTAATTGAGAGTCCCTAATAATGTGTGTACTCTCATGGCTTTAAGTTCCATAAAGATTTTGAAGCCAATTACTAAAGTCTCTATATTCACCATTGTTGGTGCAATTTGTGCCAAGTTGAAAGATGTGTGTCTTTATCCCTTTTGGTGAAATGATTACTATCATACCCAACGGATTTCTCCATGCCAGAGCCATCATAAGAATCCATGGTCACCTTCTACATCATATATCCCCACCTACATCCTTTATAGCTGGATTTCACTTGAAGGATGATCGGCCGTAAAGTTAGCTAAAGTCATCTCGATCGATTGTGGGAAAATAGACCAAGGTGAACTCTAACAAAGTAAGGGACCATTTTCTTCATCTGGTCGCAGGATTAAGGGCTAGCTTAGTAATAAGGTATTTCATCAAGTCAATTGAGAGACTACATAAACTTGAGTTAATCTACAATGTCTCACTTCTCATATGTTTATAAGGCCAAACATATTTCTCAATGGGTGTATACCTTCTCTCTGTTGAATTTATGACTCTACTCAAATAGTAAATAATCTGCTCATGGCCTTCAACATGATTTTGTGCTAGAAGGCATTCTATACACTCTTTTGAATATAATAGATAGAGTTTGAGTGGCCGAATCTCTTCAATCTGCAAGAGATTTTTAAAATGTAGGTTTAGAAAGAACCTTGATTCCATCAAAAGCTATCCGATGCTGTTTCTCCCATTTAAACTCTTCCACTTCTTTCAACTTGATTAGGTTAGAGAATGCCTTTAATTTTCCCTTACTGTGATAGAGATGAACCTACTTTAAATAGTTCACTGACCTAAGAACTTCCTAAGTTCTTATTTTGAAGAGCCTCGTCGAAATAATGGCCTCGGGGCTTTGATTCCACTGGGTGCTGATCCGATGTCAAGTTTCTCCCATTTTAAACTCTTCCAGTTCTTTCAACTTGATTAGGTTAGAGAATACTTTAGTCTTCCTACTTCTGATTAGAGATGAACCTACTTAAATAATTCATCAGACTAAGAACTCGGGTTCTTTTCTTATTTTGAGGAGCTCCTTGGCCAAATAATGGCCTGTCTTTATTTTTATCGACTCTTACTCTTCGTGAAACTGAAACCCCTGAAATTTTCCGCTTTGAACTCTAAAGCACATTTGAGTGGATTAAGTTTCAATTGATGAAGTTTCATCATTTCAAAACTTTCCCTTAAATGATTCACAAGTTCTATGGCCTTCTTAGATTTAACTGTCATTATCATCGAGAGAATCTCCATAGAGATGGCCTAACATATCATGGAAGATGGTATCTATAGCCCTCAAAAGCCTACACTCAGCAATCTTCAAACCAAAAGGCATGACTAGCCATTCAAACGTTCCTAATGAACCAGGACATCTGAAGGCGGTCTTAGATATATCATCAACAACTATTAGGATTTGTTTTTACCCAGAGAAACCGTCCTCGAAGGACAATAATTCATTATTTGTAGTAGAATCAATTAACATGTCAGCAATAGGCATTACATACATGTCTTTCCAGTCTGTATACAACCAAAGTTTCCATTCTTTTCAATATGTGGACAATATTTGCTAACTAATCGTACATACCTTGTAGGTATGATAGAATTTAGCTTCAAAAGCTTCTCTAATCTCCTTCACCTTCAACTCTAGCCTCCTGACATTCTTCTGTGGTCGCTAAAAGGCAAATTCTTGCTTGATAGGCGCGGTGTTCCACCAAGCTCGTCTAATCCTAGCATCTCGTCAGAATTCCAAGCAAAATGCACTAATTCCCTTGGCTGTGTTGCAATAATCTCTTCTTTGAAGTCGGCAGGGCGAACCACATAGGCGCAATCCCTGCCTTACGCTGCCAAGGTTCACTTCCTCCATGGTCAGAACTTGAGTGCTGCATGTCTTTGAACTTAGGAGGGGCTTGGTTCCAAATCCTTCATCTCGTATTTCTTCATCTTCTTCATGTAAATCTCCTTCAAAAAATCATCCTCACACCTCATGTATCCTCCGGAGGTGCTCTTCCATAATTTGATGAACTTTCATTTTGAATATGGAAATTGCAGCTACTACATTTTCTTCTTAAGAGTAATCAGTCATCATCGATATCCTCAATGATTGGGTCGCTCATCGGCCTATAAGGCAATATTAGTCACTTCAGGAGTTTGGTCGCTCACCTTTGGATTTGGCCAATCCTTTGAGTCCACATGCTTTTCTGGGATCCTCTTTCCTTTTGCCAGTGAAACTTGGAGATGTAAAGATCAATTTCGATGATAATAATTGCTCTAATGCAGCCCTGAGCACCATGAAGGGCTGCTTATCCTGGTCCGCACCACTTCCACTTCACATCCAAAATAAAGAACTCGATGAAGAGAAGAAGAATGCATTTAGTTGGGCATGAATCTAGTCCCTCCCTTAACAAAAATGTTGTAATTTGTAGCAGAGTCTCATCACAAAAGGCAAGATAAAGGTGTTTTCATTTAATGGTGATATCTATAGGTAGTATCCCTATTTGGATACTTCTCTAAGAAAGGCGACACAACCACCTCTATTTCTAATACCATTAATGCTCTTTCCCTATTTCAATATTCTCAATGGCATTACATTTACCGCTGATCCATTATCTATCAAGATCTTAGATACCTCTACTTAAGGCGAGATAATGTACAAAGGCTTTATATGCCTATTCATTTCCATAGAGGGTTTCTCAAGTATCACCTGAGGTCCATTCTTAGAAGATTCCGCGTAATCCACGGGCCCACATCTTCCTCTATGGTCGGTGCTTCCTTCTACTCTGTCTTTTTTATTGAAAGAGGTTGGCAAATGTTAGAGAAATAGTAGAACAATTTAAAGAAATAAGGATTTCACCAATCATTAAGGCCCCCGAGTCCACTACTTCATCTACACTGCTCATTGACTCCATATCCCTCATGAATTTTCCTCCCAAATTTTGTTTTTCCAAGCTAGGAACCATTCCTTCCTTCACTTCTAATTCCATGGCATTTTCTCCTCTTGGATTTACAGGTATAATTAATGTCGCTTTCTATTAGCTACTCTTACCTCCATCCCCATTTCTAGTCTTAGACAACCTTTAGGAAAATCTCTTTTTGTGCTGCACACATGCCACCTTGGACTTGTGAGGGAAACACATGAGGAATATAAGACTCCTTGTGCCTTCATGCAACCCCTCCCCTTGGGGAATGATGAGTCTTAAACTCATCTATTTTTAATCCATTTTGTTGGCTTATTTTTAGTATATTCAGATATGTTCTAATGCCAAATTATGGATTATTCACCAACTTTGTGTTTTCCAGGTTTTAATTCAAAAAGGAGAAAATTTCTAGCAAGAAAGAAGAAAAAAAAAAAAGAGCAATTGCACTAGTCTATGTCGCGACAGAGTTCTTTATGTCGCAACAAACGTCCAAGAAAATGGCTAAAAAGAATCTGTCATGACAATAATTCTTCTATTGTAATACAAAGGACTGAATATAGAAGATGAGCTATGTCGCGACAATAGACAGCGTGTTGCAATAGAACATGGGAAGAATGTAACAAGTCAGCTGAGACAAAGAGAGATAATGTTGCAACAAGGTTTGTCAACTGTGATATCAACAGACGTTAACCCGCTGCGACATTAAAACCTGGAAGAGAGAAGAAGTTATGTCACGGCAGTGCATTCTATGTCGCCACTACAGGGATCGGGCCATGATATATCGCCTTGATGTTGCATAATGAAAAATAGAAGGTAGAATCTATGTCGCGACAAAATCTTCCTCACAACGCGATTAATCGATTATTGCTGTCCTCGAAAGCCCGGTCAGACACTGTAGATAGCAAGGCCGCCGCGATGCTAGTAAATGAATGTCGCGACATTGAAAGACAAGGTTTCTGGTCCTGACAGAGAAACAAAATCACGACAAGTAATACTGACTTAGTGAACTAACCTGGTTGCAAAAAAAGAGTTCAATGTTGCGACATACTTCAAGGCTGAAGAGAGGTTTCAATGTCGCGATAGGGATCTTAAGGTCGCGACACAAAAATAAGCTTAACACAAATAAACAAGGTCGGAACAGATTTTTCCATGTCGAGACAAAGATTCCAACACAAGCAAGTTAAGTCTTGTCGCGACATAATAGAACTGAGTCGCAACACAAAGATGAGATGAAGGCAAAAATTCTTGTCGCGACATAAAAACTTGGTCGCGGCGTAAAACAACCACGTTAATTAACATTTATACGTCAAACACTTCAAAATAGTCGTGAATGGGCAATCGTGTTATGGAGATGTGACTTTTGTCGCTGACAGAAACTCTTTAATTTACATGAATACCGATAACACAAGAAACAGTGTTGCAACAAGGACCAACAGAAATACTGTCGCGACACAAATTTGAAGAAGCTTCACAGAAACAATGTCGCAACATAATTGTCAATGTCACAACATAACTATTCCAGTAAAAACACATGAGAGTGTTGTGACTTAGAATGGATAGAACGACAAACGTTGAAAGACAAAGTGTTAAAGAATAAAGAAAGATCCGTCACTTACGTGAGGAAACTTTATCGCTACGTAATAAATATGGCCGAAGAAACAATGTCATCATGATTGCGATTACGTGATGGTCGCAAATGGTAGACTCAAATAAAGAACCAAAACTCCACAAACAACACTTTCAGGTCGCAGCCGAGAATGCAATCTGGGCCAGAATTTTGGGGATTCATAATGTAACCTCGAATTTAGGGCCCAAACTTCTAGGGCTCTACAAATAGAAACATTTGAGGAAAGCGAGGCCGTCAGTCGACAAAAAAACTAGAGCATCTCGGGAGCTGAGGACTCTTTTGTATTATATTTTTCTTTTATTTTTTTTTATTTTCTTCGTAGATTAGAATTAATATGAAGATTTCATTTTTGTTTACTGGGGATTTGAAACAAAAAGGAGTTGTTCTGTAGTTTCCGGGCTGAGCTAAACTATTGAAGATCAATTCCGACACGCTTGAAATCCAATGAAGTCTAGATAAAAGCTTTGATTCATTTTCTACTTGATTGCTTGCATTTTGAAATTTCCCGATCGATTTCTGTTCCTCGTGGATTCAGTTATCGAGAAATACAACTTTTGTTAGGAAAGATTTGATGTTAGTTATGATATTTCTTACACAATTAGAAAGAGATTTCTTGGATTGAGAATTTTGAATTTATTTGAATGATGTTGTTTATGTTAATTGTTCCTGAACATTAGTACTTACAATCTATTAAGGGTCAAGAAACTGCTTTTGATTTCCAGGAGGCACTATATATTGCAGTCGAGATTTCCCAGAGCATGGATGCATTACTTGGGTATTGCTAGACTATTGTTAAAAGAACTAAAAGAATCCTAAAGATGTTTAGATAAATCATCGGTTTGTTGATGGTTTGAGAATTGCTGAGTGATCTATCACCCATCATCATTTTCCTTTGTCTGTGGAAGATCTTATCCTAGCAGAAAGAGGGATCCTTGCATTCATGATTTGCATATTACCGCCCGCCTCAGAGAAATTCCTGCAATATCTCCTATATCTTCGTGGTAGCTGCTAGGCTCTTGTAAGTCGCTGCCAGAAATATACGGAGTAGCTGGAAAAGAAATACCTCGTATCTTATAGTAAATTGACATAAGTACTGTTAGACATGTTTTTTAAACAACATGAATTCTAATTAGTGAGAGCAGTGAGAGTTCAGTCTGAGGCTGGCCTTGCCTCTTTGATGCCTCAAATTCCACCATGATAGAATAGGATTAGTAAATGGCAGAATTGATACAGCAAGAAAGGGAACCAAGCAGCGTATTTTCCAGCAATAACTGGATTAGTCTAGTTTTGTGCTCAGATTTTGTAAATTTTCTTTTATTATAGATGCATAAATTTAGATAGTGAAATTTTATTAGGTTATTGAAACTTATGAATGGAAGTTCAATAGTATAGAATTTGAGCAGTTAGGCAGTTGGAACTTTGAATTCTCTTCAACTGGTGGGAACGATATCTCTGACTTATAGGTCCAATTTCTTATTATTCTTTCAGTATTTAACTCGTACCCTCCTACAAAAGATACGACAACTAAATTTTAATAAACAATAATAAAAGTGAAGCTGACCAATTCTTTATATAGATCAAATTCCTGCTATTGTTACCAAATGACTATTATCTAATCCCTAGTAAAGGCATCAAAAACTTGTTGACCAAAATAGAACATGTATGCTCATAATAAAAATGATTTGTCATTGAATCTTATCAAGATTTAGTTTGGTCAAAATGTCAAGTGCATAGGCTCCATAAGTAATAAAAAGGACCTATAAAGTCCGGATATCATTCCTTAATGTAGATAAAAAGAATTTACGCTCAACTACCCTAACTACTCAAGTTCCATAATTATTTGAACTTCCATTTCATATAATTTTCACTAACCTAACTAGAATTCTACTGCTTAAATTTCTAGTTATCTATAATAAAAGGAAAATTTAAATCTAGCCTAATGGATCGAGCCATTATCACTGAAGTAGAAATGCATTTCCCATCATAGAAATTATCAATTCCCCGCAACTCCAATCTAATTCTAGTCGCTCATGAATTGAATCGAAATGTCAAAGAGGCAAGGTAGTATAGTTTGGATTTCTCCCTTAACCATACATTTCACTGATTAAAGAGTCATGTTCATTTCTGAAACATGTATCTAACCAATTACTTGTAATCAGATTTTCTCTGTAAGATCCAAATACTGTTACCCATTTCTATGATCAGAGATTTCTTGCTTCCAAGATAAGTGCCATTTTTCTAGATCTCTACAAGATGAAATGATGTCTCATCCTTGAGATCTCAAAGAGTTCTCTTCCTGATTAGATCTAAGCTAACACAGATCGCATCATTCCTCAAGACCAAGGAGAAATTTAATTGATTAAATTGATAGATCTCAACTAATTCTCAAACTATGAGTAATTGAAGATTTATCGTTGAATCTTTAGAGTTCTTAGTTCTTAACAATAGTCTAGCATACCCTAAGTAATGCACTTATGCTCTGAATCTCCCAACTCAGGTCATTTGAGGGCCTCCTGAATCGTGAGCTGCATTAAATGTACTCCTTAATCAAGTATGTTATGAGTAAGATTCGATATAATTACCACGCATTTTTTTCTCGTTCTAAGAAAGCATATTTCAAAATGATTGATGTTCTTTCAATACTAAACCCTTCAGATCGGTTTCTCGCTGTTTTTTTCCTTTGCCGCATGAATTCTTCTTATCAAGTTATTGAAACTCAAGACTGCTTTGCAGAGACATGCACTAGAATGCAAATAATTCATAATCAACACTCTTTAAGATACTGAAATTCATCTCATTTTCATTGATAGAATGTTAAATGTTACAACTGTGGAGTCTGTCTAAATCATGGGACTAATTTTATTCCACAATATTCTCTTCATCAACATCGATTGTGTTAAGCTTTTGTCGAGGTTGAAGTGCACCGCTTCCATTTCCCACTGTGGTTAGCCTGTCCCTTCTATGATACATCATCAGGCAGCTCCAGTTATAAGGTGGTCTTCCTAACAATAGAGGAACTTGTGTGTCCTCTTCCATTTTCATGAAAACAAAATCCACAGGGAAGATGAATCTCGCATCTTTGACTTTGAGATCCCTGGGCGCGACTCCTTCGACTTCAGCATTGACTTATCAAAACATTGTTGTAGTGTAATTGTCGCTGAGGTTCCCAAACTTAACCTTTATCACCCGATATGGCATCGTTGATGCCGCACTGAAGCTCACATAAAGCTTTCTTGATTCATATTTCCCAATAGTGTGGAATGGTAAAATCAAGTAGTAGTCTTTCATCTTAGATGGTAAGCTCTTTCAATAGTTGCACCAGATGTCAGAAAGAAATCACTACTCATTTCTCAGCAATTTTCATCTTTTTGCTCAGTATATCCTTTAGGAATTTGGCATAGTTTAGCATTTGAGTGATAGCATCTACAAAGGGAATGTTAATTTCTATCTTCTTGAAAATCTCCAAGAATTTAAAATGATCCTTCTGCTTCAAGTCCTGTGGGAAAGGAACCGCAGTGTATAGGCTCGAACCTTTTCTTTCAAGAAACAACATGCAGCTTTTCCTAGGGCCGCTTCGCCTTGCACTTTATTCTCAGTTTCAAGAATGTCTAACTCCGCTTCTTTCTATTCTTTTCCGCTTTCTTCCTCTCTTTCGCTTCTACTCTTTTCTTTCTTTTTGCTCTACTGCTTCAATTCTCGCACTCCTCGCTGATTGCCATGCGCTCCTTGGATTCTTCTAAAAGGTCATTAGGGAACTATCCCTTGGTCTTTGAGACTTCAAGGTTGAGGCAAGCTGCCCAACCTGTGTTTCCAAGTTCTTGATTAAGCATTAGTGTTTGCTTGAAAAATCTTATGCGGTTGGATTTAAAAAGTCAATCAGGCAAATTTATAACTGATGGAGGTTTAGCAAAATTTTTATATATCCTCATGAAATGCATCATTTGCTCCTCAAAGGACAAAGTCCTCTTATGACCTTGATATTCATTTCTATTCTCTCCACATGATGTCTGAACCTTTGTGGATTATATCCTCGTCGGGAAACCTTGCCCATGTCTTCAGGGTCTCGTGATACCCTCCACCATATGAGAAGTTCCTACAGCCCTTCGTCGGTGTATGGGTGAGTGGGTGGCAAGCCAGTTAGTTTGAATGGCAGCTTCCTTGTTCATTCAACACCAGCCATCTCAATCCTGATAGGATCCCCACTGATTGGTCCCCTCAACACTCTTCTCGATTCCATCTCTTCCTATCAAGCCTCCAATTCTCTGGGCGAAAGATAAGGCATTCTTTTCTCTTTACTCCTAATCAGCATTATTGCATCAAGTTTTGCTTCCATAACAGTCATTTTGATTGAGCCCAATGACCCCACCCCTTTGTTTGTCAAGGTTCCTCAAAGATCCGTATACTTCATGCCGTAGAATTGGCTGCCTTCTAACACCCGCTGCCTCCGTACTTCTTCGCTCAAATGCCCCATAGTAAGCTGCATCTATGATACCCTTAGAGGTATCATTCAGGGAGTGGTAGACAATATCCATTTGATCTAGATCCAAAATGAAAAGATGAGGCACCTCTTCAACAACCTTTTGTACCTTTCCCAAGTAGTATATAAGCTTTCATCCCCTCCCCGGTTTAGTCGACAAAAGATTCCTCTTCCTTCTCTTTCCTGCTGGTGGAGTGATGGGGAAAAAATCGCCAGGAGCCTCCACCAACTCTCTTCCCATGACACTGAGCCATATGGCAATGATTCATACCATGTGGCTGGGCAACATCTCCTACAGCTGGAAAGAGATGTAGCTTGATCACCTCTGGTCTCACACCGTTTAGTTTAACTATGTCGACCATCTCATAATCCACAAAGCTCTCTCACTAGGATCTTCAGTAGGATGGCCTGTAAATTGATTCTTTTGCACCTTGGTGATGAGTCTTTACGTTTCGACTCATCAAAATTGTTAGCCTCATAGTAGGTTGTCTAACCGTCGAATATTCTCTCTGGATAATCGTCCCGTAAATCCTCCATCAGATTCGTAGATCGGGAGGCCTTTCCGCTGCCATTTCTCGCTCAACTGTCTCGACCCATTATTTCATCCGCCTATAATCACTGCTTTCGCACTTCTCGACCTTCTTTAAGTTCCTCAATGTTCTTTCCACTAAGATTCGAGGAAAACAGATTGATTCCGGCTTTCCTCAGGCATGAAATAATTTCCTCGAAATGGAAATATTGAGATTAATTGGAAACAAGTGGTATTAAAAATCATATATCCTTTAAGTTTTCTAAAAAGAGCAGAGCTTATGTAGCCACTGTAATACAAAAACGGTTTTTGTGAATTTTTATAAAATAAAGAAAAATGTACAAATTGAAGATTTCATTTAATATTGATTTAGTTAAATCTTTTCAATCCCCAACAACGACGCCATAAAACTTGTTTGTCTATTAATGTACAGACTAAACCACTCAATTTTAACACCTCTATTGGAGCCTTACAATTCCCCTACAGTGGGACCAAAATTTGAGCTAGTTGTTTGAAAATTAGAAAATGGTCTTATGTTCTAGAAATTATAAAATGAGTTTGGTCTAAGACACTATAAGTGCACAGGTCAAACAAGTAGTAAAAATTGGATGCAAGTCTAGATATCATTCCCTCAGAGATTGACAAGAATTTTGAAATCAACTATCCTAACTACTCAAGATCCACACTATTTGCACCTCCTTGTAATGGTTTGAAAATTGGAATTTGAAAGACAAGATAATCCTATTTTATATTCTCTAATTAAAATAAAATTTGAATTAAGACAAAAAATGGATTTGAATCGCTCTTCTACTAGAAAATGAACACCGGGAGCAAGGAACTGCTGGTGAACAACCAATTTCTCGCATTATAACCAACGATTTTCTCAACCCGATTTTCGATCCGGTTTGCCAAAGATGCCTAATAGCAAATGATTTCTCCATAATTCACTAATTAGAGGTCCCTGCTATTTCAAAGACATGGATCTAATCAGCTTACTTGTATTCGTCACTCCCTTATAAGATCTCCAGGTATTTTTCTTTTCAATATCATACCCATTTCTTAAGACTCAGATTTCTTTGCACCCCAAGTCTCGCCATCAAGAAACCTCTACAAATTAGTTGATGACTCCTCCTTTAGATCTAATGGATTTTTCCCTTTCCTTGATTAGATCTTAGCTAACACATGATCAAGATCTTTCCATTAGATTAAGGTGAAATATCTGATTATTTAAATTGATAAATAATCCCCTTCAACTTCAACTATGAGTGAATTGGAAATTTATCGAAGTTAACTCTCATAGCTTTTTAGTTCTTCAATAGTAGTCTAACATACCCACAAATTGAATTTTCCAAGCTCTCAGGAATCTCCATCTGTGTCACCGCAGGGCCCCGGAAATCGACAGATACGCCTTAAAAGGGTATTTGATACTACTATTGGGAACAAATCAATTCAAGAACAACATCAATCAAATAAATCCCAAATCCAGGAAATTCCTTCTAATTTATGCAGAAAAGACTATAACTAATCAACAGGTCCATTATGTGGAAGTTGTGCTTCTTAAAAACTGAATCACAATCAATAATGGTGTATTGATCAAGAACGCCAATCAGAATCGTAATAAACCTAAAGAATCAATCTTAAATCGCTCTAATTTCATTAATTCCGTGCAAAGAATTGAAAAGAGTTTGAACGATTTGATCCAACTTTCACAATTCAAAATAGATTGGTCGGTTCGTATCCGTAAACAAAAAATCAAACGATTCTAACTAATCTAATCTAAAAATATAAAAGTGAGTCTTCTTCAATCCCCTAAGGATCTGGGTTTTGGAAGAGCTGCTTCCTCCTGACGCAAAGGCACCTATTTATACATTTCCAGCAATTGGGCCTGATTCGAAGGCTTTAAGTGGATTTCCACAAATTAAATGGCCCAGCTCACTGTTCAGGTCGCGACCTAAAGAAGCACTTCGCGACTGAGTTTGCAGTCATGAGCTTGCGAAGTCTGTCGTGACTTCAATTACTTGTCACAACCTTCTTTGTTTTGTTTTTGGCAGTAGGGAGTCGTGACCTGATGTCTTCTATCACAACATCGCTTTTGCGTTCTCTCTTTCATTTAGCTTGTCACGACCGCATTCTTTATCGCGGACTTGTCATTACCATCCCCTTGATTCTTTGCTGCGACTAAGTTTTTAATACATGAGTTTTGCTTTTTGTGAGTTTCTTCTTCTCTCGAATCTTTGTCACACATGAATCGTTGCGGTTGTGACTAAGTTTAGCTTCTGCCGCAGAGTTATGATTCTTGTCATAAAACTTTTCTGTTCTCCAAGTATTTGTGTCGCCACCTCAATTCCATGTCGAGACCTGGCTGTCCTTCCCTTTACTGAATTCTGTGTCGCGACTTAGTTTTCATGTCGCAACACAATTTATACCGCTGTGCACTTTGATTTCCGGGTCACAACTTCCTTTATGTTGTGTGACATCATTCGCTTGTCTTCGCCTTTATTCAAAGTTGCTTAATTAAAATCGGCCGACCGCTTTTAGTTCCTCGTCAGGACATGCAATTTTGTGTCGCAATTGTGTCATTGCTTTTTCCTTGTCAGACTTTCGCCGCATCCCAAAGGTAGGTCGCGACTTGACTATACGCTTTTAACTCCCACTGTCACAACTCTCATTTCGCCATAACCGCTTACTCAATTCAAATTTTCTATTTCCGGCTCACCTAGAAAGTATGTCGGACTAAATGGTCAGCCTTCACCTTGCTTTTGTCAGTAGCTTGCTCAAACTACTTGCAACATGCTTTTAACTGTTTCAAATTTATTTTCATGTCGCGACATGAAATCAAGTGTCACCAACTCGTGTCTTCAGCCAGGTTTTGTCGCAACAACAAATTCCCCGCGGAGACCTTTCCGCTTCATTGGGCAACCATTCCTCGTCAGGTGTGGAGATCAATTATCTTACGACTGCAGTTGTTTTCTGTCGCGGACATACGTGACCCGTGTCATGACAAGATCTTTCTTGAAACCCCTTCTATCTCAACAACTTTTCTTGTCGTAACACTTTTCTCATTCGCTCTAGGACTTCTCTCTCTCGCATGACTCGTTTCTGCCGTGACTCCTCGAATATCTCCATCTTGTCATCATGTCGTGAACTTGAAAATCCTTGTCGAGACTTGGCTAGCTTATGAAGCGCTCATTCGTCGCGACTGCAGCTGTCTTCTTCAAAGATCGCGGACATCCCAAAACGCATGTCGCTACAAGATCCTTCTTTCAAGATTTTCCGTCTCTACATCCCCGTCTCGTCGTAACATTCTTCTATCGGGCCAAGATCACTTCGTCGCGGATCTGATTCTCCGTCACGACTCGGAGGTATTTGTCTAACAAATTTGCAGCAACATGCTTACTCAGGTCGTGACTTAAAACTGCTGATATGAGGAATCCCTTGTCGTAACCTCACAAGTCTGTCGTGACTCACCGCTTGACCATATGTATCGCTTTTCTCGCACTGCCAATTCTTCTATAAAAATCAAGAAACATAAATTTGCAAGGTTTCCATATTTCTCGCATAATACAAGCAAATTATCTCTGGTAACCTCGTGTTAGAAAATGGATTAAAAATCAATGAGTTTTTGACTCATCAAATTCCCCCGAACTTAAAAATTTTGCTTGTCCCCAAGCCAAGAAGAGAAAGATTTGTTTATCCTCAAACAATTGAACTTCATTTTTAAGGACATTTTTCTGTTCAATACCACAATCTTTTCTGATTCCACCAATAGACTTGAAATAAGTAGGTTGCAACACTATTTCAAACTTCAATTTTCAACTAAGAAAAAGGAATAGTTTCAACCTCCATTACAAATAACCGATGAATTCCTCAGACCGTAAATGTCAACTAATTGATCCGCCTATGGGTGTGTGTCGGTCTTCTTCCTTTTCTCCTCGTTAGATTAGCACTTCCGGGATTCTCCTGGAAAATTAGTCAAAGTCCCATATGCTTGTTTTTCATTATCTCCATTAATGTGCAAATTCAACCTTTAAGATCAATGAGGTCTTTAGCTTATAATGTTAAAGCCTGGGTAATCGGGTAGATAATTGAAAGATTTAGTCAGAAATACCCGCATTCCAATTCTCCATCTGCATAATTTCCTTCTCTTTCATCCCTTCCTTCCTACTCGATGTAAACTTTTAATAATTCTCCCAAACTTGGTTTTGGTGCATCTTCTATTATCAGGTCTCTTTGATTGCCACTTTCTAGACTTATCGCCTAGTTCCTTTAACTAACTCTTTGTCTCTTTTTCTCGTTAAAGATTTAGGAATAGTGCAATATTTTATCTTTAGGCTTTCTATCACTCTTAGAGAACTTTAAGTTAAAGAACTCCCATACCAGTTGGCATTAGGGTACTAGGTGTTGAAACACCCCTAAGAACTTAATTATTCACGAGAGATAGGCCACAAGACAAAACTTATCCCCTTTTTGACTTATTTTCTTCATCTCTAGTCTTTCAATTGATTTTGCCTTATCTAAAAGAAATATATTCCCCCAATCTTGTTCCCTTCTGCAAATTAAACTTCTTGTTCTGAACACTGGGTAATTTATGGTTTTTTACTCGCGTGATAGCTAGGAATAAGGAGTTCAAAGCCTTTGAATTGTCAGTATTTGAAGAAGTTAGGCATTTTTGGCTGAAAGCATGGAACTATAATGTATGCCTCTGCATATAGTGAGGGTAGGCTTGAAAAAGGTTCAAACTTCCAAAGATGACCTCTTTCATTTCTTGTTAGTTGTTTTTGCCTAGGATTTTGCCTCGACCAATAATCTAACAAGTTCTAGGACCTTGTGCCATTGACTGTGAATCACCCCAGAAGATGTCCCTAATCTTTCTCAAATTGTTAAGGACTTACTGACTACGTATTGTTTTTCCGTGACTAGACACTTAATTGTTTGTACACACAGATTCAACCATCTTATTTGTTATTTCAATTGTGCACTTCTTCTCAATTCTACAATTTCAACTTAATTTATACTAAATTTGCAACTTCTTATTTCAGTTCAATGAATCCTACTCTCATTTATGTCACAATATTCTTTGGATTTAATCAGTGGTTGTTGTGCCATTCACCATTAAAAGCTTTAATACCTAAATCATTTATTTCAGACAACAAAGAATGACACAAGAAACCTAATTCACTCAACTAGATCAATGCATCTAAAAAAAATTCACATTTTCTCAAACTCATTCAACCATCAAATCCCAATTAAGCATTTCAACAACATACATGTTCTAATTGCAACATTATTGAGATCAACAAAACCAAATTATTAGATCAGAAGAACAAATCACAAGACATTTTCAATGAACTATACTGGGCTTGTATTAATGGTGAAGAAAGAATACAATTAGAGAAGGGAAAAGAGAAGAATTTGTGAGAATTCACTTTCTTCTCTTATAGGATTCGGGTAGTATGATATCAGAGGATCACTGCCAAAGCTTGCCAAACAGGAGAAAATTTTGGCAGCGGTGATGTCCGGTCTTTTCGTCGCGGGCTCTTATTTTCCATGGTGCATAGATCATTTGTGAACTCCACAAAGAGTGATCAAATGATCTTGGTTCTAGCCTCCACTTTATTCATCAAGGTTTCAACTCAAAAAATACAACTTGAAGATATTCGACAAATTAGTATTGATCATATCCAGTTCTCATATGCCAAAATTTTCAGAGACATCATTGTCCTCCAACTCCTTATCTCTTTCTTTCATTAGCCTACCAAACTCTTTGAACTGCTCTTTATAGAGATACTTGAAGGCTTCTATCTTTTTCAACATGTTGCCTTCCATTTGCTTCTTCTAATTGTTAGTAATTTCAGATCTTTGTTGAATTGATTATTGTAGAAGGCTTCAAAGCAGGCCTTCATTTTTTCTAGCAGTTCTTTCTCCCTTCTGTCCATCTCTTCTTTCCATTCTTCTTCCTTCTGCATCAAATTCTATTCCCATTGTTTTTCTTTTCTTTTAAAATCAGCCTCTAAGAATTCCTCTCTGATTTGCTGCTGTCTCTCCCACTTCTTTTCTCTATCTTCCATTTCTTTCTTCATTGATATTAACATCTCCATTATTTCAGTTAGCCTTTCATTTCCTTCCGGAGCTCTATACGTGCTTAGGAAAATTTTCTCTCATATCGTACGAATGACTAAGAGATCATTCTACACCGTATTTCCTCCTCTTCTTCTATCGAGGAGTTTTTTCAAGAAATTTTCAGATTTCCATGTTATCATTCTCCTCCTGTAGTTCTCCGCTTCCACCTATATTATTCCCTTTGCTTTATTTCTTGGTCTTTTGTTACTCCCAAATGTGAGGAGAGACTCTGCAAGATACTTCTTTCTTCTTCCCATGATCCCTTCACTCCCAAATTAAGATTGCCACCCGACGATGGTTACGTCAAGGGGAATTTAGTCCTCTTTGTCAAGCCGATGATGTACTCTTAATGAGCCTTCGATCAGATTCTTGTATATTAATTTTATACCCCTTCAAGATTGCATATAAAATTATGGCTTCCTGTTCCCTAACAGAGCATAAGTGTTTAGTTGGGATTACAACTGATGCGATGAAATAACCAAACTCGCTTCATTCAGGAGAGATCCTCCTGCTTACGGCCCGTGTGCCCTTCGTCGCCTCCCACTTTCCCTATCCAAATTGCTAATGTGTTTATACCTCTCATGGTCTCTGCTTTTAATAACTTGAATTTCGAGCCACAAGCCAGTTCTTCACCGAAATATTTCATTAATTTTCTCAGGCTCAAAAGCAGAACCCATACCCCTCGTACATTTATAGAGTCCTCCTTCATCTCTACCATATTTGAGTAAAATCTTCGCTAAAGCAACAGAACAGCGCCTCAGGCTACGTAAGAAATCCTAACCTTTCTTTCTCATTATTCGAAAAAGGGGAAATAAGCTCAAACCCTCTCGCGATGAAACTTTATCGCAAATAGTTTGTTCTATAAAGCATGAGCCTCAGAGAGACAAAGTCCTTATCACCTTCTCGATTCGCTCTTATTACGCCTCACCGACATCTCTCGTCTTTTCGCTTCCTTCCTTCCTCGCCTAAGGTTCTCCGCCAGTCAAGCCGTTCTTCGCTTATGATCGGTCCTAGGTCGAGGTTCTGTGAACCTCTTCCTCCCCATGAGCATATTCATTCATCATCTCACTCAGATTGGGAACAAGGTTTTGGTTTTCTGCCATCGATGAGGTTTTTGAAGTTGGGTTTTTAGAACTATGGAATCTAGGGTTTTGATATTCGAAGAGAGAAAGAGAATGGAAGATAGGGTGAGGATGCAACAGAATTGAAGTCTTGGAAAAAAATGGCTATTTAGCTTCAACCTTTTCTTATTGATGGGCTCAATGATATCATTGTTTTATGGAATGTCGCAACATTAATTTCTAAGTCATAATACTAACTATTAAAAATAAGTACCTCTTTAATGTTATGAGTTTCGCATGCACGTTTAAAACCTGAATTATCAGATTTAAAACAATCCTGGTCGTGACCTACTTAGGTTTGTTGCGACTACAAATGTGGTCTTGACAAATAAAATTGATGTCATGACATACCCTTCTCTTTCTTCAGTCATTCTTGGTCGCGACATAATTTCCACTGTCTCGACACTGGCCTTACACTACCATTTAGGTTCATGCCGCTATAATTCAGAATTAATGTTGTGACCTTAGTTTGTTCTTGACAATAAGGCTTGTGTTGTGACACGAACTTTTCTTAGTTCTCATGTTATCCATTCAGAACCTTGTCGCGACCTCAAAAGTCTGTCGCGACCTCGAAAATTTCCAGGTCTCTTCAAACAATGTTTTATCCCTATTTTCCTACAACTTCTAGTCTCCTTTGATTGACTCAATTTACCCAATGCATACTTGTAAAAAAAAAACATGTATAACATTCTAGAAACTCAATTCAAACAAGAACAATTCATCATTCTCATGTTCAACAAATCAACTCATCAAAGCATAAGATTCAATTTTGAATTGAAAATCCAATTCCCCCAAACTTCAATCATGCATTCTCTAAAAAAAACAACATTAATAGAGTATTATGACTCTGCTTAGAAGCATTATGAATATCAAAGACATGTGAAGATCTGATATCTATTGACACTGATTCTCATTTTAAACAAAGAGAACAAATACACAAGTCTAACTAAAAACTTAAAATCTTAAACATAGTAATCGACTATAAAACATAAAATAAAATATCAGATGGGTTGCCTCCCACGGCCGCTCGCCTTTGAGTCATCGGGTCGACTTTGCCGCTATGATTTTCTTTGCTTAGCAAATTCTTCTTAACTCAGAACCTAGAATTAGTCTTCAATTATCTTCCCTCCAAGGTAATGCTTTAATCTCTGACCATTCACTTTGAATTCTTCTCCTTTACTGGTTTTCAATGTCACTATCCCAAAGGTTGTACTTGCCATTATTGTATAAGGACCACTCCATTTTGATCTTAACTTTTTTGGAAACAGTTTCAATCTGGAGTTGAATAACAGAACCTGATCTCCTGACTGAAATTCCTTCCTCAAAATTTTCTGATCATGCCATTTCTTTGTTTTATCTTTGTAAATTATGGCATTATCATAAACTTCATTTCTCAGCTCTTCCAATTCATTTAGTTGGAGTAATCTTTCTTCCTTAGTAGCCTTAAAAGCAAAATTCACTGACCTACACGCTTTGTATTCCAATTCAAGATGGAGTCGATTGGCTTACTAAAGACAATTCTGTATGGGACATTCCAGTCGGGGTTTTTATATGCAGTTCTATAAGCCCACAATACATCATCGCTTTAGAGACCACCCTTATGTCGGGAACTTGCGCTCTTTCAAGAATTTTCTTGATCTCCCTATTGGAAATTTCAGCTTGCCCATTTGTTTGAGGATGGTAAGCCAATCTCATTATGTGTTTGATTCCATACCCGCTCATGAGTTTCTCAAACACCTTGTTTGCAAAATGGCTCCCTCCATCACTTATGATAGTTCTGAGTGCCCCAAATCTGCTCAAAATATTTCTCTGTAAGAATCCCATAATTGTATTAGCATCATTTTTGGGACAAGCTGTTGCTTCCACCCATTTGGATACATAGTCCACAGCTAGGAGTATGTACAAATTCCCAAATGAAGATGGAAAAGGTCCCATGAAATCTATTCCCCACACATCAAAAAGCTGCATCACCAAGATACCTTACAAGGGCATTTCATGTCTTATGCTGATACTTCCCATTATCTGGCATTGATCACAAAGTTTAACCCACTCAAAACAATCTTTGAATATGGTAGGCCAATAAAAACCTGATTGGAGAATTTTATGAGCTGTTTTGTCTCCCGCAAATGTCCTCCATATGGCGATGCATGACATTCATATAAAAATTCACTTGTTCACTTCTCCGCCCGCACACCTCCCGACATCGATCACCCTCTTTCAATAAATGTTGGTCATCCCATATATAGAATCTACCGTTAGTCCCAACTTCTTTCTCCTCGTTGGTAGTCAATTCGTGGTATAACTCCATAAGCTAGAAAATTTACAAATGTCGCATACCGTGTGGTGATCGGAATGACAACCGGAATAATCATTATCCGAAAGTTTTCGCTAATTATGTTCCTCTTCTTTACGCAGTCTTTCACTCTCGATAAGCGATCAACTATCACATTATCACAACCCTTCCGCCCTCATCTCGCATCAAATTCCACAAAGAATACCCATCCGATTAGTCTCGCTTAGCTTCTTTCTTGCCATCAAATATTTAATTGCAAAGATGATCAAAGATGGATGATGACATGGGATCCCAACATTATATAGTGGTTCGAATTTTTCACATGCAAATACCATAGCCAACATCTCTTTTCAAGAGGTCGAGTAGTTTTCTGAGCTTCATTGAAGGTTTTGTCAGTATAGTATATGGTCTCAACATTTTGTCAATTTTCTCGTCCCAATACAAATTCTCTATCAGACAGTCACTAGCATCACATAATCTCAAATTCCTTATTCCGCTTCGGTTTGGCCATGATGGGAGCTTCAACTATCTGATCTCGATCTTTAAATGAAGATCAAGTGTGGATTCATCAAAAATTAAATCCTGGGTATCCTTTTTCCAATAGCTCACACAATGGTCTTGTAATTTTTGAGAAGTCTTGATAAATCTTCATAAAAATCAACATGTCCCAAAGAAACTTCTTATTCCCTCGACCGTCAGAGGTGGCAAAGAGTCTTTATGATGAAAACTTGCTCAATCCACTTCAAATTTCACAGAATTCAGCTCAAGGACAATGCTTCCTGTTACCATAAATTGACATTTTTCCCAATTCAAGGCTAAATTCTTGTCCTGGCACCTGTGAAGTACTGTCCCTAAATTTTGCAGGCAATGTTCAAAACTGGATCCATAAACTATGAAGTCATCCATGAATATCTCCATAACCTCCTCGCTGTCCGAGACATAGACATCATGCACCTGAAATGTAGCAGAACATTGCATAACCCAATGACATTCTTCTAAAACTGCAGTACCATAAGGGCATGTGAAAGTAGTTTTCTGTCCTCAAGTGCAATAGCACTGTTATATCTAGAATATCCATCAAGAAAGGTATGAGGGTGTCCTACCAATCTATCCAACATCCGATCAAACATGTGGAATACGATCCTTTCTCGGCTGCGCATTCAACTTTCTCGTAACCTATGCACACCTCCATCCTCGTCACGCCTGAAATTAGTTCATTCCTTTCATTCCCGAACAGTAATCCAATTCCTCGAACCACATGAACTGGGCTTAGCCAAGGGTTGTATGATATTATACAATAAAACTCCGCATTTAACCATTTCAAAGACTTCCTTTCCTTATAACATCCTTCCACACGATTCAAATTCTCTAGCGTTCAATTGAAGTTCCAGCATTATCTTCAGCAGTAATTGCATGCAACAGTTGACCTATACCTTTAAGATCTTCAATTGACCAAACAATTGCTTCCTTGTATTTCCTTAGAATCTTTAATAGCTTATGTTCTTCATTCTCAGTCAATGCAGCTGATATAATCATTGGTTTTGCCTTTTCTGGTTCTAAGAAAACATATTTAAGATGACTAGGCAATTCTTTCAATACTAACCCTTCTGTACTGGTTTCTTGCTCGCTGCTTTTCCTTGTCGCATGAATTTCTTTACTAGTTTCATTCAACTCAAGATTGTTTATATTGCAAATGAATGCAAACAATCATAATCAAACACTCTTAAGATACTAGAAATTCATCTCATTTTCATTGATAGAATGCTGAATGTTACAATCGTGAGTCCGCTTCAAAACCGATGGGACTTTACCTGGTCTGATGCTCATACAATTTTCTTCATCAACATTAGACTGTGTTAAGCTTTTGTTGAGGTTGAAGTGCACTGCTTCATTTCCCACTGTGTGGTTACCACCCTTCTCAGAATCGGGATCGTATCTCTTAGTTGCTAAGAAGGGCTTCCCAACAACAAGAGGAACCTCGTGGTGTCCTCTTCCATTTTCATGACAACAAAAATCCACAGAAGATGAATTTCCCACCTTGACTAGTACACCTCAAGGACTCCTTCGGTCGCGCTTATCAATTTATCACCATTTGGTAGTGTAATTCCCGCTGAGTGCGTCTCTCCCAAATCCAACCTTTATACCATCGATAAGGCATCGTTGAGCCGGCACTGAGTCACATAAAGCTTTCTTGAATTCAAATTTCCCAATAATGCAGGGAATGGTAAAACTGCCAGGGTCTTTCATCTTAGCTAGTAAGCTTCTTCAATAATCAGACCGCATGTCAGAGTTAGCTCACCACTCCTTCCTCAACACTTCTACGCATTTCTTTAGAATTTGGCATAGTTCGGGCATTTGAGGATAACATCCAAGAAGGAATGTTAATTTCATCTTCTGAAAAATCTCTCACTTGTAGCACTGATCCTCCTTTGCCTTCAAGTTCAGGGAAAGGAACCGCAGTGCATAGGTCAACCTTTTCTTCTCGTTGTTGTTCGCGCTTTTTCTCAAGATGTTAGTTTGCACTGCTCTCGCCACAACTCGAACTGCTTCTTCTATTCTTTCTTCCAATTTCTTTTTCTTCTTCTTACTCAGTCTTTTCTTTCTTTTCTGCTCTACTGTTGCTTAATCCTCGCACCCGCGATGACCAGGCTACGCTCCCTTGGATTCTTTTGGGTGTCACTAAGGAAAGCATCCTTGGTCTTGTTCTACAAGGTTGAGGCTAGCTGCCCAACCTATGTTTCCAAGTTTTGAGTGAAGCATTAGTGTTTGCTTGAAAAATTTGTGTGTTGGATTTAAAAGTTTACAACTCAGCAAATTTTTGTTCATAGAGGTTTAGCAGCTTTTTGTTGTTCCCCATGAACTATAGCATTTTCTCCTCAAAGGACTGAGTCCTCTTCTGACCTTGATATTCATTTCTATTCTTTCATTGTGGTTGCTGCTGCTGGAACCTTGGTGGATTATATCCTTGTTGAAAACCTTGCCCATGTCTTGGGCCCTGTGATGCTCCTCCACCATATGAGAAGTTCTCATGGCCCCCTCGTCGGGTGTAAAGGTGTAGTAAAGTCGGGGGTTAGGTTTGAAATGCAGCCTGCTCATTCAACACCGCTTCAACTTGATAGGGATCCCCTTACACACTGGTCCCTCAACACTTCTTCTGATTCCATCTCTTCCCACTGCTCCAATTTCATAAGCATAGTGCATTCTTTTCTCTTGATTACCCAACTTGTGCATCATCAGATCGCTCGCTCACAACAATCATTTTATCAGCTTACCCACCCCACCCTCTCGTCGCTGCTCCCCCGGGTCCGCATGGAGCTTCACGTTGTACACAAGTCTTCTATCTGCTTTGCTTCACACTTTTTCTTAAATGCCCACAAGAATGCATCTATGGATACCCCAGAGGTATTATTCAGAGTGGCAGATAATATCCATTCGGTCTTCAAAATGCTAGCGCATGGGCAATCTCTCTTCACAAATTTCTTTTGTACCTTTCCCAGGCAGTATATACGCTTTCATCCTCCCCTTATTTGAACACAATGATTTCTCTTCTTCTTTATGTTGTGAGTGATGGGGGAAAAAATCTACCTAGGTAAGCCTCCACCAATTCTTCTCATGTATTACCTAAGCCATATGGCAATGATTCATACCATGTGGCTACAATATCTCTTAAGGAAAAGGGAAAGAGATGTAGCTTGATCACCTCTGGTCTCACAATCGCGAAGAACTCGTGCTGGCCATCCCCGAGAAATCGCCTACGTGCTTACCAGATCTTCGCTAGGATGGATTGTAAATTGATTCTATCAGACCACGCAGGATCGCAAGGCTGTTTCACTCAAAATTAGCTTCATATGTGTCGTTTCAACTATCGAATATTCTTCTTGATATTCATTCTTAAATCCTCCATTGTATCTTGCATTGGAGGCCTTTCTGTTGCTGTTTCTTGTTCAACTGTCTGACCCATTCTTTCATCTGCCATAATTGATGTTTTTGCACTTCTGACCTTCCTTAAGTTCCTCAATGTTCTTTCCAATTCAAAGATTTCAGGAAACATATCTCGATTCTGCTTCCTATGGCGAGTCACTTCGAAATGGAAACATATTGAGATTAATTAGAAACAAGGGGTATTAAAAATCATATATCTTTAAGCTTCTAAAAGAGCAAAGAGCTTATGCAAACACCATCACAAACGGTTTTTTGTGAATTTCTTTTATAAAATAAAGAAAAAAATGTACAAATTAGCATTTCTCTCTTTTGTCAGAATATTGATTTAGTAAAATCCTTTCAATCCCCGGAAACGACGCCATAAAAATTGTTTGTCTGTTAACGATAGACTAACCACTTCACTTTAACACCTCTATCAAATTTTTACAATTCTCGCAATGGTACCGAAATTTGAGCTAGTTGTTTGAAAATTAGAAAATGGAAATTTATTGAAGTGAACTCTCAAAGATTTTTAGTTATTCAATAGTAGTCTAACATACCCACAAATTGAATGTTCCAAGCTCGTGAATCTCCATCTCTCGTAGTCACTGCAGGGTATCCCGAAATCGTAGCAGATACGCCTTGAAAGGGTATTCGATACATTATTGGGAACAAATCAATTCAAGAACAACACTAATCAAATAACCCCAAATCCAGAAATTCCTTCTAATTTATGCAAAAGACTATAACTAATCAATGTGTCCATTCAGTTGTGCTTCTTAAACCTAATCACAATCACACCGAGTATTGATTAAGAACGTCTAATCGTGAATCAGTAATAAACTCAATTCCGTAAATCGTCTGCACTTCACACCTGTGCGCAATTGGAAGTTGTTTAAACATGCTTGATCTAGTCATAATTCAAAACAGACAGGTGTTCGTGATCTAGAAACAAAAATCAAACGATTCTAACTAATCTAATCTAAAATATACAAGTGAGTCTTTCAATCCTCCTAAGGATTCGGGTTTCTAAGAGCATTTCTCCCGACGCAAAGACACCTATTTATACATTTCCAAAGAATTAGGCCCACCAAGGCTTCGCGGATTTCCTCAAATTAAATGGCCTGTACCATTGTTCAGTTCACACCAAAGAAGCTTGTCATGACCGAAGCTTCATAGCCATGAGCTTCATGGTTCGTCAGATTTCCAATTACTGTCGCAACCTTCTTTTGTTTCGCTTTTTGGAAGTAGGAGTCTCGACCGATATCTTCCGCCGCAACATCGCTTCTTGCAAATATTTAGCTATCACGACTTATTCTTTGTCGTGATTTCAAGTTGTTGCCTATCCCTGATTCTTGCTGCGACTAAGTTTTGAAGTTGGGCGAGTTTACCTAGAGTTTCTTCTTTCTTCGAATCTTTTGTCATGGCATAATTTTCGTGGTCGTGGACTACAAGCCTGAAGCCGCGTAGTTATGATTCTTATCAGGAGAACTTTTCCTCTCGTCTCCGCATTTTGCAAAACGCGACCTCAATTCCATGTCGAGACCGTCAGCCCTTCCTTTACATCGAAGCCTGTCGCGACCTAGGTTTTTTCATGTCGCGACACAATTTATGTTGCTAGGTACTTGATTCTGTGTCACTTCCTTTTATGTTGCGATATCATTTGCTTTCTGTTTCAGCCTTTATTCAGGTTGCGACTCAAAACTGCTGATCTGTTTAGTTCCTTACTGCGACATGCAATTTTAGGGTTAAGTGACTGTGCTGTTCTTCCTTCGTCGTGACTTTCTCGTCGCAACCTAAAAGGAAAGTCGCGACTTGATTATACGTTTAACCCTGCACCGTAAACAACCTCATTTCTCGCCATAAATCGTTTTTAGCTTAATTCGCCTATTTCCGGTCACGACTCTGGAAAAGTAAGGTCGCGACTAAATGGTTGCCCTCTCACCTTGCTTTCATGGGCGCTTGCTCAAACTTAGTTGCAACATGCTTTAATCAGCCAAACTTATTTTCATGTCGCGACATGAAATCGTTGTCGCGACCTCAACTCGGTGTCTTTAGCTGAATTTTTGCCGCAATGTTAAAATTCTTGTATAGGAGACCTTTCAGTTCGTCAGGCAACCATTCCTCGCTGCGGAGATCAATTATTTGGTTGCGTACTCGTAGTTGTTTTTCTTTCTGTCGCTATTACTACGTAATGGTGTCGCGACAAGATCTTCTTCAAGCCCCTTCTTGTCTCAACAACTTTCTCTTGTCTAAACACCTTCACATTCAGACTCTTCTTTCACGACCAAGCCTTGTTTGACCTCGAATAACATTCCATCTTGTCATCATGTCGCAACTCTGAAAACCTTTCTGTCGAGACTTGGTCACTTTATGAAGCATCATTCCTTTACGACATCCTTCTTTCCTCTGTCATGAAGAAAGACTTTTCAACACATGTACATCTAGAACGATGTCTCGACAAGATCCTTCTTTGAAGCTTTTTCTCTGTCTTTACATCCTGTCTCTACATCCTGTCTCTTGTCGCAACATTCTTCTCTTGGCCCCAAAAAGATTACTTCTTGTCTCGACTCGATTCGGTCGCGACCAAGGTCTGTCAACTGACATAAAGAACTTGCTTACTTAGGTCGTGACTTAAAAACTATTGATATGAGGAATCCCTTGTCGCGACCTTACAAGTCTGTCGTGACTTCCAGTCGCTTGACCATATATATCATTTTTCTTGTTGAATTGCCACCTTATGTAAAATCTGCAAAACATAATTAAAAGGGTTTCATATTTTTGCATATTACTGTATAAATTATATTGTAACTAAATTAAAATGGACAAAAATCAACAGTTTTGAATTCTATCAATAAGTTACTACGTTAAAGAATTCAATTTCATGAACAACACCATTCAAATAAATTCGAAATTCTCAATCCAAGAAATATTTTTCTAATTATGCAGGAAAGACCATAACTAACATTAGATCTTTTTCAGCGGAAGTTGGGTTTTTAGAAAACTGAATCGCAGTAAACACTGAAATACTGATTAGGAAATTTCCAATGCAATCAGAATCAATCGAAGAAATAAATTCCACTTTCCCCCGACTTCATTAGATTCAAACAAGAATCGAATTAATCTTTTAACAAATAGCTCAACTTCAGAACTTCTAAACACCACTGCTTCAAGTCCGCAAACAAATTGAAATCCACCCTAATTTAATCGACGAAGAAAAGAAAAAGAAAAATAAAAATAAAAGAAAAATATAATACAAAAGAGTCCTCAAAGCCCCAGATGCCTCTGCTTTTCATTAATCGACTAATTCCTCGCTCTCAAATGTTTTACTTTATAAAGCCCTAGTTTGGGTCTCTAAATTCATGGATACATTGTGATCCACCACCCAGATTGCATTCTTGGTCGTGATCTAAAAGTATTGTCGCTTAATGTGAGTTTTCTAAATTCTTTGTTGCGCTTGTTACAAGATTCGTCATGATCAGATTTATTTCTCTTCAACATTTTATTCTCGTCATGCATGCGTCTTCTTCGTTTTTAACACTTTGTTCTGCAAGGTCTGTCATGCTATCCATTCTATGTTACGACATTCTCATGTGTGTTTACTGGAACAATTATGTTGCGACATTGATAATTGTGTTGCGACATTTTTTCTATGCAGCTTCTTCAAAATTGTGTCGCAACCCAATTTCTATGTCGCGATAGCATTTCTGTTGGTTCTTGTTGCAACAAAGTTTCTTGTATTGTCAACATTCCTGTCGCGACCAGGAAAATCTGTCGTGACAGAGTCTTGTCTCCACTTAACTTGATTTCTTATCATTTGAATGTTGCGACATAGTTTATTGGTGTAGTAGATGTCTTTTGTCGCGACCAATTTTTTATGTCGCGACAAGACTTTTTGCCTTCAGCTCATCTTTATGACGTGACCCAGTTCTGTTATGTCGCAACAAGACTTCTCTTCCTTGTGTTGGAATCTTTGTCTCGATATGGAAAAGTCTGTCGCGACCTTGTTTCTCTGTGTTCAGATTTTTTTTGTGTCGCGACCTTAATATCTCTGTCGCGACATCAAAACTTCTCTTCAGCTTGAAGTATGTAGCAACATTGAACTCTTTTGTTGCAACCAGGTCAGTTCACTAAGTCAACATCACCTATTGCGACTTTGTTTCTCTGTTAGGACCAGAAACCTTGTCTTCTAGTGTCACGACATTCATTACTTTGTTGCGACACAACTTCTTCTTACAGTGTCTCAATAGGGTTTTCCAAGTTGCAATAATCAGTGTTGAAACAAGGGATTTTATGTCGCGACATAGATTCTGCCTTATATTTTTCCTTATGTTATATCATAAACCGATCTGTCGCAGTGTTCTTCATGTATTGCTTTTTAATTT
The DNA here is from genome assembly GCA_016808115.1 of Tetrastigma voinierianum. Classification (NCBI taxonomy): domain Eukaryota; kingdom Viridiplantae; phylum Streptophyta; class Magnoliopsida; order Vitales; family Vitaceae; genus Tetrastigma; species Tetrastigma voinierianum. Next base: position 915,253 of record JAEQBH010000731.1, read on the forward strand.
CTTGTCATGATATAAGATACATTGTCGTGACAGAATCTCTGCTTTCTTCCTGTTTCTAGTGTCGTGACAAGGGCTTTTATGTCACGACAAATTCCTCCTGGTGTTGACATCCAGCTGACAAACCTTGTCGCAACATCATCTCTCTTTGTCTCAACTGACTTGGAGCCTAAATAGATATATAATTTTTGATATCACTGACTCCATTTGATCTCAGTGTGTTTCTACTTTCAGGAAGAATTTAATGCATAGAAGACCAGAAGCAACTCCATCGCTCTAGATACTGGAATTGAGGAGAACCCTCATAGACCCGAGAAGAATCAATTAGTGCGTAATCCGTAAATATTATATAAATCGTAGAGAAAGATTGGAGGCTATTCTAGAAGAAGAAGAAGAAGTAAAGAGACATCAAAGGACCTAACACTATAGAGGAATTTTAGAGGCCTATTATCCAAGAGGAGTACTCAGCTGTGAGACAACCTCCCATTGAAGCAAACAATTTTGAGCTGAAGCCATCTTTGATTACTATGGTGTAGCAAAGATCAACTACATGCCACCCTTCCGGGGGTGATCCCAATGAGCACCTGGGAGATTCATGAGAGCTGCAAACACATTCAAGCCAGAATGGGGTAAGACCATGTCAGCAAAGCTTCAACTCTCTTCCCATTTTTTGTTGAGAGACGGGCAGCAACATGGTTTGATTCACCGGGATCGCTGAACACTTGGGGAAGAATTGGGGTGGAGGCATACATGAGTAGATTTTTCCTCCAGCTCTCATACTGCTGAGAGAAGAGGAGAAATAATTGTCTTCAAGGTGATGTTGATGAGAGTCTCTATGTCAGATGATAGATTCAAAAGATTGTTGAAAAAATGTCGTATGCATGGAATAGATCTGACCACTTAGATGGATATTTTCTATCATGCTATGAATTATGCCTCCAAGGGTATAATTGATGCATCCTGATGTGGAGCTTTTAAACGAAGAAGTGTAGAGTGCAGGCAAGGGGAACTGACAAAGATCTTGCCAAATGCACCACAAGGCTCCATCTGAAGCTTTAGGGAGCAGAAGCAGGTTGAAAGGAAATGGTCTTATTGGACTTGATAGAATGACAACCATCGAAGCAAAGCTGGAAGCAATATTGAACAAACTGGGAAGCAATGAAAGAAGAATGCACACTACACATGAAGTGGGAACAATAGAAGAAAGAATCATAAGAAGTGTTGAAGGGTTAGTTGATGAAGAGCCCTACCAAGTTAAGGAGACCAAGTATATGAATGAGCAAAGAAGTTATCACTAAGTCAGAATTTAACCGCTAACGCACTATACACTAGCATTGAGGAACCATGAAAACTTTTCATATGGTGGAGGAGCATAGTGCTGCCAGACTCCGATTAATTCACGCTGAAGCCTATGTTCAAATTTCAAAGTTCCAAGAACAACATCAACAGAGGGACAATAGAGGAGAGTATCAGGGTCAAAAAAGGACTCAATCCTTTGAAGATCAAATGCTTCATTTCATGACAGAAAACAAAAGGATTTTGAATCTGCATGAAAAGAGATTTTCTGACCTTGAAAATTTCCAAGAAAACACATTGTGTTTCAAACAAATACTAATGCCATACCAGAACTGGAGCACCCAAGTAGGCACTACAGTATCATTGCAAGGCCAATCTAGAAATGCATTTCCTAGAAGTATTGAGATCAATCCAAAAGATCTCACACTAACTACATTGAGAGGCAATGATGGATTGCAAGGAAACAAGAAGGTGTAGGTAAAAGCATGTCTGGAAACTGGTTTAATGAAGAATAGCTCAGATTAGAGGAGCAAACAAAGAGAATTACTGGAAATGAAGACACGTAGCAGCCAGAGTCCAACTAAGAACATTAAACTGAGCAGCTTCTTGGGAGGCAACCCAAGCAAGATCTTTAATTTTAAGTTTTAAATAGTTTAATTGATTCAGTAGAATTTTATGTATTTGAAGTTTTAGTTAATATGTTAGTAGTTTTATGTTAGTGTTGTTGATTTTCAGGACAATGAAGCAAAAATTCAAGAAGATCCTTAGTAAGAAGCACACTGTTTCAAAAAGAAAATATGCAGAAATTGACCACAAGGGGGAGTAATTCTAATTCCCTAAATCTGTATTTAATGACAATGCATATCTGAAGTTTGGGGGAATGTTAGCATGTTTGAATAAAAATATACTCTGAAAATCAGGAAATGACATATTGAATTAAGAAATGAGATGAGCGTTCATAATTATGTTCAAATGAGTATGAGTGGATGTAGGTTGTTTTGAATGTTTTATGAGAGAAGAAAGAAAAAGATGAAAATTTAGAAAACTTCTATTAATGTCGTAACATACTTTTTATGTGTCATGACACGCTTGAATTAGGAAGTAAATTGAAAGGAAAGTTTATGTTGCAACACAATTCTCCAATGTTGTGACATAAAATTCAAAAGAGCACTAAAGGAAATGTCGCAACATTTTTTTTATATGTGTCGCGACACAATTGAACGGCTCTGTCTCTAAAAATTTTTAACATTGTGTCGCGACAACTATTTTTGTTTGTTGCAACAGAGCATTAATGATAAAACAAACCCTAGGGCAATGTTGTCGCGACATTAAATGTAGGGTAAGATCAACTAGTTGGCTTATAAATATAAAATTTTTGAAAATTGAAGAGCCACCTTTCTCATAAACTCTCAACATTCTCAACTTCTTACTCAAATTTCCACCATCTCATTCTCTAAAACCCTAGAACTTCGAAGTCCTGACCTTACCATGTCTAATTCTACCACCCTGATTCCAAACCTCAACGAAATCATGGAAGTGTACACTGAGCTAGAAAATCAAATAGAACAAGGTTCTTAAGTAGCAGCTGTGCAAGTTGAGAACAAGGAAGATGAAAATGAAAAGCAACAGCAGAAGGGAGAAAAATCAAGAAAAAGAAAAAGGGGAGCTGATGAAACTAGAGCAGAACATATGAAAGAAAGAACAAGGAACTTTATTTCAGAAAAAACAGCAGCTCTAATAGAAGGAAGTCTGAAAGACAGAGGCTTCATTGCCGAAAGGGGGTTTAAACAAGTTATATCTCCTTTTGCTGAAATGCTGGAAAAAAGAGGATGGTAGTCACTGGGTGAACACAAAGAACCTGGTTGTGCTTCTTTGGTGAAAGAATTCTTTGCAAATATGGTAGAAAAAGAAGAAAAAAGAGCTATGTTAGAGTGACAAAGGGGTAGGAGTTCCAAGAGGAGAAGAGATAAATAGATTGTTTAATTTGAGGGTACAAAAGGATGGTTCTAAGTTCAAGAAACAACTCAAAGAACCAGAAAACCAGAAAATAGTAGACCTACTCACGACTGGAAAAGGAAAATGGAAGGGGATAAGGAAAACCCCTTTTAAATCCATTACCAGAGGAGACCTGACTGAAGAAGCCAAGGATAGTTCTACTTTATCAGTTTTGTCCTTATGCCTTCTAAGTATCTAAGCACAGTTAGAAGAGAGGAAGCAATCCTTCTCTACGCATTGCTGAAGGGTTACAAGATGTTCAGGGAAAAATTATTGCTTTTCTCCATTCAAGGTTACTCAAAGCAAATGCAGGAATGATTCCACACCCAAACCCACAATAACTGAGACTCGCATCCAAGGGGGAGTTGACGAAGAATGGGGACCGAGGAAACTTCCATTCTCGCAGCTCTCCTCCCGACCTTAATGTATAACTAAAGGACCAAAGAACAGAGGGAAAGGCAAGGAAAAAGAAACAGAAGTAGAAAAGGGGAATGAAGGGTGCACTGAGCCAGAACAGTGGAAAAGACAAATTCCAATGCAACCAGAAGCTCAGAGGAGTCAGCCACTCGAGAATGCATCCCCATACGACAAACTCATCATGAACAAGATGAAAGTTCCGTGCAGAATTGCAATCATACAGAACTGATAGAAATGCTGATGTCTATGCGGTAGGAATTGAAGGAAAAAGATAATCAGTTAAAGACACAACTTTAGCTCAGGGATGAGTATTTTGATGCAGAGCTTAGAAGAAGGGACCAGAATTTAGAGGATGCACTGAAGAAAATGGATGAAGAGTGGAAAGTAGAAATAGAGAAAAGGGACACAGAGTGGAGAATAGTCTTGAGAGATAGAGATAATGCCTTGAAGGAAAGCATGGACTCATGAGATAACAACTGCATGAACAGTCTAGGACACTGCAAACAGAGTTTTCGCTTGATGAGCTATGAGATAAAAAACAATAGGACACTCTTGGAATCTCTAGCTATGAGGCAGTGAGAACTTACAGAGAGCAATGCCAAGATCCTAGACTAGGCAATGAAGACAGTGTCCAGCAAGAAGAAGATACCCATGCCACAAATCCGAATCTCAGACTATAGACCACACTATACCCCAGGTGCCAAGTAGACCCACTCCATAATTATACCAACCCAGATTCAATTGGAGCAGGCCCTTCTACACCATGTATAGAAACAAGAAAAAATGAAAATCATAGCACAAAAGGAAAAAAAGGAACTCACCCTAGTACATGAGGTGGAAGAATATCTAAGGATGGAAGTAGCCAAGGAGAGGGCTGTAAGGAATAAAAAATGAACAATACCCTACCTTTTCCATTTCCTCATACTCTGTGTATTCAAAGCCCATTCCTCTAAATAGAATAAACATTTATGCAAAAAATTTGTGTTCTTTTGTGTTTTTATTTTTGATTGGTGTGTTTTAATTAATTGTCTTTGCTTCATTGTTTGCCATTTTCTTAGTTAAATAAAGAAGAAATCAATTACCTGGATCAAATAGTTTATTTGCTGCACATGTTTGGGTGAAATGACTTGAGAACAATTGTGGTTGTGTTGTCTTATTGTGAGCTGAATGCATGATCAAAATGAACTTCTTTACTAGATCTTAAATAACACAACATCAAAATTCAAATCCAAACTACCACTAATAGATGCATTGTGGTAGGCTAATCCCCAATTGGAAAAGGAAGTTGCAGTTTAGCCAGAATGAAGTTGAATGATCAGATTTAGGAAGATGTATTCAATAGGAAAAACAAATAAGGATTTTTAGACTATTGTGTAAACAAAGAAGGTCAAGAAAATCCTGAAAAACAATGCACATGGTCAAAGTGAGTCCTTAACAAATTGTGAAAAATTAGGGACATCTTATGGGTTCATTCACAATCAAATAGTCCAATGTCCTAGAACTTGTTAGATTATTAGTCAAGGAGAAATCTTAGGCAATACTACTAATAGGAAGTGATATAAGCCATCCTTGGAAGATTGAGCCTTTCAAGCCTACCCTCATAATATGCACAAGAATACACTCTAGTTCCATAATTGAGCTAAATTGCATAATTTATTCATTGAACCAGCAATTAGAAACCTCAAACCCTTTATTTATTCTAATCCTACAGTAAAGAACCCTTTACGTTCATGTTTCAGTTAACCTCAAATGAAAAGGACAAGATTGGGGGAATGCTATTTTGATTTGAAGGGAAAAACAAGAATGAAGGATGGAAGAAAGAAAAGAACAAATGAAGGAAAAGAAGAAGTCAAAGATTATGAATTGTCAAATTGGAATAAGTTTTGTCTTGTGGCCTTCCTTTCTTGAACAATTAAGTTCATAGGGGTGTTTCAACACATAGTACTCTAATGCCAACTGGTATGGGAGCTGCTAACCCAAAGTTCTCTAAGAGTGGTAGAAAGCCTAAAAAGACAAAACATTGCACTATTCCTAGAAATCTTTAACAAGTGAAAAGAAAAGCAAAAAGGGTTTTTATCTAAAGGGATTGACTTAATAAGAATGACAGTGGCAAATAAGATTACCAAGATGAGAGTATGCAGTATGATACATCAAGATCAAATTTGCGGGAAAATTTCTTTTCTGACATCAGTAGAAAAGAAAGGGATGAAGGATAGAGACACAGATGCAAAAAAGTGAAGATTGAAATCTAGGTAATTTTTAGCCTAAATTCTCTAATTATCTACCAAATAACCTAAACCAAACTTTACAAGCCTAAAAAACCTAATTGATCTTAAATGCCTACATTAGTGGAGACTAATATGAAAAACAAGCATATGAGACTTAAAATGATATATAGTAACTGTGTCAGACCCTAGAAGATTAGCTAATTTTGCCAAGGAGAAAGGGAAAGAAGACCATCACACACTCACATATCAGGGTGAATTGACTGAATTGTTTACATTTTAGAAATCATTAGTTTTGTTTTGTCATAGAATTGAAAATTTTTCCTAAGTCCGAATTGAAAAACTAAATTTGAAAACCACGCGTAACTAACTAGTTTCATTTCAGAGGCCGATTGAAAAAGGATTGCAAGAAAAGCGTAAAAATGTCCCTAAAATAAAGTCGATTGTTCGAGGACAAACAAAATTTCTTTCTTGCTCGGGGGACAAAAGCAAACTTTAAGTTTGGGGGAATTTAATGAGTCTTAAACTCATCTATTTTTAATCCATTTTTCTGGCTTATTTTTAGTATATTCAGATCCGTTTTAATGCCAAATTATGGATTATTCACCAACTTTGTGTTTTGCAGGTTTTAATTCAAAAAGGAGAAAATTCCAGCAAGAAAGAAGAAAAAAAAATAAAAGAGCAATTACAGCAGTCTATGTCGCAATAGAGTTCTTTGTGTCATAATAAACGTCTAAGCAAATGGCTAAAAAGAATATGTCACGACAATAATTCTTCTGTCACAACATAAAGGATTGAATATAGAAGAGAAGCTATGTTGCGACAAAAGACAGCGTGTCGCAACAGAACATAGGAAGAATGTAACAAGTCAGCTGAGACAAAGAGAGATAATGTTGCGACAAGGTTTGTCAGCTGGATGTCAACATCAGGAAGAACCTGTCGTGACATTAAAAACTTGAAGAGAGAAGAAGTTTTGTCGTGATAAGGTATCTTATGTCACGACAAGAAATTAAAGAGTAACACAAGAAGAATACTACGACAGACTGCCTATGTCAGAACATAAAATCTTATCATGTCGCGATATTAATCGACATTGCAACTTGGAAATCTGCTGAGACATCAGATGAGTTGGGCGTTGTCATGATAAGGTAATGAAGAATGTAGCTTATTAATCGATATGTAATGAATCTCATGACACTGAAAGACAAGGTTTCTGGTTCTGACAGAAAAACAAAGTCGTGACAAGTAATGCTGACTTAGTGAACTGACCTGGTTGCAACAAAAGACTTCAATGTTGCAACATACTTCAAGGCCGAAGAGAGGTTTCGATGTCGCGACAGGGATCTTAAGGTTGAGACACAAAAATAAGCTTAACACAGATAAACAAGTTGATATAGATGATGAGCTTAAAAGTCATCCATTTTCAGTCCATTTTTCTGATTGATTTTTATATAAAAAGACTGATTTATGTTTAGAAATATGGAATAACTAACTAAATCTATAATAGGAATTCAAGAGAAAGAGGAATTTTTACAAGAAAAGGAGCAAGGTGGATGAGTATTAATGATATAATCAATGGAAGGAGTTACTGAAGTAGAAAGGCGACAAGGATCAAAGAATCGATGTCGCGGAAGCTCGATAGCAAATGAAAATTCATATCAAGGTCGCGACTACAAAACCCGTATCAGAAGAGTAATGAAGGCAAAAGAGCCAAGGCGATTGTAAATCATAAAGTCAGCAACAATGAATTGACGAAGAAGAAAATTGCAACACATCCTCTTCGAGGTCGCTGAGAATTAAACCCAAGATAAAGGGACAAGGAGGTCGATCGGCCAAGTCATAAGATAAAAATTGACCAACATTTATGTCGCATCCGGAAGAGGTCGCTAATCAACACGTGACCGTGCCACGCGACATCAGCTTGCAAAGAAAGAAGGTCGCTGACATCATTCAATGGTCGCTGACGCCGCTGTAATCGAAAGAAGGTCGCTGACAACACCTAGCTGTCGCGACATCAATTGAGAAGACGGAGGTCGCGAAGCATCACGTCGCCGCACAATGCGGCTGTGCGTAACGCAGGTCAGCGAATAAATATCCTGGCGCCTTACATCCGCACAGACAAAGGTCGCTGACATCATACAAAGAGGTCGCGACATCAAATACAAAGAGCTAAGGTCGCGACAACAAGAAGCGGTCAGCCACCGCAAGCCAGAGCGCGCTGCGTCGGACATCATTGGCGTCGCATATCAATTGTGAATAACTAAGGTCGCGACGCTATCCACCGCCAGCGACATCGCATTACTGCAACTAAGGTCACATCATCAGTCGATAATGTACCCAAGAGATAATGATCGGCAAGTCGATTTCAAAACAAAGCCTCTCGCTGGCTACAACCAAGACAACGGGCGTCGCTGACAAAGAATCGGCGTCGCGACATCAACAACCCATCGCCGCTAATCGTCCAAGAAAAGAGGTGCACGGGGGTACCGGGCCCAACTCGTAACCCTATAAACACGCCAGCTCAGCATCAAGGAACGCAGCCTTTAGCCACTAAAAAGAGATCCGGTTACGGCGGCCCCGTATTTTAATTTTCTTTGTTTTGTTTTATTTTTAGATTAGTTTGTTCTTTATTTTCAAATTCGGGATTCAATTCTAGTCAAGTAAAATTTTAGTCGATCGCACTTATTTTCCTTCAAATTACTGTCTAGTTGTTTGAATTTCAGACAAATTTTGGAATTCAAACTACCAATTGCCTATTTACAGTTGCTTTCTTGATCAGTAAGCTATTGTATGGTGTAATCCAGATTTAGAAACCCACTTCCATCGAATTTACGCCATTGTCGAAATTATCTTTCCCGGCAGACTTTATTCATTAAGTTTAACTTCATTTTGTAAATCTACTTGTTGGTCTTGTGTATTTTCTGTTATTGATCCCAATATCAGTGTCTCATACCCATTAACGGGATTGTCTCAAGCTCGATTTCAGAGGCCTCGAGTGACACAGTATGGCCCCAGAGTGATGAACAATTTCGAAGGTATGCTAACTGATATTGTGCAATCTAGTGTGCTCAGGAATTAAATCGATAAATCCTTCTCACTTGGAGACGAGAATGGGCTGGGCTTTTATCAATTTGCTTGCAGAGTTTCGCCTCGATTCGAATAGTGAATCGTTAATCCCGCATTAGCAAAGATCTAATCAAGGAAAGAATGAGCTATTCTAATTTTGAGGAAGAGAAACCAAGATAGCAAACTCCATAAACACTTAATCTTGAGCCAAGGTTTGCATTCATGCTGTGGGCATAAGCATTGAGAAAGAAAAAATATTCTGCATTAAGCGCAACCCATGTTAAAAGTAGTTATCTGCAAACACTTGCCTTCAGAGAAACAAATAAGATTAGACAAATGAACGGTAAATTGAGAGGATCCAACCGCACTATCATATTCTGACTCATTTTTAAATCAGGGTTCGTTACAACGCATGCTGCAATCTGCAAGGAATTGATGTTTCACAATATCGTATTTTCAATGCTCCTTTAAAAGATAACCTGCTCATTTAAATTTGTAATTTTATTATTTCAAAGATTCAATTCATTTGTTATTAATTCAATTCTTTAGTTTTCAATATTTTAAGGCTTTCAAACTGATTCCACCAGTCTATCGTAGTCCAAATAGTATAGAGATTGAGTAGTCGTAGAAGTTATTCAGAATTCTTTAGATCTCCGCGATCGAGACCGACTTAAATCCAATTTACTACTTGTTCGACCAGGCACTCGCGAGCATACTGGATCAAAACCACTAAAAAAATTACTTACTTTAATGAATATGCTCTTAATGAATACAATAGCTAAGGAACACAATGCATAAAGTTAAATGGCAAATTGGTTGTGATTTAGATAATAACCTTCGTGATAATTGCACTCATATATTTTCTTGATCCATGTCACCAAGAAAGGGGCAAACAAGTTTTGTTTTACTGCCAGCCAGGATTAGACATGAATATTTGGTAATAGTGTCATAAATTTGTATATGTCTTTTGAATACCAAACAAGCTTGCCGTTGTTTGACTCCAAAGAATTTAGTAGATCAATATTCAGACGAAAGAAGGAAATACTAATTTGACATTTAAAAGAAAAAGAACAAAAATAGTTTTTCAAGCAGTGGTTATTTTAGCCACTAATCCTTAACAAGCCATATTGAAAATATTTGTTGGCTTGACTTAACTTATTAATGAGTATGTTTTGATTTCAGGAAAAGTTTCTAAATTTATAGGAAACAGAATCAATCTCAATCTTCCACAGATATCAATTAGAGAACACTTTAAGCTAGAGAAAACTAAGGTGGCGGCAGTAAAACCCCGCCTATGGCGTATTAAAGGCAAGACTGGGATCAAGGACAAAGAATAAAGAATAGCTTCCAATCACCGGATACAATGGAGGACTTTGGAGACCGTCAGATGATATTTCATAACTTGACAAATTACGCTGATGCAGCAAATAACTGAACTGAAGCCAGCACCGATTACAATGGTTCAGCAACAACAGTTTACTGGTCATCCCACAGAAGACCCAAATGAGCACCTGGGAAGGTTTTCGTGATGGCAGCAAACACAAGGAAGTTGAATGGTGACACCAGAGGTCATAAATCGTATTTATTTCCATTTTCTAAGAGATACAGCAGCCACATGGTATGAATCTCTACCATATGGTTCTGTTGATACTTGGGAGGAGCTTGTAGAAGCCTACTTGGGTAGATTCTTCCCCCCATCACTCACCTCAGAGAGAAGGAGGGAGATAATTGTGTTCCAGCAAGGGAGGATGGGAGCCTTATGTAAAGACGGGAGAGATTCAAAGGTTGTCAAAAGACTTGCCCGATGCATGGAATAGACTTGAAGACCCAGATGGACATAGTGTATCATGCTCAATGATACATCTAAGTGGCATACTACTTCATGCTGTGGAGCATTCAAACGAAGAGGCCAAGAGTGATCCGGACAGGACCCTGCGTAATGTAATATGAAAGCTCCATCGAAGTTTTCAAGAGTAATCGCGTAGGAAGAGGAGTCATGGAGTCAGCAAGATGATGCCCATGAGGCAAAGTTAGATGCCATCATGCATAGAATGGCACGGGCAAGAGAGAAGATGCACACCGCTCATGCAAAATAGGAGGCCAGAGGGAACTATTGAGAGGATGTCGATGTACCCACCGAAGAACCTGCTTTATGATGCCTGGCGGAGGTTAAGCATTGGGGAGCCGAGAAGTTATCACTTCAAACCAACCTAACTCACAAAGACACTATCATCCAGCACCGAGGAACCATGAAATTTTTCATATGGTGTGAGGCCTCACAAGGCCCAAGGTAATGGACAGACCCTCAATGTGTGGATATCAATAATCACTAAGGTTCCATAAAGGTTACTATGGAGGTGAAAATAGAAACGAGTACCGAGTCGAGGAGGGCTCAACTATTTTAAGACTCAATGTCGAATCACGTGACAACAACGTTAAACTCAAGAACAAAGCCAGAATTGGAAGCCCCAAATACTAATTTCAATTAAGACCATCACGTTTCCTAAGAATTGAGACACAACAGCAATCGCCCGTTAAAACTGCAAAACCAGATATGAGTGATGCCTTCCAAGTGACAACAAGAAGAATCCGGTATGACCACACGCAAATGGCAAGGACTGTAAAAGATGTAAAAGATGAGTTGGGCAATGGGGTGGAGAGGGAAGCCCGCACAATGTGCTTCAAACACTGATAAGGAAAAGAAAAAGAAGGAAATAGCTGTCGAGTGCAAAGCATGTAAAGGCGAAGAAAACTGCAATAATCCTGCCTATACTCCATTTCCGCCAGAGGTCGCAGTAATCAAAGATAGAGAGTCACTTGTGCGCTTGAAACCTTTCTTCGTGTGTCGGAGACTTATGTCTTCACGTATGGTGAATCTTATCTCCACTACGCAAAATTTTTTAAAAAACATATTACAAGTAAAAAGAGGAAGATTATTTCAAGAAGGAATTGTGAACTGAATCAAACTCCAAAGGTCGTGATCAAGAGAGATCATTAAAAGATTACTTCAAGATCCGGTGGAGCCAACTACTTCCCCCACCATCGAGATTGTTTCGTGAAAAGCTCTCATTCAAAAAAGCAGATTAATTTAATGCCCTATTCAAGGTTAAGAATTTGCCGTATTACCCTACTCATCATATTCTCCAAATGGCGATAGAACCTCGATAAAACCCGGGCTGAATATAGAAGAATGCCCATAAAGGTGAAAACTCTATTTTTCCGCTAGACTCTACTATAATCGATATGGAGGAAGATTCACAAGTCCCTCACAAATAAAACATCTTATAAACTGAGCAAATGAATTCATGATGCAGAAGGAACTCACTCCTGAGCTGGAGAAGAGGTAAATGACTTCAATTTAATCAAGTTTGAGGAATTTAGACATGTAGCAAGATATCAAGCTTCAATAGAAGATATATGTCATCAACCTCATTTACCATGATTGTAATGCCCAACTTTCAACTGAATGAAAAAGATTAACTGTGATCTCTGGAATTCTTTGATTCATATCTTTCCACAATCGCTTGATATACTTCACCCAAAAGTGATGAGTCTTTAAATAAATGGATGAAAAAGGAGACAAACAACAGCAATGAACTTTTACCAAGAAACCAAAGTGAAGAAGGGCTAGTTTTGTTACGCTGTCATTTGCAAAGTATGCTTACCCGGGTTTGAGAGCAAACCAAGAATAATTTCATGACTCAAGATGTCAGAGGAACGTGAGGCTGGTCACGGAAATTCATGAATCATATGAGCTCCAGAGCCTGGCCCATTGAAGAGTTAAAGGCACACCATCATGACATGCACAAAATACTGCCGTGAATGAAAAACAAAAAGCCAAACTGCACACTCGCTGAGAATCAACTTTGCACTTAAAGAAGTAGTCAGAAGGAGGTGCTCAAGTCAAGAATCGGTTTTATCTATACTTCAGATACCCTTAAGAATTCCACCCATGTGGTTCCAAAGAAGGGTGGATTTCATCGATCCGCAATGAAAGAAATGAATTAATTCCAATGTAAGAATAAAGGATGTGATGGAGAGATGCATTGATTTCGCTGTAACAACGACCGCAAACCAGAAAGATCATTCTTCTTCGCTCTTACTGACCAGGGATGTTGGACAATAGCAAGACATCTCATCTTTGCTTCTTCGACGGGTGATCAAAGGCAAACCAGACTATAATTGCACCCGAGACCAAGAAAAGACCACATTCACATGCCCCTATGGTACTTTGTTTAAGGATGCTATTTGGTCAGGTAATGCTCCTCATACTCTTCCAAATATGTAATATGTCAATGTTCTCAGATTTGATTGAGGAAGTCATGGAAATTTTTATGGATGACTTCACAGAGTATGGGTCCAGTTTTGAACAATGTCTGAACAACCTGAAACAGTAATTCAAAGATGCAAGGACAAATAGCTAGCACTAAATTGGGAAAATGCCATTTACGGTAATTATTGGGTATTGTTCTCGGGTCATAAATTTCGCATGTGGCTGAAGTGACTTAATCCAGATTTCCATTATCAAACTCTCGCAACCCACATACAGCAAAGTGACAAGGAGTTTCTTGAAGAAGATGACTTTACAGAGATCCACCAAAGACTTCAAAACAACTTAATTACTATGCAGACACTTATAGTTGATCAACAAAGTTTAATTCTCACATTCTCAGAAGGTCATTGAAGAATTTTTAAGATCAGATTGTCCTCACAACCATCATGGCCTAGTGCACTTGACGATCGGGGTGATTCAAATAGGGTGATGCCACGATCTCAATGGGGCCATCAAAATATGAGAAAATATTCATATTATATACTATGCTAGTAAGAACTTCTGTTAAATAATATAAACTATTCCATTAAATCAAAAGGAGATGCTAAACATAGTGTTTGTTTGTGAGAAATTCAGCCATACATTTTGGGGATCCCTGCTATAGTTCATACTGGCAATCATGCAACCACGTTATCCTGGATGCCAAAAAAGAAGCCGTCAAGACCATAGAAGGCAGCCGCCACCAAGAGCCGATCTGAAAATTAAAGATAAAGTGGTGACAACGTGATGAGCTGACCAACTCATCTGCAGCAGGTGCTGAATGTAAATGTAAGTGCGGAGGAGTGCATCTAATGTAGAACTTCCCGTGATGAATACCGCTTAAGGTGTCATTCCAACTTCCATGGTATGTCGAGACAGAATCACTGGCCAGGAGCAACTCGTAAACTAGCCACTGAATGCAAGATGCCAGACCCACGCAAAGAAAGCACTACATCCCGATGAATCTTAACATATTTAAAAGAGGAAACATATGATTATCGTAAGACGTGGTGCCGTGAGTGAACAATGTAAATCTGAACAACGCCACACCACCATAATGGGGTAATTTTTTCCGAGAAAGAACACTTCACAGATACCCAATCGGATTTGATTATCTTACCATTTCTGTAGAGATTTCAAATGAATGAAGTCAAATTTATAGATGATGCCAAAAGATTGGAAATACGCAGCAGGTTCAAATGCCCCAAAAGGTATAATTGTAGTGCAAATTTGATGTATGTGAAATAGATTTTATGGGACTATTTCCCACCATCATTTGAAACTCAGATATAATTGATTCATGATTATGTTTCCAAATGGGTGGAAGTAGTGGTTTGGTCCAAGGAATGATGCTAATACAAATGTGAGTTTCTTACAAAAGAATATTTCGAAAGATAGATTCAAACACCTGCAACTATCATTAGTGATGGGAAGCTCATTTTGGTAAACAAAATATTTGGTAAAACTCATGAGCAGTATGGGATCAAGCATATAAGGAGTCTAGCTTATCATCCCTGCACTAACGATGCAGATTTCCACCAGATATCAAAAAAGAACCTGAAAAGACCAGATGCTCAAGCAGGAAGGATTGGTCTCTTCCAAACATGATGGGATGTACTTGGCTTTACAGACCCATTCAAAACTCCTCTCATCAACAACCCACATGAGTTGTCTTTATAAACGCTGTCATTCACTCTCTGAACTGAACACAAATATGTAAATGAACAAGAAGTTTGACTTAATGAAGTCATAATAAAGACAAAGATCTAGCTGAAACAATTGGAAAGAATTTGAGAAATGAAGCCTATGATAATGCTAAAATCTACATGATAAAACAAAAAATGGCAATGTGACTGGTTCAACTTGAGAAGAATCGGGCTACGAGATCGTGCTTGTATTCAACTCCAGATTAAGGTTCTTCTTCCGTGAAAGTCAAGTCCAAATGGAGTGGATTCATTTACAGTGGTATCACACATTAATTAAAGTAGACACTTAGGAAATGTTAGCAAGAGGAGTTCAGTTAATAGAAAGACGTTTACTACCTTGGGAAACAAGATAAACCCTTGGTTCCGAATGGGAGAAAATTGAAGAAATAGAACAATGGCAGAAGTCCACAAATAGAGACTAAAATGGAGCAAATTTTGTGAAGGCAATCCACATCATTGATTTTAATCATTTTTTTAGTTTGTTATAATTTATAATTTATTTAAATTTAATAGCTCATTGTACTACTAAATTTTGATTTAAAGATGAGGTAAAAGTTTTGGCAAGGATAATGAAGATTTATAAAAGATGTAGAATCAAATGGCTCAAAGTAGAAGTATCAACTCACAGACAATCTGCAATTCACAGAAAGAGCTATTTGAAAAGGGGAGGCCTTTTCTTATACAAATTCTGAAAATTGAATAGTATATATGTTTGAATTGCCGTGGAACGGGTTATTCATGATGAGAATCGCCAATTAAATCAAGAGTGAAAAGCTGTCCGCTCATTAAATTCTGGCGCAATTGCGCACTAGGTCGCGATAAAAACTTATGTCGCCACGTAAACCTGGCCCAGTCGGTTGATGTTGTGACTCACAAGACGGGGCGAAGAAAAGGCAGCGTCGCACTAAAGGTTATGTCACAACAAAACTGAAGTCGCGACGTAACAATCGGGGTCGCGACAAGAGTAATCTTCCAAGAGGATGAGGTCGCGCGACAACTTAAACAATGTCATGAGATGCCCGATGTCGCAGCCTCGATGTCCTCAACCTTAGATGATCGGCCCCCACAATCCTATGTCATCACAAACAATATTACGCTCGAAGATAAAGAAGTTTACACCAAGGTTTTTAATTTCGCTCAAATTTAATGACAACACACAATATCAGCATGAATTTAAGTCGCGATGTTTAAATAATAAATGAAATAATAAATAGCCCACAATAATAATTGAATTGCAATCGTGGAGAAATCCTCTTCATTATCATTCCTTTCCGTGAAGCAAATTCAACTTTTCTATCTTCGTGATCTTCCCCGGTTTTCACATTCAGAACCCTAACCAACTACTTAAAACCTTCCGATTTCTAAATGGCCGAACCTTCGAACATCATCCCAAACCTGAACGAAATCATGGAGGAGTATACCCAAACTGAAGGGGAAGATCATCTGGAACTTACAATGGAGAACAGTCATTTAACAAATTAAGTCCAACCAGCCATTCAAGAACAGAGAAGTAGTGGAAAAGAAAGGCAAGAAGAAGAAGAGGGAGGACGAGAAGTTCGCCCTTTAAGAAGCTTTCTAATTGGAAGAAGCACTATGTCAGGAAAGGGGTTTGTAGGAGAAAGGATTCAACCAACCTATCTCCCCGTCTGCTGAACTGATGAGCAAAGAAGGTGGGGAAAATTCTGCAAACATCAAAGATCTGGTTATGCAGCAGTCGTTAGAGAATTTTACTCCAACCTTGTAGGGAGAAAGGAGAACTCTGTTTTTGTTAGAGGGGTTTGGGTACCATATGGAGCTGAGACTATAAATGAAATGTACGGAATGGAGGGTCAAAACATGGATCCAAGTACAAGAAGATACAGCATGTACCAAACCTCGTGAAAAAGATAGCTAGAAAGCCTATACTGCAAGGAAATAAACAGAAGAGGAGAGAAAAAGATTATAAACAGTGGAGATTCGATAAGAAGCAAAGGTATGTTCTATTTTCTGGCTTCCTGGCCTGTTCCGCTGCAAAAGCACTGCTCACGTTAGTATAGAACAGAAGCCATCATTCTCATGCCATACCGAAGGGCTATAAGATTACTGTCGCACATTAAAACTCAATGAAATATCACGAAGGAAATAAGAGGTTCTGATCCCACACCCAAAGAACAATCACAAGGTTATGTATCAGAAATGTGTGAATAGGAAGTTGCGAAGAAGAAGAGTGCCCCAAAGTCACTTACAACTCCGACCTAAAAGCAAGGGGCCAAGAAATCAAAAGAAGAAGGGGGTCATAGGAAGCCACATCTTAGGATGAGGAGGAGAGGCAAGACAAGAAGAGGACACCCCGATGGTTGAAAAACCAAGAAGAACAAAAACCATAAACACAAACTAAGGGAAATAATCCCATTTTGCAAGAGAGTGACATGGAAGCATTAAGAAGTCCACATTTCACCAGCCCACGGCGCCTTCCACTAATATGAATGTGGATTTTAGAGAATCCAGACAAAGCTCTAGAGGAGCTCAGAAAATAATCAAATAATGGAAACACCACTGCGAAATAAGTTTAAAGAAAGAGAAGAGAAATGGAGCACTCAACAGAAATTCAGAGAAGATGTGTATGAAGCTGAATTGAAAAGAAGAGATCAATAGTGGGAAGAGGAACTGAACAGAAAGGAGGAAATGTATGAAGAAGAGTTGAAGAGAAAAGAGCAGAATAAAGAGAGTTGAGCAAAGGAGGAGCAAGAGTAAAAGATCTAGAGCACCAAGAAGAAAGTTCAAAAGGAAACGGAGGAAAGATCGAGATTCCATCAAAAATTGCAAATTAGCCATGAATCATTCTACACAATCGCATGA
The DNA here is from genome assembly GCA_016808115.1 of Tetrastigma voinierianum. Lineage (NCBI taxonomy): Eukaryota > Viridiplantae > Streptophyta > Magnoliopsida > Vitales > Vitaceae > Tetrastigma > Tetrastigma voinierianum. The sequence continues at coordinate 933,105 of JAEQBH010000731.1, forward strand.
TCAGACTCAACCCCTAAAACTCATAAAAGAAAGGGATTCAGAGCAAGAGGCCAAGACAAAGGAGCGCATCATACGAAATTCCTCATATGTCATTATTATTGTGACTTCGAGAAGAAGACGCATGACAGAGATAAAGTGCTTGATGACAATGATGCTTATAGAAGAAAGGGTCATTGAAAATTTGGATTTGATTAACAACAATCTATCCAAATTTTTAGAGGTCATGATGTAAATGGAGCGTACAATGAACATATTTGGGTCAAAGGCACGACGATCCTCGAATAAGAAAAGCTGGATCTCACCAATGAATCATATTGAAGAACAAATAGAAAGGGAAAATGTCAAGAAGAAGAAGAGGACAGAAATGAAGTTCCCCAAGTTCAACCTCAACCTGGCTACCCTTGATCTGGATCCCCTAAACATCTTTGTTCCTCCTCTAAAAGAAAAAATGTACCTTCTCATCGATTTGTCAATCTCTCCTCATTCCTATCCTCGTTGTTCTCAATATTTGTATTCTCATGAATAAAACTTAAATTTGTTTGATGTGTTTGAAGTCAAATTGTGTGTTTACTTTTGCTTTAATTGCTAGAGGAATAACAATAGAATTTAGCTCTGGAATGAAAATGTCGATATATCATATGAGCTAGTTTGAGGTAATTGATTAGATGATAGGATGAAACACAAATAATTGCATAATAAGGGCCGAATGGTACATAAATTGAATTGAAACACAAATCGTATAATCGACTTGAATTTAAAATTGATAAGTCCAGGTTAAAGGAAAGTTACAACTGGCTGAAAGCAAAACATATTTTGGCTCAAGTATAAACAATAAGCCAAAGAACTCGTGAACCTTTGTATAGACTTGAATTGAGCCAAAAGACTTCCTATCTTCAAACAAGCAATTTGAAATCCAAGTCATCCTTTATAACTAATCCTCCAAAGAAAGAACCTTCCTGACAGCCCAAGAACCAAGAAAGATGGAAGAGATAAAAGCCTGGGGGAGATTTTTCGGAGAACTAAAAGAGAAGTACGTAAAAGGGAGTGAAGAAAAAGAAAAAAATCTAAAGCAGAAGGATACAACAGAAAAGAAAGCTTAAAGGAAGAAGTTTTGTCTTGTGGCCTAATTTGAACAATTAAGTTCTTAGGGTGTTTCAACACCTAGTACCCTAATGCCAACTGGTATGGGAGCTACTAACCCAAAGTTCGCAAGATGTTAGGTAGGAGTTTCTAAAAAGATAGAACATTGCACTATTCTAATGGTTGCGTAGAAAGTTCCAACAATGAGAAGTACAAATGTGAAATCGAACAAGCAATTTTAAATAGAAGAAATCAAGAAGATTCCTCAAGGACGGCCTGGGAATCAAATAAAGAAGTTGCAAGGAAAAGGAAGGCAGCAGTTAAGTAAGAAAGAAGAAAGAGTTTGGGTAATCTTAACCTAAAAAGTTCCATCCATCCTACCATGACCCAAGCCTAACATGTTTTTTCCCAAAGACTCCGATCGATTCAAGGTCGGATTTACCTACATTATGCTAGAGATCATATGGTCATCATGAATTTTGAATCTTAGTGATAACAGTGATCTAGGTTAACTGACTACAGTGAGGAGAATCACCCACTCAGGCAGATCACAGATCGACTCCTGATTTATAAACAACTGAATGCTAGTTTCACACCCGACGAGTGAAACTAATCTCAACCCACTTAGCTAGATCAGTGAACACAGTCTCAATTACATTATTATAATCCAAACAAGAACAGAAATGTCCTTGTTCAGATCAACTATCTTTTTCTATTCAGACGTGCCTTAACGAGTTTATTGTTTTAAACATTCGGAACATTCATTGACACAAAGATCACTTATGTTTAGAAATATGAATAAACATCTAAATCTATGACGCAGAACTCATATAAGTGAAATTGTTTAAAGGAGTGGCATGTGACGAGCATTAATGGTTATGCACTGATCAGAGTTTGCAGAGAAGTGTGGTTGTGGTCAGAATTATGATTCGGCTTATAGCAATAGTAAATCATCAAGGTCGCACCACAAAACCCCACGCAATGTGGTTATAATGGAAGGCAAAAAGAGTCGGGCGCGACGTAACTCAAGTCGACAACAATGAATCAATGGAAGAAAATTGCGCCTACCATCCCTTTAAGGTCGCGACATAATTAAACCCAATACAAGTGATTAAGGAGGTCGCAGACATCGGGCCAAGTCGATACATAAGATAAACACCGACCGAACATTTATGTCGCGACATCTAAAGAGGTCGCCGCAATCAACACGTAATCGGCACGCGACATCGCCTCTTGCAAAGAAAGAAGGTCGATGCCAGCACCTACCGTCGCGACATCAATCGAGAAGACTTGAGGTCGCTGATATCATTAAAATACATAATACAGGAACAGAGGTCGCGACAACATTCGTGAGGTCGCGACATCCTACGCACGCACTGTAGGTCGCGACATCATACAAAGAGTCGCAACATCAAATACAAGAGTTAAGGTCGCGACAACAAGAAGCTGTCGCTACACCGGTTAGAGAGGCGCAGGTCGCGACATCATTATGGTGGCGCGACATCAATTGTGAATAACTAAGGTCGCGACGTCATTCAAATTTCGCCGCCGATATCATATTAATAAGTAAATCTTAAGGTCATACATCATTTAGTCACGCCACAACACCTCCAAGAGATAATGACGATAAGTCACGACCAAACAAAGCCTCTCGAACATAATCGAAGACAACGGTTATCGCTATTAAAGAATCGATGTCGCTGACATTAACAACCCACGCCGCTTAACTAAAGTCTAAAAGAGGTGCTCAAATTAGGCCCAACTTTAACTCCTATAAATACGCTAAGGAACAAGCATCAAGGAACGCAGATTTTTCGCGACTAAAGAGAGATCCAAGTTGTCAAGGCCTCAGATTTTAATTTTCTTTGTTTTGTTTTTATTTTAGATTAGTTCGTTTTATTTCAAATTTCATTTGAACGTTAGTCATAAAATTTTAGTCGAATGCAGATCTCTTATTTTCCTTCAAATTATCGTCTGTTGTTTGAAATTTCGCACAAATTTTGGAATTAACTACTAGCTTGCCTATTTGCGCTTGCTTTCTTGATCAGTAAGCTTCATTGTATGGTGTAATCCAAAGGATTTAGAAACCCAGCCTATCGAATTTACGCTTATCGTCAGAATTATCTCTCCCCGTTAATTTTATTCATTAACATCAATCTCAGTTTGTAAATCTACTTGGTCAGGTCTTGTGTATTTTATGTTATTAACCTAATATCAGTGTCTCATACCCATTAACGGATCGTCTCAAACTTTCCTCGATTTCCAAGGGCCCCCGAGCCGACACTGCAGGGTTTATCTCAGAAAATGATTTAACAATTTCCGGGCTATATGTTAACTCCGAGCATTGCATCTAGTGTGCCTGCGGAAATTAAATCGAGTAAACTTCCTCTTCTCACTTGAGACGCCAGGAATGGGCTGCGCTTTTTATCAATTTAAGCTGCAGAGAGTCACGATTCGACAATAAAGGAATTCAATCAGACAGCAAAGATCTAATCAAGGAAAGAATGAGCTATTCTAATTTTGAGGAAGAGAAACTAATACAGTGTAAACCCATGCAATGACTGAATCTTAGAGCTAAGGTTTGCAGTCCGCTGTGGGTATGAAGTATTGAAAAAGAAAAATACCAAGAACAAGGCAAATCAGATTAAAAGTAGTTATTCCAACACTGCCTTCGAGAGAGAAATGTTGAAGATTGGGATAATGAACGGTGGGGCTTTGGGAGAGATCCAACCGCACTATCATATCTTGGACTAGTTTTAAATCTGTGGTCTATTACAACGCATAAAGGCAATCTTGTGAATTGATGTTTCACAATAGCCGTATTCTTAAATGCCCTTTAAAAGATAATCGCTCATTTAAATTTGTAATTTTATTATTTCGCATTCAATTCATTTGTTATTAATTCACCTCTTTAGTTTCATTATTTTAAGGTTTTCAAAACTGATTCCAATTGGTTTTGGGTCAGTCCAAATAGTATAGAGATTGAGTAGTCAGTGGTAGTTGGTTTGGAATTCTCGAGATCTCTCGTGGGATCGATATCTGACGAACCAATTACTACTTGTTCGACCTGTGCATCAAGAGCACAACGGATCAAAAAACCACCAAAAAAAAAAAAATGATTTACTCAATGAATATGCCTTTAATGGAATACAATAGCTATGAACACAATGTACAAGTTGTTGGCAAAATTGCTGGGGATTAGATAATAATCCTTTGGGTACTAATGTTATAAATTTATGTTTTGATCCATGTCACCAAGAAAGGGGTAAACAAGTTTTTGGCGCCGTTGCCGGGGATTAGACAATAGTCCTTTGGTAATAGTGTCATAAATTTGTATATGTCTTTTGGTTACCAAACAATAGACTTTTCCATGTCGCAATAAAGATTTCAACACAAGGAAGATAAGTCTTGTTGCGACATAATAGAACTGAGTCGCAACACAAAGATGAGCTGAAGGCAAAAAGTCTTATCACGACATAAAAACTTGGTCGCTATAGAAAACAGCCACAACATAGAAGAGATCATGTCGCAACATCAAATGAAGTCAGAACAAGAAATCAAAGTTATGGAGACAAGACTATATCGCGATAGACTTTCCTGGTCGCGACAGGAATGCTGACAATACAAGAAACAGTGTTGCAACAAGAACCAACAGAAATACTATTGCAACATAAAAACTGGGTCTTGACACAAATTTGAAGAAGCTGCACATAAACAATGTCGCAACACAATTGTCAATGTCGCAACATAACTATTCTAGTAAACACACATGAGAGTGTCGTTACATAGAATGGATAGAACGATAGACCTTGCAAGACAAAGTGTTAAAGACCTAAAGAAAGATCTGTTGCAACAGAGGAAAATTTGTCGCGACAGAATAAATATGCTGAAGAAACAAATGCTATTGCGACAGACTACTATATGTTGCAACAGAGACATGCAACAAAGAATCAAAACTCTGTCGGAACAACACTTTCAGGTCTCGATCGAGAATGCAATATGGGCCAGAATTTTAGGGATTCACAATGTAACCTCGAATTTAGGGCCCAAACTTATGGGGCTTTATAAATAGAAACACTGAGGAAAGCTTGTGCGCTTAGTCGACTTAAAACCGTAACATCTCTGAGTTGATGACTCTTTTGCATTATATATAGTTTTATTTTTTTATTTTTTTTATTTTCTCGTAGATTAGAATTAAAGGGCTAGGATTTCAATTTGTTTACTGACTTGAAACAATGAGTTGTCTGTAGTTTCAAGTCGAGGTAAATCTGTTGAAGATTAATTCGATTACTGCTTGAATATAATGAAGTCTAGATAAAAGCTGGATTCATTTCTTTTAGTTGATTATAGTTGCATTGGAAATTTCCTGATCAGTATTTCGGTGTTCACTGTGATTCAGTTTTCGAGAAATACAACTTCCTTTGGGAAAGATCTAATGTTATTTATGGTCTTTCCTGCACAATTAGAAAGAGAATTCTTGGATTGAGAATTTTGAATTTATTTGAATGATGTTGATGAAGTGAATTGTTCCTAACATTAGTAACTTATACCTAATTAAGGACTGTTGTTTGGCTTTGATTTCCAAAAGGCCCTTTGAGTGACACAGAGTTGGAGATTCCTAACAGCATGGATGCATTACTTAGGGGTATGCTAGACTATTATTGAAGAACTAATGAGCTCTAAAAGATTACTTAGATAAATCATCAATTTACTCATGGTTTGAGAATTAGTTGAAAGATCTATCAATTTAATCAATTGATTTCCTCGATTCAGGAATGATCTCTGATCCTCGTTAGCTTAGATCTAATCAAGAAAAGAGGGAACTCTTTAAGATCTCAAGGATGAGACATCATTCGTCTTGTAGAAATCTGGCAATGCCTTGTCTTGGGAAGCAAGAAATTTGCAGTCATAAGAAATGGGTATGAAATATTGGAAAAGAAAAATACCCAGATCTTATAGAGTAAATCTGATTAAAAGTAATTGGTTAGACACATATTTCAGAAATGAACAAGAATCTCTAATTAGTGAAATGTATGGTTAAGGGAGAAATCCAAACCACGTCTCTTGCCTCTTTGACAAATTCAAATTCCACCATGATAGGAATAGAATTAGATTATGTCATAAGAATTGATAATTTCAATGTTAGCCGAGATCCTGTCTACTTCAAAGAATAATCAGTTCCGCCTAGTTTTAGGTATAGGATTTAAAAATTTCTTTTATTATAGATGTTTAAATTTAGATAGTGATATTCTTAGTTAGGTTACTGAAATCTTTATGAAATGGAAGTTCGAATAGTGTAGAACTTGAGTAGTTGGGGTAGTTGAACTTTGAATTCTCTTCAATCTTTGTGGGAACGATATCCGAACTTATAAAAATTCACTTTATTACTAGGATGACTACAGATTGCAATATTATGACCAAAATAACGACAAAATCATTGACAAAGTCATTTTTATTATGAGCAGTTCTATTTCGTCAACATGTTTTTTGCATTTTTATCGATTAGGTAATAGCCCTTTCGTAACAGTAGCAAAAATTTTTATATATAATTTGGTCTCAACAGGGAACTGGGTCTAACTCTTGGAAAAATAGGTCTGGTTGGAGAAACATGTCTTTCCTTTGCCAAATTCCTTGCAGCAATGAAGTTGTCTACAATCTTCTTCCTTGAAGGAAAAGAATCTACCTCTTGGTGAAGTGAAGTTGTCCCTAGTGAACTTCATTATGTACCTTGGAGAAATGGGTCCACCTTTTGGAAACATAGGCATGAGGGGATAAACATGTATTTCCTCTGACTTTTTCCTTAGAGAATTGACTTTCCCTGCCATCTTACCATTGGGGAAAAAGCTCTTTTTCTTGAGGAACATTCTCTAAACCTTCTTGCATCATTCTCCCTTAGGGAAATGAACTTACCCCATAAAGAGGTGGTCCCTTTTGTAACCTTTTCTCTTGGAGGAATGAATTCTTCGGGGGAATTCGTCTTGCCTTTTTGTGAAAGTTTCATTTTCTTGAAGAATCGGTTATACTACTATGTTCCCTGCTGTATCCCCTTCACTGAATTTCTCCTTGATGGAGGATCTGTACAAACTGCAGGCCATTCCTTTTTCAACCTATCAACACAAACCAGACAATATTTAGGGACCCATACCTTTCTTGGAGAGATTTTTCCCATCTTTTTGGATTCTATCAATGCTCTTAGATAAAAGCTAGTAGTGTTGATTGAGGCCATTGGTGGGAAAGGATCCTCATCGATTGGCATATTCTCTTTTTTGTGAGGGAACTTGAGTATCCCTTTGTTGATCCTGTCCTGTATGACATTTCTGAAACCCCAACATGCATTAGTAGTATGGTTCCATGAATTGTGGTACTTATAATAAGCCTTTCCCCTTAGTTCGTCCTTGTTAGAGATCCAGCGGTCTTTAGGGAAGGTAATGAATTTTTCTTCACCAGAAATCAACATTTCCTGGCCGTTAACTCAAAAGTATATCGACTTGTGTATCAACACCAGGCTCTCTTCCACACCAAAAGAGGATAAGTAACACCATCCCTAGCAGATAGATCTACCACTGCTACCTCTTGGTTCACCTCTTGACAATAGGTTCCCATGGACTTTTTCCTCCTGTAATTTTATTCCTTTAGTAGCTCTTCATATTTTGTCACCTTAGTTGCAAGTTCATAAAAATCTCTAAATTCCATACCTTGGAATTTCTTTCTCAACTAAATGTCCAAACCTCTTTGGGCAATTTTCATGTACTCTGTCTTTGAAAGATGGATCTTGCATTTGTTTCTCATCTTCTTGAAATGGGAGATAAACAAATCAACGATCTCCCCATTTCTTTGAGTAACTCTGGACATTTATGTGATGCACACTTCTAGCTCAGCCCTAAAGAACTGAGTATGGAATTTCCTTTCCATTTCCTGCCAACTTTGTATGGAGTTCCTTGGTAATGTTGTATACCAAGTGAATGCTGCCCCTATCAAAGAGTTATGAAATAGTCTAAACTTGAAATGATAGAACTTCTCATAGTTAGCCAACTCCCCACATTGCATAGTGAATCTAGTAACATGTTCTAAGGTGGATATGCCATCTTCTCCAGAGAATAGTTGTTAAGAACTGATAGATCTCTACCTCGGGTGGTTTTCCCTATCTATCATCTAAGGTTTGTAGAACTTCGGGCGACCAATTTTCATGAGGCTTGGTCCATATAATTCATGGACTGTCTCTCTGATTGCCCATAAATATGGTACTATAGCTGGTTACATAAAAGGCCACTGAGGAATTTGTTGAACCTGTTGAGGAACCTGAGGAACTTGTTGTCCCTAGTTGCCATTTACTCATGCAGGTGGCTGTATGATGCCCCTCAGGCATCCATTGAAAGAAAAGCCTCCTTCATATACTCCAGGTTTTGTAATTGGATTAGTCTGAGCAAAAATCCTCTGAGGGGCTGTGGTTCTAGCTGCATTAGGTCTTTCCCCTGTTACGTTCTCTAGATTACCACCCTCTCTCCTGTAGGGAGGAAGGTATTTAACCTCTACCTGCATAGGTAAGTGGTGAAATTCACCAACTCCCTATAGGTTATCATAATACTGCTCCTTGAGTTCATTAGAGAATTGTCTTTTAGAAGCAACTTCTTGCCTTGATTGTCCCCTTTCTCTAAGGTTCTCTAGGTTATATTGAGATTCTTGCTCATTTCTTCCATAGAGGCAGTCATGATCACTGAAGGACTCTTTAATTTCAGATGAAAGCCTCGAAATCTATTAATTATTAGAGAAAAAAATAGGCACCTCTACATTACCTGCGCCTCTTCCTTCCACTTGTTCAATCGGGTTGTAGGATGGATCCCCCTGTTGTCACACTAGAGAATTCATTAGGTTCAGTATTTGTTCCACCAAGGCTGGAACTCTTTCTTCCTGTGCTGCTTCTACAGTATCAGATCCTGAGTTCGGAGACTCTATAGTTGTCTTACTCCTCAATTTTTGTGGCATTCTTTAGCAAAAAGTGTCCCACCATGGAATATGCATAATTGAACATACAAAACAAAAGATGTATTGATGTTCCACAAAGATGGGTCCTAACAAGCATGCCAAAAATATAGTTTCAATATGGTCTAGAACATAAAAGTATGAGAATTGTGAATGTAAAGGCTGCTAAAATTATAGTATTTGAATTGAAATGATGCTAAATCTAACTTCGCTTAAAGCGAAAATGGATTCCTTAGTTCTCGGGAGCAGCCTTTCTAGGGTCAAAGTGGAAAATGCTTTGAAAATTAAATGTATCAAAGTCAGAGAAAAACTGTATGAACAAACAAAAGTGAAAATTTCAATATGTATGATTGTAATGAATTGCTAAAGCATGAAAGCTTGAAAACAAATACTTGGAAATAAATAAGCTAAAATTTGAAATATTGTCGATGAACTTGTAGAAACTATGAGAACATACCGAAATGCCTCTAACAGTGTTGATTGATGATTGATTTGTTAGCTCTTCTTCCGGCTGTCGAATCTTCCTTTATATCTCCGAATAATCACGCAGCCACCTTTCCAATTACACTCACGCATTTCCACATAACTTTGTTCTCTAAGTCATTTAACCACTAACAATTTGTTCTCAAAGTCATTTGTTCACTAACAATTACTACTCACGTTCATGACTTGAGTTGACAAAAAAGTCTCATTTCGCTTGCTTTTGAGACAAAGTCTCATCATTTTGAGTTTGCCACTTTGACAAATTGAAAAATTCCATAATTGTCTTTGGACCTTTTCATGGGCTGGTTATCACATACTTGAGCTTTCTCGGATTGGGTTGAACTCGATTTGGGTTTGGTTTAGGCTTGATATATCTATTCTGCCCATTCCACTACCCTTTGGGCTGAATAATTATCCAAACACTATTTGAGCCCAAAAAATTCATTTTTAGTGTAAACACAATTCCTACGGTTGAAGGCAGATTTTCATGAAAAGTTATAGGGTTGGCATCTAGTGAAGGAAATCAGATAGTTCCTGCTGTTGAAGATACAAATTTGCATGAAAAAGATACTAAGATTTGCATCTGGTGAAGGGAATCAATTAGTTCCTGCACCCAATTGATCTCTTTAATGCATTCCATAACAGTCAAAACCCAATTCTTCAAAATGCTTGAAGCTTATCAAAATCTAAAATAAAAATCTGCAATGTGGTGTTGTATATTGTATTATAATTTTAATTTTCATCATACTTGGGTGACATCATCTCTGGTCATATTTTATATGAATTCTTGGAATGTTTGGGTAATGGCATTAGCATGATAGAGTCGAATCTGGGTTTCACTCTCTTCAAGAATTGGTTTCTTGATTTCTTCAGCTTGTGAAATTTGATCAGGTTGCCTCACACTCAATTCGGTTAGTGGCGATGATGTCACTTCAGCGAGTTTCGGATCGGAGGGTGCAAAGCTTGGCGAAGTGTCGAGGTGATAGAGGTGATGCAGCGGTTCCGACGATGTAGAAGAAGTCGCTTTTGTTCGATTGCAATGGCAGGTGGAGGTGGATTAGGAGAGAGAAGGGATGTGGGTTAAACTGATTTTTTTTTTTAAAATTAAAATTTTGAGGAGTCGATTACATAATGACAAATAGGTGAGAGAGAAACAAGAAATATGTTGTGTCATATGATACGCACACGGAGGATAAATAACTTCTTAAGCGAGTCAAGTGACTGATAGGAATCAAAAGAAGAATGCACTCTCTAAACTTGGAATTATTCCCAGTTAATCGAAAGACGAGACTATTTAAAGAAGACGAGTGAAAGATAGGATTATTCATATCAAATTTTCCTTTATTTGATGAGAAATATTTTTTTAATTATTTATATATATATGATGAGCCAAAACAATATATGAACCATCCATCAAAATTAAAATAGAAAAGGTTGTATCAAGCTACCGATTTAAAAATAAAATGTAATAGGTATGAAAAATGAGAAATACATGATTCAGAATATGTCAAAAAAAAAAAAAAACTTGTGAAGCTCGGGAAAAACGTATATTTTTTTTTTAATGAGCTTAACCTGCACTTTGTCTGGATAGTATAGGCAAAACCTAGAATTTCTTGTGATTCTGACGACGAACTGATCACGCTCGTTAGATCCATCCTTCACAAAATCTAGTCAACTGTGACAAATTACAGCCGACTCCGAGACAAATGGCTTTCACGCATTTTCGAGATCTTAATGCCAACCATGGGGTGCCATGTGGCACTTGCAATGGAGACACTTGGCACATGGTGGGCCAAGTATGTTCATGCCCTGTGGAATGCATGCATTATAGTGGGATGAGTTTTACATGAGGACATGCCTTAACTTAGGCCATGTGTCATGCATGTTTGAGAACATGTCTAGGCTTAGTGGCTCAGGGTTTGGAAATGAATCAAGCCTTTAAGTGAGGGCTAGAACAATTGGGTGGAACTGAGGAGAGGAGAGGGGCTTGTCAGCCGTGGGCAAGGTTATTCATGGGCTATTGGAGAAGGAGAAGGAACCAGAAAAACTGAGAAAGAAAGAAAGAAAGGAAGGAAGGAAAAGGAGGAGGAGCCAAAACCTCCATTGTTGCAAAGCTGAAGGATCAAGGACTTAATCCCACACACTACAAGAGGTATGAACCTTGCCTATTTGGTTATTTTCCTTTCTTGGGGCCATGGAAATGGCATTGGTTGAGTTTTTGTTGTGACCCTAATAGAGTGAGATTCTGCATGTGGCAGTAAAATAAGCAGGGGAGATGCTGCCCCACTTTTTCTTCCTTCAACCCTTGACAAAGAGCCTTTTGGCCATAACTTGGCCATCACACATCATAATTGAGTGATTCAAGTTGCTAGATAAATTAGACTTAAAGGAGAACATATCTTCTTGAAATAGGTATGTCCAAATTTCGACTCCTTTGTACTCAAAAAATTCATTCAAATGGGAGCTATGTTCATGCAGTTTCTGGTCTTATTTGAAAACTTAGTTAAAAACAGTGTTTCAAACCTGCTTTTTCCTCGTTTAGATCGCTTTAATTCAATCCAAATTTCACTCTTTGACTCAAAAATCCATTTAAATGGGGAGCTATGTCTATGCAGCTGGTCTGTTTGAAACCGAAGTTAAAAATGTTGTTTCCAAAATTGTTTTTCCTTGCTTGTGATCAGCTTAATTCAAAGATCAAGTGAATTATGTGGTCAATCTCTAGACCCAAGAGGATAGAAGGAGGCTTAAATTTAAAGCCATTGTGGATTGAAAGACTAGCATCACTTTAAGAGATGACATCGTGTTTTGAAATGTGTGTTCCAAAATGTATTTGGATTGTATTGTTCAGCTTGAACATGGCCAAGGTCTGGCATGTTGTAGGTTTCTGTGGATCGAGGTGCTATGTCTCTAGAGACATGAGCCTTGGACATTTACTTGTCTAAGTGATGTTAGTTCATGGGAATGTATGTCTACATGATACAATTGAATGTGTGGAATATTAATATGACTGCATGTATATTGATATTGAACTAAATATATGAACTGCTGAATGCATTAGACATGAGGGTTCATGGCATACACATAATGTACAATGTAAAATGTCCATGTAGGGGTCTTCATACATTAGGCATGAGTTGAATGCAAGGCAATAATTGCATTGCACAGGTACAAAGAAAACAATCGTGATTGCATGAGAGTGTGTGTATATGATAATCGATTGCATCAGATTGCGTTGAATTATGTGGGTTTCTGAATAGGACGGTCCAAATCAGTCACACAATGTTAAATAAAAATGGAAAATGAAATGTGTCGGGCATAGCAAGTATGGGATAGATACCCCCCTCAGGTGAAAAGCTTGAAAACTTGGTTAGATAGCGTATCCATCGGTGAAAGCCCGAAAAATGCTCCGAGTATGTAAGCAGATCGCGATGAGACTCCTTAGAAAAGTCTCGCTGTCTAAAAGACATGCAAAGACAGGCAACAAATATCACATAGACTACGCTGGTTGTGTGATGGGAGTCGGGATTGACTCAGTTTGATTCTCCCATTGGCACTTGTATCGCGGTGGGTCATGGTCGAATTCACGATACACGGGGTACGTAGAGTGTCAGTTCTACATGGCATATATAGTTTTTCCATGATAGACAACATGTCTGCATGGATTGTGTTGTTTGTGTGACTGTAAGTACCATCATTTGCATGTGCACCTAGGTGAGTAGTTCCTGCAGGTTTTGTCTCTACCGATTGCAGAATACCCCATCACTTTAACTCCTCGCGCATCGGGTCACATGTGATGTACGACGTCCTTAGAGGCTGTGTCGAAGAGGGTCGGGTTGTGGCCTTGATGTGTTTTTGTATATGCATGAGAACTGTTACTCGTAATGCATATCTTGTTTTGTATATTGGAACAACATTTGGTTCTAAGGCACGTATTTGTACCATCTGTGTGATTTAGGTGCTATAATTCTCATGTTTTGTATATGGACTATATGAAGTTATTTTGTGTATTTATGAATTAAATATGCAGGGATGAGTCTCGGTATATGAGACACGTGAGAGCGATATCGGGATACCCGATTTCCATAAACTTCCACAGGTTGACAGGTTGTCTACCAGACCCTCGGGTTTTGGGGGCGCCACAAAACTACCTTTCAGGTATAGGTGCTACCTTCATTGATTATAGGTATTATCTTAATCAATTATTTTAGGTAGTACCAACAACTACTTAAGATAATACCTCAAATAATTAAGGTAGGACCTCTATCTTAAAGTTAATTATTTTTCTTTGACATACTATAAATCATGTGTTTCATATTCTTTATAGGGAAAAAGTATGTATCAGACTATCAATTTGAGAATATATATTTGTACATTCATCACCAAGAATTTGATTTGCATGGTTCATGCTAACCCCAAAAAAATAGTTGCGATTCTCCATAAAAAGTACATACTCAAATGTAAAACCTGAAAATACCCCTCATTAATCTAGCTAGCATTAAATAAAAAAATTGAAAAAACAATTTGTTTGCTCATCTTCTCCTTCCTCCTTCCCAATCGTTCTCCTTCTCCTTGCCTTGTCGACCATTCTCCTTCGTAATTCTTCTCCTTCTTGGATGTTCTTGAATAGCCAAACGACTAAACCCTTCCCTTTTGCCTCCAGATCCATCTTCCAGCCTTCTCTTTGTGCAATCTCACATCTCCCTAGGGTAAAGGCACATCTCTCATTGCCCAATAATCCATCTTCTTGAAGCCACTTCACAAGATTTCGTGGTTCCCTTTTGCTCCCATTATTCTATCCAAAGCTAGGGTCTAGGAAGCATGGACATGGACACAACCATAGGTATACGACATGGCGAGACCACGGGACACGATAAATTCTAGAAAACTAAGATATGGTTACAACAAATAAAATAATAAGAAAATAATTATCCTTACAAATATTATCCTTAAAAAGCAATTTAAATAAATAAAAAACAAGTGTTCAAACATGGTTCTTACAAATATTCAATGACTAGCATAAGTAATACTAAAACTAAATACTAGCATTCCCATCAAATAAAACTAAATATTAACATTTTTTTATAAATGTAATTAGTATATAAAATTTTAAAAGCCATTTAATTAAAAGATTATTTTAATTTTTAGCCCTAATTCTGTATAGAAGGTGAAAAAAATTGATTTTGAATATTTAATTTAATAATTATGACCATTATCCAAAATTCATGTTTTAATTTTATCTTAAATAAGGTTTGAATATAATTTTTTTTTAAAGGTTTGATTATTTGAATAAATTTTCATTACAACTTCGATCTTCTTTTTGGCATATTTGGCATTAAATATGAATTTGTTTGACAACTAAATATGAATATTGTCTTTAACACATGTATTTTTGCTTAATTTTGTCATTTTTAGACTTTAAAAAAAATATTTTCATCAAATTTTATATAATTTTCGCTTTACCAATATTTATATAAAAATATCTACTGATATTTTATCGATATCTAAAAGAATGCAAGAAGAACATAGCAAATAAATTCAAAAGGTTTAAGGTTTTTTTTAAGAATTAGGGTCGGATTGCAATGAGATTTGTGAATGTTAGCCCATAATTTTATAAAAAAAACCAAAGAAAAAAAAACCCATGCAATATGTCGAGTCGTGTCTTGGTTGTGTCCTAACCGTGTTCGAAGTCTTTGACTTCTTATTTGGTCAACGACATGCCATGTGGCATGTCTGACACGTATCCGACATGTATTCGACGTTGTCCACATGTCTGAGTGTCCGACACAATGGATACTTCACCATGTAATCGTGTCCGTGCTTCATGGGCTAAGGTAAAGGTAAGAGATAAAAGTTTGATTTTTTCTTCTTTAATGATTGTTCTAGTTTGTTTTTTTTGGTCCATGAAGGATAAAAGTTCAATTTTTTTTCTCTTCTTTAATGGTTGTTTTAGTTTGTTTTTTTGGTCCAAATGTAGTTTTTTGCTTGTTTATTTTGGTGTTGGTGTGATCTATATTGAATGATGGAAGGTTGGTGAAAATCAGGGATGGCAACAGGGAGGGTTTGGGATGGGGCGACCCCATCCTATTTACAAAATACCTTTTCCCATTCTCGTCCCAAACCCTAACAGTGTGAGTTCAAGAATCCTAAACCCGAGTCGGGTCGGGGTCAAGCAATACCATCCCTATCCCATTTAAACCCATTTAAAGGTTGCCTTTGATGAATCCAAAAAATTGAAACGCTAGTGTTATCCCAGCTGTCAAGCTTGGATGAAGGCATGACACATTCCCATAAAGAGGTAAGAAAAGAATTCCCATGTACAAACAGGGCGATCAACCTTATTTGAAGGGAAAGGGAAGCAACAATAAGATTCTAAGAAGCAATACACAAGGTAGTGTGAAAACTTATTCAAGAACTAAGGGGGCAGGCAAGAATAAAAAAACAAATAAAACTTTGAGGTGTCAGGGAACTTGAAGACTGAATGCTAGAAGATAAAGCAAACCATCCATATATCGAAATTGCCCATTTTATCTTCATACTTGCCTAAGATGCTTGCTACAAACTGAAAACACAATGAAAAAAAGAATGTATTTATTTAAAAATTGGTGTAAGTGATAAATATACAAAGATTATGAGATGAACGAAGTTATTTCAACAAAATCCTTTCCCACCTCTCATTGATACCTTCCGGATAAGAGCCATTTATCATA
The DNA here is from genome assembly GCA_016808115.1 of Tetrastigma voinierianum. NCBI lineage: Eukaryota > Viridiplantae > Streptophyta > Magnoliopsida > Vitales > Vitaceae > Tetrastigma > Tetrastigma voinierianum. The sequence continues at coordinate 949,355 of JAEQBH010000731.1, forward strand.
CCAAGAAAATAATTATGGTAGGAAGCATATTGGCGCTGGATCATCAGTCCGAGAAGTCAGATCGCCGAGTAGGACCCACATGTGCTCATAGTCAAGGGTGGGAAACAAGAAAAAAATAGATCGGTGTGTGTGGGACTAGCGTGTACTTTCAGATCACTGTGATTCAGGATCGGCAACTACGGTCGACGCCCTCCTAAACCGACGATGTCACCCCACGTCCCTTTGGCAGTAGTAGACTAAATCCCACCACTTCCAGCCATATTCATCCTCGTAGGACTAACAGTTGGCTCAGGAACTTCTATGTTATGCTGCAAATTTGAAAAAATGGAGGAAAGATTAGCCTGAAGCCCCAATGGTTGTCATGCTTTCCTTCTTCAATTCAATCCCTCCTAAATCAGGATTCATTCTGGCCTAAGATCCCACTCGCATCCAATAGTGGCACAGAAAGCCAACGGCCAAGAAAAAAACAAATATAGAGGAAGAAAAACCCACGCCCATATGGGTGAAACGAGATTCATCGTCTGCTTACATTCTAGAGGATTGGAGCAATACCTTAAACTCAAAGCTTGATCAAAATAAAATGTTTGGGAAGAAATAATCCAAATCTTTTGAAAGGGGAGATCGAGGCTTTTTTTCCTTGTGACGACCAAAGTAGATCTTGAGAAGTTTCAATGGTTGCAAAGGGAAGAGAAATTAGGGTTGGGTTTGTAGAAGTTATATACAAGGGATATATATGGTATTTTGTAAATTTATAAAAGGTAATTTAGTAGTTATAGTAGCAGTGTGATGCCCTAAAATCCGGGGGTCCGTTGACCAATTGTCAACTCGCTAAAATACCCGTGGATATCGTATATATCGATACCCACACTATCTAATCCCATTAATTAGGATCCATTCATTGAGTCCTAGGTAATTACATACCTATGCCTTGACACTGAGTTGTGAAGCGAGGTCAAAATTTCCTATGGATATCGTGTGTCTCGGTACCACACTGTCCAATCCCATTTACAGAGATCCGTTTAGCCACATTCAATAAACTTTTTATGTTATTTTTAAAACATATTACTGTGAGTTTAATTACAACTCTATTACATACACAGGCATATGCCAAAACTAGTTCTTTCCAAAGTTTTACAAAAAGAACTATACCAGCCATAGGTCAGCTTTCTTCAACCTCTCGATCTCGAATGAGAGCCATCCACTAGTGTATACCCTGCACCTGAAATGTTTTCTCATAAAGGGTGAGCCACGCCCAGTAGAAACACTCCTACAGAGGCTATTACCCCCCTAAATGCACATGCATTGTTCACTTGGACACATTCACATACATATATCAACTTTCTAATAGAATGATGTCATTCTAATGGAATACTACATGTCATGCCATGAAATGAGATGAGACTCACTCAATGCATGAAAAATCCGAGTCATCACAGAGTCCCATCACATAATGCGTAGCCAATGTGTGTTAACATCCATTGTTGATGAATTTCATCCAATTATCACTTTGAAACAAAATCAAGTTTTTAGAAATCAAAACTTATTGGATGTTTCACTTCCAAGGATCATTTTATTAACAAAACATGTGTCTTATTGGGTAGGCAGATTTTCGGGGTTTCACCGTTAGGCTTCGCATGCCTTCCTACACTTTCACAAGCTTTCACCGTTGGACACATATGTATAACCAAAAATACCAGGGCTTTCACTAGAGGGGGTATCTATAATTGTTTACTACTACCCGACACAAGTTTTCATGCTCTGCAAATGGTGAAACTCTGTTGAACTTTGTTCAACGGTACTCAGCCCACTCATCAACCACCAAGGATGGTGCTTGATGGCACCATGCAGCTACACCCATGAATGCGGTGTCTTAGTGCATATGCAATGCATTATACCACTACATATCAATTCCATGTCTCATATGTAATGAATGCCATATGGATAATAACTCATGTATCATGGATAATTATGTCAAAAGCATATAATTTCCAAACATTTCATACAATTGTCAACATATTAAAACATGTATATAAGCAAGAACAATCAACAGGTTACCACAAAATCAAGCAATAACACTTTACCACAATCCACAATTTCATACCTTACAATTTGGCCATAACAGACCACTAAAACAGGGCACAATCAATCCCAAAACAGCTGTGAACCAGTCTCGGTTCGGGCCACCAACCAATCTTTAACAAACCACCAAAAAAATCCACCAAATTAGTAAGAAATCTACACCGAAATTAGTCTAAAAATTCGGACACAACAAATAAACAACCCAACTATGGCAGTCCCGAGAAATTGACCATAACTTGGGTTGTAGAGGTCCGATTTGAGTGATTCAAAATCCTACATAAAGTTCACTGATGCGGCTACAATTTACATGAAGGGCCCAAGCTCAAAGTCCCTTGGTTTCCCACCTGAAAATCAGTCCTAAAATCCGGTCAATGTGTAGGATCAAAATATCGTAGCATTCTCATATTTTGGAAATTGACAAACATTCTTTAGGCAAAGAGAACTCCACACCCTTATGGTGGAAAATAAACCAAAGTAGGGAAGAATCTCTACCTTCGAGTGCAAAGCCCCTGCTGGAATCTACTGACTTTACTTTCGGTCCGACGAGTTCCGGGCCGTTGGAACTCCAATTTCCTTTCCACCTCTTTCTCCCTTTCTTCTTTCATCTTTTTCTTCTCTTTTTTTTTTCCTTCCTTCATTTTGCTGCCTCCTCCCTCTACGAACTGATTTCCTCCCTTTATAGATTCTCCATCGCGCATGGACACATGGCTTGCCATGCATCACTCGACACATGTTGCCTCGAAAACGTGAAATTTCGACTATCTCGGAATTCAATGAAATTCGTCTGAGTAACTAGATTTCGCGAGACGAATTTAACGGTGAGGTTCGTTTCATCATCCGAAATCTAGAAAAATTCTAGGTTTTCAACCTCGTATTAGAAGGCAAGTTCATCGGTTTCATTCATTTTTGAAAAAAGTTCACCCTACTCTGTGTTTTGAAGCAACCGGGGGCGGATGAGGTGGCATAATAGATACTCGAACCCGACGTCGCCAACTCGAACTGGCTTAAAATCCACCCCAAACCCGCCATACTCGCTTTTATAACTTGCCCAAACTCTTTCCCATTAGGCTGGTGCATGTGGACCCAAAAAACCCCCGTCCTACACAAGCATCCCTAGTGAAAATACTTTTTTAGTCCAAATGTTAGTTTTTTTTTATTGGTGTTTACAACCAAAGTAAGAGACAATCATAAACAAAAAAAAAAAAAAAAGGCAAAAGAAGGTTTAAAGAAAGTTTAAGTTAAATGAAATTTAGGTCATAATGGACTTGAACATTGGTCTTAATTTCATGAAATTGGTGATGTACTACCATAACTATTTAATGTACTACCGGTTGGACGAAGTATAGTTTGTCCATTACATCGTCCGATCATCTACATCTTTTCATCCTCCGGTAGTATATTCACTAGTTATACCATACATTGACTAGTTATGGTTTGTACATTCACTACTTAATGTACTACTATAACTACTCAATGTATTACCTATCAAACGAAGTGTAGTACATTCACTAATCAATGTACTACTATAATGCGAATTTGAATTAATGAGGGGTATTTTCGAGTTTAAATTTTGAGTGTGTACTTTTTGAAAGGGAAAAACAATTATTGTTTAAAGAATAGCTTGGACCATGTAAATCATATTTTTAGTGATATATTTACAAATATTTTGAAATTAGTAGCTTGATTGGTACTTTTCCCAATCTCTATATATTCTTTGCCTTTAGTTTCAAATGGATAGACTCATCCATACTTTTCCCAATTAAAGTTATTCAAGTTCATCGCTATTTTTTTTTCTTTATCTTTCATCTAATGTAGGGGCGACTTCCACAAAAAAGTGCTTGAGGTCCATTCCTAATTGAGACATCTTTTTTCGATGGTAAGTTCATTTCAAAGATCAAATCCCTGTTACCAAGTGATGATGCTTTTTAAATCGGAACTGGGCTGGAGCATGCTGGATTTTTTGGGCCGGTCCGCTAGCTCGGCGTGACCTCGCAAAACAAGAAACAAAGCATCGCGGGCTCGCCTGCCGCTCCGATGCCTAAGTCAGCTTCTTTTTCGTGTAAGAGAAGTGATCAAATTGCTTAGAGAATGAAGTTTTCAGTGCATAAGCCCTGCATCTTTTACCGATGGGGTGGCCTGGTATTTATAGTGGATGATTTTCCAATCGATGGTGATATGATCTTCTCATCGACGAGATTTTCTTCCTTATCACCGCCGACATTATGATAATTAGAAAACAGTTAGTCGGGAATTATCCTACTTCCTTTATTGGTGAGATTTGATTTGATTTATTGTGGATAGGCTCTGCCGTCCGCTATCTGTGGCCCTCAAAGTGATGAACGGGCTCGCCGTGGCTCGCGCCAGAGCCCCCGACGCTTCACCGGGCCCGCTTGTAAGTCTTCTTTAACCCGCCTTAGACTCGGGGAGCGGCTTAGCGACCTTTTTTTAAACCCAATTATGCCCCCTGCACTTTTGCAACTGGCGCGGGCGCGGTCGACGCTTTCGACCCGTGACTTCCACGTGGTCGCCGCCAGTATCGGTTTGGTTAGAGCTATCGCAACCAAATGTCCTATGGTAATGATGACTTTTCAACTTTTCGCTTTATTTCCCTCTAGTTCTTTCTAATTTCTTTCGAGAAACATCCTTCTCGATCGCTAGCATTCTCGTTCCCCGATATTGAAGCTTTTTCTTTCTCAGTTCAGCTTTTCGAAACTCGCCCCGATCATTTGTTCACTTTCGTGTTTTGTAATACCTCGTCGGGTTGTCCCTTTCTTTTTGTTCCTAGGAACGGTACATCTGTCTCCTTCTTTGTCTTTTCGAGTGGTATCATGAGGCGCAGGCTAAATTTGCAGTTTTGGTCCAACTTCGGGCATTCCTACGGGTTCAGTCGCCTCTCGGCGATGCGGGCCGATTCTCCGCGTATCTGGTTTAGGGCGGACGGGTGGTGAGTCCAATCGCTTAGCCGTGGTTGTTCTTCAAGATGCCCCGGGGGAACCTCCTTTCCCCTTGGGTAAAGGCAAGGATAAAATTGATGAGGTCAGCACCCCCGGGTCCGAATATTTGAAGCTGGCGCTGCGCAACGCCCGCAAGTGGGTCCTAGCAGGCTGAGCCTTTATATGGGAAGAAGTCTTCGCAAGACGATATAGGCCCTGCAGTCCGTGCCTGGGTCTCCGATGTATCGACCTCCCATGTCGCTCTATGCCCAAGATGGTGTGCTTCTTCGAGGTGGCCTTTAAGAATGGCCTCCGTTTTCCTCTGCACTCCTTTATAAAAAGGGTCTTGAAAGACTTCAACGTGTCTCGCCCCTCTCACTTTTCGCCAACTTCCTGCGGTATTCTCGATTTGGTCGTTAGTTGTTTTGTGTGGATAAGGGCTTCGTGTTCCCAGTATAGCCTGGGTTCTCTATCTCTCTACGCGGGAAGGAAGCCGTCGAGGGCTTCCTTTATTTATCTAAGCATTCCAATGCTCCTGCTGATCATCCGACCTCCTGCCTTCTCCCACAAATTTGGAAGGAACGCTTACTTTTTGTCAAGGGCCATAGTCAGAGTATGATCCCACTTAACTGAAGACACACTCGGGCTGTCAAGTTGTCCGACCACTCGAGAATCTACGTGAGCTTTTCTTTGCTTTAGTTTGGTCTAGATTTCACAGATTATAGGGTATCCCTAACTTTGCATTGGCTGTGCGCTCTTCAAGTATTCGCCCTAATCTTAGCCTGAGGACAGGGACGTGAAGCGGAAGTTGGCCAAATGTCTTCCACGTGCTTACTCTGAGCTCATCAGGTTGGACATTCCATGGTCTTCAGGTTCAAAGTCTTCCCGACCTTCTACTCTAAGGCCTTCACCTCCATCCGTTATGAAGTTCTCCTGTAACATAGCCCTCCCGCTGTCGGGCCCACTAAGGGAGCTTCAAGCTCGAGTGGGAGACATGTCCAGAGGTCTCGAAGGTGAAAGTGGAAGCCCAAGACTCCTCGAGAAGAGCTATCCTACTCGTAAAGCCCCCGAGGCTAGGGACGCTCTTCTTCATCACCCTTGCCTATGTCCGAGGTAGCAAGATCACATCTTCTGACGAGGTTCCACGCCTCAGCCCCTCGCCCCGTCACGCAAAGGCCCAAGATCTCGGGAGGGTCGCTAAGCCTCCGCTTGGAGGTTATGCCTAATCTTAGCCTGGGAGTCCCTCCGCAAAGCGCTGAGCCTCTCTCCTCGAGCAGCGGAAGACTTGGGGAGGAAGCGTCCCGAAGCTGATGGAGATGAAGATTCCTTGCTCTCTAATGCTGAGCTTGCTGCTGGCGCAATCTCATCCATCCTCAAGGATTCTAATCTCAAGAGGTCGGGTGCCCTGCCAGTTGAGGAGGCTTTGGTTTTATCCCTCCAAGGGGTTGCCTCCGTGAAGTCCCCTGTGGCGTCTTTATCTTATTCGCCTTATCTTGGCTTCAGTCATGTCGACTTTGGTCGGTATCTGTAGCGGCTAAATGATTCAAGAGTTTGGCAAAAGGGCCAGACTAAACTAGGGTCATGTCAAAGCCACAGAGCTCTACTAAAGCGAGTGGCTTTTCCATTCTGCGAGTCGAACTACGAACCCTATGCAAAATAAGATCGAGGAAGCCATGAAGCCCAAGTCCGATCTGGAGGGACTGAAAGGACAATGAAGCCTCGAGGATGAGGCTCCCGTGACTCAATGGGCTTCTGGATGGCTTGCTTTCCAGAGGAAGGCTGCTAAGGCCTACCCGGCTGGACTTCCAACTCGATATCCCCAACAATTTATGGAGGCGTATGAGTCCTTTTCCGCCGACCACTCAGAGAGAGCCAGCCCACCTTCAAGCCGAGGCCCGCCTCCCCTTTTCGCTCGCCCTAATCCCGCGCCGACGCTGAGCCTCCTTGTACAATTTTGCTTGTTTGTTTGTTTGTTTATTTTTTTTAATTTTTTTTAATTTTTACCTTGGGCTCCGAACCCGAGATATATGTAATTCCGTTCTTGGCTTTGAAACTTAATGAATACCCAATTTTCTATCTCCTCGCCTTTACCCTTAACTATGTTCCTTATGTCGTTTACCCGAAATGATCTAGCCTTAAGCCACGAGGCCTTAGTCAGCAAATAGGTCTTGAAAATCGAGTCACAGGTTCGTACACTTCGCCTGAGCCAACTCGGGCTCTACGCATTTATATGGCCTTTTCTCAGCAACAGCTCTTGAAAACTCGAGCCGCCGAGGCTCAGGCTAATTCGCTCGAAATAATCAAGCCATGGCCATATGACCTTTTCTCTCAGCGCTGTTTCGAAACTGAGTCGAGGTCTGCCACCCGCTGAGCCGAACTGCTCGCGACCATATGGCCTTTTCGAAAGCGGGGGCCGAGCTCTTCAAAACCGAAGGCCGAGGCTCCATGGGCTAATCTCGCTGCCGAACCGCCTGCAGGGCTATATGACCTTTTTCGGAAAGCAACCAGCTTCAAAAACCGAAGTCGCCGAGGCCCGTGGCTAATTCGCCGGTGCCGAATCGCTCTACAACTATACGCGCGCTTTTTTCGAAAGCGGGGGCCGAGCTCTTCGAAATCGGTACGCCGAGGCTTCGCGAGTTAATATACCAGCCGAATCGGGCTCGCGGGCTATATGGCCTTTATGAGCAACAGCTTCGGAAAACTAAGCGTCGGTGCTCCGCGCTGACCGCCCGAGCCGAACCGGCTCGCGCCAGAAGGCCTTTTCTAAGCAAGCCGAGCTCTTAAACCGTACTTGTCAGGCTCCGGGCTAATCTCGCCTCGAGCCGAACTAGCTCCGCGGCTATACGGCCTTTCGGCAGCCAGCTCTTCAAAAACCGAAGCCGCCGGTGCTCAGGCCAATCTTCAGCCGACCGCTCGCGACCATATGGCCTTTCCGGAATCAGCGCTCGGCCTCGGCTCAAGACGTGGGCCCCGTGGCTACATGGCCATTCCTTCTTCGGAAGGCGCAGTAGCTTTAATGCAGTTTTATGGAGAATTGAACCGACGCGCCACTTCCCGAGTGCCCCGCTTCCTTATAACAATGACTCCTCTACACACAGTCATGCCAACCTTCTTCCTCGGGGCGTAATCGAATCGTGGTACGATGAAGTGTCAAGGTTTATCGTCATCGCAGAGGCCCGCCCGAGATCCCGAAATGCGCTTGGTTCCGATAATCTTCGCTTTGTAGAGTCGTGTTTTTCCTGGCCTCCTCCCTTATGGGAGTTATGTTATCTCTCAGCTTTCCATCCAATGACGAGCGTTGGGTGGAATGCATTCGAGGGCGGTGTACTCAAAGAAGAACTTTTAGCACGCTCTCCATTTTCCTTTCTTCTCTTCTTTCCTTCTCCTTTCTCCTTCTTCTCCTTTCGCACTTCTTCTTTCCTTTCCCTTTCTCTTTCTTCTACTTTTCCTTCTCCTTTTCCTTCTCCTTTTCCCTCCCGTTCACACTCTCTCTTCTTCTCTTTCCCTTTCCCTTTCTCTTTCTTGAGATTTTTTTTTAAGGGAGCTGCTTGTAATATTCGTTCCCGAGATGTAAGGGATGACACTGCTGATTGTAATCAATTATACCTTCTTTGGAATAAAGATTTTTTTTTTTTTTTGTGAAGCATGAATTTCCATATTTTGAGGTGTGTAATTTTCTCGGCTGCCGTCGAAGGCTCGTTTTTTCTTTTACCGAGCATGCCTTGCTTTTTTATCTATAGCGACATTAAACAAAGTAATTAATGAACACACAGATCAAGTATCTCAAAGTCGATGATACTTTATTAAAGATTACAACTGCGAGGTCTATCGATAACCTTGAGATGCTCGCTCTAAGAATGAGAGAATTTTTCCTTATTCCACAGTCTGAGTTCAGATTGTCAGTCTGACCCGCTTTTTGTGACACGATATAAGGGCCTCGCGCTTAGGTCCTAGATTTCCGTGCAGGATCTTTCCGCCGGCGTGTCTTTAAAACTAGGTCACAGTTTATAACTCCCCGGGCTCGACCTTTCGGGTCGTAGTACTGGCCGCTTTTTCTTGGCAGTCTCTCTGCATTTCGTAATCCTGGATCACGCTTTCATCTAGAAGGTCTAGGTTTAGCAAGTGCCTCTTCGTTATGTTCTACGCTGCCAATTCAACTGGGATTTTAATCCATCTCGACAAGTAGATATCGTCGGTACAAAGGGTGAGCTTAACGGGCCCCGAGTTGCTGTTCAAGGTGTAGTTCAGATGCCCATAACACTCTGGGAGGTATTCTACCCATTTTCTTTGGGACCTCCAACTTGGTCTTCAATGTCATAAGGGTTTTGATGGTGACTTATGCTTGTCCATCGATCATGGATTTGAAGCCGGGACGAGAAGTTCGATCCCGAGCCTCGGCACAAAACCTCGAACTTAGGATTGTCCGACACCGTGGCTTCCTCGACAAACCTACATTATGGAACACCAAACGAAGTTGCGTACCTTTTGTTCTGTGATAGTAGCCAAGGGCTCGACTCGCCCATTCGCGAAATAATCCATCGCTACTTACTTATAAATTTGCATCGCCCTTTCCAATGGCGGGGCTGTCCTACCATGTCCAACCCCACTCGCCATCACTTAAAAGGCCAGGGCCTGTAACCGACGCCGGGCTCCTGGATGGAAGGTGAGAGATCTCGCATGCCCCGACAAATTTTGCATTTTCTCGACTAGTTCCATCCGAGCCATCAGGCCACTGTAAGACTCTCGCTCTTAGGACTTTTCCCACCGTTCCAGTTCGATGTGATTTTACATACGCTTCATGTACTCCTCAGTACGTAGTCGGCGTCTCCCCCTGTAATGCACTTGAGGATGGGTGTGAAAAACCTCGCTATAAAGGGTTTCCGATGAATATGAACCCGGCACTCGACCTAAGCTGGATGCCCCTTCGGTCGCTTAAGAGGTCCTTCTATTAAGTAGTCCTAAATGGGATCCATCCAGTTGGCTCGGACATGACAAGGGAGACCTCTTCGTTGTTGAGATCTATGGAGGGCTCTGAAAGGTGCTCGACTGTGCCGACCTCTGGCTGAGGTCTTCTCGGGAGGCTAGTTTCTAGTTTTGCAAGGCATCCGTCGCGACTCTCTACTGACCTTGTTTATTGGAGGCTCGAACCCAAATCTTAGCGATACTTGATATCTATTCTTCTAGAGAGGTCAAAATTAGACCGCACCACTCCTTGAGCATTACGCCCATCTACATGTACGTACCTCCAAATAGGAGCCCGACGCCGTTCGAGTAGCTTCCAACAAGCCAGGCCGAGGTGAATTCCATGACGAAGTCTGCTAAGATCTTCCTTTTTATTGCTGTTTTTGGTTTGTATCTGATGTCGAACTCGCTCAGCTCTATGGCCCACTTCATCAATCTTCCCGAGGTCTCTAGTTTGTGTAGCACTTGCTCATCAAGTATTCTATCGATTTCAATGCATGAGCTCAGCTAAGGGCGGAGCTGGGCCAGGTTACCAATGCTAAGATTACTTCCATCTTGATACCTTCCTCCGTCTCCCGTATTCTACGCACAATAGATCGTGCCGCACTCTGCCTCCGTCTCCGACCAGACTACTAATGAGAACAAAATCTAAAATGGCCAGGTTGCAGTAAGGCCTCCCTCGCAGGACTTACCAGAATGGGGAGAGCTCAACACGCTTAACTGTGAATGCTTCTTCTCGCAGCGGTGCATCCCCATTGAAAGCTAGAGAACCCTACATGGTCGACATTTATCGTCTGACACAAAACGGCTTAGCGCAGCTATTCTTCCAGTTAAGCGTTGGACTTCTTTTATGATTGATGGTGGCAGCATGTCGAGCACAGCTTTTATCTTGTCAGTTTGGCTCCTCTGCCCCCGATTGTTGACTATAAACCCAAGAACTTTTCCACATTGAGACTCCGAAAGATTTGGCCGGATTCAACTTCATGTTATACTCTTTCAGATCTCGGGAATGCTCGGCCGATGAGCTTATATGGAGCCCGCCGTAGTTGGATTTTACCAACATACGTCTATATCGCCTCCATAGATGTCCCTATTTGCTTTGTGAACATCCTGCTCACCAACCTCCTCTGCAGTGGGGCCTCCGTGTTTTTCAAAATTTCAGCGGCATTGCCTGGGCCAGGTCCCCGCCCCATGACGAGTCCAGTGAGGTCTTCTTCGGGGTCGTCGGATCCATGCTGATCTAGCTAGCCGAGAAAGCATCCACAAAGCCGAGGAGTCTGCGCAATTTACCGTGGCATCACTATGAGGTACAATTCGAGGTGAGGAAACTATCTAGGTATGCTCTACTGACACTGAAATCGGGATGAGCCACCATCGCATTCACTTTTTTGACGAGTACGATGTTGGCCAACCATTCAGGTTTTCCACTTCTCTGATCAAGACTCGCCTCGGGATATTTGTCACCTCTCATTAATGTAGCTATTTTCGGGGCGAAACTTTCTTTACCAGCACTGGCTCAGCTGATGGACTAACGTTTAGTCTGTGAGAGTGATTATCATAAATAATCCTCTCCCATGTTCTTCTACTTCCACGCGAAAACATCCTTGTTATGTTTCAAGAAGTGGATAAGGAGGCTTCTGAGGTCTTCCGCTAGGTTGGAACCAACGTAGGCGAGGTGTCTGCAGGATCGCCCACTGTATAGGCTCCAGCTCTTCCGCGGGCTCGTCGAGGTTTGTCTCGCCTCGCATGTGGAGTTCGTCCACGATATGTCGCCGACCGCTTTGCTTCATTGATGCCGAAATAACACTTCCCTCGGCCACGCCACGGTCTCCTCGACCATTCACCCGCTTATGGCGGGAAACTTGATCACCATGTGATAAGCGGAAGGGACGACTTTACGGCGTTGGAGAGGGCCTACCAATAACACGTTATGTTTCATAGGGCATCTACTATGAGAAATCTCATCATTTTGTCGTTTCTCGCACTGGGGTCTCCTAAAGTGAGCACTAACTGTGATCGACCCCAAAGGCAGCACTTTTTCTCCGCAGAATCCTCTCGTGATGTGGGCAGGTCGACTGGTTCAAGCCCCTTCCGATGCCCATCTGTCAAACAGCTTATGCAAAGATGATGTCGGCCGAGCTCCCATTGTCGACAAGGACCCGGTGGATTGTTTTGTTAGCCACAATGACCCTTATCACTAAGGGGTCGTCGTGGGGGTGTTGACATCCCTCCAGGTTTGAATCCGAGAATGTTATGGCGGTGTTGAGTCGAGGTAGTTTGGACACTGCTTGCACTTCCATTTCCTCTCCTGACCCGATACTACGCAAATGAGCCTTCCTGACAGAGCTGGACTCCCCACCTCCTGCAAATCCTCCCCGAGATCAAGGCGGATTTCCCAAGGGCTACCGTGCCGAAGCCAAGTTAGCCGAGGTGGTAAGGGCGCGCCTAATCTTGACCTTTCTCGTGAGGCTATAGCCGAAGATACCGCCGAATCAAGTATTCTATTTCCTTCCCCGAGTCAGATGCACTATCCGTCGATGCCCGTGGTCCCTTGCTGAACCTCACGCCAAAGACTGCCGACCCTTTCGTCGGTCCGCCCTCATCCGATGGCCATCTCAGAAATTTTGATGTTGCACTCGCACAAGACCCGTGGATACTGTATGCCATCGGGGTGAATCAGAGAGGTGAATATTGTCAGAACAGCCGAGGTGGTCCTGCAAAGTGTTTTCGACGCCCTCGCTTCTTTCGGGATCGTTTCTTCGTCCCTTCGGGATCTCTCGGCCCTTTGTCTCACGGCTTTGTTGCTTGTCACCCCGTTCTTTTGTGAGTTGAAGAGCTCTCTCTTAGATATGTGGGCTTCTTCACTGCTAATGTACTTTTTCGTTTAATGAGCACTTCTCAAACATGTTTGCTGAGGATTCTTCAAGAGATGGAAAACATTAAGTCTTTTTGACTATACTCTCAACCCACAACGAAGGCTGTGATAATGTAACTTTTTCGTCTGGGAACATCTACCTTAATGACTCGCGCCAACCTCTAGTAATACGCGACCTCGTGCTTTCTCAGGGTTCTACTTTATGGACAATAAGTGATAACTCGGCTTCCTATATGTCCTGGCTCCAATGAAGTGGGAGACGAATGCGATGGAGAGTTCTCTAAACGAAGAGACTGACGATGGTGGGAGCCTGTTAAACCAAGCCAATGCAAGGCCTTTCAGTGTGATAGCAAAGGCTCTGCACCGTATGGGGTCTTGATATCCGCGCAAATTTCCATCCGTCTTTATAAGTATTAAGATGGTCAACGGATCCTTCGCTCGTCAACGCCTATTTGCAAGATCCCGAACTTTATAAGGGAAGGGGAAATGTAGCACTGCTGTGAACGGGGACTCGGGCTGCCAAAACGTGGTGTCCATGAGTCCGAGCTCCGCCTCATACAACTTCCTTCATGTGGTCAGCCTCTCATTGATGCTCGAACCTTCGCTTCCTATGATCGCTTCTCCCATTCCTTGTCGAGGGGAGGGGTTGGTTCATCAAGCCCGATGTTCCCCCAGTATTGCTTCGCGTTCTCCTCCTTGGGGCGCTAGGTGAGGCCCAGGTCCTCGCCCTTACCGATTTCGCTTCGCTTCGCTCTCGGGGAGGGAAATGGTGATGGTCGTTTCTTCCCGAGGGGTGGTATCAGGGTTTCGCCTGTCGCTATTTCGCAGCGCCAGATTCGTCTGGTGAGTTGTTCTAATTTCATCAAGCGTTGGTTGGTGAGACGGAGTGCCGCATCTCGCTTTACAGGTTATCGTATAGTTTCCTGGGGCCGCGCTCACAGGGGGCCGCTATCTACGCCAGCTTTCGCCGGGTCTTGGCATTCTTAGGGATCGTCATGGCTCCCGCTTGTATTCCAAGTTGATACCATCGCCATCGAGAGATCGCCTTATTTGTAAAAGGAATTGTTCTGGCAGACGGCGCCAAACTAATGATGTTTTTTCAATCTGAATCAATGAGCCGCGGCCGGATTTTCTGTGCCAGCCCGCTTAATTCTCCTGAAGCTGACTCTCAAAACAAGAAACAAAAAGTGATCGGAGAGGGCTCGCCTCGCGTCGCCCGATGCCTAATTCAGCTTCTTTCCGGGGAAGAGAAGATCAACCGCTTTAGAGAATGGAAGTTTGCGCATAAGAAGCGTGATCTTTAATTACGGGTGACTCGTATTTATAGTGGATGATTTTCCTAATCGATGGGTGATAAGGATTCTTCTTATTGACGAGGGATTTTCTTCCTTATCAGCCACGATTAATATGATAATTAGAAAAATGTTTATTTGGAATTATCCTACTTCCCTTATTGGTGATTTGATTTGATTTACAGGATATGGCTCTTTAAGTCATCTCAAGTTATCTACTGGGGGTCATGAATCGGGCTCTCGCTGGGCCTCAAGCGCCAGAGCCCTGACGCCCACCGTCCGGTTATAAGCCCTTTAATCCTGCTTCGACTGGGAGTGGGCCTGCGCGCCTATTTTTTAAACCCAATCACCAAGTATGTGTCTTCAACGAAATGTTCCTTCTAGCATTTTCTTATAATGTTCAAGCCACGGACAGTTGAACGTTCATAGAAAGTTTTTTTCTTCTAAGATGATGGATACTTTATTAGTAAAATCATATAAAACTATCATTTTCTTAACCAGCCAAAGATACATATTATTGGAAAACCTCGTACACCCTCATCTATCTACTTTAGTATGATATTGTCCACTTTCGGTCTAAGTCCGCATGGTTTTGTTTTTAGGCTTTCTCCTCTCAAGGTCTCATATCAATCGGATGTTATATATAATTATATACTTATAAGCCTTCATATTCCTAATTGGTATGGGACATTAATATAAGCCTTTGAGCGCACACCCAATAATCCTCTCATCAAACAAAGTTCCATCAAGTCTTCCTTCAAATCAGGATTTCCTTCATTTCAATCGAGCACACGTCTTACATTCATTTTGTTCGGCTTCCACCCACACAGCTAAGCTTAAACCTGACCATGATACCACTTATTGGGAAACCTTATGGACCATTTCTAATCCACATTGGTATGATATTATATACTTTACGCTTAAGTCCTTATGGTTTTGTTTTTAAGCTTTTTCCCTAAAAGACCTCATACAAATTAGATGTTATTCATGCTTATAAATTTATAAGTCTTCTCATTCCTAACTGATATAGGACATTATGAGACTTTGGGTGCACACTTAACAATCCTCTTCTCTAAAAAAGTTTGATCGAGCCTTCCCTCAAACCGGGATTTTCTTCATTATGTTCGGGCACACGTCTTACGTGAAGCACCATCTTTCACGTGAGCTCACCACTCACCACACCAAATTGATGAGGGTACATAAGGATTCCCAACACATACAACTATGAACAAAACGTAATAGGGAAACCTTAGTCATTCATCTGCAAAGTTTCCTTCCATTCTTCTCATCCTTCTCATTCCTTTATTACTTTTCTCGTTTACAGCTTGCAAAACCCGCAGCTTTTTGGAAAGAGGCTCCTCTCTGTCACTGGAAGATGATTCAGACCACATCACCTCCCTAGATGGATCATTCACTTATGGTTTCTATGGGGCAGGGGAAAATGCTAATTGGTTTTCAATATGGTTCACAAATTCTAAGGAACGAATTGTGGTTTGGATGGCCAATCGAGACCAGGGTTCAAAAAATCGGCCGAGTCCGGTACGACTCGGTCTATTTGTAACCGGCTCGAGGCTATCCGCATCGATACCGATACTAGATATGAGACTATGGGTGGATCGGTTAAAACTCAGCGAAACTCGGTGGACTCGGCTGAGTTCGCGAGATGACTCGATCAATTCAGTGAAAATATAGAGAATCAAATACGAAGAACCAAAAAAATCTAAAAAAAATTCAAACTTTTAGAGATTCCTCTGAAAAGCCAAAACACCCGTGAATGAATTTCAAATCACACCAATAAAAAAAAAAAAAAATCATACATTCGACAAAAAATTGAAAAAGCAAACTACAAAAGAAGTAAAGAACCCCTAGATGCTGGATCTAAGATTTTGAAATCGAAAACCTAACTTACCTCCTCAGGCTCGCCGGCTGCCGCTAGGTCCAAAATGGCAAAACCTCAAAGCCTAGGCTCCAAGATCTCAGTCATCCAAATTCCAAAGGCGCACCTTCGACTTCGAGTTCGAGCAAGAGCAGTCGAAGTTCTTCTCCCTCTCTCTTCCTTTCTTCATCTTCTTCTTCCCCCTTTCTTCAATTTTTCATTTGTTCCGCTCACTACATAAAGAGCAAAGGTTCCTTTAGTGGTCGCCCATTGACAAATGACGCCGCTTCGCCTTTTTGTAGGACGCCGCTTAGAGTTACTGCAGTCCAACCATATTGTTTTCGTATATATGTGTAATTTAAAAAATTACGATGTCTAAAACGACTGCTTCGGCTCTGTAAAGGCCAAAAAAGATGCCAAGCTCGCCCTTAAATATTTTTTAAACCCCATTTTTGCAACTCTAAACCCTCCAACCCTATCTTTGCTATGTTTCCAACCGAAAAATATTTTTAACGAACTGTATTTAGCAACTTCTAATTAATTTCAAATTATAATATTATAAATAAGAATAATAAATTAACAAAACCATAAATCATGCTTTTGTAAATCATAAATATCTTTATTAAATGTTTCATTAACTATTTAAATAAATGTTAAATACAAAAAAAATTTGTTTTATTAAATTTTTATCTTACTTAATTATATTTATTTTTCTAATAATTTATATAATATTTTAATAATTTTAAAACATTTTAATCATTTTATTTTACGTATCGACTGATACTTGATCGACACATCGCGACAGATAATGCCTCAGATCGCTCGAGTCGGTTTAATCGACACCGCGACTCCTCAATCACGACGGCATAAACCCGTCAAATGTCGGGGCTCCCGGATTTCACTGCACCCAGATGGCACCATGAACCTCAGGGATGTTGATGGTTTGGTCGTTTGGCAGACTGACACTACTCCCACCGATGCTGATCGAGCAGAGCTTTTGGATATTGGAAACTTTGTTCTGAAGAACCCACATGGTAAGATTCGATAGCAAAGCTTTGATTTTCTTACTGATACTCTTCTACCCAACCAATTCCTTACCAAGAAAACAAAGTTGAACTAATGCTTGTGGAAGGCTCGGATTACTTGATCTTGGGAAGAAAATTCATGGGCTGTTTATGACGACAAGCGGATTCATTTTAGATGTTTTTGTGGGCTCCTCTCTTATTGGTATGTACTCCAAATGTGGGCAAATAGAGTACGGTCAAAATGTGTTCGACAGAATTTCGGACAGAAACATACTGTGTTGGAATTCTATGATAGCTGGGTATGCCCAATCAGATCAATTTAAGGAAGCAATTGAGTTGTTTAGGGAAACGCTGATTGGTGGTTTTGCAGAAGATGCAGCAACAATTACCTGCGTACTGTCTGCATGTGGTCATTGGGGTGCTCTGGCTCACGGGAGATGGATTCATTCATACGGTGAAAGAAATGGCATTGAGATGGACCTCAACGTTAGGAACGCTTTAATTGGTATGTATTCAAAGTGTGGAGATACACAAAAAGCACTTGAAATCTTTCATGGGTTTGACTTAGCCGGATATATTTTCATGGACCGCAATGATTTCTGGGCTTGCCATGAATGGGGAGTCTGATAAAGCACTGCACCTACCGTGTGAGAGGGTCTTCATGGATAAGAGTAGGACGAGGGACAAGTTCAAGGTCCTGTACATGGGCCATCTTTCTAAACCAGGATTTTTTAATGAACTTGTCACCCTCATCAACCACAGTATCCGGGTCCTCCACCCTCATCTCAATTTCTGCAAGTTGGATCCAGCTTCTCAACGCTTGACAGATAGAACCCAAACTTCTCCGCCGTCGACAACAAGCCAGCCTTTTCTGCTTTAGTAAGAAGCTTGAGCTTCTCCACCCTTGTCAGCAGCTTTACTGGCGGGGCTGCTGCTGACAGAGGGCTGCTGCGAGGTCCTTTCTCCCTCATTGGGAACACAGTCGAAACCTACAATTACATTATGAAATTTGCAATTGAAAATTAAAACCCATATGGCCGGAAAATCAACACCGACAGAGAGTAATGTGACTGACCCTTTTGGATGGAATGGTTTTGGCGGCAGGTGGAAGAATAGGCTTCTGGATAGCCATGGAATGAATTGAGAAGAGATGATGATCCTCTATAGCTAGCTGCTATGCCAGGAGTTTGGTCGGTCACCAGCCATGGGTGGAGGGGAGAGAGGGGTGGGATAGAGAGGGGTGGGATAATTTTGAGGGTAAATTAGATAATGACACGTGGGATGTGTATGCACATACGTGATAGGTGAATCTCATAAGCCTGACTAGTAGGGATCAAAATAAAAAGGGATCCCTTAAATGTAGAATTATTCTCCATTAATAAAAAGGTGAGACTAATTTAAGAAAATGAGATAAATGTGAGATTATTTATGTGAATTATCCTTATTTAATATTAATTTCAACACAAATACCATTTATGTGTCTTTGGTTTCTAGAAAATTTGAGGAAAATATAATAGAGAGAAAAAGTAGAAGAAAAACATATTATTTTTATTTGTTATTTCAAATTTATTTTATTTATTTAACTCATCAACATTAATATTAAATAATAAATATTTATGAAAAGACATAAATATTAAATAATTAAAAATTATAACAGTTTTTGAGTGATTTTATTTATATTTGATTTTTTGAAATTTTTTTATTAGACACTCAAATATAATATTTTGTAAAACTTTTTATTCCTTCTAAGTTTCAACTAACCACAACCTTTACAAATATAATATTTATATTTGATTTTCTTCCATGACTTCCAAAACCCAGACCTTTTTGCAAAGAGGCTCCTCTCTTTCTGATTCTACCTATATCACCTCCCCGGACAAATAATTCACTTGTGGTTTCTATGGGCAGGGGGAGAATGCTTACTGGTTTTCGATGTGGTTTACAAATTCAAAGGAAAGAACCGTTGTTTGGATGGAAAATCGAAACAGGCTTATCCATGGTCGGGCCTCCAGAGTTTTGCCGCATAAAGATGGCACCATGACCGTTCGGGACACTAATACTACCTCTACCGATGTTGATCGAGCAGAGCTTTTGGAGACTAGAAACCTTGTTCTGAAGAACCCAGAGGGTAAAATTCTGTGACAAAGCTTTGATTTTTCTACTAATACTGTTCTGCCAGGTCAAATCTTTACCACTAGCACAAGGCTCATATCTCTGGTTACTTTAACTTCCTTTTTGACAATGACAATGTCTTGAGGATGATGTACGATGGGCCCGAAATTTCCAGACTCTATTGGTCTAATACAGATTGGGATGTTTTCAGAAATGGAAGAACAAACTTTAACAGTACAAGAATTGCTGTTTTGGATGAAATGGGGAGGTTTCTTTCGAGTGACAGAATGTCCTTCCAAGCTTCTGATATGGGTTGTGGGGTCAAAAGGAGGCTGACAAAGGACCACGATGGAAACCTGAGGCTCTATAGCTTGAACCATTTCACGGGATTATGTGGTAGAAATGGGATCTGTATTTATGCACCAGAACCCAAGTGCTCCGTCCTCCAGGCTATGAAGTCAGTGACCCCAGTGACTGGAGCAGAGTTTGCAGGCCTAAGTTCAACAGAAGCTGTTCCCAAAAACAGAAGGTTAAATTTGTGGAGCTTCCCCATACCGATTGTTAGATTATATGTATATTTAGCGATCAAAATACTTCCAGAAACACTGATATATTTCCAATTTGATTTTTACTTTAAATACTTAAATATCGTAAATATTTCCAAGGATATTTTACAAAAATATTTCCAAGTTATTAAATTTTTTCATATTTTAATTATATAGATTATGAGAAATGATTCTCTATCTTAATTAAAGATAGATTAAAAATCAAATAGATTAGTAATTATTAAATTAACATGCTATATTTAATATATTATCTTATATTATTATGTTAAATAGATATTATTTATTTGTTTTTTGTTATTATTATAATATATGGGTATACCTGGTAAGATTCAAAATATTACATAAAGATAATTTTAAATTTTTAAATGATATTATTTGATTTCTTTTCCCCTGCTCAAATTAATATTTGATCTAAAAATATTATGTTATAATGTAAATAAAATAAAATAAAAATTTTAAAGAGATTATGAACAAATAAATAATAAGAGAATATAAAAGCTCAGATTATATATAATAAGTCATAATTAATGATTTAAGGGCTTCGAGGCTTACTCTGTGCATTTTATGGCTCAAACTCCTGCCGGAAGAATTTTTTCATTTTTGAAACAGAAAAATCGTAATTTTTCCGTAAAAATCGCGATTTTTTCTCCGATTTTCTTACTTCCGATTTTTCCAGCCCAAAATCTTTTCCAGCACCATCGAAATCTGATTTTTCTCCGAAAAATCGGCCGATATTGGCGATTTTTTTGTCCATGTGTATATGGGAATCGTATATTTTCCTTTATAAGATTTGTATAGTTTACCTTATATAAGTCTTCCCTTTGTACTTGTAATACACTTTTTCCAATATACAAAGGCTCACGGTCTAGGCATTATTGCCACCGTATAACTCATTTTTTTTTATAAATACCACTATTTGCTCTTTATTTCTTACATTCGCAAGCCTAAAACTGAAGTTACAAACTATACAGAGGTAGATCTTGTCAAGACGATCATGTCGGTAAAAGAAGTAGCCGGGAACACTCCCACGGTCATGCACCAGCCAGGTTCCCGATCTTCCCATCGTCACCAAGCCGTGAGCTGCCGTATCCACGTGCACATGTGAATTTAATGCCAGCTCTTCAACCTCAGAGGGCTTACGCTAAAGCCCCGACCTTGATTCGCCACAAAGAGCCGATCCGAATCAACAAAATTTATATCCTGTTCTCATACCGCCGTAGTCAAGCCATCGCAAAGATAAAGGGTCTGGTGGTCGAACACAAGTGACGAAGTTCTTCGCATAAATGACTAACAAGAAAGCAAAAAATTGGTGAATTAAATCTCGATTTTTAAGGTTTGGTAAAAACAGGTTTTCGTGTCTACTGACTGAAACTAAAACAAAGAAAACAAAATTAACCCCTCGTTGGTTAGGCCACCGGTTTAGGCTCTGTAACCATGTCCCCGGTATTTTTCTCATTGGGAGCATGACATATAGTCATTTCCGAATCGATCTTTCATTTAGCTTTAAAACTAAACCCCATGATTCTTCCTTTGAAACATAGCACTTAAATGGGCATAAATGTCCCTAACAAAGGAAAACACATCTCTAAAACCCCATCACGATACAATTCATGTGAGATAATTGACCGAGCCTCAATTGGTCAGGAAGTATCCATTGAACCCAAAAAGCTTGCCAAATACACATTAAAGAGAGCATGCTTAAGAGATTTAACCTAAGGAGTAAAGCAGAACACAACAACCATAAATACGCGGCGTTAAAAAACAGGGGAACCGTGAGTTACCTCCACACCCTGAAGGCCACCACCGTCCCTCCTCTTCAAGGGGTGGAAGAGGTTCACGAACATCCTCCGAGCTGTCATCCCCGTAGAGTGCTTGACAATGGTAAAAACGGAAAAGAAAAGGAAAGAAAAGGAAAAGGAAGTCGCTGGGAAACCGCTCCCGCCATCAGACATCCTCAACCAAGTATGTTGATTCAGACAAACTCGAGACTTATATAGATGCTTTAAAAAGGGAAGTTACAAAAACCAAACTGGAAGGTTACAGGGTGTAAATGGAAAAACCAAAAGCAAAGCAAATGTAGGTGTAGCGTGAAAAGGTGAACTGTAGCAAGAGGAATGGCTGAGCTTGAACAGTGCTCATAGAGAAGCTCTCATGGTATTTTTCTTTAACATTTTCGCTTCTTCTTTCCTTCTCGATCTTTGATCCGCAATGCTGAGTTTGACTTGAATTCTTCAAGTGCTTGGATCGACTAACAATTTTGGCATAATTAACCTCGCAAAACCGCAACTTGCCACAAAATGCGATCATTAAAATACAGGGACCTTTAATGTGCAAATCGGGTTAATTAGCATGATTAGTACACAAAAAGCACTCAAAACCTATAATAAATAGGGTTCAAATAAGATTTTCGACACTAATCACACCCCAACCCACATCGCTAGTCCTTAGCAATGTAAGAAAGAAAGAAAGAGCATACAAACGATAACAAAATTACGTTACAAAAAGGTTGCAGTTCAAAAAGGTTGTGAATGAGTAATGCCTAACCCTAAGGAAAAATCATCAAAGCCGTGTCCAATAACTATCATGAGAGAATGAAGGCCATACAAAATTGAGTATTAAAGAGCCCCTTCGTGAATCAACTAAACTTCCACCAAAATCTAAGTGTTTTGCTTGATCGCCTCTCAACAATAAACTCAACCGTACTCTCCCAACTCAGCTACTACCACTACCTAGCACGCTAACCAACCTAAATAGATCAAGACCCACCTCTATTCCACAACTTTGCATTTAGTGGTACGCCGAGGAATCGACCTCACCAAAGTCCATGTAATCTGGATCTACCGATGACTCCCAACCAATTAAGGTTTAGGCACCAAGTCATATGATCTTTCAACCACAAACTCTTCGTGTTTCAATTCCCATTTAATTATCAGACTCAAAGATCTACAACTCGCTAAACTCCACCCACTCACCCACATGTAGTGAATACTGCTCGGACTCCCAACCAAATAAGGTTTGTGGCACCTGCTTTAAAGGCTTTCGCCATATACCCCTCGGACTGTGCTCGGGTTTCAAGGCAAAGCATTGCAATTTTTATTCTTTTTCTTTTCTTTTTCTTTTTCTTTTTCATTTCTTTTTCTTTTTCCACAGGGGTCCTTAACCTATTAAAGGTGGTCAATGAAACTAGGGTAGGTTATGCAAAGTAAAGGAGGTACATTTTTCGCCATCAATGAAATCTAATGTGCTTTGTGCGGTTAGCTAAGATGGAAGAGTGTTGAAATCAATAAGAATCTAACTAATCATTCACTCAACT
Source organism: Tetrastigma voinierianum (assembly GCA_016808115.1). Classification (NCBI taxonomy): domain Eukaryota; kingdom Viridiplantae; phylum Streptophyta; class Magnoliopsida; order Vitales; family Vitaceae; genus Tetrastigma; species Tetrastigma voinierianum. Next base: position 972,388 of record JAEQBH010000731.1, read on the forward strand.
AAGCATAGTAACCAATCTAACATCAATAGAATTGGACACAAATTTTCAATTTTTCAAACCACAGGTTAGGCAAAACCACAAAAAAATTTTGATTACAAAATGGGTCCGTATTTGAAAGTAAGTCATTTATATAACAATTTAGTAGAACCCAACAAGCCACTAAACATCACAAACAGCCAAACAAAATGATAACAAAACATAGATAAAATCCACTTCCTTTACTTAATCTCTCCCCCAACCCAAACATCTCTGTCCGAAATGGGCTCCTGAATGGAAATTAGAGAATAAAGGCTCCATGATGAGATGTGATCATTGCTGGATAGAAACTTCGCAGTTTCCATCGACACCCTATTCAATTCGTTTGGGCTTCAAATAAACAAAGCTAGTGATAAGAAAGAGAGGAAAAAGCACCCAATTGGACCATTTCAAAATTACACTTTCATAATAATCTCAAAATGTTCTTTCTGGCTATATTTGGATTCTAGACTCTAAGCTTCCAATCCGTACCAAGAACTTAAACTGAGTTCATTTAAAGTTACGAAATAAACAAAATCGTGGCGTCAAACCTGGCTGGGAGCATAAAGGAAAATTCACAATCAGCGAAATTTCTGTTATTTAAATTTCGCTAGCTCGAAAAATTCTAAAGATTTACAAGTCATAAAATTCCTCGCTTACGTCTAATAAATAAAAATTCGATTTTTGATTTTTTTAAATGAATAAAATAATAAAATAAAAACATTTGTTTTGCTTTTCTTTCAAAATTTTATATATATTATATATATATATATATATATATATATATATATATTATATATATATATATATATATATATATATATATATATAATAAAAATAAAATAATATAAACACTGGTATGTTTCAGTTTTTGTAGCGAAACCGTCGATTTCGCTGCACTCGACTTCATGAAAGACTGTTCTAATAAATTTTTCATTTTCGCTGCCCTCAAGATTGGGCTAAGCTAGTTTAAATTTTCTAGTTTAGCTTAAAATTCCATATATAGCTTAAATTTTCGCATTTCGTTGACCGCTAAATTTTCGCTTATAATTGCGAAAATTCTTCTCATTTCTGCTATTTGTCGATTTTCAATCCGCTTCAAATTTGCACAAAGCTACAAAAATTAATGCAAGAAAATCGTTAAGAAAGAAAATTAATCTAAAACATAAATTAACTAAAAATTAAAGAAAATCTAAAGAAAAATTAACAAATCAAGATAAAATACTTATAAAATAACATAAGACAAGAAAATTAAAACAAAAAAGTGTGGGAGCTGAAATGCCTAGTCTGTGTGCTCCAAACCCAAACCTCGTTATTCGAACCAACCACTATGCCATGCAATGTAGGCACCGCCATGTCTTCATGTAAATGTGGGCAGAGGCTCAGACAAAGGGCCACTAATTTCCTAATGTTTGCATCATAAGCAAAGATTGGTGGCTTCGTGGTGGGTGTGCCTCGAGGGGTGAATTGTGTCACGGGTGTGAATTGCGGTTGGCAAGTGTGGTATACACTGGAGATGGCAAGGCTATCAGCCTGGGGTAATGGATAGGGGCTCTTCCTCGTCTTTCCATTACTTTCTCACTCAACAAGGGAAGAATCTCTTCTTCTTTCCATGGCCCATATACTATACCTAATCGTAGGGCATCCCGCAGCCCCTCGTGGATGGTGCTTCTACCGATTCAACTCTTCAATTCCTCCCCGAGGCCGCAAATGAGCCCCGTCACACCCAAAATTGCTTCGCCAAGCACTCATCCTCCGCATTCTCCTCCTCTTGACGAACAACCGACAGTGAGCTTTGAGACGGATTCCTGTAGGATGTCCAATTTTTTGATCACTCCCCGCTTTGGAACCCATCCAATTCCTTATTCAGGGAGCCCTCCACTGTCTCAATTTCCCCTATTAGCCCCGAACATCACCACTCTATTATCCTCTGAATGTCCACTGGCTTGCCTAAATCTCGTAGGATGGCCTGCTCAACAGGATATATAAGGGTTGTCACTGAGAAACTTGTGGGCATAATAAAGAGGTCTCAGGAGGCATAATAGAAGGCTTGGTTCCCATGAGGAATTTTGTGATTCCAACTATGGTTGTGGGTACTACCATAAGGCGAACTCATCCACTGGCCCCCGTAGTCCTCAGCGGACATGTATCCTCTAGAGCTCCTCCATAGGTGCTCAGATCGATTGTTCTCCTCTATGTTCCATTTTGGGTTCAATTCCGTTCAATCCAAGTTCTTGAGGGTGATTGACTTTGCTAAACAGCTCTAGGCTCTAATCCACCGAGAATGATCCCTGTAGCTCAAAAAATTGTGGCAACACAAAAACAACACAAACATCCCGCCGGTGACTGCTTTTTTTTTTTTTTTTATGAAATGAAAAGCAAATGACAAGAAGAGCAAAGCATTCACTCAAGACTTGTGGGATGAGGATCACAAGTGTTTCACAACCTTCACTGCACTAGGCACCATCCTAATCCGCGCTATTTGATTTGTGCCACGTTAGGTGATCCTAATCAACAAAATTTATATCCTGTTCTCCTACCGGCCAGAAATAAGCTATCAAGAAGATATGTCAGTGGTCGAACAATGTGGATGGGTTTTCTGGTACAATGACCACCGCTGAAGTAAAAATTGCGGAATTAAATTTGATTTTTAAGGTTCGGGTAAAAATGTGGGGGTTTGGTGTTCACCGGACCAAAACTAAACAAGAAAATGTAAAATAGAACCCTCAAGTGTTAGCCACCGGTTTAGGGTTTCCAAGGCAACCACATGTCCTCGGTATTTTCTCAGTTGGGAGCATGACATATAGTCATTTCGAATCGGATCTTCATTTAGCTTTAAAACTAAACCCTATGATTTTCCCTTTGAAACATAAGATTTAAATGGGCATAAATGTCCCTAATAAAGGAAAAACACATCTCTAAACCCTACCCACGATACCAGCGGTGAGGACAACTAATCGAGCCCCCAATGGATCTAGTGAAAATATCCATCAACCCAAAAAGCCGCCAAATACACATTAAAGAGAGCATGCTTAAGAGACTTTAACTCTAAGTGAGAAGTTATAAACGACAAACAACCATAAATACGTGCGTTAAAAACAAGGGAACCGTGAGTTACCCACCCCTAAACAATGTACCGCCCTCTTCAAGGAGGAAGAGGTTCAGTTTCTAACATCCTCCGAGTTGTCATCCCCGCAGGAGTGTTCGGGCAACCAGAAAATGGAAAAGAAAAGGAAAGAAAAGGGAAAAAGGAAGTCGTGGGGAAACCGCTCCGCTTACCGTGATAACCGAAATTCAAGTATGTTGATTTGTACAACCGAGACTTATATAGATGCTTAGTGTAAGGGAAGTTGGGCAAAAACCAAAATCTAAGGTTGCCAGGGGTAAATGGAAACCAAAAGCAAAAGCAAACAGGCGTAAAGTAGGAAAAGCAGAACTGCAGCGTGAGTGGAACAGCGGTCGAGCCGGGAACAAAGGTTTACAGAGAAGCTTTCCCGCAGCGGGTGTTTTTCTTAACATTTTGCTTTTCTTTCCTTCTCGATCTTTGGATCCGCAATGTTGAGCCTCGACTTCACCTCTTCGCGCTTGATCGACTCAACAATTTTCGCATAATTAGCTCGCAAAACCGCAAATTTGCCACAAATGCGATCATTAAAATAAGAAAATCTAATGTGCAAATCGGTTAATTAGCATGATTAGTACACAAAAAGCACTCAAACCCATAATAAATAGGTTCAAATAGCACTTTTGGGCACTAATCAGACTCCGCCCGCCCGCCACCTCGCACCCTGATTGTCACCATCGAATCGCTGACCGCTAAATTTCGATCGCTGATCGCCGACCGTTGATCACTCGACTAGGCGTCGACTTCTATTTTCACGTCATGACCCCATTTTTGTTGTCTGTTTTTTGATTCGGAATTTAGATATGCCAGGTGATGAGATTTCTCATCCTATTCAAGTTATTTTTTATGGAAATAATTTTGCTTAGTGGTCTCAAGCCATGCGCAGTTATCTCAAAGGCCGCAAGCTGTGGCTTTATGTCCAAAGAAGTTTGAGACTTACTTGTTACTCGGTATGCTGGACTGAGTGGTGCTCACAACTTCAAGCTCACACGCAAACTTTATTAGATTCGTTAGGAACCAGGTGAGCGGATTCATCATGGTATCCCAACCTCGCGAAATCCATTCGGGGATCAATTAACCAGATTCGAACCAGTTCTCTAATTCTCGCACCAAATCGTCTATGTTCACTCATGAACAAGGACGATTGTTTCAATTTCTAATGGGGCTTCATGATGAGTTTGAATTAGCCGTAAGTCATATTCTACATCGACCTTTACCAACAATCTCACGTTATCTGGTTAGTTGATGATGAGACCCGTCTTCAAACTGATCCCATTTCTACTTAGACCATGGTTCTTGCTACTCCAGCTGCTGTTCCACAGACTGCTACTCTTGTTTTCCCCTCTGCAGGTTCATCTACCTATGTTTCAAAAGGCAAAGGAAATAATGTCAAGACACAACAATACAGCTTCCTTCTATCCGCAGCTTCGTAAGAACAAATGGCATTCCTATCAAGCTTGTTACACTCATCGCCGCATTCTTCGTAACACGCCTCCTCGACTTAGTCCGACCTGTCAATCTGTGGGAATCTCATTCCAAGTCTGGTCCTACCTCATCTCTCTCTATGGCGAATCTACAGGATATGGTTAATCAGGTTCATCTTCCATCTTCTAGTGCATCCAACACTACTCTTTCTACGATATCAGGTACTTCTCCAACATGGCTTCTTGATTCTGCTTGCTGCAATCATATGACTTCTTCTCTTGTTGTTGTCTCTCCACACACTTCCACTTCTCTCCCTACTATATATACTGCAAATGGTTCCCCTATGCTTGTCTCTCATCTTGGTAATGTCTCTACACCAGCCTTGTTTGTTTCCAATGTTTATTAGATTCCTCAACTCACTCATAATCTTCTATCTATTAGGCAACTCACTAAACTTGGTTTTGCTTTAACCTTTTTGTCTATTGCGTGGTCGTGCAGGATTCCCTGCCGTGACAATGCCGGACCGCCTCGCTTAAGGTCTGGGTCGTTTCAGCTCATCTTTCTTCATCTACAGTCCTCTCATCTCTCTGCTTTTGCTATCTCAGGACAGAGCACCTATTCTCTTGCTTTATGGCATTCTCGCCTTGGTCATGCATCTATCTCTAGGGTTAAACAACTAGTTTTTCGAGGTTTGTTAGTTTCAGTTTCAAACAAGAGTTTTGATTGTATGACTTGTCAATTTGGCAAACAAATTGCTTTACCATTTAATAACAATGTTTCTCATGCTCTCTCTCCTTTTGATCTTATTCATTATGATGTATGGGCCCCTCCCATTACTACCGTGGTGGGTCACGTTACTTATTTTGCGGATGATTTTTCCCGATACTGGATTTATCTCTTCAAAATCGCTCAACTTTATCAAATATATCGTGGATTTTACCAAAATGATTTAAAATACGCTTTTCTAAACCTATTAAAGCTTTCGATCACGCCCAAAGAATATAAAGCTCACAATTTACTTCTATCTCTACATCAATTTGGTATTGTTCCTCATTCCTCTCAGGCCGACACTTCAAAAGTTAAATAGTGCTTTGTTTGAACTGCCACAGCCTTCGATGTTGTTCGTGCTACTAATATCATGTCGCCACCTCTCACTTGGTGAAGTCACCATCACGATTATACCATCAACGGTGTCCTTCTCCATACTGTTCAGAGCCAAACTCCTATGATATGTTGTTTGGTTCTTTCCTTCGCATGATCTGCTTAGAGTCTTTGGATGTGTCTATTTGTTCTTCAAGATCATGAAAGAAACAAACTAGTCTCAGTTTTCGCTTGTATGAGTTTTCTGTGGGTATGGAATTAAAAGAGAAAAGTTATGATCCATTAGCAAACGTTTGTTTTCTGCATAGAATTGGGAACATAAATGCCTTTTACCAACTACCTCAAGTTCTTGTTTCACCTATTTCTTCATCGATCCCTCGATTCGTACTAATATAAAGAGGGTCAGAGCTAAAATCAACAAAATTCTATATACACTCTGAGTCACATCGTTTAGTCAAGCATCATAAAGATAAAGGTCTAGGGTCGAACACTGGGATGGGGCTTTATCCTGAAATGGTCATAAAATGCGCCCAAGGGTAAGGGCTTTCTATTTAGATTTTGAATTGTGTTTCAAAAAACAAGGGGAAATGGTTTAGAAATCAAATTAGTAAAAACCTGTGGTAAAAGGTGGTGCCAACTTTGAAGATTTAGTCACTAACTTGGCAAGAAACAAGGTCTTGGTTATCCGTTACAGACGCTGCAACCTATAGTCCATGGCAGAACTGATCTATATTTTAACCCAGCAAACCTCACTCATGAAGCAACCCTATTTGAGTCGCATGTGGCATGCGCTATGGCCCTTATCGTTTGGAAACCCTAACATTCAATATTATCATCTCGTAGGCTCAGAAGACCATCTAAAGAACAACAAAGACATCTATCACTAATTATGCAATCGTATTCCAAAGATGGAGAGTATTGGCCAACCACACATTAAATGCTATGCAACCCTAATCTAGAAACCAACATATAAATATCATTTTAAAGGCTCAGAAAGACCATCTAAAGAATCACAGTACTCTCTCAACCACATGACTGATCCTAAAGCATGGAGAGTATCACAAATCAATAACATTCAATGTTATGCAACTATGTTTTGAGAATATAAGGGCCATAAATACACCACCGTAGCTTTTAAAGTACAAGAGGACAACATGTATATGCCCCACCACATCAAGCTAGCTCCTTCCTCTGAAGAAATGGCGCTGGCCAAAGATTCCTTGAGTCACATCCTCAAGAGGGTACTGGCAAACAGAAAGTAAGAGAAAGAGGAGAGAGAAGAGAGGAAAGCAAAACCTAAATAAAAATAATGAGACTTTATTTACAAACAGAAAACTTACAAAACATCTTCCTCCAAATTATTCCCTCAAAATTTGGAGCACAGCTAAGGAAACAAGAGGGCTTATATAGGCCACCTCAAGGCATGAAAATACCAAAAAACCCATGAAATTGGCTAAGCATAGACACCCATAATACACCAAGCTCAGAGGGGCGGCTACATTAATTGGCAAAGCATGACGGCATCAATTTTCGTTAGTCAAGAATCTCCGCTAATTAGCTTAAATCAACTGTGTCTATTTAAACAAGAAATTTCATTTATATGTGGCACTCACATAGCTAAATTTCATGGTTAATAATTCTTGTGAGAAGCGAATCAATTATTTTCAAGCATGAACAAAGGCGAAATTGATGGGTTCATTTAAATTTGATATTGCAGGTTGCGAATTGTTATTAAGTTACAATAAATTTGGCATTTTAAGCAGGTTCGCGTTTTCAGCTAAGGTTGCATTTAATAGTTGAAATTTTCGCCAATCTTAGAAAAGAGCCTGCGGCTTCTGCAATTCTACGTGTTGATCGCCAGCTGCTTTTCATCCTGCGCCGTGCGCTGGGTTTTCTTCCGCACTACCTTTGTTCTCATTGATTCTTGGTGTTGTTCATTTGAGACTGTTCAACTGCGATTCCTTTGTGTTGAGATTGAACTCAAAAGTGTGCAAAGGCTAAAACAACAAAATACCCTCTAAATGGCATAAGTGACCTAAAGAAGACTAGAACACTTCAATTGGCATAAATGACATGATTAATTGCATAAAAAGCTTTCAAATCTATCTAATATAGGTTCAAGTACTTTTTTGAGCAGCTAATCACCAATGGCCAGTTATGGTTCTGTGTTGAAACAAAAAAAGAAGATGCATGTAGGTGATTTTCAAAAAGGTTATGATGAATTTATGTACATATAAACAATACCTTAAATTGAAAAGTGAAATCAAATTTAGCAAATGTTGAAAAATCAAAACATCAAATATTAGGTCAAAGTGGTTCATGATTCTCGACTTGAATTTCCACCTAAAGTCTAATGGTTCTTTTGTATTGATTAAGCTAATAAATTGCAAAATTTGTTCTCTTTCCCAACTATACTTGGCTTGTAGCCTTAAATTTGTTGAACAACACAGATAGAGGTTTAGTTACACTCTTCTTTCTTTATTCATACATAGTAGGGTGCAATGCTTAAAATCCGACTTCACCCAGTCCATGTAGGGGTCACGATGACTCCCAACGGTCTGAGTTTAGAACATCCGCAAAGGATGTGACACTTCAACCTAAGGGCTTCCCGGATAGAATGACGAAAGTCGCACGAGTCATTAACTTTACTATCCACCCGTATGCTGAACACTAATCGATGACTCGAACCAATTAAGGCATAGAGCATCGAGGTTTCAAGGCTTGTACTGCCCTTGGACCGTGCTCGAGGTTTGAAATAGCTTATGACTTTTATTTTTCTTTTTCTTCTTCTTTTTCTTTTTCTTTTTGCTTTTTCTTTTGTTTTTCCTTTTGGAAGACAACAGTGGTCTTAATGTGAGTAACACAAACTATCTAGGTTGCCAACTTGTGCTTAAGGCCGGCTATGCAGTGAGAATGAACAAATTCACATTTCTTAAATAATGGAGTGCACGATTAATGAATTAGCATAAAGGAGAAAATTTCAAGTTGAGCATCTGGGCATGAGTGACTTAAAGAATTGTTTCAAAGCGTGAATTTGTTTCATAGAGGTGACAAATAGTGATTCAATTTTCCAACATGAAGTAATTCAGTGTCAATTGTAGCAATTCAATTGTTCAATTGAAAAGAAAAACACATTTAACATAAGTGGAGGCCTGAGAAACATGATATGTCTGGTGTAAATATACTCGTGAATGCTTTTGATATAGCGAAATGGCTGAGTACACCGAATACAAGCTAAACACAAAACATCACGCTATATGGCTAATACATAAATGCTAATCAAGTGGTAGACGGTTGGTAAAAACTGCTCCTTTGCACAAAAATAAAAAGAAACTGGCACCACCTATTTCTTGTGGTGGTGGTGGAGTCTAGCTATTCTTCGCTGCGGCGAACGTCGATGACGCATGAGTGGTAGAATCTCTGTGACGGGAACATGAGGAAGACCGGATGGGTCGCGTGCGAATCGGCATAGAATGGCATTGGAGCTGACCTCGATCTGGGCGACTATTAATAGCTGCAGTGGCGGATGTCCATCACTGGCGGTATCTCTGTTGCGTGGATGCTCCAGATGAATGATGTCTTTGAATGGAGAGGCCCCGGGAGTATCTGCTGGCTGTGATGTAGTGTGGAGGAGATGGAGTGAGCGATGCGGAATGGGAGTCCTCCACATCAGACGAGGCCGAGCATATCGTCGTATTGAGTGGATCTGTACTGTTGACAGTACCTCCTCCTGATCACCGTAATTAGGTATATGGAATGAGACGGGCATAGTCATGTTTGATGCAGGCACCATGTAGGCATCTGGCTCATCTCTAGCACGGAAGCCTGCGGGAATCCCATGCGGCTCGAAACATAACGAGAGGAGTCTCGGCGCCGTAATGGAAGACTCTACGCTTTCGGGCGGAGTCGCCGCGTTGGACGCTCTGCTCAAGTAAAGGGGCCATCAGCTGAAGGGTGAACAAAATCCGGTCCGTTAAGAGCCTCGAATAGCTCCTCGCTGCGTAATGCTGCGGAGAGCTCATTTCGTGCGGAATAGGTGGTCTCCGCGGCATACGAGGCGGTAGGCGCCTCTGTAAAATCTTTTGGACCGGCGGTGGTGTCTCTGTGGGTGCGCCGGACCATCTCCCGATGGCGGGTGGGCGATCTGCGTCCTACGGTGTGGCGGCGGTATGCGCGAGGCCCAAAGCTGGCGAAATGTCGGATGCTCACGAGTACCAGGGCGGTCATCGATCTTTGATGACTCGTTTGGGTCTCCTCCCACGGATGTCATGGGTGGTGAAGCGTGTTTGCTCTCGGATAATATCTTCTTGGGGAGTCATAAAGGTAGAGTGGTCTCCTCGATCAATCAGACTCTGGGTATCTGGGAGTCGACCCTCAGTGGGGACGTCATAATATGACTCCCGATGAAACTCTGCGGTGGGTGGCACGTTCCCCGAATGGGGTTCCCTACGGCCGATGGCCTCCGAATCCTCGAGCGGCGACAGCGTAATTGGTGAAATTAGCCTCGGCGGTGATGCGATGATGACGGGGGGCCAGAAGATGATGACTCGCTGCGGGCCCGCTTGGGCCAGGGCCTCCTAACTCTCCTCGGGGCACCGGGTGATGGGCTGAGGTCATCCGTGTCGACCGCGTCGGAATCCCGGGAGGGCGCTCCTCAGGTGCGGCCTCGGGGAGGGTGGTGATAGTCTTTGGGCCGGGACCGGGTGAGGCCTCTCGGCGTCTTGAATCTAACGCGAAGCGGGACCCACCCGTGTGCGAACCATGCGATATCGAAATAAAGTGCGGAAAAAGGCTGACTCACTTTGGAAATATAGGCCCGGGGCTACGTAATGAGCGGGCTCTCACGGAGGTGTGATCTCTGACGGAACTCGATAACTAAGGCTCACTGGATGTAGCTGAAACCAGCTCTGGGATAGCCAAACAAGGCTCGTGCGATCACTGTTGGGGCAGGGGCCTGAAGCTGAACCGAGAGGCACGGGTATCTGGCGGTCGAGGCTCGAGTAGGGCGTGAACAATCGGGGCTGATGCAGCGTGGTGGGGCTCGCTGAAACTCAGATGGGGTTGCCGTGACGGGGATGAAGCGCAGACTTCAGTCAGACAAAGCACGGGGTGCAAAGAGGCTGACGGCTCGATCTTGCCGGGACCTGAACTGCGGCGTGGGGCTCGGGCGGGGTCGCGGCGGCCGGTGAACGGTCGGCGGCGGGGCGGGACTCGGGGCTGTTGGGAATTTCGGGGCACGTGCGGGAGGGGAGAATGTGAAGTGGCATTCTAAACCAACCCCTCCCTATTGTATAAACATGTGACGGCCGAAGGGTCTATTCTGCCCGATTTATTTATTTTAGAATTTGGCTCACGCTGGCCACCACACCAATTGTTTTCGAGGATTAAAATGAGAATTAATATATTACTAAAAGTAAAGGAATTAAAATTAAGAATTAGAAATAGAATATATGTATTTAATATAAAGATAATATAAATATACCAACTTGCTAAATATGGAAAAAACATAAATTAGAAACATACTAAAAATAGCTAAAAATGAAATTGACTAAATTAAATAAAAAAACAAAAATTGTTGAGCGCAATTTGGTTTTTTAAGGGAACACCAAACAGTTCAATATACTGCAAATTACTCGAGGAGGGTCGAGGAGGATGATCACCACTCCAACCCTATGATTACTGGGCCTAATTCCATGGTTTTGGGTGCTTTGATTGTTGATCGCTCTCGGTGTATTTGTTGAATTGAGCAATTGGTTTGGTGGGTGTGAAGTGGCAAGACCAATATATCTTCATCTCCGTGGGTAATTACTCTTGCATTTCTAGACCTTTGTGTTTTCACACTGCTGATCAATTAGAAGCTCTTCGCCAAGAATTTTGATTTTCAATTTCTAGCAACTCATGTTTGTTGTTCAAAATGAAAGATGTTCAACTCCATGGTCATGTTACGAGTTAATTGCATGACTCACGTTAAATGATTTATTGGCCGTAGCGTGGCGATAGTCTTCTAAGATGATTGGTACGCCAGTTGGGTTCTTTAGGAATTGGATCGATGTCGAGCACCACAAAATCTTGGGTGAGCAGAATTTGTCTATTTTTCACAAGGACATCCTCAACTATCCTTTGGGATCTTCAACGATCTGTCGGCCCGATGATAGTGTGTGATGTTGGTAGGTTTAAGTTCACAGACCTAGCTGTATACGAGGAATACGACATTAGGTTCTGCGGCTCACTATGTCAGCGGGGACTTTTCTGTGCAATTCCACAATATTAGTGAAATTGTGGGAGATCCGGGATCTTTGTGTTGTGAGGTGTTATTTGCTTTGGATTATGGCAACGATATGTTATTTGACCTTTCTTCTATTTTAAATGTCGCTTTGCCCGATTTGTGCAAAGATAACCAAAAATTTTGCATAGCGAGGACTTGTTTGATTAGGTCGATAAAGGTATGTTAACCTTTACTTGCGCCGTTTACTCTAAAATGCGCTGGCGAGATGCCTTCTTCTTTCCTCTAAAATTACTTGGAAATGGAAGTGGCGTTATCAAATTGACTGATTGGATACTCAGCAAGAAGTATGCTGTTTGCAATTCTTCTCCCTTGATTGGTTCTTCAGCGAACTTTGGCATAGGTTGATCAACTGCTTTTCCACTTCTCGGGTGATTATGGCCTTAACCTCGTCCATTCACGAATTGTTGGATAATCTACCTCATGAATTCCTTTAGGAGTTTGGAAGCATTTGTGAAGGAACCTCCCTGCTCTTGTACCTCCGACAACTTGTTGATCTTGGTGATTGAATACGTGGGTTTGTCAATTTTAGTTGAGATTGCTCTCAAGCCCATCTATTCTTTTGTTCAATGTATTCTCTACAGTATCAATTCTTTGTGCCAGTTGCACATTGATTCCTTTTTGTTCCTCAACAAAGTTGCCTACCACCTTACTCAAATTCAAAATGGCTTGCTCCACAGGAGATGAGGATGGTGGTTGTAGTGGTTGTGAGAGGAACAGCGAGGTTGGCTCACAGGGAGTACACATAAACGGGGGGTTGGGTCTCCATGCGGAGTTAGGAGTGATTCCTCGGTGGAATTGTGGTATTATATAGACGTGGATTGTTGTGGCTTGTATTGTCTACAGTGTTTGCACATTGACATCAATCCTTCCTTTGCGAGAGACCATGGACCATGTTACGTTTGGAGTGTCTGAGGAGATTGAAGTGGTGCAAGGACGGGCCCGTGCGGGATTTCGATCCTTGCATGCACCTCTTGGGTACATTTATGAGCTCCTCTCACTTTCACAGCTAGGGTTGAAATCCACAGCTCTCGTCTTGTGGGCGGTCACATACATCCCACCCCTTTGGTTGGCGTGATCTCATCTATCAAAATTCTCTGAGGTTAGTTCATCCCAACCCTTAAAGTTCAACATAATTTAAAAATCCATGAAAGCTTCATCGGGATGTTTGGCAAAAGTCTCCCCCGCACATGGTTTCAGAACTCATGGCGGGACATACATAAGTGGTTCACGGTATCAGTATCAAGCCCATGATGTGGGCATGCAGCGATGGTTTCCATAAATCTTTCAACCTTTGAGTAAAATCTCTCACCATCTGAGTGCAAAGGTATAAATTTGTCTCTTAGTGTGGTCTTATGAACGCGAAAAACTTCTTGAGGAGTGCGCCTGTGGCTCGGTGATTCCTAATGGTTCTAGGCCTCGTGATTAGGCCATATCTTAGCCTTGTCCTTTAAGTCGATGGAATGCCTTTAGCTTCAGCAAATCCATGTCCATCATACCTTCCTTAAAGGTAGTGCGAGCCTCTCAAAATCTATAACTCCTGAGTGTATGATTTTCATTTCCATCCATGATATGTGGGGAGTAGAGTACGAAAATATGGCCTCATTTGCTACATCTTGTGAGGATGAATGATACGAGGATGGGGCATAACTCTAGGAGGGAGATTGGATGTGATCCCTCTATGGTTTCTATAGGCATTTGGATTCATGGGGGTTCTGGTTGGCTCTGTTCCTCGGGTATGGATCCATGGTGTCGGTACCATGCCACGGACTTCACTAGCCAGTCAGGTTGTGTCTTTGAGTTATCAGAATCTACGATGTGTCTCTATCCCAGCATTGCATACCGGTTGTTACTGTTATAAGAACAGCAAAGAGCAACAAACAACTTGAAAAGATTAAATTAACTAACAACAATAAAGCTGGCCGAATAAGCGGCGGTCGATTCTTGCTGGTGCTCGCGGCGGTTCCGCCGGCCCGAGTTGCAGAGTAAAGGTTGCCTTCACTTGTGATGTGGATCCGCAGTACTCTTCGCTACATTTGTGGTTTTGGCTCATCGACAGCGCCATTTGATTCGTGCCAAAGTAATTTGATAAATCGGCAGGTATATACACCTAGTTCTACCGCTATGGTATTCAATGCCTGCGGTATGGTGGTCTGGTCGAGCTGCGAGGATGAGTTTTCGTAAAAAATAGTTTGCTCCGATTACTGAGGTAAGGCTTTCTTGGACTCTTTGAATTGTTTCAAAACGATGGGAATGGTTTAAAGCGAGAATTATAAAAGCTGTAAAGACAGAAAAAGTTAACTTTGGGAATTTAAGGTCACTAACTTGTGAAGTTAGGCATGACAAGTCCTTAAGGTTTTATCCTCGCGTTATGACATGCAACCTATAGTCCATGGCATAGCAGGATCTATATTTAACCTATGAACCTCACCATGAAACGCTCTATTTTGGTGATAGGGTGTAGCATGCGGGTTATGGCCTTTCTTGTTTACGAAACCTTAACATTCAATATCATCTCGGAGGCTCGTAAAGACCATCTAAAACAGCCGAGTATATCTATCACTAATTGTACTGTTACAAAAAGCATGGAGAGTATTGGCTAAATAACATTAAATGCTATGCAACCTATTGAGAAACCCGACATATAAATATCATTTTGAGGCTCGTGAACATCTAAAATCCATGATTACCTCTACCATTTGAATATGCACTAGATCAAGAAGCATGAAGTATTGGCCTGATCAATAACCAATGTTATGCAAGCTATGTTTTGAGAATATAAGAGCGATAAATCGCTCACTTGTGGCTTTAGTAAGGGACAACATCGTATGCCCGCGCGAAGCCAAGCTCAGCACCTCTTCAAAGAAGGAATTTGGCGATCTGTGATTGCTCAATCTCGAGAGGGTGTTTGGCAGTAGAGAAAAATGAAAGAGAAAGAGAGGAGAGAGAAGAAAGGAAAGCAAAACCTAAATAAAAATCTGAGACTTTATTTACAAAATGAAAACTTACAAAATATCTTCTCCTCACTCCAGGTATTCAAAAATTGTTAGCAGGTTACAAAACAAGAGGAGACTTATATATGAGCCACCTCGAGGCATGAAAATACCAAAACCTATGAATTGGCTAAGTTATAGGACAGATTAAGTAATACACCAAGTTTGGAGCGGTTTGGCATTAGTGCAAAGCATAACGGGCATCGATTTTAGGCTGAAATTTGGAAAGATTTAGCTAATTAGCGAGAATCAGCAGTCTAGAAAGCAAACCCAGCTAAGGGTGAGCAGATTTAGCTAGTGGCGAAATTTCGCTAGCTAGCGAAATTCTTTGTGAAAATCGTTATTTTCGCTGAGAGCAGTGCTAGCGGGAATTTGGGGTGATGCAGCGAAATTTGGCAATTTCGCAGGTTGCGAAATTTTAAGCTAAGGGTTGCAGTACCATGATCTTAGCGAAAATTTTTAAACAGCTTTGCGAAAATTCACGTGTCTTATTTGCTTTTAATCCACGCCTTCAGCGCATCGGGTACACTAGCCGCTTTGCCTTTGTTTTCTTCATTTGATTCTTCATTTGGATTGATGGTGAGACTTGAATTCCAACTTCATGATTTGTCATTTGTATTGAGATTGAACTCCCGGGTGTCAAGCCTCTGAAAACAACCAAAATACCCTCTAAATGGCATAAGTGTTACTAAGAGAGCTAGAACACTTCAATTGGCATAAATGACATGGTGGAGTGCCTGTAGCACTCAAAACCTATCAGCCATAGGGTTGAAAATAGCACTTTTTGGGCACTAATCGGATCCTCTCCCTAACCTTTTCTTGAGGAGTCTCCCTTCTGTATCTGAGCATCCCCTTAGTATCGGGGTTTTCTATTTAGTGTGCTTCTCATCATTCGATGAGCCTCACATGATCATCGACGTGCCCGGCGATACTATCTAGCTATGGATCTGTCGGTCTTGACTCTCCATTGCATCGCCGTTCTGTCAGGTAACTATTTTCAGCCTCATCTTTCATAGGCTTCCATTGCTTTTTGCTCTTGCCTCTCTCAGGAACCTCAGACTTTTGTGAGGCTTTACCACAACCCGCTATGTGACAAGCTATGAAAGAAGGAGTTGGATGTACTACATAAAGAAATTTGGAACATGGGATCTGGTTGATCTTCCCTGCAGAAAATCACGCTATCGCGGTTGTAAATGGGTTTATATGATCAAGACTCGGTCGGATAGCCTTTGTTGATAGCTACAAGGCGCCTTGTTGCGGGGTTTACTCGGGGTATGGGATTGATTGCGAGTCTTTTGCTTTCAGTGGCTTTCGACTTTCTTATCTTCAAAGGAACTCTTATTGCCATTTTTATGGCTCGCAAATGGCCGCTTTTTTAGATAGATGTCAAAAAAATTTTTCTTAATGGTGAACTCTCAAAGGAAGTTTATGTAGGCTTCCTTGCAGTTCTCACCTCTGAGGTCACTTCGCGGAGTATGTCGATTCTGTGGCGCTCATGAGTCTTAAACAAGCTCCTCGAGCATGGTTTGCAAAGTTTAGTTCTAGTATCTCTCAGCATGGTTTTCTAGGCAGTTCTTTTGATATAACTCTTTTTCTAAGACGGTCACGATCATGGTGTGCCTATTGACTCTTGTATGTCGATGATATAGTTATTACGGAGTAGCGATGTAGAATTATTCAGGATATAAAGCACTTTCTTGGTTGTCAATTTGAAATAAAAGATCTTGGCCCTCTTAATTACTTTCTTGGTCTAAAAATTTCTTCTTCTGTAGATGGGTATTATCTTACTCAGGCTAAGTATACTTTCGATCTACTCGGCTAGTATCAACGATGAGATAGTCGACACACACCTATTGGAGTATATTGTCACCTTAATTCTCATAATAGCTAATCACTATCGAGTACTACTCTCTGAGCAGCTTGTTGGGAGTCTAATCTATCTCACTGTTACTCGCCCAGATATTTCCTATGCAGTTCATGTAGTCAGTCAGTTTATGGTTGCCCCTAGATCTCTTCATTATGCTGCTATTCTCAAGATTCTTTGATATTTGAAAGGTACCATATTTGACGGTTTCATTTTCTTCCATTCTCGTTAACTCTTGGCATGTCGAGGATCTGCAGTTGGGCGGAGTGATCCGTGATCGCCAGATCTGACGCTTGAGATATTGTTTTCTTACGGTTGATTCTCTTATCTCTTGGAGGAAGCAGCAAAGCAAATAGTCGTTGCTTTCGTTCCGGCACTAAGCGAGAATAGACGGCAGTCTCTGGTGAACTTATTTAGTTCACGTTAGTTCTTGCGGGATCTTGGTGTTGATTGTTCCACTGCAACTAAACTTCACTGTGATAATCGAAGTGCTATTCAAATTGTTCATAATGATGTCTTCCATGAGCGTATTAAACATATTGAAATTGATTGTCACTTCATTCATCATCATCTACTTTAGGATACACTTACATTTCAGTCTGTTTTCTCTCAGGATCAGTTAACTGATATCTTCACCAAACCTCTTCCTCCAGGAACTTTTCGAGCTTTACTTTCCAAACTCAAAATGGTTTCTCTTAAACCACCATGAGTTTGAGGGGATGTTAGATTATATGTATATGACAACTGTATATTTTCCTTTTTAAGATTTGTATAGCTTAGCTTATATAAGCCTTTGTCTTGTACCTATAATACACTTTTTTCAATATACAAAGACTCAAGTCTTTCTTCACCGATTACTATGGCCTATGGGTTTGATCTCTGTACATATGTCACATATTCTAGGCACTTCTACTTAGAATATTAATTTGTTAAGTGTAACTAATTTAGTTACAAAGGTTTAGCTTAGTCTAGAAGTTTCCTTTCTCTAGTATATATTCTTTTCATGTAATTTTCCTGATATAAGAGAGAGAGGGATGTTTTCTTTTTCTTACACATTTCCTCCATACTCTGTTCCACCATGCTTCTGAACATGGTATTAGAGCATCAGAGCATCAAATCATCATCCTCTCTGTAGTAACCCTACCATTATCTCTTCATCACTGACAATACTTTCATATGTACTTTCTCTTTCAAATGGCTACTGCCACAGAAGAACTCGATCAAGATACTGACATCTTGCAAACAAACCAGAGCAATAATGGTGGAGATCTCAGTAGCTCGTTATTTCTTCACAATTCCGATCATCCAGGTATGAATCTTGTAACGGCACCACTCACTGGATCCAACTATCTCCCCTGGAGCAGATCTATGCAGATCGCTCTGATAGCCAAACAAAAACTGGGTTTCGTCAGCCGGATATCAATTCCAGAAATTATGAATAGTGGCTTCGCGTTGACAGTATGGTAATCTCGTGGATCTTAAATTCTATTTCAAAAGAAATCGTAGATGCCTTTCTTTATGTCAGCACGGCTAAAGAACTTTGGGAAGAACTTGCTGAAAGATTTGGGGAATGCAATGGTCCCTTAGTTTATCAGATCCAATGAGAAATAGCTTCTATTTCTCAAGGAACCTTGAATGTGTCTCAATAGTCAATACTATACTAAACTGAAGAAAGCATGGGATGAATTGAACTGTTTGATGCCAGCACCTCTCTGTACCTGCTGTCCTTGCACTTGTGGTAATATGAAAGCAGTTTCCAGCATCCTTGCTAGTAATCGACTCATGCATTTCCTTATGGGACTAAATGAATTTATGACAGTGTTCGTAGCCAAGTACTTTTACTGGATTCTTTACCATCAGTTAATAAAGTGTATCCGATGGTATTGAGAATTGAAAAACAGCGTGAAGTGAATGAAATTTTATGGGTAAATTATGTTTTAGGTATCAAGGGGAAAGAAATAGGAAAAGGAATCCAACAAAAAGGTATCTTTAGGAATTTTATTTTCAAACAGAGGCACTCAAAAAGTAACACTCCAAACTGCCCCCTCCCTAAGTAGATCCCCAAACCACCCGACAAACTCCCCAGCCTTCCCCCACCCCCAGCTCTGCACCCAACCTCACAAAGCCATTTTTTATTTTATTAATTTTCATTTTCAAATTTTTTTTAATTAATTTTTTTTGTAATTAATATACTAAAATAAATTAATATTTAATGTAAAAATATATTTATTTATAATAACTAATCATATATTAAGTAAATAAATATTAACATTTTAAAATGATATTTTTATTTTTATAAAAAATAGTTCTTATCCATTGATTTTTACTAAAATTTGTATTAACTAAAATTTTTACATTTATAATATTTTTATATTTATTATTTTTCATATTTTGAATCTATTTTTATATTTTAATTTTTTTATAGAATATTTAACATAATTTTTTTAAAAATAAAAAGTATTATTCACCACTAGTTAAAAATTATGTAAAAATAATGACATCAATATTGAAAAGTAAAATTCTAAATGTTAATATATATGTTTTTTTTTACATATAAACACTTTAATTACAATGTAATTAACCATCCTCACTCAAACTCGAAACCCTTATCCTCTTTATTTTATGCTTATTTGAATATTGAACACTCTATCACATGATCTAGACATGATAGATAAATGTTAATATCTACTTAAAACTATTTTTTATTTTCTAAGTAAAAATAATATGAAAAACTATTAATATAAATTTCATTTCATTCAATAAAAAAAATATGAATGATAATTTTTAAGAGTATTCAATTTAAAAATATTTGAAGAGAGATAAGAGTAATAAATTAAAAATATTTATGTTATTATTTTTATAATTGTACTTTTAAATATTGATATCATTATCATATATTATGGTACTTTTAGCTATTAATATTTACTTTTAGATATTAATATTGTTATATATAGATAAAATAATGTTAGCATTTATTATGCAGGTAATTTTAAAAGAGTGTGAATAGTGTTTTTTATTTTTATTTTTCAAATATTTATGTTTAAAATTCTATAAGAATTTCAAAAATATAAAAATAGATTCAAAATATGAAAATTATAAATATAAAAATGTTATGAATATAAAAGAAAATAAATTTTATATGCAATATTAATAAAATTTTAAAATTCAATTATTTATTATATTATTGGGTGTATTATATGAATGTATATTTATATTAAAAACTAATATATTTTGATGTATTAATATTTTTTCATATTATTTTTATTTAAAAAATATAAACACAAGTTTTAACTAGATATTAATATTTATAATTGTACTTTTAAAAATTGATATCGTTATTTTTAGGTTATATTTAACTAGTGTGAATAGTATTCTTATTTTTATTTTTCAAAATTTTATGTTCAATATTTTATAAAATAGATTCAAAATATGAAAATTATAAATATAAAAATATTATGAATTTTTATAAAAGAAAATCAAATTTATAAAACATTATTTTAAAATATTAATATTTATTTATTTAATAGATGATTAATTATTGTAAATAAATATATTTTTATATTAAAATTAATTTATTTTAATATATTAATTACAAATAATACTCAAATTAGATTTTAATAAAAAAAATTAAAAGTTAAAAAAAGAAAATTGAAATTGAAAAAAAATGGTGTGGGTGCGTTGGATGGGAGACTCAGGCTTGGGTGCGCTAAGTGTGAGGGAGGGAGGTTGGGTCCGGATTGGTTGGGTGGGTTGGGAGGGGGCTTTTTGGGAATGAGTGTTGACCACTTTTTGAGTACTCTTTTTGTAAAATAAAATTCCCAAAGTTACAAAATACAATTCCCAATGTTACTTTTTTGTTGGATTCTTTTTATTTAGGCCCTCAATGTTTAATTTCTTTCCCCTTGGGTACCTAAAACATAATTTGCCCAATTTTCATTGAGAGTATCGAGAATGCAGCCTTATTTGCACGATCTGCACAGCATACACTAAATGGAAGTGGAGGCAATAGGACTGAGACAGCAAATATCAAAGGCAATACTACAGGTCGTGGTGACCACTTATTCAAAGTTAATGGATCGAGACGATGCTAAGAAACTTCTTCGGCATTGTGACTACTTTAATACTGATCACTATAAGAATTTGATAATTTAACTATTGATATAATATTATAGGTAAAAATAAGGGTTTCTCAACATATAGATTATCTATTAAATTGGTAAGAATTAATTTTCAATAGTTTACTTATAAATTACCTACAAAACTATTCAGTAGATAAAAACATTTATTCTGCCATTATTGGTTACCAAGCGTATTTGTAGTTTGTATATATATATATATATATATATATATATATATATATATATATATATATATATCATTTTTATTTACAGCAGACACAGCCAGGAGTCTATTGATCATATTTAAATCCGCAGCGAACACATTTGGGAATCTCAAACTACTCTATGTTTTGAGTATGCCAAAAGCCCTAAACTTAAAACCCGCCTTCCTCAAAACCTTTCAACGCTCATCTACCAAGATTAAGTGGGCATGCGTTAAAAAAGGCGAGTTAAAGTGGAAGCCTAGGTTGTTTTGTTGGGGTGTCCCCCATCCTTCAGATAAAAAAAAAAAAAAAAAAACCTCCCAATGCTCTTCCTTTTCTACCCTGCCTTTTTCCTTTCAAATCTTTTCCCTTTCTATTCTTCCACCTTCGCTTCTTCTCAATTTCTGTCAATTCCCATACCCTAATGCTTAATTCACTCCCCTCATCGTTTCTCTAAAAACCCCTACTTGTGCTCGCTATTTTCTTTGCTATTTCGATTGTTATAGAGGAGTGACTGCTCAATTAAGCTCCATTTCTTTACCAGCCCTTTAGATTTGGGCGGCGAAGTTTTGAGCATGGAGTCTTCTTGTTATTTCGGGTTTTGGAGTTTTAGGTATTTGGCTTTCTAGGTTGTGTTTGTTTCTATTCTTGGGTCCGGTTCTAGTTTTTTTTTTTTTGCTGATATTGATCCTTGATTGTTGGGTTTAGTAAAGGTTGTTGGATTTTTCTATGGTGGATTCGCTGACTTGGGGGATCCAAATAGTAGTAAGAGCAGTTGGAGTCTTGTCGTTTTTTTTTGTTGAATGCATATTTCAATCCTCACAATTCGTCGCGACGAATAGTCTCTTTGTCATGATGAGGGTGATGCTCGTCGCGACGTACCAGTTAAGGTCTTCTTTTGAGGCTCCTTGATTTGTCGCAACGAATGCTTCCTTCGTCGCAATGAGCCAATTTGCAGCATTCAACCTCTCCTTTTCTTCAATATTTTCCATTCTTTTGCTTGGTTTTCATTCAAAATCTGCAAAACACCAGCAAATGAGGGATTAGTGCATTCTTTAGAGATATTAGTACGAATCTAGCATTAAAGTTGTATAAAATACATGAAAAATATACTAAAAATGCTAACATGATTCACACTTATCACTTGTTGGCTAGAAATGACTGTTTGGGGCTGTTTGTTTTGAAATAAATGATTAATGTTACTGTATTCAAATTATTTACTAATTCTCAGGTATTGTGAGGTATAAAACATGTGAAGGTCTTTATTTATTTTATTTAAAAAGAAACTAATCTAAAGTAGTTCTAACGATCTAAATAATTTTTTATTTAGGAATTGACATAGGAAATAAGAGATCAAATCGTCATTGGATGTATACTGATCATAGTGTTCTGGCACCATTAACAAAGATTTTGTGGATGGGGTAGAAAATTTTATTACTTTTGCTTGTAATCAATTGGTGACGAATGTGGCGAGAAGATAAAAATTTCTGATCATAGGAGTGTCAAAATCGAAAGTTCCATACCTTGGATGAAGTGAAGTTACATCTATTTAGAAAAGGATTTATTCTACATTATTATGCTTGGGATCGACATGGAGAACATGTGCATGCTATCTCTGTTTTAGATATAATATTCATGAAGAATGGATACATAATCTATTAATCCATATCAACAATGATTCGTCTGTTGGGCACGATTTTAACTCAGTGAGTGCGAGTTTAATGCAAAGGATATGGAGGAAGTACCTAATCTCAATGCACAAAAGTTTTATGATATGCTTAGTGCAGTTGGTAAAAAATTATGGGATGGTTGTACTAAACATCCCCAGATGTCAATGGTTGCACGATTGCTGTGTATGAAGTCAGAGCACCATTTTTTAGAAAGATGCTTTGATGATTCACTCAATTTTTATGTGAGGTTTTACCAGAGGATAACAAAATGGTTGCTAATTTTTACAGAACAAAGAAAATAATGCAAGGACTTGGTCTTTCAGTAGAAAAGATTGATTGTAGTAAGAATTCTTGTATGATATATTGGGGTGAAGATGTTCTACTGACAAGTTGTAAATTTTGTAACCATCCTTGATTTAAGAATACACGAGGCTCAGGAAAACCAAATAAAAATGTGCCATATAAGATTATGTATTACTTCTCTTTAAGTCCTAGGTTACAACGATTATATGCTTTAGAAGCAACATTTGCACATATACGATGGCATGATGAGCACCAATAGGATGATGGTACAATGTGTCATCCATTTGATTATGAGTCATGTAAGCATTTCAATCTCACACATTCTTCATTTGCTTTTGAGAATTGCAATGTAAGATTGAGATTGTGTACTAATGGTTTTCAACCATTTGGTCACTCTGGACAACAATATTCGCCATGACCAGTAATAGTTACTCAATACAATTTGCCACTATGGATGTGTATGAAGGAAGCTTATATGTTTTTATCCGTAATTGTACCTGGGCCTAACAATCCTAAAAATAAGATTGATGTTTTCTTACAACCTTTGATTGTAGAATTAAAGCAACTTTGGGATGTTGGTGTGCAAACATATGATGTTTCACGGAAACAAAACTTTCAAATGAGAGTTGCACTCATGTGGACTATTAGTGATTTTCCAACGTATTTGATGCTTTCTGGTTGGAGTACAGTTGGAAAACTTGCTTATCCCTATTGTATGGAGCATTCACAAACATTAACATTGACCAGTGGTAAAAAAACGTTTTGGTTTGACAATCACCGTAAGTTTCTCTCCTATAAACATCCTTTCAGGTGTAATAAAAATGCTTTCATTAAAAATATAACTGAGATGTCAATAACACCCCCTATAAAGATTGGTGACCAAATCTTGCAAAAAATAGAAAACTTAGGATTGAGAAGAGTGATTGATATTGATGCCGTTGAGGTTAATGGTTTAATATGCAAGACATGTGGGTGGAATAAATGAAGTATCTTTTGGGAGTTTCCATACTGGAGTTCAAATCTCATTAGACATAATCTAGATGTCATGCACATCGAGAATAATGTATTTGAAAATGTGTTTAACACAGTTATGGATATTGAAGGAAAAACTAAAGATAATGAAAAAGCAAGAGAAGACATGAAAAAGTTATGTAGAAGACATGAGTTGAAAAAGGATGAAGGTACTTGAAAATTTCTCAAGGCATGTTATACATTAGATAAGGCAAGAAAACAAGTTTTGTGTGAATGGGTGAAAAAATTAAAATTTCCAGATGGGTATGTTTCGAATAAGGGATGATGTGTAGACATGAGAAAGTTAAAGTTGTTTGGAATGAAGAGCGATGATTGTCACGTCTTTATGAAAATGTTACTTCTCATTGCATTTCGTGAGCTCATGTCGACAAATGTGTGACAAGTTACGACCAAGTTAAGCCTCTTTTTCAAAGACTTATCAACAACAATTACAATAATAGACATGGAAAGACGTGAAAGAGATATTTCAACTATAATTTGCAAATTGAAACGTATATTTCCTCATGGTTTCTTCGATTCTATGGAACATCTTCTAATACAATTGCCTTACGAGGCAAGAATTGCTGGTCTTGTATAATATCGTTGGATGTATCATTTCAAAAGGAAAAATGAGTAATTTAAATTAATATTTTCTTCTATTAAAAATGAATTCTTATGTACTTCAAAGCTTATATGTTGATGTAGATTTCTTGGACACTTGAAAAAGAATGTCAATAATAAAGCAAAGGTGGAAGTGTCAATTTGTAATGCATACTTAGTGGAAGAAGCATCCAATTTTTGTTCATATTATTTTGAGCCTCACACGTACAAAATATCTGGAAGAGTACCTCATAATGATGATGATGGTGATGTTGAAGAGGTTAAAGGTACTCTTTCAATATTCAAACATCTCGGTTGAGCATTTGGACGAATGAAAAAAATGAGGTTATATGATATTGAGTATGGGGTTGCACAAACTCAGATTCTATTAATTTGTGATGAGATTCAACCTTATATCAAGCAAGCTTCTTAGAAATTTAGTACTTAACATTCATAGCTTGTTAATAGTGGGATGTCTAAAAGTATTCTATCATTTGATTAGGATATACATTGGTGAAGTACAAACCACTGAACCAGGCATCACAAATGTAAATCTTGATGAGAAGCTTGAGAAGCATTTTTCAAAATGGTTTAAGGAATATGTAAGTATTGAAATTGTGACGCCCTAACTCGGAACCCCGTGTCAGGAAAAGGTGTCACAAATTTTGAGAACTATAAACATGTTAACTTATATAATTCTAAACAATTATTTTGAAAATATAAACTTACAAAAAATATAAACATATACATTATCATATTACAACCCCATCATTGGAGTGATCAACATATTCAATTTCGTCATATACAAAACTTTTCATTGTTTCCAAAAAAATAAAAAAGTGTACATCATCTGAAAATAAACCAAAACTTCAGGCACCTATTGCTGTGTTAGCCTTTGCTGATGTGAGAGGTCTTTTTCTATCACCGCCCCCTCGATACCTACAAGGATAGCGCTACTAAGCTTTATGAACACAGTGGATCATAAATATGAATGACCTTCTCGCGATCATCACAAACATATGTACAAATGCATCTAACTATACATATACATATACATTTAACCATATATGAAACAATACTTCAACCACTTATCACTAACACTTCAACTAATTGATTTATTTGCATTTTCATGACATTCATTATCTTTAGCCTTAAGGGTTATGCTTCATGTCTTATATCATGTCATTTATAATTTCATTACATTTTTTATTTCATGTAATTTCCATGTTTTATGCCTATTATAAACATTACAAAATTTTTATCTCATCTTATGTCATACCTGCATATTCCAAAGAAATGGATCATGGGACAGAACTGTATGTACCCAAAGGTACTATCACCGTACAAGACAATGATCTATAAACTATACTGTATTGTATAACCTAGCAGGGCCAATGACAGTCCAAAGCGAGATCCATGTCATCAACTAAGCGAGGCCACTATGTTTGCTAGCTACTGCAACAGTATTTATCTATAGGCATGCCTATCTATCAACTACTCGGTTATAAGCGAATGAGTGATTTTATTATGTTTTCTTAACAATCTTTCAAATATCAAAACACATATCCCATATACATGAATAATTAATGATATCTTGTATACATATGGGATATTCACTGTCAATTATTCTCTTGAACATGTGAGATAGTTTCACATATTTCTTATGATCATTTGACTATATTATGTGCTTCTTCATATAACAAAAATACATGTACTCTTCTTCACACGATCAGAGTTCATATCATTTCGTATCTTAATCATCTCAATAAATTTATCCTATATCATGTAACATTAATTCATATAACTTTTATACGCCATTTCAGTGTGCATACTCATAACTAAGGCACATATATTTTTGTGGTCTTCTATAATCATTTAAGAGACATCTAAGTGTCTCAGGGTCACATAGGAGAAGACAAAGGAGTCTTCTCCTCGAGGAGGTTCGTCACTTTAGAACCTTAGCCGGCGAAAATAGAGCTCCCCTTTTGTGAATTTTTTAGGTACAATGGGGTCCAAATCTGATTACACTTCCTTCATGAAAGTTGTTCTCCTAGAAGGCTAGTTTACCCATAAATTAGAATCACTACATTTGGATGAACCTATCCTAAGATATGACTCAAACACTCAAGACTGGTCTGGATGAACCTTAATTGACAAAAAACAGAGCCCCACTTTGATGAATTTTTAGGTACAAAGGGGTCCAAATCTAAATATACTTCCTTCATAGAAGTTATTCTACAAGAAGTCTAGTTTACCCTGAAATTAGAATCACTTAATTTGGATTAACCTAGCCCAAGATATGACTCAAACACTCAAGACTGGTCTGATTGGCCGGATCAAACCAGGGACTGAACTTTGGACCCATATTTAGGGGTATTATGCCAATAATCGCACCTTGAGGTCTTCAACAAATTTTCAACTTAGGGAATTAGGATTCTCCTCAAATTAGAATCACCCAATTCAGAGGTCTTTAGGCCAAGATATGGTCAAATAACTCACTTAGGGTTTCGGGAAAATTTGACAGCATCTCCCCTTACCAACCCTACTTCTACTTACGCAGATTTCTTCCTCATTTGAAGGAGCCCAACAAGCAAAAATGCAAGAAATTCAAATCATAAAACAAACCAACAAGATTAAATCCCTTATTATTATCACTTCAACTCAATCTCTATCTCCTTTTTCCTTCTTCTTCTCTTCTTCTTGAATACTTGCTGAAAACAAAGCTTAGAATGAGAAACAAAAATGGTAGGACCCTAGCCAAAGGGCCAGTTCTTCTTCTCTCCCTCACTTCCTCTTCCTTTTTCTCTCTTTCTCTATTTTCTCATTTTCCCTCATTTGATCACTCATCCGGATGCCAAGCTTTTCTTTAGCTAAATGAAGACTTGCCTTCTAGAAGGCACTTATGTGGCATTCTCTTATTGGTTCAACTTTATTCTCCTTTGCATTTTAGTCCTTCTTCTCTTATTCATTTAGACATACAACACTAAAAATTCTATACTAGCATATCGGCTTGTCACTTTAGCTGCCAACTCAGTCCTTGATAGTAAAATTACCAAAATACCCTTTTTCACACTTAACCCGGAAATTTTTTAAAAACACAATTTGACTTCCATGTTACTTTAAGCATGCCATAAAACTATTAGGGTATAATTTGGGGTGTTACAACTCTCTTCCCCTTAAAATAATTTCGTTCTCGAAATTCATACCTGAATAAAAAAGTTGTGGGTACTATGCCCTCATAGTCACTTCTGGCTCCCAAGTAGCTTCCTCTCTACCATGGTGTTGCTAGAGCACTTTCATCAACGATGCTTGTTTATTTCGCAATTGCTTCACTTCATGAGCCAAAATAGCCTTTGGCATCTTGTCATCTAATCATATTTGCACTTACTTCTTGTGCCCGAGGATATCGCGATTATCTTAACGGTATTCAAGCATAGACACATGGAACACATCATGAATTTGGCTAACTACGGAGGGAGAGCCAATGATAAACATAAATCTGATCTCAAAACCTCAGGACCAATGAACCTCGGACTTAGCTTTCATTTTTTTCCAAATCTGAGTACTTTTTTCCATGGTGATACCTTCAGGAAGACCTTATCTCCAACTTCATATTCAATATCTTTCCTCTTCAAATCGGCATATGAATTTTGTATATCACTGGTAGCCTTTAACCTTTGCCGAATAATTTGAACTTTCTCTTTTGTATCTTTTACTATGTCTGGACCAATTACTTTATGCTTATTCAATTATGTCCAACATACAAGAGTTCTACGTTTCCGGCCATACAAAAATTGATAACTGTTGTTATAGGCAAATTCCATCAACGGAATATACCTATCCCAACTTCCAAGAAGATCCATAACACAACCCTGTAACATATCTTCCAACACCTGAATCAATTTTTTAGACTGTTCATCTGTCTCTGGTGAAAAAACATCTTGAAATTGAGATAGTACCCAATCTTGTTATAGCTCCTTCGAGTCTTGATGTAAATCTAGGGTCTCGAAGTCGAAACACAGTGTGACGGAACACCATCGTCGAACAATCTCATCACATATAGCTCAGCTAGTGATTATAAATAGATCATCTTGACTAGTATAAAATGGGCGACTTTGTGAGCTATCAATATCACCCATACGGGAATCATGCTTCCTTGCGTGAAGTCGATCCTGAAATCCATGCTTGATACTATCCATTTCCATTCTTTTGAATTGGAATGGGATTTAACAGACCGGACAATACTTGATGTTCAACTTTTACTTGCTGACACGTCAAACATTTGGACACATAGTCCATCACATCCATTTTCACTCCTTTCCACTAATAACACTGCTTTAAATTCTAATTTTATTTTGTTATGGAGAGGATCGTATTAAATCTTTTGTAGTATGAGCTTCATATAAAAACTTTCTTCAAGCTCAATTTATCAGTGGCACATAATCTATTCTAGAAATACAAGCCATATTCTTTCTTGAAAATCAGTCTTATCGCTATCTCGACCAATTGTACCTTTTTTTGCAACTCTTCATCATTTTTCTAAGCATCTATAATCATTTGCTTTAAAATAGGTTGTGCTTTTAATTGAGCTAATAATATAGCTCCATCTGATACTATTTTCCATTCACTGCGCCGTAATAACAAAGCTGCCATTGCTTTTCTACTTAAGGCATGCATACCATTAGCTTTTTAGGGTGGTAGTCGTATGCAATCATAATCTTTGAACAACTACAACCACCTCCGTTGTCTCAAATTAAGCTCCTTCTACTTTAACAAATACTTTAGACTTTTATGATATGTATAAATTCTACATTTTTTACCATATAAGTTGTGTCGCCATATCTTCAAAGCGAATAATACCGCAACCAATTCCTAATCATGTGTAGGATAATTCTGTTCATGTGGCTTCAACTGTCTAGATGCATATACCACTACTTTACCATCTTGCATTAACACACAACTCAGACCAATTCTTAAAGCATCACTATACAGGGTATACTCTTTACCCGGAGTAGGTTGCGTTAATATTGGTGCTTCAACCAGCATTTCCTTCAACTGCTCGAAACTATCTTGACATTTATCTGTCAACTCAAACTTTACTCATTTCCTGAGTAATTTGGTGAGTGGAGAAGCTATGATAGAGACTCCCTTCATAAATCTTCTATAATATCCTGCTAGGCCCAAGTAACTTCTCACTTGGTCACCGCCGGGCGGTTTCAATTCTACACCAAGCCAATCTTCGCGAGGATCAACTCTTATACTCAGCATACACAATGGCACAGGAATGGAAACTTCCTTTAGCGAAATCATATTTTCTAAACAACCTCCTGACTTCTTCTCTCAAAGTTTGCAAAACTATTCGTAGATGCTACTCACGCTCTTGCTCATCTCTGGAATATACCAATATATCATCAATAAATACCACCACAAATAGGGTCGAAACACCCTATTCATAAAATCCATGAATGTCGTCGGTGCATTAGCCAATCCAAATGGCATTACTAAAAACTCATAATGGCCATATCGGGCCTAAATGCTGTCTTCGGCACGTCGACATCTGTTACTCACAACTAATAGTACCCTGATCGCAGGTCTATCTTAGAGAAGACACCTTCTCCTTTCAACTGATAAAAAAAATCTTCAATTCTTATGCGCGAATTACTTGTTTTCAACGTCACCTTATTAATGCATGCGATGTCCATTCTTTTTATCAGTAGAGTGTCATCTTTCTTTTTCACGAACAAAACAGGCGCACCCTAGGGAGAAACACTAGGTCGGATCAACCCTTTATCAAAAGCTCTTGTAGTTGAATCTTTAGCTCTTTCAACTTAGTTGGAGCCATCCTGTAGGGTGCCCTGGAAATAGGAGTTGTTCCCGATAAAATATTAATAGATAAATCCACTTCTCTTTCAAGTGGAATACCCGGTAGCTCTTCAAGAAATACATCCGGAAATTCTCTCACTATCAAAATAGTTTCCAAATCCATTTGACCTCTTTTAGAGTCAAGCACATAAGCCAAAAAGTCCTCACATCCTTTTCTCAGAAATCATTGAGCTTACATAGCTGAAATCACATTAGACAATGGGCTAGAATGAACACCATGTACTATTACTTTGACTTATTAGAACATCTAAGCGCTACTGTATTTTTATCACAATCAATTAGAGCCCGGTGTTTAGACAACCAATTCATTCCCAAAATCAAATCAAATTCACGAAATGGTAGAGCAATTAAATCAGCAGAAAATTCCCTATCATGAATAACTATAGGGCAATTCTTATACACTTAATTAACATGCATATCAAATAACAATCTCTCCACTGATGTTATCTTATCAAACACATGCTCAATGCATACATATGAATGGGTAGAACCAGGGTCAATCAATGCATGCATCTCAATATCATATAGAGAAAATATACCAGCAATCGCCAGAAGGCATCCTTGATTCTCAAGGCCTTCATAGCATATACTCGTGTTGAGGGTGTAGGCATAGGGCGATCCATTGTCTCGACCTTTGTACCCTCCACATCCTCTATCTTGGGTCCGACCCACCTTGACTACCTTGATCTGAGTTGAAGGTGGTGCAGCAGATCTCCTCTGCCCACTTCTTGCGAGGCTCTATTATCCCTTGACTCTCTAGGACAATTCTGTAAATAGTCTATGTGACACACAAGCATGCATCCTATCCAATAATGCAAACACCCAAATGTCGTCTATGGCAATGAGGGCACTCTAGGGTTTCTCCTTGTCCAACTGAAGCACCTTTACCAAAACTAGGTGCCACATTAGGCCCTTGCCTTATACCTCTTGTAGCTGAGCTGTACATTGATTCAGTTGGAGATTCCTTAGCTCTTTTCCCTGAGGAGGAAGTAGCTCCTCTTGAAAACTTCTTCTTCTAAAACCTATCTTTACTACTTGCTTCAGACCTTTCCACCTTCATAGCAACTTATACCAACTGATAAAAATTCACCTGTTAGAGAGAAGTCACATGTGATAAATATCTCTTGATAGATTCATTCAAACCATCCTCAAATTGTCTACACCGAAATGCTTCGGTGAGAACTGACTCTGGAGCATACTTGCTAAGATGGATAAATTCTTTTCGTGCCAGCCAGCGATAAACTCTACCTTCAAATTCAGGAATTGCTTCCATTTGGCCTCCTTGTACATATCGGTGACATCCTTTGATCAGAACTCTTGGACAAAGAAATCCCCGAGGCATGAGGTCAGGAAACCTTGGGCGCTTAGACAAGCCACCAATCCTCGCCTCACTTTGTAAGCGGGGCCGCTGCGGCTTCTCTTTGCTCGGGGGCATCCTCACCTCCTCAATACGCTGAAGTCTTTCAAGCCAATACTTCGCTATGTCAGTTCCTCTGAAGCTTGTCTCATGGAACTCCTCCGCTCCATGTCTCCTTATCATATCTACTGGAGCTTTCGGGGCTATCAACTGCTCTAATACCCAAGCCATATCATGAGAAATCTTTAACGAAGCTTTCGTTGGCTCATTAGGGACATTGCTTTCACTTCTAACTGATTTAGAAGGATCAGAAGCTGATAACTCTTGTTCCCTTGGGTTAACACTTTCAACAGCTTCTTCAACCAGATTTAGGGGATGGTTCATTCTATTCAAAAAAACAAAGACACCCACATTAGGCCAACACATTAATTTACATATGCATTTATATCTTATACTCTATCTAGAGTCGCCTAAACCTAGGTTACGATACCTAGCGCTGGCGCTATGACATCCATATCGGGAAAAGATGTCACAAATCGGGAACTATAAACCTGTTAAGCTTATATAATTCTAAACAATTATCTTAAGAAATATAAACTTACAAAATATAAACATATACATTATCATATTACAACCCCACCATTGGAGTGATCAACATATTCAATTCTGTTATATATAAAACTTTTCATTGTTTTAAAAAAAATATATATGTACATCATCTGAAAATAAACCAAAACTTCAGTGATGGGCACCTATTGCTATGTTACCCTTTGCTAATGTGGGACTTCCTTTACTATCACCACTCCCTCGATACCTACACGGATGAACACCCCTGCTAAGCTTTATAGCTCAGTGGGGATCCATAAATATGGACGACCACTATAACGATCGTCACAAACACATGTACAAATGCATCTAACTATACTTATACATATACATTTAACCATATTTGACCTGATAGCTAACCACTTTATCAACATTTCGAAGCTAATTGATTTATTTGCATTTTCATGACATTCATTATCTTTAGCCTTATGGGTTATGCCTCATGTCTTATATCCTTTCATTTATAATTTAATTACATTTTTTATTTCATGTAATTTCCATGTTTTTTGCCTTTTATAAATATTACAAATTTTTTATCTCATTTTATGTCATGCTTGCATATTCGAAAGAAGTGGATCATGTGACGAAACTGTATGTACCCAAAGGTACTATCACTATACGAGACAGTGATCTATAAACTGTACTATATTTTATGACCCAAACAGGGCCACTATAATGATCCAAACGAGATCTATGTCATCGACCTAAACAGGGTCACTATGTCTATAAACTGTATGCTGCAACATTGTTATTCCTATAGGCATACCTATCTATCCAACTACCCGATCATAAGCAAGCAATCAGTTTTATTATGTTTTCTTAACAATCTTTCAAATATCAGCATATCACCTTACATGAATATTCTTTGATATCTTGTATACATATGGGATATTCACTGTCAATTATTCTCTTGAACATGTGATATAGTTTCACATATTTTTTATGATCATTTGATTATATTCTATGTTTCTTCATATAACAAAAATACATGTACTCTTCTTCACATGATTAAAGTTCATATCATTTCGTATCTTAATCATATCAATATATTTATCCTATATCATGTAACATTAATTTTATATAACTTTTATACAATTTTCATTATTATATACTCATAACTAGGCACATTTATCTTTTTATTGGTCTTCTATAATCATTTAAGAGACATCTAAGATCTCAAGGTCACATAGGAGAAGACAAAGGAGTCTTCTCACAAATAGGGGTTCGTCGTGCCGAACCTTAACTGACTAAAAACAGAGCTCTCCTTTTGTGAATTTTCTGGGTACAATGGGATCTAAATCTGATTACACTTCCTTCATGGAAGTTGTTCTCCTAGAAGTATAGTTTACCCATAAATTAGAATCACTGCATTTGGATCAACCTATCCTAAGATATGACTCAAACACTAAAGACTGGTCTGGACAAACCTTAACTGATAGAAAACAAAGATCCACTTTGATGAATTTCTCGGTATAATGGGGTACAAATCTGAAACACTTCCTTTATGGATGTTATTTTACAAGAAGTCTAGTTTACCAGAAAATTGCAATCACTCAATTTGGATCAACTAACCCGAATATATTTCGAACACTCGGCTGAGTCGATTATTGGGATCAATAGGGACTGAATTTTGGACCCAAATTCAGGGGTCTTATGCTAATAATCGGACCTTGAGGTCTTCAGCACATTATCATCTAAGGGACTTAGGATTCTCCTCAAATTGGAATCACCTAACTCGGAGGTGTCTAGGCTAAGATATGGCCAAATAACTCATTGAGGGTTTGGGGAAAATTTGGCCATCCCCTTATAACCTACTTCTCGACCCACCAATTTCTTCCTCATTTGAAGAACCCAACAAGCAACAAATACCAAGCAATTCAAAATATACAACAAACCCAACAAGATTGGAAATCCCTTACCTTAAATTTCCTTGGCCAATTCAAGCTCTATCTCCTTATTTTTCCTTCTTCTTCTCTTCTTCTTGAATACTTGCTGAAAACAAAGCTTAGAATGAGAAACAAAAATGGTAGAACCCTAGCCAAAGGGCCGGTTCTTCTTCTCCCCCTCACTTCCTCTTCCTTTTTCTTTCTTTCTCTCTTTTCTCTTTTTCCCTCATTTGATCACTCATCCGAATGCCAAGCTTTTCTTAATGTGGCATTCTCTTATTGGTTTAACTTTCTTCTCCTTTGCATTTTAGTCCTTCTTCTCTTATTCATTTAGACATACAACTTATCAAAATTCTACACTAGCAGATAAACTTATCACTTTATGCCAACTTAGTCCTTGATAGTAAAATTACCAAAATACCCTTTTTCACACTTAACCCGAAAATTTCCGAAAAACACAATCTGACTTCCATTTTACATTAAACATGCCATAAAACTATTAGGGTATAATTTGGGGTGTTACAGAAATTGTATTGCTATTAACACCAAGTCTATTACTTATATTTCAAAAATTGACTACTTGTATGTTTAATAGGCACGCCATAATGTCATCAATAATGAATTCATCAAAGATCTTGCAAAAGGCCCTTTATACACAGTTGAATCATATCCAATGTATTTTGTTAATGGTTACAAATTTCATATTGAATCGCATGGATCAATAAGGTTGACCTCAAATTGTGGAGTTTGCATAAAAGACTCAAATTCTAGTAATACTTAGATTTAGTACTATGATCGCTTGATAATTAGTAGCCCCATTTCCAGGGTCCCGGGTTGACCCTTGTCGACACAACGGAAAACTGTATGTCTCATATCATGAGACCCGTATGAAAGTAGAAATGGCCACCTTGGCCCTTTATCCTCTCTCAAATATCATAACTATATTACCATAGTTTTAAAAGAGTTATTACATAACTCTTAATACAAGCTTATATTAAAATTAAAGAATTCTAATCATGTTTTACAAAATGTATCTACCAAAGCCACATATCGGCTTTCTTCTCAAAAACAGCCTCTAATGAGCGCCGTCTTCGACACTCCTGTACCTGAAATAATTTTCCCTCAACAGGGTGAGCAATGCCCGATGTTGGAATTATCACCATGGGTACTCCCACCCTAAGTGCACATGTAATGACAACCAAACACATTCAAAGCAAATGCATGATCCTACTTGAATGTCATGTCAATCCGTGTCTCGAGTCCTCACCGACTCCCTCACACATGCCTAAGCCATTTATGAAAATCATTTTTTTTTCAAAACAAAATTATTTGTTTTAATTGAGGACAACCCTCCAATATAAATACGTTGGACAATCCTCCGAGGTGAATTTGTTGGGTAACTCTCCGAAACAATTTATGGGCCCCTCCGTGGTGTTGGATAATCTTTAAACACAATTCTTCGGACAACTTTCCGATAAAATTATTATTTTTAATAATTTTACAAATGAATTCATCGTTTGGACAACAATCCGATTTTATTTGTCATGCACTCACACCTACCGTGACAAGACCCGACCCGGAAACCCTTCCAAGATTCCCCGGGTGGTCCCACCTAGTGAAGTTCCTACTGTACAATCCCTAGGGAGTGTCCAATGGGACCCCAACTTTAAGAAAGAAAGTAACACCTGCATTAATATAATACTTCAATATATATATATATATATATATATATATATATATATATATATATATATATATATATATATACTATATATATATATATATATATATATATATATAAAAGTTCCATAATAGGCCCATCTTACTATGAGTCCTGACCACAAACACACATGATAAGGACTCATATAGGTTCAATACTAAGATCATAGCATTCTAAGTGTGTTTAGAATTTAGAAAATTACAACGAAAATACATAGGTCCAATAAAACAAAGGCAGAAAGATAAGATAGAATCTACACTTATTTGCCGTAAGACAAGTGACGTAGAAGAATTTGTTGCGAGAGTAGATCTGAACTGCGCGGGCCTGAAGGCAGTTTAAAGCGATAAAGCGTGAG
The DNA here is from genome assembly GCA_016808115.1 of Tetrastigma voinierianum. NCBI lineage: Eukaryota > Viridiplantae > Streptophyta > Magnoliopsida > Vitales > Vitaceae > Tetrastigma > Tetrastigma voinierianum. The sequence goes on from JAEQBH010000731.1 coordinate 1,008,905, forward strand.
ATAATAAATCTCAATAAGTAGCATAATTTATATGGAAAATAATGTTTTTATTTTCGAAATTTTCTTCTCTCAAGACCTCACGTTCACTCCTTTATAAGGTTCCCCGTTTGGAATCATTTCTGAAAACCAATTTATACCCCAGTCAACAATGTGAAATTTATGCTAAAAAAATTTAGTACTGTTAATGTATAGAACCTGCCTTCAGATTTATTCACAACACAAAAATTAAGCATAAAATATATATATCCATCATGTCGTAGAAATAATCATGAAAATACAATAACCATAAATATTGAGATGGTTATACTTTACTCAGAACCAATAATGTACCGTCCATATATCCACTTAATAAACGTCGGTAAACCCAATACGCGGCGTAGCAGCAATAAACGCCCGAGTGAACCCGACATCACGTGGCAGCATAAACCTTGGGTAGACACGACATCACGTGACAACTAATAAACCTTCAGGTAGATTATAATCATTGTAACCTTTCCAACAATACCGCATTTATAATCATTTCACAAAGTCTCAAAAATCCATTCCTTAAATCAACAACTTTTCAAAATGGTTTAAAACCTCAATCCATGTACCAAAGTATTTAAATACCACAAATTTATCCATGAACTCAGTAAAATTTCCAAATATTAAAAATGTTGACAAAATCCACATGAAATGATAACTTGTTTATATAAAAACTGATAATTATATTTACGCATAATCAACCGTTCGACCAAATAAGTTATATATATAATAATTAACCACAATTATATATCATAATAATACCCCAAGCGATTAAACACATGTAAACCACTCACGACCTTCTGAGATGCTCGATCCTGCTCTCTGCGAGAACGTCTCCCCGGTTCGCGTGGCTTGCTGTAATATAATAAAAATACCATTTAAAAACCATTAACTAAACCAAAAAAGACATTAGGGCGCCCCAAATGTCTTTGAATAATCTTAGAGCTTGTGAAACTATCTAAATTGGACCCAAGCAGATTAATTATCGAGTGTGCCCTATAAGACTTGGTACTGAAATTGGGCTTTGCACGGAAGGCTAATTTTCCGAAATTGAACCTTCCAATAACTCATCTAGTATCAATTTCACTAATCGACTTCAATTTTGCCTAATTTGACAATTTGTATTGTTTCAGGTCAAACCTTTTAGAGTATTACCCGATATGACCCAAAATGGAAAACTAACCAAACGATGTCCAAAATTTACAAACTTTATATCAACGGAAAGCCCAAGAGACCAGGAACACAGCAGTACCCTTACCTTGGTCCAAAGGTTGCTATGGTGGCCGGAAAATTTGATCCAATAGTCGGCCAACTTTGTTTTCGTCTCATCTTTCAAACGATGAGGAATCTGCGAAAAGGGACCACGGAAATGAGTTTAGAGGGTCCAAAAATGGTGGGAGGGAGGTATGGGTAGGCCTGGAATGGCGAAAACACGAAATCCGGCTGACGAAGGTGGTCGCCGCTGCCACTACTCGCCGCCCGATCAGTACCATCCGGCAGCTGTTTGATGAGAAAGAGCTGCTCAGCAAGATCACCTGCCATGCTCCCTCCTCCACAGCCAGCGTGTGTGCAGGGTGGTGGCGGTGGCGCCTCCATGACTGAAAACCCATTTGGTGCAAATGGAGTGAAACAGCCAGTTCGGTGTTAGAGTTTTGGGGAGTTTTCTCTAGGGCTTTGGAGCTCAAAATGAGTGTGTTGGGGCTAGGGTTCTCTCTGGCAAGCAAAACTATGTTTATATAGGGCCTAGGGTCGCTTTCAGGTAAAAACTGAAGACAGTTTTGGATACTGATAAAATGTCGTTGTTTGAACTCCCCAGGGCCATAACTTTTTATAAGTAAAGTCAGTTTTTGACGTTGACCGTCCTATGAACTCGTATCCAGCGAGGCCTCTGAAATGGTGTCTTAATCAACCCAAAAATTATCCATCCTTGAAAAAAAGTCAACAGGCCCATCATGGTATTTGGTGAGCTTAATTGGCTTGGCTTTAAAAACTTGTATTATTTGGTACGGGTCGTTACATACCGTTCTAGGGTGCCCCAATGCATATGGGATGCATTATGTCATTTCCAACAATTCATGTTAATATATATCCATCATGCATATACTAATAAAATTTAACTCACAACATCATGTTATTCAATTCATATCAATAACACCAAAATTAGCTCACATGGGCTAATAAGCAATTTATTTTGAATCACCCAAGCAACACACAAATCATACATAAATCACGTGAACAGTAAAACCCTAGGTCTCGACACTGTTCACAGCCATACTAGAGATTTTCTTCACTTGGTCCAAATATTTTGGGACCGAAAACACGGCCATCCAGGCCTTAACAAATCCCCATCCATTAAAATGGCTCTTAACCAAAGAATAAATCAAGTAGGAGAAGGCCCTAAGCTACAAAAGTTGTCGAACTCCACAAAATGCGGTGTCCATGCGTAGCCTTGTAGAAAAAACAGATCCAACTCCTCCACTTGCTCCGACGAGAATCGATGGTCCGAACACCGGGAAATCTAGAGAGAAGTTGGACTTTCTCTCTCTAAAACTGTTTCTCCCCCCTTCACTGCACGTTCCAGCAAAATGGAGAAGAAGATGATGTCTTTATTATTTTTTTCTTTTCTTTTAATTAATTCCCTTTTTGTCCCATGATTTTGACTTTTAAAGATCTTTGACCACATGGCTTAATCTAAGCCATTTATCTCTATCCTCTCACTAATCATGCAACATGTGTCACATGGGTACATGTAGTAGGTGACCCTTGTCATATCACATGCCTCTCATAAGCTGTCATACGGCACTCGTCACCAGGTGCCTCGAAAGACGTGAAATTCCGACTGTCTCGGAATTCGACGAAATTCAAAGTGGTAGCTAGATTTTGCAAGACGATTCCAACGGTGAAGTCCATTTCGTCATCTGAGATCTATAAAAATTTTGGATTTTGATCGAAATTACCATTTTACCATTTTTCAGAAAAATAAGAATTTTACAGATAGAGTTTCTGAGGTTGGAATATTCAAGACTACCAATTAAGCGTAGTGTACTATTCAAGTGTGAGTGGTTTGATCCTACTATAAATAGTGGGATGAAAGTTCATAAACAGTATCCTCTTGTAGATATCAACCTCAAGCGAAGGCTCAATAAGTATGAACCTTTTATTCTTGTCATGCAAGTTGCACAAGTTTATTATGTCTCTTATTCTAACTTAAAAATAGACAAGTCTGACTAGTTAACTGTGTGCAAAGTTAAAGCTAGGATAATGGTGAATGTTCCTAATACTGTTGAGAAGGCAATAGATGGTAACACAACATTCCAAGAAGATGAGTCATTTATTGTACAACTAACTGAAGGATCCATTATTATTGATGAACCGAGTCCATTGAATGATGTAAATGAGGAACTTGTTGAGTTCGTTGTTGATGAAGCTGAAATTTTAGATGACCCCATACTTGAGTCAGAATTAGAAGATGAAGATGTGGAAGTTGATGATAGTGATTATGAAAAATAATAATAAAAATAGTTTTGCATTTAATATTGTACTATGTTGTTTTGCGGACAACCTAGTACACCATTATGAATTCTGATTATGATGTTTGTGGAAATATTAATGATTGTTTGGTTGTTACTTATATCATACTATGTTGTTTGTAGAATTTTGATTGATGTTGCTTGTTGTTGATATTGATATTATTACAATAAATAAGTAATGATTGTTTGTTTTTCTTGAAAACTACCATATTTGTTTAATGTTGTAACTTGCTCACATTTCCATTTTTATTTATTTACAAGCTTATTGAAGACATGGCTAAATCAATATTAGCTAAGAAAAGAAGGATTGCACAGTCACAACCATCTAATCAACTTATTCCATCAGTGTCACAACCACCAGCACCGTCCCAACCCTCACCTCCGCGTGCTCCATTGCATACAGAGTCAAGAGCAATGCTTGCACCAGTAGTTCTCCTACCTCCTTCTCCTCATATAGTCATCAAATACAATCCAACATACTGTTGCTTTGCATATAGAGGCACGAGTACCACTCCAACTTGCTGATCCTCTGCTTACGACTTCACCAACAACTACACATACACATGCACCTAGAGCTGGCAATATTTTAGCCCAAATTTTTGGATGGCTGGGTTGTAAAATTTAAGGCCCAAATAAAATCGGGCCAATTTGGCTCGTGGTCCATGTGGGCTTGGCCCGGGTTAGCCCAATTGGCCTGAATTTTTTATTTAATTTTTTTAAGTAATTGAGATTTTCAAGGATTTATCTATAAAATTTGATATTTTGGCTATCTCTTTTATAGCATAGTGGTTTTAAAAATAATTCTTATTATAATATATAATTAATATATTAAACTTTGTTGTTTTAACTATTTTATTTTCAATTTCTAAATGCATCTTTTTAATATAATTTATATGATAATTTAATATTTAAAAAATCTTGTATGAAAATTTAGAATTAAATAAATTACAGTTTTAATATTAAATATACTTTTATTTATCTCATTAATCTTATTTTAAATATTTACAATTTCATTTTTTTATTTATCCTTTAAATTTTATTCAATCATATATGTTTTTTTTTTATAAAAATGAAATTGTACTAGTTTATAAATTAAAATTTAATAACTAAATTATCAATATATTTTAAATAATTTATTACTTAAACTAGTGTTAATAACAAAATAATGTTATTTTTAAAATAATTAACAAAAATTATATACTAATTTCTTTCCTAATACGATTATATCTTTTAGTAAGATAGATTTTCAAACAAATATGATATTTCATTATTATGTGGTTGAGATGCAATTTTGGAAAAAATATTTTTTTTTATTTCAAACATAAATGAAATTTATGTTGTTAACATTTTAAATTAATTAATAGATAATGATAACTCAACCACCATCGAGGATTTACATCTTTCTAATGTGGAATCACATGTTATTATTGGATATAATAGGGATAAGGATGAAGATTAGAGGCATATGAGATTTCATTTGATACTTTGGACTTGTTTTTCTTAGATATGTTATTAAATTGTTACTTTATTGTTTTAGTAGGCATTTAGCTAATTAATTTGGTACTTTGGTTATAACAGTGTTATAACATTATTTATTTATTTAAGTTTATTTACTATTATTATATTGTTTAGATTCAATCATTTTATATATTAATTATTATTATATATTTGTATATTGTTTATTTTATTTGAAGAATGATAAATTTGTAAAATTAATTTTTAGCATTTTTTAAGGTTTTGACCGTTTTATCCGTTTGGCTTGCAACCATGGGCTGATGAAAACTAGCTAGCCCGAGATAAGTAGGTCGGATTAACCCACGACTGTTTGGCCCATGGCAGAAATGGGTTGGGCTGACGGATTACCGACTACATGCACTGAGCGCTTCAACACATATACGGTCATTACACTTGTGTGTTTACGAAATGATGTGTAAGTAGTTTATTATAAAAACTAATAATGTTTTGAGTTAAACTATAATTTCAACTTATTTTCATTAGCAATCATATTTAATTTTGAGTACTTACATGTATATTTTTAATGTTGATATTTTAAAGTCTTATGTTTTGGTAATTGTAAATAATATTTAAATTGACTATTATTTTATAGATTGGCGCCTTCTGAAAGATTCTCTTGCATAATGAGGATGGATTTTGAAGAAAATATGGATCCTCAAGGGACAAATGGACCGAAATGGAAGACCCTTTATTGTGAAATTAAGGCTTTTTATTATGCTCAATTTAAGGTAATATGATGCAAACTTGGTTTATTCCCCCTTATTTAAGTTTGAAATTAAGGTTTTTTATTAGTTAACATGGTGAAAACTTGGTTATATATATATATATATATATATATATATATATATATATATATATATATATATATATATCTTTATATATATATATATATATATATTTGTAGAAATGCTTCATAATGGGACATCTGATAGATGCTAGTCAAATATCATGGAATGCAAAAGCGTATAGTCGATACCGGGACATGATATCAGAGATAAGAAGGAAAGGGAAGAAGCCAAACTTCATTGATCCAAATTTGTGGGAAAGATGACATCGTTATTGGAAAACATCGGAAGCAACAAAGATTCATGAAACATACTCCAAGAACATAATATCGAAGGCAGTTGACTTAGCTAGACCTTCAACTCACATTGGAGACACTGCTACTCATTATGACCATGGGAGACGACTTGTAAGTTATATTTAATTTAATTTTTTTCTCTATTGCTTTCCAAATGAGATAGTTTACTATATTGTAACAAAGTGTTTAGTTGTTTTAAGAAATCAATATTTGTTTGCATTCATCTTTCAATAAAGCTTTACATTTCTTTTAATATTGAGGAAGATTATACATACCTTCACTTCCTTCCTCTAAATGATACTTATGTTGTTGTTGCTATATTTATGTATATTTAGGCTTAGAAACTCAGACATCAACTCACTACACCAGAGTTATTTCTATATACACACACCAAAAAAGGTGATGGAAAGATATTTATTGATAAGAAGTCTAAATATATCAACATAAGTTAATTAATTTGATTAATGTGTGCCTTTCTTGAACTTACCCTATTATGATATTCTAATTGTTTTAAATTTTTACTAGGATGCTCTTCAATCTAGGAGAGAGGAGTTAATACAATCCAATGAAGCAATAAATGAAAATTACTTATTTTTCACTATTGTGGGTGGAAAACGAAAGAGTACAACTTATGGTCTTGGGTCCCAAGCTAGTGAGTACTACAGGACTAATGTTGCTTCAACTTCAACTACGTCCCCTTCTCCTCAACACAATGTAGACGAAATTCAAGACCTGAGAAAGAAGATTACTCAAAAAGAGGAGGTAATAAATGATATGGGAATATTAACAGAACGCTTATTACAACGTGTTGATGAAATGTCAAAACTAAATAGCCACCCTAAGCCTACCATATGATTCTGACCTGTTCATGATGATCATCTGAATGATAGCTGACAACAACATTTAATTCAAAATCAAATATCCATTGTTGTTTGATGGTTTCATTTTATCATGTTATACTTTGAGAACATGTTTTGTGACTTTTTATTATTGCCACTTTTATAGTTTATGTAAGACTGTACTTTAGCTTCACCTTCTATATAGGTTTTATGTAATTTGAATAGTTTAACTACACTATTGTTATGATTTTATCACTACAACAAAAAATAGATTCAATGGCGCTTCAATCCTTGGATCTTTTAGAAAGTTTCAAGATTCAAAAGAAAAAAGAGAATTAAAGGGATTTTATGGCACTTATTGGCGTTGATGTTTTATGAAAATGTCATAGATTTAATTTATGCTTTTGACCAACCTTGTCACTTTTAAAAAATTTCATTCTCTTTCATTCCATAAATAAATTTGTTTCTTATTCTTTAGACTAAAACTCTTGCAACCCGACAAAGCACAAAGTCACGAACAACACAAAGGCTAAATGGTAGACTACTAGGAAATCTACTCTTCTTTTCATTCTTCCAACTGAATCAGTTGAAAGTTCCTATTGAATCATTGATCTTGTGGTATTATTAATCCAGAGTCTTCTTCGAAACTATACATAGTAGATCAATTTTCATTCTCACCATGAGGAACTCTGCAAATCTAGTAAGAAAATGGACTATATTTCTGATTCAGACATTTGATTTTGTTGGTGGATGACACTTGAGACTTCTTTGATGGTTTTTATAAATGAGAGTCTAAGTTTTAATGTCTCTTTCCTTGTCTCCTTCTAATCAGGTAGTTTACATTGCTAGTTAGGGTTTTCAATGGGTCCCATGGTGCTTTAAAAGCTCTTCCCCAAAATCTCTATTCAGTTTGAGAAAGTTCAGTTGGAAAGGTATAACTTTTGGTTTTTCCCCTCCATTTTAATAATATAAAGACGTATTATGTTTGTCGGTTTCCATTTGAAGTATTTGGATTTTGCATCTTTACTGGCAACTTCCTTGAGGAGATGGATAATTGCATTCCTTTGATTGAATGGATTCTTACTTCTTCAAAACAATAATTTTTTTTCTCTGGGAGGATGGTTTGGTTCTTATGGGTTAGTTCACAATAATTTACGTATCAAAAAATGGGAAAATCTTCCCAATTTTTTTTGTTAAACAATTTAAGTTTATCAAATATGGATGATTATAGTGTTCTAGGGTGGGCTCTACTTTAAAAAGGTTGAAGAGTTTACTACTGTAAGGTCACATTTTTTAGGAGTTAACGGGTTGAGTTTGTGTTTGAGAGGTTATGACGTTTAGAGAGTGCTTTTTCTAGTTTCAGAGCTAAGTTTGCTAGTTTGGTTTGAAGGGAGAAGGCAAAGTGGGAGCTAAGTTCTGGAACAATTCTCTACTTTATGAATCACACTGCCATTTAGAAAAAATGGGATTCCAGATTTTCCACTCATTGAGTCATGTCAATCTTTTCACATGTTAACAAAATAAAAGAAAATAATTCTTAAGTTGGGAAAGGAGGTCACTAAGGCAAAGTGGAGGGCCAAGGATTTCCTCTCCTCCTCTGTTTTTTCATACTGTGAATGTACGAAAAAGGAGGCTATAAGCTATTTCAATCCTTGCAATGTGTGCTCTATAGTCATGCCATTTCAAAATCAATTAACCTATGGACCTAGAGACATGTATTGTCATATCTATAAATTAGTGTAGCTCACGTATTAAAGATTTGTTAATTAAGTTTGTTTTATTTTATGTTTTGATATTATATAAAGTCAAAATATTTTAAATCTTGTATGGAAAGAGATGATAGGTAAATTAATGCTCACCTAAATACTTTACTTTATTTTTAAAATGTTTTCTATTCATTGAGAAGTTTGAATAGAATATTACTATCTTTCTCAAAAAAAGAAAAAAAGAAAAGAAGAATATTACTATCAAAATGAGAATATGTACCTTATGGAAAATGAGAAATTAAGCAAAGTATTTATAAAAATAAGCTATACAAATAAGGATATTACTATGAAAATGAGAATATATACCTTATATACCTTATATACATGAGAATATTGATTATGGAAAATGAGAAATTAAGCAAAGTATTTGTTAAAATAAGCTACACAAATAAGGAAAATAAGATTTGGGGGTCCAATAAATATTATATAAAATTTTTAAGTAGCTAGAATTAAATAAAATAATATAGTTAAAAGGAAAATACATGCTAAAAGGAAAATCATGGCCAATAAAAATTTTCCTTTTCTCAAAACACTTTTTATTTTCTCTTTTTCTTAGATGTGTTTGATAAAAAAAAAATCATCTTATTTTTTCTTTTCCCCAATGTCATGTCCTTTTCCTTATAAATTAGAGAATTAGGCCCTGTTTGATAAAATGAAAAAATTAAGTGCTGAAAAATAAGTGCTGAAAAATTAAGTGCTGAATTTAATAAATATTGAATCTGTACTGTAAAAACTGTTTGATAAGTTATTGATAATTGAATGCTGAAGATAAATATATTGTTTGATAACTGTAAATGCTGAATACTGAAAATTATGTATTTTACATATTTACCCTTATTATCATTAAATTACATATTATTGAAAATAAATAGAGTTTCTAATAATATTTCATTTTTCACCTACAATTGTGATGTGTAAATAGCATGTTTAAAAATATGTAAAAAATATTTATTCTAATAATATTATCCAAAAAAAATACATAAATATGTTTAAAAAATAACCAATAGAATCTAAACTTTTTAAAACTATCCAAACTAACCAAGAGATATTTGCAAAATATTATTTTATTTATAAGGGTTTTTTGATCCAATTTATTTTCATTTTAAAAAAATTTTGTTGACCGTATTCTACATTCCACGTTAAGTAGGTCTTTACCCACCATAATTTTCACTTGATTTTCATTTTAAAATGTTCAGTGAAGCTTCCTAAAATTTTGTTATCAAACAAATTGAAAAATTAAAACCATTGAAAATGAAAATTTTCAATGATTTGAGCATTTTCAATAGTTTATCAAACAGGGCTTAGCTTTTACCTCAAATATGATTTAAATAATTTTTCATTAAAAAAAAAGAACAAAAAAGGAATAAAAACCTATAATGCACTAGAATGCATAATGGGAGGTTGTAGGATCGGATTAGGAGGAGAATAAAATATTTTTATATTAAGGAATTGAATTTTCTCATATTTGACTTTTATATATAGAATAAAAATATGATATTTTTTTGTTTAAATATTTATTTTTCTAAGCATCGTACTAATTGTGAGAAATAATTTCTCATGTTTGATTTCAAGCTAAAAATGTACAATTTGAAATATTAATAATTGTTTATTGATTTATGGATTAGTAATACAATTATTATTATTATTCTTTATATTTGTTGTTTAAATATAAAGACAGAGACATCAAAATTAATAGTCATCCTAGATGACCACTTATTATCCTTCTCCAATTTAATTCAAACACAAAGACATTATATTTAAAGCAAAAAGTTATCCTTAGTTGGAATATATGTAAAACCTTGGAAAATTCCAATTTTCTGAAAAATGGTAAAATGATAATTTCGGTCAAAATCCGAAATTTTCTGAAATCTCCCGGATGAAAACGAGTCGCCCGTTGGAATCGTCTTGGAAATCTATAGCTACCACGTCAATTCGTCGAATTTCGAGATAGTCGAATTTCACGTTTTCGAGAGGCAGGGTCTTAGGGTCTTAGTAAAAAGGCAATGAAGACATGTGATGTGACAAAGTCACCCACACCTACATGTACTCATGGCCACATGTTATGAATGATAGGAGGATGAGATGAATGGCCTAGATTGTGCCAAGTGTCAAAAATCAAGAAAAAATTGACTCATTGGGAATTAATGAAAAGTTAATGAGAATAAAACAAAGAAGAATAGTGATCTTCTTCTCCAAAGTAGCAAAATCGGGCAGTGAGTGGCTGGTTCAGTTTTTAGAGAGAGAGAGAGAGATCATTCTCTCTAGATTTCCCACCGTTCGGACCGTCGGTTTGCTTCGGACTAAGAAGTAAAGTTGTTCTACGCGGGTAGGGCTACGCGTGAACACCGATTTGGTGGAGTTCCGACAACTCCAAGAGGTAGGGATCTTTTCCTACTTGTCTTATTCTTTGGCTAAGAGCCATGTAAATGGTTAGGAATATTCTGAGGCTTGATTTACCCGTAATTTTGGTCTCAAAACATTTGAACCGAGTGGAGAAAATTTCTACTTGTGTGGCCGTGAACAGTGCCAACCCGAGGGTTTCACTGTTCACGTGATTTTTGGTGTGAATTTTTATGATGTTGAGTGATTCAAAATGAATTGCTTGTGTTTGTTAACTAGCCGATGTGAGCTAATTTTAGTGTTATTGATTGTGAATTTGAATAACATGATTTATGTGGATTAATTATGTTAATATATACATGTTTATATATTAGCATGGATATTTTGGAATTGGCATAATGCATTCCATATGCTGAGTACCACAGAATATTAAGTGAGTGCATGACATGAAAGAAAATAAAGGAAAAATGTTTGTGAAAGGAATTTCAGCGGAAGATTTTAGGAGAATTGTGTTGGGAGATGGTCAACAATTCCACGTCGGGCCCATGAATTGTTTAGAAGGTTATCCAAAGAATTCGCCTCGGAGGTAGTCGATATGTTACCGAATCTCGGTAGTAAGTTTTGAGAACAAGCTTTGTTTTGAAAGCGTATTTTTACTCGCATTTGGCGTAGGCATGTGAAGTCGGTGAAGGACTCAAGACATGGGTTTGGGCATGTAGACATTCAGAGTAGGATCATGTATTTGCTTGAGTGATTGTTTGCCATGACATGTGCACTTAGGTGGGAGTAACCCATGTAGGAAATTATCCTGCGGTTGCTCCACCACAGTCGAGGGATCCTTTATTTCAGGTACGAGGCTTGATCGGAAGCGGCACTCATTAGAGGTCGTTTTGAGAAGAAAGCCAACTTGTGGCTTTGATGTTGTTGTATAACATGTATTAGAATTTTATATTTTTAATATATGTTTGTATTAAGAGTAATGTATTAACTCTTGAACCTTATTGGTACTTAGTTGATGTATTTTGTGAGTATTGATGTAGGGGCCTAAGTGGCCTTTATTTTACTCGCATGAGCACCCTGTGTGGTTATTGTTAATTGTTGTGACAGGTTTTGTACCTTGGGTAGAGGCTCCGTACAAGGGCTTTGCCCCCGATTTTCGGTGGTGTCAGGTTGCAGACATCCGCAGTATTCCGCGGGTTGACGGGTTGTTAACGGATCCCTGGGTTTTAGGGCATCACAATATATATAAGTAATAAGTTATCCTTGGTTGGATATATATATATATATATATATATATATATATATATATATATATATATATATAATCATATAATCATTTTTTGTGAAAGATGAAATTAAAAAAATGATATAATATGTATAATAATAATCATCATCATCATCATTTAGGCTATTATGATCACGTTAGATAATAATAAATTTTGGTTGCCTTATTATTTATTTTTGTAGGACAATTACTTATGTGCACTTTTAAATTATCAAAACTAATTAATTTCATTCAATTTCCTTCATAGTTTTTTGACTGCTTAGATGTTGCTTTAAGTTGAAAGTTGATTCTTAGGCCTTCCTGTTAAAATTTATATATTCGAAATAAGCATATGGTAGAATGAGTGTAAGTTAATCTTGTAAATGATTCGAAAAAAGTTAATCTTGTATAATTAATGCAATATGTAATTAATTTAAAAAAAATGAAACTAAGTACATTGGTGGTTGACACATATAAATTATGCATTCCTATATGGGATAGGAACCACTCCCTAATTTATAGTATTAAATATTGCTTGTAAACAAACTAACATAACCAAATAATATATGTTATGTGATATACACACTTGTTATTAATGTGATTATACATCTTCTTTTTGAATTTACTACTCTAAGTAACATAATATATATATATATATATATATATATATATATATATATATATATATATATATATATATATATATAATTAGATTATTTAAATTTATAAATATTCGTTATATGTTATTCTATAAGAAATTTAGATACATGTAACGAGTCAAAATGATTAGAATAGTAATGCTCATCCCTTACATCTTAGTCACGACATGCTTATAAATATTTTATTCGTGGTGATTATTAAGTTATTCTTTTAATAGGAGAAAATAGAGGTTGCTTCTTGCGAATAACATTGAAAATGATGTGTTCTTCCATTGAAGTTTGATCATATAGAGTAATTTTGTTCTTTAAAAATGGATGCGTTCATGGATCTCAAAGGATAGAAAATTCAGAGAATAACAAGATGGAGTAAAATGTTTGTTGCATTTGCAATGCAAAATTCTGCAAATAAAATCTCCATTAAATGTCGCATACAATGTGGTAATATGATATTCCATACTCTCAAAGACCGAGACCATTTGTTTCTATGGGGTGATCAAAGTTACACATGGTGACCCAAAAAACGGAGCGGCTCAGTGGCCCTGACCATAAAGCGAACATTATGATAGACTTGATTTGATGATCAACGCCGTACAATGAAATGGTTCAAGTACCCATGATTGTCAAAATGATCTGAATTGTTTGCAGATTACTACAAGATGTAGAAAACCATTATATCACGGATTTGCGGAAACTTTACAAGATTATACGCTATCAAATTGTACAGCTGAAACACGCTTTGTGGCGCCACAAAAACGGAAATTAGTTGACAACCCATCAACCTGCTTGGAATAATGCGTGGATGTAAGATGACGACACACTCATGAAAGTGGGCAGAGTCTCCTTTATGCGGGGGCTCTACCCCGAGCTACAACACAATCCCGACATCCCGATCATGAGACATGTACATGAGTAAACCACGGCCACTTGGGCCTTATATCGATACTCATCAAAATACACCAACTATATACCATAGTTCAAGAGTTAATAATTCCTCTTAATTCAACATATATTAAAGTTTACAACATTCCTAATACATATTTATACAACAACATCAAAGCCACAAGTGGCTTTCTTCTCAAACGACCTCTAATGGTGCTGCATTCCGTCGCTCCATGCACAAAAATGGTGATCCCTCGACGAAATTATAGGCAAACTGATAGAGATAATTTCCTCGTAGGTTGCTCCCCACCTAAGTACATATGCATGTGAACAATCACATTCAAAGCGATTTCATGAACCTACTCGAATCTGCATATTCAATCCCATGTCAGGAATTCTTAGGCTCCCTCACATATGCCTAAGCTAGAATCACGAGTAAAAATATCTGATTTCAAAACAAAAGCTTTTTGTTCTTGAAAACTTACTCTGATTCGATAAAATCATTAGGGGCTACCCTCCGGCGAATTCACTGGATAACTCTCAGGCTTGAGTCCTTGATTCTCATCCGAAGTGATCTGTTGGAGCGTCTCGAATTAACCTGAGTAGGAAAGATGCCTATAACTGGAGTTGTCGGAGACTCCACCCAATTGGTGCCACGCGTAGCCCCACTTCGAGTGTAAATGCTACTTCTTGCTCACGTCGAGAGCGCGATCAAATGGCTGGAAATCTAGAAATAAGGCACACCTTCTCTCTCTAAAACACAAAACCAGCAGCTACTGCATCATCCTTCACGTTTTGGCTCTCAAATGGGGAAGATGAACCTTTATTCATCTTTCGTGCTATTATCCTTAAACTTTTTCATTTAATTCCCACGATGTCCACTTTTTCTAGATTTTGACGCGCTTTAATCTAATCCAGGTAAAATTTTATCGTCTCTCTCTCATACAGCATGTGTCACACCGTACATGTATTAGGTGACTTTATTACACCACGTATCTCGAGCCCCGTTTTACGGCAGAGCCTACAATGCCTCGAAAGCGTGAAATTCCTCTTTTGTCTCGAATTCGATAAAATTCGACGTGGTCGCTAGATTTATAAGATGATTCAACGGTGAAATCCATTTCATCATAAAGATACGAAAAAATTTGATTTTGGCCCGATGCAATTTGCCCTTTTTTAGAAAATTGGAATTTTCCCGGGTCTTACACTTTAGGTGGTCTGATAAGAGCTTTTCAGAGCTTTTGCAAATACTTGGAGATATGTTGCCTTTAAACAATGAATTGCTTTTGTCCATGTATAAAGCGAAAAAGACATTAAATTCTTTGAGATGTAATGAAAATACATGCATGCCCCGAATGATTGTGTATTGAATCCGGGTGGTAATGACATGTCAACTGCGAAAGCTATGTCTCTATCTGTTGAGACCTATACATGAGTAAAAATGGCCACTTGGACCCATACATGAATACTCACCAAAAATCTAACCAACTATATCACAATAGTTCAAGAGTTATTACATTACTCTTAATACAAACATATATTAAATCTTAGAATTCTAATACATATTTATCACAAAAAACATCAAAGCCCTGTCAGGACTTTCTTAAATCGACCTCCTAATGGCGTCGTCTTCTCGAAACGCTCCACAATACTGAAATAATGTTCCCTCGGCGGGGTGAAGCGATGCCCGATGGTGCGTCTACTTTGGGTTCCTCCTCGCCTAAGTGCACATGCAATGATTCAACATAAACGCATTCAAGCGTCGCGGTGCTACTTGAATGTCTGCGTGTTCATGGATGAGAATCGACTCGCCTTTCCGGCTTCTCTCGAGCCCTCAGCTCCCTCACGCATGCCTAAATCCGTCTGAGAAAAACATGTTTTTCAAAACAAAGGTTTTGTTCAGCGATACTCATGAGTTGGTAAATATATTGGAATACCCTCGAGGTGAATTCGCGTCGTTTTTCGAAGCGATGCGTCGTCGACACGAGATGAAGCTGGACCACTCTCGAAACCAATTCTTGGAAAATCTTCCCTTGAAATTCCTTTCACAACCATTTTCCATTTTCATTTCTTTCATGCCATGCACTCACACCTAATTTTCTAGGTTGCCCCGGTGCATATGAAATGCATTATGCCATTTCCAAACAATTCATGTTAATATATAAATTATGCATATACTAACTCACAACATCATGTTATTCAATTCTTATCAATAACATCAAAATTAGCTCACTTAAGCTAATCACAATTTATTTCTAATGACTTACACACAATTATATTTTTATATAATTCAACATCATCATCTTTAATTTAAATTATAGCCATTAACAATTTCTTTCCCTTACAATTTAAGTCATCCAGAGATTCAAAGCAATCTCAGCTGTTTTATGGAGCCATTTCGGTCCAACCAAACAAGCAAGGAATTTGTTATTAACGGTCCCTATGCTCTGATGATGGGTTGTCGAGTGGGCAGCTCACTCACCAAGCATCAGCTCCACTTTGTGGAACCGAAATCCATGGTCATTTCCGACCTAACAACGTCCAAACCATAATTTATTGCATAAATTATCACACAGGCTCCTGAAAAAGTCCCTAATTTGTCAGCGGGTTCCAAATTTAACAATTGAGTCCCGAGTTTTGGAGCAGATCAAGCAGAGCCACTCCGACCTCAAATCAACTGATCATTTACAAAGCTCCAAAGCCCAGAAATAGCAGTGGGAGGACCTACCTCTTGGAAGTACATCGAAACTCCCTGAATCGGTGCGTATTGTATCATTAGAACAACTTTGCTTCTTAGCCTGACCAGGCAGAGCGGTCAAGCCGAAATCTAGAGAAAGTTGCACTTTCCTCTCTCCTAAGCCCTCCATTTTTAATCACCTCCCCTTCTCCCCTCACGCACGTACCAGCCAAATAGAGAAGAAAGCTCCTCTTTTTGTCTCCCTCATTGCCACTTGTCAAGTCATCATTGGCTCCTTGAATTCCTTATTCATTTAATCCACCAACCTTTGATTTTCCTCTAATTAGGAGATGCCACTTGTCACCCATGGGCCCCACACCTGAGCTCAAGTTGACTCATTCTGCACCTGACACGTGGCACACTATGAGCCACTCAAAATGTGCCAAGTGTCTGCGCTCGCTCATTTTCAGCCTGCCATTTTGACTATTTACGAATTGACCGAAATTCAACGTGATGTGTTTCTGAGATGATTCCAACGATGAAGTTCATTTCATCATCCGAGATCTAGAAAAATTTCGAATTTTGACCGAAATTACCATTTTACCCTTTTTTAGAAAATTAGATTTTCTCGGGGTTTCACAGATTGTGTACTTTATCGGAAGGAGTTGAAAGATGCATCCTTATGTCCTACCTGTGGAACTTCGAGGTGGAAGATAGATAACACAGGAACTAAGAGGAGAAGGAGTTCTACTTGAAGTAAAATAATGGTATTTCCCTCCAATTCTAAGATTTAGAATGTTTCAATCATCAAAAAATTGCAAAAGAGCTGTATGGCATGCTAAAAAGCGATTTTTGATGAGAAAATGTGTCATCCATCGATTCACCATCATGGAAGCAAGTTGATCATAGATGGCGAGTTTTCCTCGGAACACAAAGCTTGAGACTTGCCATTTCTGCAGATGGCATAAATCCTCATAGTTCATTTAATAGCAAACATAGTTGTTGGCCCATTCTCATGATAATTTATAACCTTCCTCCATGGTTGTGCATAAAAAGAAAATTTATGATGTTATCTTTATTAATTTCTGGTCCACAACAACCTAGCAATGACATTGATGTCTATTTAGCACCGCTAATAGAAGATCTAATAACATTGTGGGAGGTCGAAGTTCAAGTTCTTGCGGCCCCCAAAACCAGGGTCGGGTTGACAACCCGTCGGCAGTGGAAAATCTATGTCTCGTATCGCGAGACTCATACCTGAGTAAAAATGGCCTCTTGGGCCCATAAACCAATACTCACCAAAATATACACCCAACTATTTTCCAATAGTTCAAGAGTTATAACATTTCTCTTAATACAAATACATATTAAAATTTACAATTCTAATACATATTATCCCAAAAACATCAAAGCCACAACCCGACTTTCTTCAAAATCGGCCTCTAATGAGTGTCGCCTTCTCGAACGCTCCCTATACCTGAAATAATATTCCCTCGATAGGGTGAGCTATCACCCAGTAGTGGAATTACCCTAAATTGGTTACTCCCCACCTAAGTGCATATGCAATGATCCAATTTAAACACACATTCAAGTAAATACGATCTGCTTGAGATAATACACTTGTGACCTGTCAGGAGTCTCGCGACTCACTCACACTTGCCTAAGTCATGCATGAGAAAAATAATCAATCTTTCTTTTCTTTCATGTCATGCACTCACACCTAATTTCTAGGTTACCCGTTGCACATGAGAATGCATCATGTCATTTCAACACAATTCATATAACACATGCAAATATATCATCATGCCTATATTTACATAATTTAAATCACAACAACATGTTATATAAATTATTAATCCATTACACCAAAAATTAGCTCGCATGGGCTAACTAACAAACACGAGCAATTCAATTTGAATTACTCGACCAAGCACATTTTCTCACAAAATATTTCGTGAATACTATTCACATGAACAGTGAAACCCTCGGGTTATTGTTGATCACCCGGTTTCACTTTGTGAACTGAGGGAATTCATAGCCATTTAAGGCCTCATCACACTTTCCAACACACAATTTATTTCATAATTTATGAAACAAACACCCAAAACAACCCCAACATAGTCACGGACTGTCCAAATGCGCTTCAAAAATTCCAACAATTTTGTCCCAAGTTTTCAGGACCGATCAAGCTTGGCCCTCGCGGCCTCAAATCCAACTTTCGATCATCCACAAAACATAGCAAACAAAATTAGCCTTCAGTAGGATAAAACCCCTACCTCATGGAGTTTATCGAAACTCTTTAAAACCGATGATCACGCGTTGCCCTCGCCGCGTAGAACGGCTTTCCTTCTTGCTCCGTCGAAATCCGACGGTCCAATCGACCGAAATCTTAAAGAGAAGTGGCACCTTCTCTCTCTAAAAATATCAAAACCTAGCCTCTGCAATTCATTTTTCCCCTCCTTCATGTTTTGGTCCTTTTCAATTGTAGGAGATGACTACTATTCACTCTTTTGTCTTTATTCATTAAACTTTCCTATAATGCCCCTTATGTCCCCTTTCTTGGATTTTTGACACATGGCACTCTCTCGGTCGTCCATTTCCATCATCTCTCTACTCATGCAACATGTATCACATGAGTATATGTTATATGTGACTTTTGTCACATCACATGTCGTTTTAAGGCACCCGATACTCGGTGCCTCGAAAACGATGCAAATTCACATCTCGAAGTAGATGAAATTCGTGTTAAATTTGGAATTTCGTGAGACGATTCCAATTGTGAAGTATGTTTCGTCATCCAAGATCTAGAAAAATTTCGGGTTTTGACCGAAATTACGATTTTGCCATTTTTCAAAAAATTAGAATTTTTCTCGGGTCTTACATTTACGATGCACATCAACAAGAATTCTTTACATTAAGAGTTGTTCTATTATGGACAATCAATGGTGCCTACGTATGGAAACTGTCGAGGTGCCTTGATTAAAGGATATTATGGTTGTCCCTATATGTGGAAGAAAAAGAAACATATTCTTGTAGGTTAAAGCATAGAAAAAAGAACTCCTATACAGGACATAGAAGATTTCTTCCAAGAAACCATCCATATAGGAAACAAAGCATTTGATGGAAAACAAGAGTTTAGCTCACCTCCTGGAAATATTGGTAGAGAAAAATATTTAAAATCAATAGAATTTGCAATTCTTGGGGGGAAAAAAAGGTTAATCGGGGTAAATCTGAAATCAACAATACAAATTGTTGGAAAAAGAAGTCCATATTCTTTGATCTTGAGTATTGGAAATATCTTCATGTTCGTCATAATTTGGATGTAATGCATATTGAGAAAAATGTTTGTGAAAGCATTATTGGTACCTTACTCAACATTGCAGGTAAGACAAAGGATGGGCTTAATTCTCACTTAGATCTTGTAGAAATGGGCTTAAGGAGTGAATTGGCACCAAGGTTTGAATCGAAGAGAACATATCTCCCTCCTGCATGTTATACACTTTCTACAATGGAAAATAAGGTGTTTTGCCAAACACTTTCACAATTGAAGGTTCCTTATGGGTATTGTTCTAACCTTCAAAACCTCGTTTCAATGGAAGACTTGAAGCTTTATGGATTAAAATCCCATGACTATCATGCATTAATGCAACAATATTTGCCGGTTTCGTTACGTTCTATCTTGCCCAAGCATGTGAGGAATGCCATTTGTAGATTGAGTTTCTTTTTCAATGCTCTCTGTAGTAAAGTTGTTGATGTTCCTTCATTAGATGAGTTACAAAATGAAATAGTGGTGACATTATGCTTGTTTGAAAAGCACTTCCCACCTTCATTATTTGATATCATGGTGCATCTTACTGTGCATCTTGTAAGAGAGGTGAGACTTTATGGACCAGTTTACTTTAGGTGGATGTACCCATTTGAAAGGTTTATGAAAGTGTTAAAAGGCTATGTACAAAATCGTACTCAACCTAAAGGTTGTATTGCTGAATGCTATATTGCATAAGAAGGAATCGAGTTTTGTACAGAGTACTTATCAAATGTGGATGCAATTGGAATTCCTAGTACTTCAAACATTGACCAAAAGTCGGAACAATATTTGGAGGTCATACTATGAAGGTTGATTCAATTTATGGTTACAAGCACATCATTATGTGTTGGAAAATACCTCAATTGTCAGCCTTATATTGAGTAAAGCACCGCTTCTTTTGTTTATTTATTTATTGAACATATAATATATGACTCTAATTATGCGAATTATTATACATGACTTCATAGAGCACATGCAATGGCTGAAAGTGAAAACGTCCGTATCGATCAAAAGTAGAAGTGGTTCACGGGATGAGCATGCGCGATAACTGCCTTTGGTTAAGGCAAAGGTACTACGATTGTTTCTTAAGTTTTCCATATCTTTTACATTAATGGTTAACATATAAATGATAATTGGAACTTATTTCTATAGGTTGAAGTTGCAATTGGAAATAATGAACCTGTATCTAAAACCCTTAAATGGATAGCTGATGGTCCAAGCCATTATGTGATGAAGTATCATGGTTATGTCATCAATGGGTGTCAATATAATACCAAGGAGCGTGATGATTTACAAGCTACCTAAAATAGTGGAGTTAGTATTGTAGCAACGACCATGCAAATTGCTAGTGCTAAGGATAAAAATCCTGTTTTCGAAGAGCTTTGTTTCTATGGGGTTATTACTGAGATTTAGGACCTTGATTATTCTATGTTCAGAATTCCAATCTTCAAGTGTGATTAAGTTGATAATAAGAATGGAATCAAAGTTGATGATCTTGGGTTTACCTTAGTTCACTTAAGCAAAGTAGCTCATAAGTCAGATCTGTTCATATTAGCCTCCCAAGCTAAGAAAGTCTTCTATGTACAAGATGAGCTTAATCCAAGATGGTCAATTGTTTTGTCGGCTTTCTCGACAAGACATCCGCGAAGAAGAGCAAACGATGATGATCCTATGGACATTTCTATTGAACATAATCCAGTCATATCTTCTTTGCCACAAGTTGAATTATTTGATGCAATGGATGACTCTAATCAAATTTGTATTTGAGATGATTGTGAGGGAATTTGGGTTGAGAACAAATCATATATGTAACCAAATTGTAGCTTTGTTATGTGTGAATTTTCGCCTGCTACTATAGTTTTTGTAGTGTAAATGTATGCTTACTAGTTCATTTATTTGTCTTTGTTATTAGATGATTGTTATGCTTTCAATTTTAGTTAATGTCAGGTTGACGTTATTCAAAACATTGACAGTATTATGTTTTATGCAAAGCAGCTGATTAGGTAATGCCTTAAATTAGTTAATTTTTTATTCTTTAAATTTTTGTTAGATATTTTAGTACTTATATTTAAACATTATAATTATTTTTATGACAAGTATGGATACAGAACAATAAGATAAAGCAGCTACAAGAAAGAGATGTAGAGGGATAACAAGAAAGACTATGATTATCAAGAATAGGAGCAAAGGAATAAAACTTGCGGTAAAGTATAATGTTGATGGTGTTTATGTCAAACAAGCTGTTGTGCATCTCACAAGTTATTTAGGCATATTGGCACGTACCATGGTGCCAATTAGATATAGCACTTGGCACCATGTACCTAAGAAATTAGAATAAATTGTGGGACACCATTGAGGTAAACTAGTATTTTTTTTTTTTTCTATCTATAACGTTTTCTAATTCTATTTGCAAATTTTTTTAATAACTAATAACTATGTTCATTACTTCTAGGCTGCATTTACATTGAATTGTAAAAGTAGAAGGAATTGTATGAAATCAATGGGCAGGTGCTTTAGATCATTCAAGAACATGTTGACTGCAAAGTATATCATTCCTTTCAAAGAGCAATTAGAGCTTCTTAAAAAACCACCAGTTGAATATAGTTTTATTGAAGATGAAGATTGGACAATTTTTGTCAAAGAAAGATTGTCTCAAGATTTCGAATTAAATTTCTAATTATTTTCATGTCATATACTCATATTTTCTTTACTTAATATGAAATAAAATTTGAAAGAGTTTAGAGAAGTTCAAAAAGAAAGAAGGAAAAAGCATATTTATAATCATCATCTTAGTAGGAAGGGATATGCTGGTCTTGAGGAAGAGATGGTAAGTTAAAGATGTTGTTTATTTACATTTTTTATGTTGAAATTGACTAGAGACTCATTATATTACATTTCAATATTTTAATAGTTGGTAGCAACCGGCTTTACGAAAGTCATTGATAAAGCGTATTGAGCAATGGAGAAAAGATGACACTTATGATGAAGTGGTCATTTCGGTAGTGGAGAAGATTGTAAGTATAAGTTATGTAACATATATTTCATTTACGTTAATAACTTATTTATATTAACCAATATAACATTAAATTTTATAGCATCATTGTGTCTTAGGATAAGATGTTGCAACAGTCACAAGAAAGTAGTCCAAGTTTCAATGGAAATGACATAATTACCGAAGCATTGGGAACTCCTGAATATAGTGGTCGAGTACGAGCTAAAGGAAAGCATTATACACCACGACAAGATTTTCATTCTATGAAAGATCGTGCTTTGCGAGAATTTATGAAAGAATCTCAAGAGCGACAATCAAAGTTTGAGGCAAACATTTTATTCCAACTCTCTCGAATGGTACCACCACGCCTGTCGATGTTGGTAGCTACAACATGTTCAAAAACATATTGTCCTTCATGAAATTGTTGAGCAACCAAAACGTCGAGTAGATGATCACACTCCTCCAGTGCTAAAATCAAGCAGGGTATATTTGTAATTAATATTATGTTCTATAATAAAATGTGATAACACAAAACTCATAATTTTCATATCAACTTACCTAGTTAGTTATTCCTATATAGAAGTAATGTTACTATATATATGTTTGTATAATAAATTATATTAATAAGCTCGATAAGTTATGATAACTCAATTTTGTCTAACTGATTCTTTCCTACTTGGAAATTATCAACTTTAGATGGTTGCATATAACTAAACAATATTGTTTCATTTTATAGATTAGGAAATGTCAATTGGTCATAGGGACAAAAGAAAATGTAGTTGCAGCTGGAACAATAGTACTTGAATGTGGTGTTAACTTCCTTGTTGTTGTGGATGCTTCTTATGATCCAAATGCATTACTTCCTGTGCCTATTCGAGGCAATTACATTTAATTGAGATCTTGTGGGCATCAAGTTTTATGGCACACTTGATTAGTCATTCTTACTACTCATCTCATCCAAGTATGTGCTTTTTTTTTTAAGTAAAAATTTCTTGTTACTAATAAAAAAAAACTATTTTATTTAGGACAATTCTTATATATACAATGATATGCTATGTTTGATAATATTCAAAGAAATTTAAGAAACAGAGGAATAAAGAGAGAACATTAAGTTTTAAGGATGAGAACCCTGTAGATATTAAGAACTTTGCTACATTTGTTGGGTTGTTGTTAAAGGATGGGAAGGTACATGCAGTAGAAATCATAGAGGATGTTTTTGGAGAGTCTTTTAAGACCTTCCTCATGAAAGAAGATATGGATATCATAATTTCATCAACAGAGGTGTCATCCTAACTGTCTTATGTTCTATATATGGTAAGAGAAACATTTAATATGTTTTTCATATATTTTAACTATCTTATTTATGGTTTATTTTTTCATTATGAGAATTGTAATTAATTTCAGTTACAAATAACTATCTTATTTTTTCATATATTTTTTCATTATTTTAACTATCTTATAAATAACTATCTTATTTATAGTTTTTTATAGTGTAAATGTATGCTTACTAGTTCATTTATTTGTCTTTGTTATTAGATGATTGTTATGCTTTCAATTTTAGTTAATGTCAAGTTGACGTTATTCAAAACATTGACAGTATTATGTTTTATGCAAGCGGTGATTAGGTAATGCCTTAAAAATTAGTTAATTTTATTCACTTTAAATTTTTGTTAGATATTTTAGTACTTCTATTTAAACATTATAATTATTTTTATGACAGGTATGGATACGGAACAATGAATCGCGACTCTGAGAAAGAGATGTAGAGGGATAACAAGAAAGACTATGATTATCAAGAATATGAGCAAGGAATAAAACTTGCGGTAAAAGTATAATGTTGATGGTGTTTATGTCCAAACAATTTGTTGTGCATCTCCTGAGTTATTTAGGCATATTGTGTACCATGGTGCCAATTAGATATAACACTTGGCACCATGTACTTAAGAAATTGAAGAATAAATTGTGGGACTCCATTGAGGTAAACTAGTATATTTTTTTTCTATCTATAACGTTTTCTAATTCTATTTGCAAATTTTTTTAATAACTAATAACTATGTTCATTACTTCTAGGCTGCATTTACATTAGTTGTAAAGTAGAAGGAATTGTATGAAATCAATGAAGCAGTGCTTTAGATCATTCAAGAACATATTGTGCAAAGTATAAATTTCATTTCAAAGACCAATTAGAGCTTCTAGTAAAACCGCAATTGAATATAGTTTTATTGAAGATGAAGATTGGACAATTTTGTCAAAGAAAAGATTGTCTCAAGATTTCAGATTAAAATTTAATTATTTTCATGTCATATACTCATATTTTCTTTACTTAATGAAATAAAATTTGAAAGAGTTTAGAGAAGTTCAAAAAGAAAGAAGGAAAAAGCATATTTATAATCATCATCTTAGTAGGAAGGGATATGCTGGTCTTGAGGAAGAGATGGTAAGTTAAAGATGTTGTTTATTTACATTTTTTTATGTTGAAATTGACTAGAGACTCATTATATTACATTTCAATATTTTAATAGTTGGTAGCAACCAGCTTTACGAAAGTCATTGATAAAAGCGTATTATGGAAGAAAGCAATGGAGAAAAAAGATGACACTTATGATGAAGTGGTCATTTCGGTAGTGGAGAAGATTGTAAGTATAAGTTATGTAACATATATTTCATTTGCGTTAATAACTTATTTATATTAACCAATATAACATTAAATTTTATAGCATCATTGTCTTAGGATAAGATGTTGCAGTCACAAGAAAGTAGTCCAAGTTTCAATGGAAATGACATACTTACCGGAGCATTGGGAACTCCTGAATAGTGGTCGAGTACGAGCTAAAGGAAAGCATTATACACCACGACAAGATTTTCATTCTATGAAAGATCGTGCTTTGCGAGAATTTATGAAAGAATCTCAAGAGCAACAATCAAAGTTTGAGGCAAACATTTTATTCCAACTCTCTCAGATGGTACCCACCACGCCTCAATCTGATGTTAGTAGCTCTAACATGTTCCAAAAACATATTGTCCTTCATGAAATTGTTGAGCAACCAAAACGTCGAGTAGATGACCACACTCCTCCAGTGCTAAAATCAAACAACGTATATTGTAATTAATATTATGTTCTATAATAAAAATGTGATAACACAAACTCATAATTTTCATATCAACTTACCTAGTTGAATTATTCCTATATAGAAGTAATGTTACTATATATGTTTGTATAATAAATTATATTAATAAGCTCGATAAGTTATGATAACTCAATTTTGTCTAACTGATTCTTTCCTACTTGGAAATTATCAACTTTAGATGGTTGCATATAACTAAACAATATTGTTTCATTTTATAGATTAGGGAAATGTCAATTGATGTAGGAATGAAAAGAAAATGTAGTTCTTAATTTGGAACAATAGTACTTGAATGTGGTGTTAACTTCTTGTTGTGTGGATGCTTCTTATGATCAAATGCACATTACTTCACAGTACCCCTATTCGAGCCAAATTACCACTAATTGAGATGCTATTGGGCATCAAGTTTTATGGCCTGCCCAATTAGTCATTCTTACTACTCATCTCATCCAAGTATGTGCTTTTTTTTTTAAGTAAAAATTTCTTGTTACTAATAAAAAAAAACTATTTTATTTAGGACAATTCTTATATATACAATGATATGTTATGTTTGATAAGATTCAAGAAATTTAAGAAAGCAGGAGGAATAAGAGAACGGTAAGTTTTTAAGGATGGGAACCGCATGATATCAAGAACTTTGCTACATTTGTTGGGCTGTTGTTAAAGGATGGGAAGGTACATGCTAGTAGAAATCATAGAGGATGTTTTTGGAGAGTCTTTTAAGACCTTCCTCATGAAAAAAAGATATGAGATATCATAATTTCATCACTTGAGGTGTCATCACAGCGTCTTATGTTCTATATATGGTAGAGAAGCATTTAATATGTTTTCATATATTTTAACTATCTTATTTTATGGTTTATTTTTCATTATGAGAATTATAATTAATTTCAGTTACATTAAAATATTAAAAATTTTAAATATTGTGTGAAATTAAATTAGGCACTTGCATAAAAAGATGGTTGATGCTAAAGAGGTTGAGCAATTTATTTTTGTAAATCCGACCTTGGTTTCCAAAGTTGGAATGAGAGAAGCGAGCAAGGAAAATAGGTCAAGGGTTATAGCTAATCGGTTGATGAATGCAAATAATGCTGATTTTGTTTTTATTCCATATAACCCAGGGTAAGTTATTAAACATAAGTAAACATAAATTATGCATATTTATCGAGTGAATTGATATGTAGTTACATTCATGTTAATTTGTGATTATCATTGGGTTTTGGTGGTACTTGACACAAGGACTTTGATGAAGTAATACCATGATTCATTGCGTGATCCAACCTTAGGATGATCTTAAAGACATTGTTAATATGTAAGTTTTTCCCTTAATATTATAGAATGAAGCATAGTTGGTAACAAAAATTATTTTCTTCATGCAGGGCTCTAAGAATTCATCCACTTCAAAAACATAAATCATTAAAAAGAGAGCCTAATTGAGTTGTATTAGGGGTAAATAACTCACTATAGCGAGTAATACAAAATATTTAGTGTCTTAACTGCCCAATTTTAAACTTAGTACAATATGACTTGCAAGTAACTCCATATATATATATATAATGATTTTTTTTTATCCATTTAGTGCCCGATACAACCAGGCAGTGTTGAATGTGGATACTATGTGATGAGAGATATGAGATATATCATTCTCGATCAAGGATGTCTTACAACAAAGGTATGTGTTGATTTGTTAGTTCTCAATATATCAATGTTTATTTTACTTTCAATGTAACCGATGAAACTATTACTTTACTTTTCAATAGTTTTATGGGAAAAAATCATACAACAAAGATGAGTTGAATGAAGTACGATCTGAATGGGTGATGTTGGTTACTCAATTAATACTTTCCTCGGTTTGAAAAGCTTTGGGGACACCTTTTTGTATCGAAGCATGAACAAATTTTGGCATATCCAACTATCACTTTTGATGAGGTTCATACTTTATTTCTCTTTTTTGAACCAACCTATGATTGAAGGTAAATTGTTTGACATAATCACTTTAAGACTTGATAGTATTTTCCTTCCACAGTCATGATATTTCTCTAGTTTCCAATAGTTGAATTAAGTTAGTATATTGTATGCATGATTCATAGGTGTCTAAAGGGAAACTTTTTTTTGGTGAAGTTAGAAGATCTTCCAACTTTGGAATGGTCCATGAACTATTGTGATAATAAATGTATTTTTCATAATGATATCAAGTTTATTACTTCTTTGTTTCTATTAAATATTTTAAAATGGAATATGCAATTGGAACTTTATTGTTCTCATATCATCTTTTGTTTTTGTTGTCAACTATAGATTTTTTTTATTGATTGGCTATGGAAAACATGGAGATTTCGACTTTTGGCTTCAATATTTTATCACAACATTGTAAGTTATGTTTTCACCCTTATAAAACACAATAATTTTTTCAAGGCACAATTTATTTTTTATTACATAGCCTTTTATTTTATTAGTGAATCTAAAACTACAAGTTGATGAATTACTATATATGTGTGTCGGTAGAACGAGAATTACATTTACATAGCATCTAATTGAGTTTTTTAAAGTATTGGGAAGATGGCTTGTAATTTAACTTTTTCATTTATTAAATTTAATTGGTTTTTGTATTGTTTCTTCAAGTAGTTTGTGACTATTGATCTTCCAACTCACAACACACATATATGTTTTTAATGGATTATTATTGTTTTGTATTTTACCATAATTGATCAACTTTTATGCCATAATTGATAAATCTCTTGCTTTCTATTTTACCCATTACTACTAACTTTGTCTTTGTTGTTGTTATTTTTTTTTTATCAAATATGTCAATTGTTATATACATTATTTACCATGATATGTTGTTATCATTCCTTCATTTTATTTTCCAAAGTGCTACATAATTTATTTTTAAGTATAATTGATTATAGTTCATCTTTTTGCATGTAGGTTGCCTTTTTAGGAAATTAACTTTCAACTTAGCCAAGCTAGCATGAAGCAGTTTCTTGGAGATAAGACACAATTGGGTTGCATATATAAGAAAATTTGAATTGGATTCAAGAAATGAATGTTGAAATTGTAATTTTTTTTTTTGTTTTTGTATATGAAATGTATTTAAAGTACAAAAGTTCCTATTGTGATTAAAAACTATAATCTTGGTATGGATTGGAACATAATTTTTTCTTATGTGCATGCATTATTACAATAACAGGTGAAATTTTATTTGCAACAATTATTAAATTGATATTTTAATTAAATCATTATCTTCCTTGACACTTTTACTAAGTGTCATTGTATTCAAATAATTTAAGATTGATACAACAAACAATGACATTTCTTTGAGTGTCAAGACTTCCTTCGATGTCGCTTTTATAAAGTGCCATTATATAAAATTTCAAAACTTTGGCACTTATTGAAAGTGTCAAGGTCTACTTTACTTAACAATGACGTTTATTAAGATGTCAATATAGATTGGCACAATAAACAATGACATTTTTTTCAGCGTCAAGGTTCTCTTCAACGACACTTCTAAAAAACGACATTATAGGCAACTACTTATTATAACAGGCTAGCGGATGACACTTTCGATAAGCGACATTGAATGTCATTCTTGACGCTTTTTAAGCGTCATTGAATATGTTTTTTGTTGTAGCATTCTCGATCATATATCAATACAATTTTTTTTTAAAATTTATTATGTTTTTATCAAGATTATAATTATATTAAATTAAATTTATAAAAATATGTATAATTACCTACAAATTACCTACTAAATTGGCAAGTTAGGCAGCCAACTTACTGCAAGTTACCTACTAATTGACAAATTTAGAAAGCGACCAACACCTATAGATTACCTACTAAATTGGCAAGTTAAGCATCCAACTTACCTACAAATTACCTACTAAATTGGCAAGTTAGGCATCCAACTTAACCCACCTTACCTACAAATTACTATCAATATAGGGACAAAAGCTTTTAATTTACTTACAAAATTTACCGATAATACAGTAGTCACTAAATTACCTACAAAATCAGCGACAACAAAAACAGTAGGTAAGTCATTTTCCCGATAAAATATGACATGAAAAATTACCTACAATGTGTCTGTAGGTAATTACCTACTATTTCATGTTTTGTAGGTAAATTTTTTTTACCGACAGAGATATTACCTACAATCTTGTTTTGTAAGAAATCAGTAGATAAACTGAATTACTTACAAAATTTCAGTTATTACCTACAAAAATGTTCAATAGATAAACTATTAATTTCTTGTAGTGGATGGACATGTGAAAGAGACATGTTTTCACATTCACGGGTGCCTTGGTACAAGGATTATAAGGCTCAGTCTTATACAAGGATTATACTACAAATATGGCTGAAACTCCACTGAACACTGATTCACTTCTTCGATCTTCTCACACTCAAAGCCAAGACCCTATTGGAATAGTCTAGACCAAAAAAATCTAAGACTTCCCAACGAATTTATATTTTCTTCTCTGATTGTTACTGTCAAAAGACCTTTTTCAACTTGTTACAAGCCTACACATTTTATATTAATTTGAGGATGCTACATGGCAAATTATAATTGGTTCGTAGTTCATGACATGATGTTCATCATGGTGGGATAATACGTAGTGGGCGATCATGTCAAGGGATTCTATGATTGCCCGCATGTCCCATTTACATGTTCAAGTTTGACAGCTTCTCCAGTACTCGAGGTGACTTGGTCCATGCGATTTGATCCTATTTGACCTGATGCCCAATATGACCAAGGTGGAGGATGTCCGACCTTCATGAGCCGCTCGCTCAACATGTGCTTGTATTTGTCAATTCAGTTATATCTCAGGTTGCGTTCGGGTGTCCAATTTGCTTGAGTTATCCTTGTGATAGCCACGTGGGATATGCTCTATCCCATTCCCCCTTCAACACTTAACATCACCAA
Source organism: Tetrastigma voinierianum (assembly GCA_016808115.1). Taxonomy (NCBI): domain Eukaryota; kingdom Viridiplantae; phylum Streptophyta; class Magnoliopsida; order Vitales; family Vitaceae; genus Tetrastigma; species Tetrastigma voinierianum. The sequence continues at coordinate 1,039,821 of JAEQBH010000731.1, forward strand.
TAATTTGGGAATTGGTGATACATTTCATTTTGCCCACCTAGACCCGTTTGCAGGTATCACATATGATAACTTTGCCTTTACCACTCAATACCCAACGGAAATAGGAACATGGATAGTAGACACAAGAGCTTCTAACCATATGTGCTCCAACTTTTCTCTGCTTGTGAACCCTATACATGTCACACGTCCTATGCAAGTTTCTTTACCTGATGGTTCACATGTACTTGTCAAGTACGCTAGTACATTGCACCTTAGCTCCACGCTTTATCTCCAAGATGTCTTTTACCTGCCCTCATTTCATTATAACCTATTATCTGTTGCCAAATTAGCAAGTACCTCCAATATTGTTTTTCAATTCTATCCTAACCAATGCTTTCTACAGGACCTGAGGACTGAGCAAGTAGTAGCTGTGGTCCAACTTCTTCATAATCTCCATATTCTTGATGGCTCCAGCTTTTCCACTATTACTCATAGACCTCTGTCTTTCTACTTATAATAATGCAAACGTGGTTGTTTCTTCTCTTCAGTTCTTTGGCACCAACGTTTGCGTCTTACAGAACCCTCCAACGCTTACCTGTGTGTAAAACCATCCCCTTACATTCTTCTATATGCCATGTATGTCCTTTCCCACAAGTAAAATACACCTACATAGTGCTTTGAACTTTTGCACATGGATGTTTGGGTCCCCTATAAAACTCCAGCCATCACGAGAGCACTTTTTTTGCTCACTATGGTGGATGATTTTAGTTAGGCTACTTGGACATTTCTCCTCTACCACAAACATGATGTTTCCCGTATTTCTCCTTTTTTTTTCACACCCTTATTAAAGTCGTTCTCTGTAATAATGGTGGTGAATTTCTCAGCCAACAATTTCAATCTATTCTTCATTCTCATGGCATTTTCCATCAACGAAGTTGCCTTCATACTCCCCAACAAAACAATGTAGTGGGAACGAAAACACCTCCTTGATACTGCACACTCCCTAATGTTTCAGGCCATGCTTCCTTCTCAGTTTTGAGGCCATGTTGTTCTAATGGCTACATCCATAATCAACCGTTTAATTACCCTCCTCTTTGCTTTCCTGGAAGACCCTTTCGAACTACTGTGTAATAAAACCCCAGGCTATAGCTTTCTCAAGGTGTTTGGATGTCTTTGTTTTGCCACCATTACTCAACCACACAAGAATAAATTTGCCCCTCGTGCCAAGTGTATTTTTCTTGGTCTCTCTCCTAGTCAAAAGGGATATAGGCTTTATGATCTTTCCACTCATACCATATTTGTCTCTAGAGATGTCAAAGTTCATGAAAATATCTTTCCATTCAATACTATTTCTTCTCCTTCGACTTCGTTACCCATACCTATCCCTCCTTTAGATGATAAACCAGCCATCCCTCATACACCTTTCTCCTTATTGGATGTGCACTCAAAGTCTCACAATGTTTCACATAAGCTAGAAATGAGAAAACTTAACTCTATATAAGCATGGATTAACATCCATTTAGTATGAGGCTTTTTGGTGGAAAAGCCCAAAAACAAAACCATGAGGACTTAAGCCTAGAGTGGATAATATCATACCAATACAGATAAGGAATAAATCCATAAAGTTTCCCAACAAGTCCTCTCGTTCCTTTATTCATTCTTTCTTTGCAGTACTCCTGCCTCTTACTTCTTCTCCTCCTCTCCCCCCGTCTTCCTCTTTGAATTCCCCTCCTTTAGTCCCTAGACACAATGCACGACTTCGTTCTACTCCTGCTTGGCCCTTTGACTTTGTGGTCCACATGGCTTCTGCTACTATTGATCAGTCAGGCGATGCGGTTTCTTCTCCCTATACTCCCCATTTTTCTCCATCTTATGTTTCTTTCTCGGACAATATATCCTCCATACCTGAACCAGCTTCTTATAAACAGACTTCACATGACCCTAGCTGGTTTCAAGCTATGGAATGTGAACTTAATTCCTCGGAAAAAAAAATCTAACCTGGGAACTTACTACTCTCCCTCTGGGTAAGACCCACATTGGTTCCAAATGGGTCTACAAAACCAAATTACTTCCTGATGTCACTGTGAACAAATTTAAGGCTCGGTTGGTGGCCAAGGGCTACCATCAGATAGAAGGCATTGATTATAATGATCGGTTCTCTCCAGTGGCTAAGCTTGTTACGATTCGCTTGTTATTAACTATTGCCACATCTAAGGCTTGACCGATACATCAGTTGGACATCAATAACCCCTTTCTCCTCGGCTTTCTTCATGAGGAGGTGTATATGATACCTCCTGATGACTACACCAAGGCTGCCCCTAGCTAAGTCTGCCGACCACGCCGTTCTCTCTATGGCCTGAAACAGGCTTTGCGCTAATGGAATATTGAGTTTTGTTCCAAACTTACTCAGTTTGGTTTCTCTCAATCTGCTCATGACTATTGTCTATTCATTAAGAAATATTCTCATTCATTTTTCGCTCTTCCGGTTTATGTTGATGATGTCCTCATACAGGAACTAATGAAGCTGACATTATCCAGGTTAAAAAAATTTTTGATTCCGTGTTCACTATCAAAGACCTCGGTTATACAAAGTATTTTTTTCGGTTGGAGATCGCCCGAGGTCTTGCGGCATCTATATCCATCAGCTTAAATATTTATGGATATTCTCCAAGATGCTGGCATGTTGCAGGCCAAACTTACCTCTGTTCCCATGCCCGAAGGTCACAAATTTTCTACCGATTCTCCTCTCTTATCTGATCTTGATTGCTATTGCCACCTGGTTGGTCGTCTCTTATACCTTACCATGACACATCCCGACATTACATTTGTTATATAATAGCCATGGATGAAAATATCGGTTTTAACGGATATTTCGATACTTAGATTTTACGGATATATCGGAGATATATCCGTGGATATTTTCGATAATTAAAAATGATTAAAAATTAAGAATATATTTAAGTTAAATATCAAAATTATTTTGAAAGCATAGATAATAATAATATCAATTAGATTAGATTTTTTTTTTTTACATTATTTTACTATATTTATATTTGTTTATAAAAAATTAAATTATTTTATTAAAATATATATAATTAAGAAATAGTATTTCTATGATTTATACAAAATATTTTATTCAAGAGTTAATTTTGAAATTTGGTAATTGTAATAACAATGTAAATAAGTACAATATATTTATATATTTATATTTAGTTATTATAAATGATTAAAGATTCCTTAAATTTATTAAAAAAACATTCATAAATAATAAAGATAATATATAAAATATTTACATTATATATATCAAAGGTTTGCTTAGCCTAGTGGAAGAGGTTGGAATTCTGTAGTTTTAAGCAGGGTTCGAAATTTAACTTTATAGTTGATCCATATATATATTGCCGAAATTTCGGAAAATATCTTAAAAAATGGGTAAAATATTGATATATCAATGAAATATCATCGATTTTTCAAACAACTTAGTCAATATGTTGCTGCTCCATGAATCACTCATTGAGATGTAGCTCTCTATCTGCTTCGCTACCTGAGGCATTCTCCTTCCATGCACTGGTTTATTTCTTCCCAGCCACAATGATCTTCGTTTGGCTACCTATTGTGATGTTGATTGGGCTTCATGCAGAGACACTCGACGACCACTTACTGGTAATAATTGTATTCATCTTGGCTCCGCTCTTGTATACTGGAAGACAAAGAAGCAGACTAAGGTTTCTCGATCCTCCACTGAAACGGAATATCGCAGCTTAGCATCTACTGTGTGTGAGCTCTTATGGATCTTTTATATGCTTCGTGATTTTGATATCTCAATTCTTTGCCAATTCCTCTTTGGTGTGATAATTAGGTAGCTCTCCATATTATTGCTAATCTGGTCTTTCATGAACGGACCAAACACTTAGACATTGATTCTCACCTTGTTCGTGATCACTTCAAGCAATGTTTCGTTCAACCCCAGCATGTTTCCTCTCTCCTCCAACTAGCGGATATATTTACTAAAGCTCTAGTTGCGCATCAGTTTCAGTTTTTAATCTCGAAGTTGGGGTTGCTTTCTCAACCTCCACCTTGAGGAGGTTGCGCATATATCAGATATTCTAGACACTTCTACTTAGAATATTAATTTGTTACATGTAACTAATTTAGTTAGCTTAGTCTAGAAGTTTCCTTTCTTTATTATATATTCTTTTCATGTAATCTTCCTAATATAAGAGAAAGAAATGGATGTTTTCTTCTTCTACACGTGTCATCCTTACTCTGCTCCATCATGCTTCGAATAATCTCAACTATAGCCCAACTGTTTCAATTAAAGCTTGACGAAAAATCTGCTTGGAGGATTGCTTATGCCAGGCATTCGCCTACCAGCAAACAGGAGAAGGGAACTGTTTTGCAAAAAGTTCCTTTTACAATATGGCTACTAATCCTCACACTTCCCAGGGAGTATATATCGAGGTAGATATACAGCGGAAGCTTGGATCATAATTAAATAAGATGTGTGATAAACTAATGTCATTATTCTTAGGGTTTACTAACCTCTTGGCATGAGATCTTCCAAGTTGTTCTGATCTTAAGCAGATCGCTGTGTGCTCAGTTATAAGTGGGAAGATAACACTCTTTTCTGAGTGGCTTTTAGTTGGGGTCATTATTTGTAAAAGAAAATGAACCAAGTGCAACCATATGATATAGTTGCGAAAAAATGGGCTGCAACTAAGTGGCTATAGGGCGTAACTAAAGAACATGGTTACAATTTTAGTCTTGGCCCCTACTAAAAGGTGGTTGGCCTATGGATGGGCGTACTGCGGCACCGACTAAAAGGAAATGACATGGATGGGGTTATTTTTTGCGCAACTAAAGTGGCTATGGATGGGGGCATTTTTTGGCATGGCAGGGTGGCTTTGGATGGGGTTATTTTCACGGCATACAGCTAAGAGTGGCTATGGATGGGGCATTTTGGGGCATAGCTAAAGGTTTGCTTTGGATGGGGTTATTTTTTGTGCTTGACTAAAGAGTGGCTATGGATGGGAGCATTTTTGGCGCAACTAAAAGGGTTGCTTTGGATGGGGGCATTTTCTTCAAGAGTTGCTTTTGGATGGGGTTATTTTAGCCACAACTAAAAAAAGAGTGGCTATGGATGAAATTTTTGCCTAACTAAAGAGGTGGCTATGGATGGGAGTTACTTTTTTTTGCATGACTAAGAGTGGCTATGGATAGAGGCAGTTTTTGGCGTAACTAAAAGGGTTCTTTTTTGGATAGGGCATTTTTGGCATGGCCCAAAGGTTCTTTGGATGGGGTTATTTTTAAGCGTATTAAAGTGGCTATGATAAGTTTTTTTATTTGCAACTGAGAGGATATTTCACGATGAAAAAAACATCTTTGGATTACTCCCGAAACTGGCTTGTTTATTTTAAAATTAATTTAAATTTGGATTGACCCACTTGGTGACAAAACAATGAGATAGCATGGCTTAAATATTGACCAAAATATCGGTTACAAAATATCAGAATAACTAAATCAACAAAAAATGAATAGCATTGAAAACAAAGTATTCAAGCTCTTGGCAGTGAAATATTGTTTTAGCTCGAGCTACACTAGCTTTGAAGGCTATCGTATCTGAATCATCCACGCGGCAGCGGCTGAATGTTGCGAGTGAAACCAAAATCTTCCCCATCTTTTTTCTTCTTTGAATGCGCATAATGTCGAACCAAGCGATTTAGAGTAAATAAAGTGCATCAACGGAAAGCGATTAAGCTCTGTACGGCTAAGAAAGAAAAAGTAAAACTAAATACTCAAACATACCCAAGATAATAAAACCAAGTAATTCCATCCAAGAAGGCTAAGCGAGAACACAAAAACGAGTAATAAACTAGAGCGGTGATAAATAAAATACTAATGACTATTATTTATGCATCGAATTGGGCCACAAGGTAGTCGATAAAAAACGGCTTTCAAGCTACTAGTGAATAACATCACAATTTTCTTCAAATTAAGTACACACTTCCTATTGCGTCCCGGTACGGCATGATAAGTCAAGTATCCCGGATCTTGCCCGTTAAATGCCCGAATCACGACCATTAAAGCCACATAATAAGGCCATCTTTGCTTTCAAAAAACAAAGTAAATATGAGAAGTAGTTACCATGGGCCACTATAGCGGTTGTTAGTTGCTAAGGACGGAAGAAAAAGCAAGTAAATACCAAGATCGACATTAAATCCTTTTGCGGTATAATAAGGAAATAATAAATACTTTTTTGCGGGAAGATATACACAAGAATAGATCGAGTTATTTCATCATGAGTCTAGCTCAAGCCGTGGGATGGAGAGAGGGTTTGTAAGAGGTGCGAGTTCAAGTCTAAATGAGGACAAATTTACACCTATAAATAAATAAGGAAGAAAAGATGACTTCTTTCATCTTACTAAATTACGGAAAAACACACATGTATTAACATCTCCTCATATCAATATAGGACAGTCATATCAACACAAAATACCATTGGAAAGAAAAGCGCCGGGCATAGAGATGGACACTCTAAATATCCCACATTGATAATTTATTTGTAACCCAGTCCATAAAATTATATTTCTTTCACTAAAATCTCTGATAGAGCATTAAGCTAGAGTGTTGTTTGGCGCCTCACATGCTACAATAAGCAGCAATATGTATAAATATATATATATATATATATATATATATATATATATATATATATATATATATATATATATATATATATATATATATATATATATATGCTATATATATATATAAACTAGAAGCCAGTTCCTGTTATTGGAAGGTTCCCAAAAGAGCAAGGTTTTAATTACATTAGAAACTACAATGCATAGTAGCAAAACATTAAGTGGTTCTTGATATTAAGAGATAAATCACCATATTTGGTATTGCATATTGTGTCATACACGAGTCGGCCACACTCCCGAAATGTACGATTAGAGTAATAGCGAGGATCAGGCTTATACAGCACGAGACCATCTAACAAAAAAGCTCCCCGGTTAAAAGGTTAAACCTAGATAGGCTTGAAGTACGCACGAGACACAGTAGCATTGCCTAGAAATCGATTATTAGAAGGAAGTTCCTCATCAAATAACGAGGGGAACTTTATTATGTGAGAAGCGGCCAAGCAAGATTAATAACAAAGGATTAATAGCACACTATGCTCATATCTAAAGTTGATGTAATCAAATTGACAAAATAAATCAGCAAAAAAATTAAGGAAGAATGAAGAAACAAAAAGCAGGAACTTTGTGCACGAGAAATATGAATTTATCTTATTTAACTAATCATGGCTTCTGGTGTTCACTTCACCTTTAATGGGGATACAATATTTATCCATCGGCTATGAGGCCAATTTTACGGGACATGAACCTAGGAGCCTTCTACAATCCCACTGACCCTTTCCAGTTGAGCCAAGCTTCAAAGGCAACTAAGCTGTTTTGTCTCCACTTTCCTTTCGGATATAATGGAAATTATAAGTAATGTAGTGAAAGATATTCTTGATTAAAATTTTCCTTGGGCTAGGCTTCACGAGTGTTACCATAAGAAGAGAGGGAAAAATCGTGTGCCAATCACTACGTCAAATATAAGATTACTACGAAACACTTTAATAGTAAGTAAGTTGTCGATGAAAATGGTCCTTTGACTTTGGTTAATATATTAATTCTGAAGATCGCCGATACATCATGAAGGTCCCTGGCAAATTGAAAATATATTAATTCTTGATGAATAAATCAGCAACAATTGATACCTATAGAAAATGGTCGTGGTTGTCAGTAGAAAATGGTCCTTGACCTTAGTTGGCTTTTAATGATTGGGTGGGTTTAAGTGATTGAGGGGGTTGCTTTGTATAAGCGTGATTTCTTTTTGGCTTTTGTGTTTGTTGGGAAAGTGTATACTTGTTCTCCTTAGGCGCAACTTTAGCGCCTTGTTTTAATCAGGAATTTCCTTTATCTATTAAAAAAAGTGACAACAATAGGTGGTATGAATATAGAACTAATCCAATTCATTGTTTTTTCAAAGTTCATATAACAGCGACCTGTTCACGAAAACACTAATTAGGCGTTGATCCAAAAAAACAAAAAAGCGGTAAATCATTGCAAAATCTTGTTATTTAATGAAATGACCTGAAAAACACAAGTGCAAGCAACCACACCTGTAATTGTTCAGTTGAAGGAGAATCCCAGACCGGGGCGGTTTAAATCAAGAAAAGAAAGCGCGAATGTTAAAACACCACTTGCAATTAGTCTGATTTTGTGCGTTCCACACAGCCAGGATAAAAATACATTCACATAACCATAGAGTAAAGTGAAATTTGCCTCTACCTTGTGGAAATACAAATGCAAGTACTCTGAACACTTCGAGAATAAGGAGCTGCAATTAAACTCAAGTGGTTTTGAGAATAACAAAAGCGAGAAATACACATACATGAAAAAGCCATGATTCTTTGTCATCCCGATCCGCATTACAGGGAATCGTAGTTCACCAAATAAAATACAAATATAATTGCATTGACCAAGGAAGGCGAAAGCATAAAATAATATCTGGATCAAGCATTCTATGGAGAACCATCCACTAAATGTAATTTTAGCAAACACTTACAAAAACAAATCATGGAAAATAATATGAACATATGAGAAGGCAAATAAAGCAGATTTTCACCCAAGGAAGCAAAATGGTAAAGTACCTTAGGATCAATATCCTGATCAAGGAGGTCATTTATGGTACATCCAGCACCTCTTTATAGCAAAGCTCGGTGCGAATAGTGCGACAATAAATATCGAGGGAATTGTCGGGGGTTGCGGCGGTGTAATTGACCTAGAGCGATAAGCATAGGTCTTGTGAGTATAAGAATGTGCAATCAAAGCATACCAACCTTAATTCATCAGGCTATTAAGAAACCATATAAGCTCATGCACAAATCGGATATGCTCGGGAAAATAGACACCGATGATTTGGAACAACGAGGCGCACGAACCAGGCCCATATGGAATGAATCACGAACACAAGAAGATCACAGGATGACAATATTGCAAATTCACGACCTATGTGTGGGGCGTGAGAGCGAGAGCGGGGATAAAATATGGATGCGGCTGACTCAAGGAGGTTGTCTGTAAAGCATCATGAGGGTGCAACAATTGTGCCACATCTCTGGTCGATTAGGGTTATAATATAATTATTTGATTATTCAAAGAATTTAATCTCTTTTAATTTTGTGTAACCAACCAAACGAGCTAAAGAAAAACGGATAATCCTTACCACATACATGGCCAAGCAAGCAGACCACATCCCGATGACATCAGCTGAACAAGGCGGCGTAAGGGACCTTTGCCGGGAGATATAAATCAATCCATAATGAGTCTTGAATCTTTGGCCTTTCTCCGCCACCGTCATCTTCTCCGATCCTCATCATCCTTCGGCAACATCGGGCGAGGATGTAGAGACCGACACGAATCTGCAAATTAGCCACGTGACCAAATTTGAAAATTTCACAGGAAACCGGCTCAATTTTCGAGAAATTGATAGTAGTAAGTATGTTTGAAGGATTTGATAGGAGAAGCAGAACATGATTAAGTCGGAGTTTAGGAATGGGGCTAGGGTTTGAAAATGTAAAGAGAGAGGAGTGAAGAGGAGAGAGGAAGAAGAAGATTGTAGGAACTTTTCGAGAGGAATGACGGGAGCGCCCAGTGGCTGCATTTTTAGTAAAGGAAGAGTCGGCGCAGGTTGCTCGGTGGTATCATTCAAATTCTTTTCATCTCGAGTGAAATAGCGGGAACCTTCAATGCCAATTTCCATGCACAGAGTCGGTATGGCTCACGGAAAGGAGTTTGGGTGAGAAAGTGAGAGAGGCTTTTCTCCGTTTAATGAAACGGTTGAACTTGCACTTTTGATAAAGCAATGGGTAAAAATTAATCATAGTTCAAGATTCAGAGAGAAATGGCGAAGAGTACGAGGAAAGGGATGCCCCTATCACTTCACTGACTGCCCACCGCTGCTTTCCTACCGCCTTCTTTTATAGACCCTTTCTGGCTTTCTTAGCCTGCCCTAATTCGAGTTTTGAACAAAAATGGTTATTTAAAAAAATAATAATAATTACAAATATTAATCTAAAACCAAAATAATTTAACAGCATCACCTCAAGCTCCCCATCAATATCCTGAATCTTATACAACAATCAAAGCCACCAGTGCTGTCATACTCATTGACTACGGTATTAACTTAAAAAAAATTTCAATATGGTACAGGCGCTCTACTTTGAGTAGTTTGTTTTCAAGTATTTTGGTAATTTTAAAAGAATTATGTATTAGTTTATGACAAGACTCCAATTTCCTTAATTTAATAAAACATGTTTGCCCAAAAAACAGAAGTTGTAGTTGTAGTTCAACTCTGAGTCGCGGCTATATGGTAACTTCACATTCATAATAGTCATTTTTTTAGTTACACTTCAGATTTTAAAGTAACGCTATAGAGTCACTTTAGTTGAGACTCAGATCTATATGCGACTATAAAGTCACTTTTAGTTAGAAATTAATCATATCTGCAACTATAGAATCACTTTTAGTTGAGACTTCAATCGTAAATGCAACTATAAGTCCTTTTAGTTGAGACGGAATCCTATCCTCAAGTTATAGAGTCACTTTGGATTGAGACTCAATCCTAAATGCAACTATAGAGTCACTTTTAGTTGAGGCATGTCTTATCGAATGTATAGAGTGGCGCAGTTATGAGGCTGATAATATGAAACTAAAAATATGCTTTAGTTGCAAATTTTTTTGGCCCCAACTAAAGTAATGTCCCTATAAGTCACTTTTCTTGTAGTGTATGTATGTAAAGGCCCTAGGGAAAATGTGTAAAGGTTCCAAGGAGAGGGGTCTATTTATAGACTTCAAAGCCTAACCTTATAAGGTTACTTGTCTGATAAGCAATCAATCTCTGCCTTACATGGTTTTTTTGCCTATCAAGTAACTAACCTCCTGTGTTATTGGGTTTCTTGCCTCTTAAGCAATTAATTAATAGACTCTATCACTAATTAGCTAGTCTGGGGATCCAACAACCCATTATTCATTTTAGCTCTTGATTGAAGACTCTAATTGTTTCTAGAGCATAAATCCAACAATCTCCCACTTGCTTAGAAGTAACTCTGGGACCATTATCTTATCCGGTGCTATTCCACTAAAAGCCCAGATGTGAACTCCAAGATTAATAATGTATGTATTAAATGTATCTTTCCTTTGTAAAACATCGATAATTAATCGCAAGGGTTTCTATCAATCGATTGATTATTTATTCTCTTAACTTATTAGTTTCTCTCACGGATCTAATGCATTGGTCAGTGTCTTTCAACATCCGAGTATCGAAACATATTAAGAGAATATTTCATACAAATTTCATTTTTGTATATCTCATAAACTCTAGTGGTCAAATGATCATTATTCTCAAATCATCAAGGTATTGGTCTTTAAAAGGAGACCTCACTTATTGATAACTCACAGAATGACAATTACTTGACTACATATTTATAATATACTCAGGATTAAGAAAAATAGCATAACTAATATTGCATGAGATTTAATTCATTTTTACATAATATTACCTTTAATTAAATCTCTCATTACCCTTTAATATTCCACAATAACCAAGACAAATTATTTCATAGAATATTATAGTCTAAATAAAATGCCCAACTTTATTTATCAACTGTGAGACAATTCATTAATTATGAGAATCTATGACCATGTCTTCTATGGACGTATCTATATGATCATATAATGCATAATCAATCTGGACCTTATACTTGAAATAATGTGTGTATAAGAATTTAAGAAATTCATGCCATTAGAAAATGAAATTACATTTAGTCTTGCTCCTAAAGCATAAATGGCAGCTCCCTTACTCTAAAAATGAGCCTGGGACACTCTAAGACCCTTACAGGGCCACATACTTATAAGGCCCACATCGGAAAGAGTCTTAGTAAAAAGGTCTGCTAGGTTCTCCTCATATTCAGTTTTACTATAATCAATATTCCCTTGGAAATTGGAGTACGTATGGCAAGTATTCTAAAGACTCTCACTTTGTCCCCTGCCCATATAATCCCTCGTTCTCTTTAGATACTTGAGTATATGTTTTCACTATAGTCTAGTGTTTTTCCTCAGGATCTTATTTGTATCAACTTATGATTCCCACTGAATAGAAAGTATCTCACCTAGTGCATAACATGACATACATGAGACTACCAACAGCCGAAGCATAAAGTTTCTCACTCATGAGTTTTTTCTCTTCAGGGTTTTATGTGATTGTCCCTTAAAAAGATGAATTCAATAGCTAAAGGGTAGAAATCCCCACGTGGAATTCTCCATGCCAAAACTAGCTACTAGGAAGCTTGGGACATAGCTAACACTATGACTAATCGGTCTCTATAAAGTTTAGACCTAGAATATGGTTGAGAAGCGTATTTTAATTCTCTATATCAAAATGCTATTGAGGAGGTGACCTGCGTCGACAACACTTTTGCATTATCTCATTAGCAGGGGATGTCATCTACGTAAAGAATATGGAACACTACCGCATACATGAATCTTTTGCACACATAGTTTGCAGAATATGCTTTCTTGTAAAGTCAACAGTTCGATGGGTTTTACCCCTCTATGAGCTTCTACAAGAGACAATACTAAGTTTGAACCCATAGATTTCATCTCACGGTCCATTGCCCTTTTCCACTCTTGTACATCAACATCCTCCAATGCTTTTTCATACGTGGTGACTTGATACATCTTTCCTAATAAGACATGCCTTGTTGGTTTATGTATCATCCTCCCACTATAAGTTTAACGCATTGGTTGTTGTACATGCATAAGAGGATTCAAGTTTTGTGGTTGAGGTGGATTTTCAATCTCTTCATTATTTTCTTGTTCTTGAATTTCTTGAATTTGATCTTGAGTTGTTTCTTGTGTTTGTTCACTTTCAGGTACATGTTGTACATATTCCCCTCTTTGAACATCAATAGGAAACAGGGGTGGAAAATTAGGAGTTTCTTGTGGATCTCACACCGGGTCAAGCTCTTCAAGAACCACTTTCCTCCTAGGTTTAAAATTGTTCATATAATCCTCTTCTAATAAAGTAGCGTGAGTGCTCACTATTACCTTATTTTCCTTTGGATTATAAAATATTCCATCTTGCGTTCCCTTAGGATAGCCAATAAACATACACATTTCTATATGAGATTCCAACTTTTGTGATTTATGTGCTAAGACAGGTGTCGGGGCACCCAAATCCTAATATGGTTAAAACTGGGTTTGTGCCCTTTCTATAACTCTGTGGGTGTCTTTGAATTAGATTTAGATGGAACCAAGCTTAGTGTGTAAATAGCTATTTCTAATGCATATCCCTAGAAAGATGATGAGTAACTGAGCATCGACCTCACCATATCTAAAAGGGTTTTGTCTCTCCTTTCAAATACTCCATTTTGTTAGGGCGTTTTAGGAGATAATAATTGAGAAATTACCCCCTCTTTAGCCAAGTAAGACTTGAACTCTCCATATAGGTATTCACCACCTCGGTCAGACCGAAGCTACTTGATATGAACGTCTAATTGTTTTTCTACCTCAACCTCATATTCTCGAAACTTTTCAAAAGCTTCATACCTATGGCGCATTAGGTAAACATATCCATATCCTGAGTAGTCAAAGGTGATGAAATACTCATACCCGCCTCTGGCTTGAACGCTAATTGGTCCACACACATCAGTGTGTACCAATCCTAACAACTTAGTAGCGCGATTTCCTTTGGTCGTGAAGGGCCTCTTTGTCATTTTACTTTCCAAACACAATTCACATACGAGTATAGGTTCAAAGATCAAGGAAGTTAAAATTCCACTTTTAACCAAACCTTGAATTTTGTTAAGATTAATATGACCTAATCGCAATTGTCATAAATAAGTTTCATTTGACACCTTCCTTTTCTTAGATAAGGGAAGTTGCTCATCATCAATATGTTCAATGGAATTAATACTTTAGAACAAAGGAGTTAAGAAATATAGACCATTCATCAATATTCCGAAGTAAATAAAAGTATTATTACTTTTTATTGAAACTGGGGAATTAATTGTTAAACCATGTTCAACTAAACAACTAACCTAAATTAAATTCTTCTTAAAATCAACAAATAGTTAATAAACATAATTTACTCTAACTCCTGATTCTAACATATTCTGAGACTATATTTGTTTAATTTCAATATTCTTTGTCCTTTACTGAGTAAGTTGCTTTGTTTGATTCACTGCAAAGAGTAACAAACATGGTTAGTGGCTCCAGAATCAATGATCCATTTATCATTGTAATTCTCCATTGAACAAACCTCAACAACATTTTGACTACCCATACTCTTTTTTATAGGGAAATCCTTCTTCCAGTGACCTTTCTATCCGCACTTGAAGTACTTGCCTTTCGGCTTCTTCATTGTAGCCGGTTTGATAGTTGGTCTTGTTCACCTTTGCTTCTTGTTCCTTTTTCCACCATTGGGTTTCCCTTTAGGTTTTGAGGAACTTTTAGCATGATAAGCACTTCCTTGCATCACAAAAGACCTTTCAGCACTCTCAATCTCGTGCATCAAATCAATAGGAGTAAGCTTCAGCTTGTTCATGTTATAGTTCATTTTGAACCGATTGAAGCTATCTGGAAGAGATTCCAAGATCATGTCAACCTTCATCTCTTGTTCCAGCTTAGCCCCTACAACTTCCGCAGTACTGATGTGCCCTATCATCTTTAGACAATGGTCTTGCACACTTCCTCCAGTCATGCGAGCGTTCATTAGTGCCCATATGGCTGCTTGTCTAGTAGTACTATTGCTTTTAGCAAACATCCCATTTAGATTTTGAACCATGTCCGATACACACTCTAGATCATTAATTTGCTTCCACAGACGTTCTATAACATTGGCAAGAATATACTAACGAGCTGTCATATTCGACCGTTGCCAATTTGCAATTTCTTCTTAGTTTCCTCCGAAGCATCGGTAGTGGACTTCTTGGATTTCATAGTTGTTATAATCAATTTGATTCTCTCAAAATCAAGGACAATGTAAAGATTGATTTTCCATAGGTCGTAATTACTTTCATCCAATGGTTTTTTACTCAAAATTGTATCTAGAGGATTAAAGGATGTCATGTTCTGAAATAAATAAACAAAAACATGCAATCAATAAATATACCAATAAGTAGGTTTATTTATTGGAATAATATCCTAGTTTCCATTATAAACAACTACGTTGGGCAAGATATTTATAACAAACTAATATTTTGAACATGATACGGAAAGTGTCCTACCAAGTCAGCTCATCAAAAACTCAAATAGTAACCCATGATAGTAGTGAGTTTCTATGTTAATACACTAGGAAAGGAAAGTCCCCAGGTAAGTCGTGGGGTCATAGTGGTTCCTTTGAAAAACTCCTTACCTTAGGCTCTTATCGCCCTTGTGACAAGACTTTCCTAGACATGTACCAACAAGTCACTATCCAAGAGAAATTAATTTAAAACGTTCTCAGATAACACATACATGTATCAATCAAAGCTTTGTTTCAATAAGCTTTGGGCTTTCAATAACATTAATAGAGCCTCATTGGGAGGATTATTAATGCTACTAAAATTGAATGTAATAACTATTAATTTAGTTTCAAAATTGTCTTTAATATCCAAGTGTTGTCAACGTTGGGCTGTACAACCTCATTAAAATTTTGAAATTCTTTTAGATCCAATCCAATAAAAATTTGATCATGTTTATCCATTGGGGCATCACATAACCATTAATTTATTATTGAACCCTTAATGGAGGCCCATTGGTTTCAAATTAATTAAATTAATTTTAACCTTCACCCATTCAATATTTTATATTAATTTATTAGGTTTTCCATAATAATATTATCTAGACATTAATGTTATTAAAATTAAATGTGATGACCATTAATTTAATTTCAAAATTATCTTTAATATCTTAATATTGTTGACGTTGGGTTGTACAATCTCATTAAAAACTTGAAATTATTTTAGATCCAATTCCATAAAATCCGATCATGTTTATCCGTTAGGGGGCATAGCATAATCATTTTATTATTAGATCCTTAATGAAGTCCATAGTTGTCGAATTAATTAATTAATTTTAACCTATACTCATTCAATATTTTACATTAATTCAACTAAATATCACATAACAATATTATCTAGACAAAACAAATATCATTATGCATATCAAATGATGAAATTATGTGGCACCACCTATTCTAAATGGCATGGCAAGCTTACATCATATGTTATATCTATATAAAACAATCGTAAGCAAAGAATAAATAATGGACCCTTAATCCATGGTTTCCTAGAAAAAGAAAATTACAAGCCCAATAGGGCCAAGAACCCTAACTTGATATCTGGTCCATAATCCATATTTCCATAAGGTCTTGAAATTCTTTGAATTGTGGGCCAAGTTAGAATTGGTAGAATTGGTTTCTAGGGTTTTTAAGCCCAAAAACACAAAACCCTAACTAGTCCCCCTCATAAGCCTAGCACCAAAATCGACGTCAAAAACCATATACAACTCAGATCATCATGAAATTTTTCGAGAAGGTAGATCACCACATGAGGAAGTAACTAACCAAAATTTGTCCAAATCCAATGCTGCATGCTCCCCCACACACCACCAGAAGTCAGAAATCAAAATTGTCGTCAATCGCCACACAAAAATTAGATCATCATTAAATTTTACAAAGGGGTAGAAAACCACATAAGGAATTTACTAGTCAAATTTGTCCAAATCTGATGTTGCATGTGCCCCCAGGAGGCATCTAAAGTCAAAAACTAAAATCATTGCCAGTCACTACATAGACCTCGGATTGCCACGAAATTTTACAAAGAGGTAAATCACTAAGAGAGGGATCATATGGCCAAATTTATGCCCAATCCAAGCTGGCATCTGTCTCCACATGCACTCGGAATACAAGCACGTGAGTCCTAGTCTTGTTTGTTTAGGGCGGCGCATGTAGGCACGTGCCGGGTCTTCTGGTGACCCTCTTCGTCCAACTAAACCTCCTTTGTGTCTCCTACATGATTCCAATATTGATCCTCTAAACCAGGGCTTCGATTGGCACGAAAAACAATTAACATTAACATGTAGTAATTCTTCTTTAGGTACTTATTACATAATTATCCAATAAATCTGAATTTACCTAAAATTATCCAAAATAAATAAATAAGTAAATCAAGGGGGAATACCTAATCTTATGATTAGCCTCCAAGTTACATCAAAAAAAAAAAAAAAACAATCAAACCTCTACCATGGATTAAGGCTAAAATAAAACATTCATTCATACAAAAATATAAATAACATTAAACATAGAACCTAGATGCCATATATCTAATTTACATCAAATATACATATAAAAAATAGAAGGA
Organism: Tetrastigma voinierianum; assembly: GCA_016808115.1. NCBI lineage: Eukaryota > Viridiplantae > Streptophyta > Magnoliopsida > Vitales > Vitaceae > Tetrastigma > Tetrastigma voinierianum. The sequence goes on from JAEQBH010000731.1 coordinate 1,057,249, forward strand.
TTCGGTTTACCATATGCCGATTCAATCAAGGCTCTGATACCAATTGTTGGGATCAATGCACAACAAAAGCCTAGATCATGATCGAATAAGATGTGTGATAAACTAATGTCATCATCCTTCTCTTGGCGCCGGACCTTCCAAGCTATTCTTGTCATAATAGATCTGCGTGTGGGCACGCCTAATTGCCAAAGACTATAGGAGAGAACACCCAAGTATGTGTGTAAAGTGTAAGACCCGAGAAATTCCAATTTCTGGAATAAGGGCAAAATCGTAATTTTGATTATAAAATTGTAATTTCGGTTAAAAATCCGGAATTAATTCTCTAGATCTCGGATGACAAAACGGATTTCACCGTTGGAATCATCTCGCGAAATCTAGCTAGCACGTAAAATTTCGTCAAATTCTGAGACAGTCGGAGTCGACACGTTTTTCGAGGCATCGCATTTCCGGTGCCGTAAAACGATTTTCGATGTGACGAAAGTCACATATAACATGTACTCATGTGCCATAAGTGGTGTGAGTAGAGAAATGATGAAAATGGACGGCCGAGATAGTGCCGAATATCAAATCTGAGAAAAGAGGGACATAAGCGTCATTTTTTTAAATGTTTAAGTGACTAAAAGACAAAATAGTGTACATGACTATCTTCTCCATTTAAACTAAAAGAAAAGCATTAGATTAGGGGAGAAAAGAGGTCCGGTAGGCTGGCTGAGAAGCGAAGATGGTGGTTTTAGAAGGTCTGCGACTTACCTGCAAGTGCGACAAATCCGATCGTCGGCGGTCTTCGGGGCGAGAAGGGAAAACGTTACGCGGAGCGAGGCTGCGCGCGTGGACTCACGGATTGTGGTTTGACAGAGCTCCGAGAGGTAGAGTTTCTCCCCTACTTGGGTTTTATTCCTTAACAAGTGTTTTCAATGTTTTGGTTGGATTGAGGCCATTAAGGGCCGTTTGATCAGTCCCAGGCAGGAGCTGAATTAATATAAAATTTTGAAACAAAATGGAGGCGACCGTGCATTGCTCCACGAGATTTGATGTTGGATGTGTAATGAAATTATTATTGTTTTTGGTGTAAATCACGTGTTGGTTTGATTGAGGCCGAGAATGGCCGAGAAATACGGGTTCACAAGGTGGACCAATGATTTATTTGAGTATTGGAACCGTAAACCCTAGGGTTTTACTGTTCCTAGGAATAGTGACACGAAAATGTAATTTCGTGAAAATATGTGTTTGGTTAAGTAATTCGAATCGAATTGCTTGTGTTTGATCATTAGCCCAAGTGAGCTAATTTTGATGTTTGATATGATAATTACATAACATGTTCGTGTGATTTAATTTTTATGTGAATATATTCATGTTTATATATTTGCATGTGGATTAGACTGTATTGGAATTGGCATGCATTGCATTAAGTATGCATTTGAACATCCTGGGACTATAGGAGTTAGTGCATGGTATAAGTCTAGAGAAGACGGTTTGGAGGGTAGTCTAAAAATGTTAATTATCGGAGGGTAGTCCACAAACTAAAAATATCCCGATCGTCGGAGACGGCCAAATTGATATTCATGGAGGGTAGTCCTGAGTAAATAATATATCAATGGATCGGGCGACTGATTGATATATTTACACATCGAGGAGGTTGTCCACAAACAAATAAAATAATAAGTGCAAATACGAGGGCTTAGGCGAGTGTGAGAGAGTCAGTGAATACGGATCTGAGAGTTGGTCATGTAGACATTCAAGTAGGATTTTGCTTGAATGTGTGTTTGCTGGAACATTGCTGCGCTTAGGTGGTGAGTGGCCAGCAGGGCGATTCTCCTCTTGAGCTTTAGATCACCCTGGGTCGATTAGGCCCCCCTTTTATTTGGTGCGAGGGGTGGGTCTTGAGGGACGGCTGAATCTGAGACCGAGAGGATTAGAAGAAGCCAGGGTTGTGGCTTTGATGTATACATGTATTAGAACTTTTTAAGTTTAATGTGTGTGTGTATAAGAGTAAAACATATTAACTCTTGTAACTATTGGGTATATAGTTGGATTCATAGTTGCCATGTATATTGAGTACTGTTATTGGGCCAAAGTGGCCGTATTGGATATACATTGCATATATTCAATTTGTTGAGACCCAGTGTATGCAGTCTTGTATTTGGAGTAGGATATTAACAACAAAGTAGACTCTACCCAGGTCTTTTATGAGTAGTCAGATGCTTGATTACGTGCCACGGTGGTGGCTGAATCAACAAAATTTATATACCACCTAAGTTCACTCCTCTTGCCGTGGTCAACCTCTTTGCGATATAGCGGTCTAGAAATTCGAACACGGGGATGGAGTTTTCATCCTAGGAATGATTTGCATAAGTGTAAAAGGTAAGGCTTTCTATTTGGACTTTTGGATTTTGTTTCAAAGCCGGTGGGAAATGGTTAAGCTGTAGAAATTGTAAAGCTGAAGTGATGTGTGAAAGTTAACTTTGAAGATTTAGGTCACTAACTTGGCAACTTAGAATGAAACAGAGTGTCCTCGGGTTTTATCCTCGCGTTATGACAGAGCAACTTATAGTCGAGCCATGCCAGGATCTATGTTTAACTAGCAAACCTAACCCTATAAACCACTCCTATTTGAGTTAACACGGGTAACATGCATCTATGGCCCCTTTACAGTTTGAAACCCTAACATTCAACATCATTTCAGTGGCTGTGAGACCATCTAAAAACCACGATTAAATCTAGCAATAAGTATACCTTTGTATCCTAAAGACATGGTAAGAGTATTGGCGAATTAATGACATTAAATGATATTCACCCTAGTTTGAGAAGATAGGGGTCATAAACACCGGTGCACAGTAACTTTTAACACAAGAGGACAACACAATATGCCCGCCCCACCAAGCTAGCCTTCCTCTTCAAAGAGGCAGCGAGCGTCTCTTGAGTTGTCATCTGAGAGGGGTGTTTAGTGACGAAAATAAGGGAAGAGGAGGAGGAAGAGAGAAACACGAGCCACTAACTAAAGCTACGAAAGATATTTACAAAGTAAAAACTTGCCAAGAAATTCTTCCTCCATTTGTTCTTCCCGGATTTACAAAATGGGAGGGGGCTTATATAGGCCACCCAGTGTAGAAAATACCATAAAACTGGCAATTTGGCTAAATTTAGGGACAAGGGAGTAATACACCAAGAGTGAAGTCGGTTTGCATTAATTACAAAGTGTGACAAGGCAGTGAATTCGCTAAGGCATACAAGAATTTAATAGGTAGCAAAAATTGTTCGCTAGGTGTGAAATCACCAGAATAGCAACGGGAAGTTATTGAACTACGGCAATTTATTTAGCTTAGCGAATTCTTGTGAATGTGACGTGAAATTTCGTAGGAATAGTGCTTTGAAAATTTTGGGTCTAGCGAAATTGTCAATTCGTAAGATTGCGAAATTTTTAGCTAAGGTTCTTGAGAATTTTATGATCAGTGAAAATTTTACGCAATCTTAGCGAAATTCACGGAATTCTTGATTCTTCAACGCTTGCCCTCTTTGCTCCTCTTACGCATTGATTTCCCATCCTTTGCCTTCATTCTTTCTTTGATTTTGGTGTTTGATGGTGGCTTGATTGAGTTCGATCTTCGCTGATTCATCATATGTCTCGATATTGAACTCCCAAAGTACGCAAAAACACATAAAACAACCACAATAACCTCTAAACGGCATTAGTGATACTAAAGAAGACTTGAACACTTCAATTGGCATAAATGACATGATTAGCGTAAAAGCACTCAAAACCTATCTAATATAGGGTTCAAATAGCACTTTTTGAGCACCTAATCACACCCCCAACGAAGCGTTGCTAGTCCCTTAGCAATGCAAAAACAAAAGGAGATGCATGTAGTGATTTTCAAAAAGTTTATGATTGAGGTTTATGTACATATATTACCTTTAAGCGAAAAATTGACACAAGTTTGAAAACGATTTATGAAAGAACCAAAACCATACAAGAACAATTTTAGGTCAATATTGGTTCCATGATTCTCAACTTGAATTTCCACCTAGAGTCACAATGGTTCTTTATATAGCAGTTACGCGATAAATTGCAAAATTGTCCCCTCCCCCGACTAGCAAACATGGCCTTAAGTTGTTGAACAACCTAGATAGGGCTAGTTACTCTCTTCTTTTCTTTATTCAACTACAATGTGAGGGTGCAATGCTTAAATCCGACTTCACCAAAGTCAGTTAATAACGAAGGGTCCACCGATGACTCTGACGATTAGGTTTAGGGCATCGAGGCGAAAGGATCAGCGACCCTGAGCTCGGGCTACCCGGGACTCCGAATGACAGTCAAGCACCTACCGTCGTTTAGACTCTACCTATCCACCCATGTAGCGAACACTTCGTCGATGACTCCAAACCAATTAAGGCTTAGGGCATCGGGCTTCAAACTGATGTGTGTGTATGAGGACCGTGCTCGGGTTTCAAGTGCGAGGCTTCACGACTTTATTTTTTCTTTTCTCTTTTCTTTTTGCTTTCTTTTCTTTTCCTTTTGGGAAGACTACATTGAATGCTTCAAATGTGGAATTGACAAAAACCTATCCTAAGTTGCCAACATACTGGCGGCTATGCAGCGAAAGGCAAACAAAGTTGTGACTGATGAAGCAAATACAGTTGTGCAGTGTGTGAATTAGCTTAAGGGAGAAATTTTCAAGTTGAGCATGCTGGAACTTCAATTGACCAAAAATTGATTCAAGCATGGAATTTGTTCTAACATAAAGGTGACAAACAGGGTTTCAAAATTTCCAACACAAGGGAATTCAATTGTCCAATTGTAGCAATTCAATTGTTCAATTGAAAATAAAAACATTTACACATGGTGGAGGTACAAAACATGGTATGCAAAAATCTGTATATATAGACTGAATAGCTTTTGATATAGCCAAAATGGCTAATACATGAATACAAAGCTAAACATAAAAAAAAATATCACTATCACTGCCTACTATGGCTAATACATAAATCCTAATCAAAATCAGTAGGCAGTTGATAAAGCTGGTAACTATACAAAAATCATAGAACCTAATCACCTCAGCTGCTTTGTGGTGGTGGTAGGTCTGTAACTCACTGGCTGTTCGCGACCCGGTCACATCCAAATAGAACGCGTCACATGGTGGAAGCTCCTCTCTCACGTCGAGGGAACACGAGGAAGGCCAGTCGTCATGATCTGTTGAAGCATAGAGTGACTTGGGCGACCTCGATCTGGGTTTTTGTGTATTTATAAGCTTCGTGCATCCATCACACCCTTTATCTCTCGCGGTGGGCGTGAGGTATTTTCAATTGAGTGGTGTCTTGGAATAAGATGGGCGGGTGTATCTGCTGCGGATCTTGGATGTGGTGTGTGGAGGGAGGAGATGGAGGTGACATCTGTGGCCCCAGACCTGCGTATCTCGGGCTCGAGGCGAACACATCGTCTCTATGGAGATCTCGGCCACATGACCCGACACCTCCTCTTGGTCCTTCTGTCGTAGATGGAAAGATACGGGCATGGTCATCACAGCTCGAAAGCGAGAACCAAAGACGCATCGAACTCTCATCTCCCGATCCTCGGCTCCTCTACAGGAATCCCATATGCTCGAGAACACAGTAGAGGAGTAGTCTGGCATCGGTAGTGGAATGCTCTGCTCGTACTAGGTCACTTAGATGGACCTTTTCACTCGAAGCTATCAAGGAGGTCATACCCATTTCGAAGGGCTGAACGATATCCCTCAGAGATCGTTAAGAGCCTCGAAGATGGCTCCCCTCCATTTACGCGCATTAATCTTTGTAAGCGAACGAGACTGGAATTCGGAATAAATGGTGATCGGTAGCATCGAGGCGGGGCTGCCTCCTATAAAATCTTGGTCGGTTGTAGTGTCTCGGCGATTAACCGAACCATCTCGATGAGGTGGGTGGGCTACAAATCTCTATAACCTCTGCATTGGCCGGTATGCGCGGGCTGAGGCTGATGCGATATACTCGACCGCTCACGAGTACTCATGGCGATCATCGATAGAGAAGCCCGAAGCTCCGCAGGACCATCGCTCCTCGAGATGTCATCGAGTGATCGGCTGTGGCCTGCTGCTGGGTAATAATCTTTGCCTCGAAGTCATGAAAGGCAGTAGTGAATAATCCTCGATCCAATCTCATGGACTCCACCCCAAACACAGGATCGACCCTCGTATTTGGGACATCATCAATGCGACTCACGATGAAAATCTCTGATGGAGTCGTACATTCCGAGAATGGGGTTCCCCTCACGAACAACGGCCTCGATCCTGGAGGTGAAGAGTTGACGGCTTAGAGCGATGATGTGGCCTCTGCGTGGTGGTGATGTTTGCGTAGAGAGGAAGAATGACTGTAGGGACCCGATGTGCGGAGCCCGGCGGGCCAGGGCCTCCCCAACTCTCCTACGAGGCACGGGTGATGGGGCAGGGGTCCCATCGGGTGTCTGACTCTCAGCCAAGAAACCCCTGAGGCTCCTCGGTCTTGCCTCGGGGCCGGTGATAGTGCGGAGCGGGGCCAGGGCTGGGGCTGGGGCCCTCTCGCCTCAGTTATCTTGATCTAACCGCGTAGAAGCGGGACCTCCTCAGTCTGAACCATTTAAATCTGAATAAAACTGCGGAAGGAGCTGCGCTCCACTTGAAAATGCAGCTAAGGCCTTTGAATACTGGCCCGAGGCTCCTTGGAGGTGGCGAGTCACTACGAAACGGGTAGATGAACGAGCTCAGCTTTCGGCTCCTACATAAACTCTGGAATAGCCAAATAAGGCCCGGTAAAGGACCAACCACTGGAGCAGAGGTGGCTATAGATGCGGGCAGCTGTGTGAGCGCAATAACGGCTCGGCAGTGGCGGTGAACGGACGGCTGGAGCAACAGCAGTGGTGACCCAGGGCTCGGTCGTGGTGCGCGCGCGGCTGGTGCAGGCGGCAGTGGAGGCTCAGTCTGGGCTCGGTCGAGGGGGCGGGATCTGACGAGACGAAAGTCTGAGGCTCACGGCAGGCGAGAGGCAGTGGCTCCGGTCGTGCGAGGCAGGCAGTGGTGTTGCTCGAGGGCGAGGCTGCGGCACTTGGTGGCTCGAGAAGAGACTAGGGAGGGAAAATGAAGTGAATGAGATGGCCATCCCCTCTTTTTTATAAGCTGAGATGGCGTAGAGAGTCATTTGCATAATTTCGCTAGTATAGCGGATTGGCCCCGACTTGCCTCCACTTGATTCAAAATTTTTAGATTAATTATTAATTCTTATGAAATAAAGGTATTATATAAAACTATAATTAAAATTGAATTCAAAATACTATAGTATATGAACAAAATTACTAAAAAGAGAAAAACTGCTAATTTAGGAAACTTTCGAAAAATAGCTGAAATTATCAAAATTAACTAGAATTAGACAAAAAGCAAAATTGTTGAGCGCTATGATGGTTTGAAAACCACTTAGGACAGGTCAATTTCAAAGAGTACTCAAGGAGATTCGAGGAGAATGATCTCCTCTGACCCTACTGATGCTGGAGTTGACTCAGTGGTGTTGGGTGTCGATTGTTGAAGTGGTCCTCAGCGTGGCTTTTGAATTGAGCAATTGTACGAGTGGGTGTTGATGGCAAGACTAATGTCTCTTCATCTCCTTGGCGATTACTCCTTGCAATTCTGGACACTGTGCTGCATCTTGACCATTTGGAAACAACTTCATCCCGGTTATTTGATTTTATATTCTAGACTTTTGCTTGTTCAAATGAAGATGTTTAACTCCAAGGTCATGTTGCAAAGGTAAGTTGCATGACTCCATTAAACAATTTATTATTGCATTGGGTGTAGCCGAAATGGTCTTCCTAAGATGATTGGAACATGATTGGGTTCACTTGCAATTGGCTCGGTGTCAAGCACTACAAATCTTGGGTAGTAGAATTTGTCTATCTTATCAGACATCCTCAACTATCCCCTTAGGGATTTAAGCGATCTATCGGCCAATGAAAGTGTATGATGTTGGTAGGTTTAAGTTCACTAAACCTAGCGTATGTTGAATACGGCATTAGGTTCCTGCTTGGCTCCTAAATCAAGCAATGATTTGTCTGCACTTCCACGATATTGGCGAAATTGGCAAGGAGATCACGAGATCCTTGTATTTGGCGGAATTATTTACTTTGGATTATAGACTTGTTCGATGAGAAATACCTTCTTCTCAATGCTAATCCTTCTTGATTGTGCAGATCTTTGAAATTTTGCATAAGCAGGGACTTGTTTGATTATGTCCAATAGGGTATGTTAACCTTCACTTGCCTTAGGACTACAAAATGCACCTTGTTGAAATGCCTTCTTCTTGCTTCTAAGTGCGGGTGGAAATGGAGGTGGCATGCGGTCTTCATTGAATCCTCTTTCGGGGAAAATATGTTCGACTCGATTCTTCTCCGTTCTTAGTTTCTTCAACGGAGTTTAGGCATGGGTACGATTAACTCTTTTCCACTCCCTCGGGGTGATTCTGACCTTCGCTTCATCCATTCTGAATTGTTGGATGATCCTACCTCATGGATTCCCTTTTTAGGTTTAGCTTGTAAGGAACCTTCCTCTTCTTGTACTCTCTAGCAACTTGTTGATCTTGGTGATTGAATACTGTAGATTATCAATTTTCTGGTTCAAAGGCTCTCAAGCCTATCTATTCTCTTGTCTTGTACTTTCTACAAGATTAACTTTCGTGCATTGCACATTAATTCCTTTTGTTCTCAACAAAGTCAGCTTACCACCTTACCCAAATTCAAAATGGCTTGCCCACACAGAGATGAGGATGGTGGTAGTTGTGGTTGAAATTGGGAACCAAATCGGTGGGTTTGGCAATTGGGTACATGTGCAAGGGGAGGGGTTTCAGGAAAGATTAGGTGATCTCCAATTGGAATTGTAGGTATTGCCATATGGGGCATCGGGTTGTGGTGGCTTATATCATTCTACGTATTTGCACATTCTCGACATCAAATCCTTCATTGAAGGGGCCATAGGACACCGTCACCGGATGTACAGTGGGATTGGAAATTTCGGTGGATCGGGTTTTAAAAGCAGGATTTTCTGTAATCACTGTCGCACTTCATGGAGCCTTTTCTTCAAAGTTCCTACCTTCCTAGCTAAGGTTTGAATTTGTTTATTTCTATCCTCCGGCAGTATAAATCCTCCCTAGGGGTGCCATCGAGGGCCTCATTGTTCATTTCTCTGTGGCTAGCTCATCCCCAACTCCTTAGTCCCACATAATTTAAGAAACGAAGCTATTTTCGTCAGATGCTACTTAGAAAGTCTCCTCCACACATGGTTTCCAAAAGTCGCCTCATGGAAGGAGACATAACAATATAGAAATACACAGATCTATGTATCAAACCTATGATGTGGGCATGCACCGATGGTCTCATAAATCTTTCCTAACATTGATAAACCTCACCATCTTCGAAATACAGTGTGTAAATTTGTTCCTTCAAATTGTCAGTCTTATGAGCACCAAGACTTCTTTCTCAGAATTTCGCCCCGTAGCTCAGCCCCAATTTCTTATGGTTCTAGGCCTCAATGAGCTTAACCAAATCTTGGCTCACTTCAGGGGTCAAGTGGAAATGCTTTTAACTTAAGCAACCATGTCCATCATCTTCCTTAAAGGTTGTGCATACTTCCTCAAACCCTAATATGAGTGTATGATTTTCATTTTCCATACCATGGTATGAGTAGGGGTACCATGGGTCTTCAATCGCTACATCTTCAAGAAGAGGTAGCATGCAAGAAGGGGCACTAACCTAGAGGGTGGATGTGGTCCTCATCTGGCCCATAGTCAGCTGATTCATCAGTACCCTACCGAAGTCTCGCCGTCTTCGTGCAAGGATCCATACCGTTGTGTACACTCCACTTCACCGACCGGTCAAGTCGTACCGATTCATGTAGTCTACCGATGTGTTCTATCCCACTGAGCATAAACACTGCTATAAAATTTGTAGAGACAACAAAGAAAAGTACCAACAAATCCTTAAAAGGGTTACCGTTAGCTAAAATAAAATCGACAGAAAAGAATATTAAATAAGTAGCTATATCGCAAAGTGATGAACACCGGGCAAATTTCCGCAATCAAGTTACAAAGAGGGTAAAGTTACCTCTACTTGTGATGTTGATCACAAGTACACTTCCAACTTATCAAACGTAGTTTGGCACCATCCTAAGAATCTGCGCCATTTGATTCGGTGGCCACAAGAGGTCGGGTGTCATCAACAAAATTTATATACCTGTTCTCCCACGGCCAGAGTCAAGCTAATGGCAGTGATAGCGGTCTAGGGCCTCCAACACTAGGACGTTTTCATCCTAGGAATGATTTGCATAAGGTAAAAAGGTAAGGCTTTCTATTTGACTTTTGGATTTTGCTTCAAAACAAAGGAAGTAGTTTAACGCCGAGAAATCAAAAACCGAAAGTGATGTGTGAAAAGTTAACTTGAAGATTTAGGGGTCACTAACTCTGGCAACTTAGTAAGTAAAACAAGGTCCTCGGTTTTATCCTTCTCGCTATGACAAGCAACTTATAGTCCAAGCCACAACCGGATCTATGTTTAACTAGCAAACCTGTCCCTAGAAACCACTTAAGAGCTAACACAGTAACATGCATCTATGGCCCTTGGCGCTTTGGAAACCCTAACATTCAACATCATTTCAAATACCAGAAGACCATCTAAAAACCACAGCATCTTAGCAATAAGTATACATCAGATTCCAAAAAGCAATGGTGGTATTGGCCAAAATTAATGACATTAAAATGATATTCACCTCAGTTTGAGAAGATAGGGTCATAAACACAAAGATTCGTGAATCTCTTTAACACAAGAGGACAACCCGATATGCCCCACCACCAAGCTACAAATTCTTCCTTCCTCTTCAAAGAAAGAGGCTTAGCTACATCTCTTGAGTTGTCATCCCCAAGAGGGGTGTTTGGCGTACCCAAGAAAATAAGGGAGAGGAGAGAAGAGAGAGAAACACCAAACCCTAACTAAAGCTACGAAGATATTTATAAAAATAAAATCCATACAAAATTCTTCCTCCATTTGTTGCTCGGGTTACAAATGGGAGGCTTACATAGGCCACCTAATGTATGAAAATACTCAGCAAAGCCTAACAATTTGGCTAAATTTAGACAGGAGTAATACACCAAAATTGAGGCCTGCTTGCATTAATTAAGCAAAGTGTGACAAGGCAGTGAATTTCGCTAAGGCATACAAGTTTCGCTAGGTAGCGGTGAGCTGGCTACATGGAGTCGCTTAGCTAGCTTAAATCACTAAGAGATAGCGAAAAACAAGAAATTTCGCTAGATTCTCGCACTCATGATAGCGAAATTCTTCGCTAGCTTAGTTTAAAATTCTTCGTGAGGCGAACGTGAAATTTCTAGAATGCTTTAGCAAAAAATTTCGGGTCTAAATAAATTGTTATTTCGCTTAAGATTGCGAAATTTTCGCTAAGGTTGCGAAATTTTCGCAATCCCAGCGAAATTTTTGCAATCTTAGCGAAATTCCCTGGAATTGCCGCATTCTTCATCGCTTAAGGTTTCATCGCTTCCTCTTTCCCGGCATTGATTTCATCACTTTGCCTTTCATTCTTTCTTGATTTTCGTCCGCTTGATGGTCGGCAATTGGAGTTCAATCTTCAAGGATTCATCATATGTCTCAATATTGAACTCCCAAAGTACGCAAAACCTCGCAAAACAACCAAATTTCAAATAACCTTCAAACTATGATTAGTGATACTAAGAAGACTAACACTTCAATCGGGCATAAATGACATGATTACGCAAGAAAAAGCACTCAAACCTATCTAATATAGGTTTCGAATAGCACTTTGTGGGTGAATTTAATTCGCGAACTAAGATCTTGACTTTATAGATTCGCTGGTTGACAGGGAATAACTGACCCCGGGTTTTCGGGGCTACATAAAAGGCCCTAAGGAGAATGTGTGAAGGTACTAGGGAGAGAGTTCTATTTATTGACTCAAAATCCTAACCTTATAAGGTTACTTGTCTGACAAGCAACCAGTCCCTATCGTACAAGGTTTCTTACCTATCAAGTAACCAAAATCCTACCATACTGGGTTTTTTGCCTCTTCAGCAATTAATTAATGGGCTATATCACTAATTAGTTAGCTTGGGGATCCAACGACCCATTATTAATTTTGGCTCTTGATCAACAACTCAGATTGTTTCTAGAGCATAAATCCAACATTATATATTTATAATTTCCAATGGATGCGGAAACGGTAGCACTCGTTGTCCTTAATGGTTCTGATCCCATAGCAATTATTCTTTTGTGTATCAGTATGACACCGTCAATAAAGGGATGAGATGGGTTTATCTCTACTCATTTGTTAGTGCTCTTAGTGCGTTGGGAGTTATGTTTATAATAACAAGTGGTGGTCTCTCTTCAGGGTACCTAATGTGCCATCATCAGTTGAAGATGGATATGGGCCGATATCAAGCCATTTTAGGAGATTTAGCTGCACCGAACTCAAGAAGGCAACCAACAATTTCAAAAAAGAGCTCGGAAGAGGAGGATTTAGGGTTGTTTATAAGGTTTTTTTAAGAATGAAAGGGTAGTAGCCGTGAAGAAATTGGGAAACTGTCTTATGAACAAGGGGAAGAGGAGTTTGGGCTGAAATAAATACAATCAGGAAAATTTATCGTATGAACCTAGTCAAAATGTGGGGATTTTGTTCAGAGGGTAGACAGAGACTTGTAGTCTATGACCATGTAGAAAATCTGTCACTGGATAAGCATCTCTTGAGCGCCCATTTTTTTGGGTGGAAGGAGAGTGTTAGAAAATAACGATGGATCAAACAAGAACGAAAGAGATAGAACACCAAGATTTACGTGGAAAATCCAAATCGGGAAAAACCATAGGTAGAGGAGTTATAAATCCACTATATAAAAGATGGTACAAGGATAAGAGAAGGGATGAAGAAGGGAGAGAGAGAGAGAGAGTTACAATGTTCTCAGCCTCTCTAAATCTCACTCTCTCAATGAAACCCCGAAAATATAACATATTTATACGTTTATAAAAGGAGCCCTAGCCCATAAAGCAAAGTCAATGAAGAAGCAACAAAACGCTTCTGCTTATCGCGACAAGACAGTAAGAGAGCGAATCGATGAAAAGCTGTTATCAGCGCGTGTTCTGGCCATGATAAGAATCGGTGGATCAGAGGTCTGCAATTCACCACAAATGCATCAAGTAAGCCTCAACCAAATAGCTTCCTTACAAGCTTTCGTAATAGCCATATATTCTGGCCTTTAGCCAATTAATGTAATGAGAATCCAGCAGCTTTCAATCCAGCTAACACAACTCTAATGAAAATTGATCAAACTAGACTTTCTTTTAATAAGACTCAAACATCAAAACTCAATCAATAACACCATCTCTCGTCCTCCCAAAATGCAAACAAACATTAGAAAAACCACGTAAGTGCCTAAATATCCATTAGACAACCTTCCAATGTTCTTTACCAGGGTTCTCCATATACCTACTAACAACAATAACAACATATGATAAATCTAGACGAGAGCAAATCATAGCATACATGAGAGATCCTACTACACTAGAGTATGGAACTCTAGACATGTAATTAACACCATCTTCTAACTATGGAAATAAAGCGAATGAAAGCCTAAAATGGGCTGCTAATGGTGTACTAACAGACTTGGCATTCTCCATGTTGAATCTATGAAGAACTTTCTCAATGTACCATTTTTTACTTAGGTACAATTTGTTTGCCTGTTTATGTTTAAGAATTTTCATCCCAAGAATTTTCTTTGTTGCTCCTATATCTTTCATCTTAAACTCTCTGCTAAGTTGGGCTTTGACCCTTCGAATCTCTTATTTATCTTTGGCTTCAATCAACATGTCATCCACATACAAGAGTAGATATACAAACAACTCATCAGCACATCTTCTAAAGTAGACACAACTATCATAAGTGCATCTCTTGAAATTGTGGGAAATTATAAATGAGTCAAATCCCTTATACCATTTCCTAGGAGATTGTTTCAAGCCATAGAGGAACTTTTTCAACAAACACACATAGTCCTCTTTACCTGAAACCACAAAACCATCAGGTTACTACATGTAGATGTCCTCCTCAAGCTCTCTATGTAAGAAAGCAGTTTTCGCATCCAACTGCTCAAGCTCAAAATCATGCATCGCCACATTACTCAACAAAGTTCGAATATAATTATGCTTTACAACTAGAGAGAACCCATCTGTAAAATCAATACTTGGAATCTGATTGTAACCCTTGGCAACTAGCCTTGCTTTTTTATCTAGCTTCTTCAACTCCTAGTATCCCTTCCTATCTTTTGAAGACCCATTTGCAACGAACGCCTTTCTTCTCCTTGGGAAGTTTCACCAAGTCCCAAGTACCATTCTTATGAAGAGACTCCATTTCTTCCTACATAGAAAACATCCACATACTATAATCATTAGACCTCATTACTTTCTCATAAGTAGAGGGTTCTTCACAAGTATCAATATTCTTTGCTACATTGAGAGAATAAGCAACCAAAACAACTTCATCATACCTCTTTGGAGGAATAACTCTCCCTGTCTCTAGCAATATTGTATTTTCGTGCGGGTGCTAGTGGTGATGGTTGAGAGGAACTAACACCATCCTGCTCATCCAACAAAGACTAAGGAGTAGACACTAATGCATGCTCTATTCTAATATGTAGCTCTACCTACATTCCTGATTTTTGTTGACTTGTGTCACATGAGTCATTAGTTGGCAAATCTCGCAACATAGCAGTTTCATCAAAGATAACATCTTTGCTAACAATTATCTTACGGGTCTTAGGACACCACAACTTGTAACCTTTAACACCATTCTTATAGCAAAGGAAAACACATTTAATAGATCTAGGTTCCAGTTTTCCATTATTAACACGAGCATAAGCTCGACAACCAAAAATATTTAAATTAGAATAAACTACAGGAGTACCAAACCATACCTCAATTGGTGTCTTCTTGTCGATAGCAATTAAGGGAGACCGATTAGTCAGAAAACAAGCGGTCGCAACCACTTCAGCCTAAAATGACTTTGGTAGTTTAGCATTAGAAAGCATGAAATGAACCTTCTCCATAATAATTATGTTCATCCGCTCTGCAACCCCATTTTGTTGTGAAGTACCAACGACTATGTGGTGTCTAACAATGCCTTCTTATTTGCATAAGGCATCAAACTCTTTGGAGCAAAACTCCAAACCATTATCAGTATGTAGACATTTTATCTGCTTCCTTGTCTGCTTCTCAATCATAATCTTCCACTCCTTAAATGTTGCAAAAACATTACTCTTGTCACTCCCCTACCCTCGCCTAGGTGAAGAGAGGGGGCGCGTCACAGGACTAAAACTCCTTAACCTACTTTTCGGACATTGGTGGGCCCATTTCATATATATAATTTCATAATGAAATAAAACTTGTAATATGACAACCATAGTAGTGTTTAAATGTTCATGTACATACATTCCTGAGTCTCATTTACTTGTACTTACACAAACTCCACTATTACAAAAACTTTTACATTTACATTCCAAAACCAAAAAAATCAAAACCTATATCAGGTGGACTTCGCCATCGTGTCGGGCCCTATCAGAGGCGGAATGCCTCATATGCCTTCAAGACCTACACGATGAACACCCATGCTGTTTATAGCTTAGCCGTGAAAATAGATAACGTATACGCACTTCTCACTAAGTGGTCCACAATTACAAGATACATACAACTTTAATGCATATGTCGAAGCTTACATATAACCTAATTCTTAGCACGTATTTTTCATATAGCATAATCTTATACTGTTTTCATATCTCCCGTAGGGAGTTCAAAATGTAGATCTTTGCATTTAAGGTACCGTGAGGTACATTATAGGACTGAACTTATTCCTTATGTTTTCTTATTGTTCATTATTCAAATTCTTATCATATAAATGTTTCACACATCATTTTATTCAGATACTTTTCATATAAATGTTTCATTCGTATAAACCAAGAATAATAAGGACGGAAGACACAAAATCTCGAAGGTATGGCACAAGATCGTGGACAAAGACGTGTTTTCCTAATGCAACGGGCGTCTTAGCACTAGGGGCAAAGAGTGTCAGAAGACTCAAGAAGAGTGTCGTAACACTTAACAAAGACGTGTCTGCCCACGTAACAGAAGTGTCGTAGCACTAGCAGGAGTGCCAAAGCACTGAACAGAAACGTGCCTGCTCCCGTAATAGAAGTGTCGTAACACTAGCAGGAGTGTCGAAGCATTGATCAAAGGTGCCTATTCATTCGCTATTTGGTCTTAGGCAGGCATACAATTATATATATTACTGAGCTTGTTATTTTGTTGCTGACCACATTAGCAAATAAGGGGCGAAGCGGCGAGGTACAGAGCATTTTTCATATAACTTTTATACATGTACTAACCTCTTTCATTTGGAATTAACGAAAGAACATAACAAAAACAAGGTTGCAAGACCAGTACTTGGACCTTAAACAATTTTGAGTACCTAAGATTGACCTTAAATAATCTGAAAGTACTAGTACTTCAACTTTCGCACTAAGTATCAACTTTCAAGACGGTACTCACATCCTCGACCTTAAACTACTTTGAGTATTGGTACTTAACTTTCGGTACTAGTACTTAACATCCTCTGGAACTTAAACCACTTTGAATATCTAAGACTCAACTCTCGCACCCATTTCAACATCCCTTTCGAAGCAACAAATTCTCAGCACCTAAGTATTTCTTAACTTCTCGAAGACTCAAGATTCACCGCTGATTTATAGAAATGGGCAGGTTTGCTTCTTTTCAATTCGAAATTTCCAACCAAAACCCCAAACCAACCACAAACTCGAACTAAAAATGCATAAAAATCACTTTTATACAGAGATAGGGTTCTTCAAACCTAAACATAGGCAAAGAGAGAGTTATGAGGGTTTCTTAACCAACAAATCCATACTTTCCTTATAAGAATTTCATACCTTGGTTTCTTCTCTTTGCTTGAACCAAAACAATGGATTGCACAAAAGCCAACTGATCTCCTCTTCTCCTCCACTGTAACCCTAACCTTTTTCTCCCCAAAAATGAGAAAATATCTCCCTCTCAATCCATAGACCAATTTTCTTGGTCTTATCCATTTAAGTCAAATCTCACCCCTTGAATTTAGGTCCTTCTATTTCATTCTATTTGCAATTCTAACTTATCTCAATTCCTACTTTAACATAAACTCTTCTTGTTTTATGACCTTTAAGTCCTTAATGTGACATTATACCAATTTTGTAACACCCCGAAATATACCCTAGCAGTTTTCGGACTTGTTTAGGGTATATTAAAAGCTAAATATGAATTTTCTGGAATAAAACAGACCCTTAATTAATTCGAGAGTTAAGGGTAAAAGGGTAATTTTACCACTTAAGGACCCAAAAGTAATAAAGCCAAAAGATATATGCCAAACTAGAATTTAGGAATAAGCTTTAAAAGTAAATAGGAAAGAAATGGGGGACCAAGATGCAAAAATGAAAAGTTAAAGTCAAAAATGGATTTTTACTTGGCCAAACATGGCCTTAACTAAAAAGTTGAATTTAAGACCAAATTGGTCTCAATTTGAGAGAGAAGAAACCGTAGAGAGAGAGAGAGAGAGGAGAGGAAAAGAGAGAAGAAGAGGAAGAAGAAGAGAAGAAGAAGAGAAGAAGAAGAGGAGAAGAGGAAATCAAGCAAGCCAAGATCAAGAGGTATGGAACTTTGGATTTGGTATGGATCACATGGAATTTTAAAGCTTGTTATGGTTAATAGCTTATCTCCAAAGCTAGGGTTTTGATAGAATTGTATCCAAACCTTGGATTCTTGAAAATAGGGTTGATAAAACCCCATATGGTACAAGATAATCATAGAATCCTCTCTTTTAGGATGGATTCATGGTTAATTGAGAGTCTTTGAGTTAGGGTTTAGAATAAACCCTAACTAAACATCATGTTTGGTTTGTATATGGGTCATAACCCATATTAAAATGGTTGTTGAAGTAATTCATGATAGGTCTTTGAAATAAGAGAAGGATTGAATGATAAATTGAGTAGAAAATAGATCATAAGATGAATTTGAAGTGGTCTTGAAGCGTTTATAAAGTATAGAGTTGGATTGGGGTTGAAACATATGGAAAAATGGGAGAAAAACACACAATTTGGGCATTTCGGGTGTCATGTACCGGTACACTAACTTGTACGCATCGTAACGCTTCAAAATACCCCGAATTTTATAATAAAATTTATTATTATATTCCGTATAATCACGCTGGGGTATTTTTCGGGAATTGTTACCGAATATCGATTAAATGATTATCAATCCTAAATAAACCCGCTCGAAAAGAAAATACTAAATCAAAACGACCCAAGTGGTCAATTGTAAATAAGTTTATATGTCTAAGTGAAAATAAGAGACTTAAATGAAAAATAATAGAGAAATGGAGGGACCTAAATATAAAAAGAAATAAAGAAAAGAAGAAAAATCAAGGAACGGGCGTGTGGCATGGAGGAACGTGGGAGGAAGTTTCCTCCTTTTTTAAAATACGACAGAGTGATCCATAAGAAAAGGAAAAGTAAAATGGAGGAGGCGTTTTTAGAGCCAGGCTCTCTCACTTCTCTCTAGATTTCCCAACGACGGCCATAGGTCCTGCGAAGCAAGATGAAAGTCCTTCCTCGTACAAGAGCTTGTGCAGACCTGGACCGGACTTTCAACAAACTCCATGAGGTAGGTCTTCTCCTTACTTGGTCGCTTCTACCCTAAGGATTGGTTGCGGTTATCCGCCTTGTGGAATGTATGGCTGCATTTTAAACCATGGGAAAGCCGCACATTAGGTAGCGCGCAACAAATCGAACCTTGTGCCTGATTTTCGCACGGCGAAAGGAATTTGGTAGTGCGTCCTCCTCATAAATTGTAGCCACATCAATTAACTTGATGTTAGCTTTGAATTTCGATTTGGGACTCTATGTACTCAAGTATAGTCCTTTATCGAGGTCAGCCTAAATGAAATCTGGTCGGTCGCTTCGCCAATTCGGTCAACTAGCCGGACCTCATAATGGATTTTTGGGTCGGAAATAAAGAGAATTCTAAGGGTAAGTCCTTCTGTGAATTGTAAATCACATCAATGAACTTGATGTTAGGCTTTTGAATCTCTCAATTCGACTCCGTAATTGCATGGCCTTTACTCCGAACACCAAATGGGTGCGAGTCACCTATAGAGGTCGTCTCAGAGGTCGTCGCAGATCGTAGAGGTCGTCAGTCCTCAGAGGTCGCCGTCCTGTAGATGTCGCCAGGTCCCTGTGAGAGGTCGCCAGGCTCAGAGGTCGTCGTCCGTGAGGGGTCGCCGATCCGCAGGTCGCCAGTCCCGAAGTTGTTCTCAACCAAGTCGTGGTTGACTACGCATGACCTCCAACTTCTAAGGCCATATCTACTTCGCTTAACTCCGACTAGGGTGTTTTCGGACTCTACTTAAAGCCCATTGAGTCAAGAATCCATCCATATGCCTGGTGCAGATTATTTTAGGATGTCAGACCAAAAGTGTTAGACTGGAGCCGTCACTCAGTGCAGCTCGTCGGCTCAGGTCACCGTCGTGCTGACTACGATGACCCCTCCAATCAAAGGTCATATCTTCTTCGCTTGAACTCCGATTTAGTGTTCTTTGACTCTATGAAAGCCCATTGAGTCAAGAATCCATCCATATGCCTGAGGAGATTATTAGATGTCAGACCAAAGAGTTTGAATGAGCTCGTCACTTCGGGCCAGCTCGTCGGGCCGTCGCCCGTCGGTTGGATTCACGATGACCTCCAACTACTGAAGGTCATATCTCCTTCGCTTGAACTCCGATTTGGTGTTCTAGACTCTATGGAGCTTCCATTGAGTCAAGAATACATTGATATGCCTGAGGATGATAGCAGATGTCGCTACCGAGGTGTTAGACTGAGCTCGCTCACTTCAGTGCAGCCGTCGCGCTCAGGTCAGCTCGTCAGGGTTGACTGCGCATGACCTCCAACTTCGGAAGGTCATATCTCCTTCGTTTGAACTCCGATTCGGGTGTTCTTGGACTCTATGGAAAGCCCATTGAGTCAAGAATACATTCATATGCTTGAGGAGGATAGAAGATGTTTGACCGAGGTGATAGATCGAGCTCGTCCAGGTCAAAGCCTCCGCTTCGTCGGGGCCCAGATTTGATCAGGTATGATCTCTAACTTCTAAGGCGTCGCAACTCCTTCTCGTC
This sequence comes from Tetrastigma voinierianum, assembly GCA_016808115.1. Taxonomy (NCBI): domain Eukaryota; kingdom Viridiplantae; phylum Streptophyta; class Magnoliopsida; order Vitales; family Vitaceae; genus Tetrastigma; species Tetrastigma voinierianum. Next base: position 1,077,522 of record JAEQBH010000731.1, read on the forward strand.
CGAACTCGATTCGAAGGTTTCTTGACTCTACGAAGCCCATCGGGAGTCAAGAATCCATCTATATATATTATATATTGTTAAAAATTGAACTCATATTAAACCCGGGTAAATCAATCCTAACCAAAACTACTAGTACACACCTAATAATATTTGTTCTTTAATGGTTTTGGAATAGGACTGACGAGAGAAAGCCAAAACTGAGATTGAGATTCCAAAGATTGGAATCAAAGTGCCAAGATTTTTGGGCTTGTTCTCACCTAACTTATTCTTGATTCAAGTTTTTTGCATGTTCGTTTCTTCCACTTATTCTAATGTCAAGTATTTTCGGTAGTTTACCGCTATTATGAAATGAGTGCATGTGAAGAGTATATGAAATGAGTATGTGAATGTGTGTATATGAAATGATTACATAGATTGAGTATATCCTTGAAACGAATACGAAAGTGAATATGGAATTGAACTCGGTGATATTTGAAACCGAATGAATGTGATTGATAACCGAAATGTAAATGAATCGGAAAATTTCGACATCTTGACTGCATCGATATACCGACGAAATCGGCCGACGGATGCACCAATCGCAAGATCCGTCACTTAAGGCACCCCCGAAATTGTCCAATGTCCCACTCGCGATGCACCAATTCCGCGATCTCCGCCATGATGGCGTATGACATTGAAGAAATGTCCCACTGGGCGGGATGCACCAATTCCAAGATCCGCCATGATGGCATATGGCATTTAAGTGATACCACATGTCGTGGTGCACCAAACGGCATCCGCCATGACGGAGACTCAATTCGTTAAATGTGTAAGCACATTACCGAATAATAATAAGGGCGAGATTCATCAAACGGAATCTGTCAGAAGTGTGAATTGAATAGTCAAGTGAAATAGCCAACATTGAGGAGTGTAAATGAGATTTTTTTTATGTATATGCTTAAATCTCATAAAGTAAATTGTGAAATGAATTGTTGCATTGAAATTGCATGATGTGATTTGGTAAATTATTTAGAAATTGAAAGCATGTGAAAAAAAAATAGCATGAGGATTTGTCGAATTAATAAAGTACGGTTTAATTGTTAAATTCATGCCGAGTTACATTGAATATTGGAATAGAATCGATAACCACTAAGCATGAAAAATGCTTAGCGTATAGTTTTATCTATGCGCAGTGTTTCGAGTAGACAGAAGCGGAGACAAGATCGTGTTGCGCCAGAGTCATAGAGAGAGTACTTCCGCAGATATGTATACTCCTGGTCATTTGCATATCATCTTTCAGGAACAATTGGTATTTATTTTTAAACAAAAGGTTAAACCTCGAACCTTGATTTTGAATATCATTTTGAAAAGGCATGAATGCCTTCTTTGTAAATGTATTTTGTAATGTTTAAGGGTTTCACCGAATTGCTTGAAATTTGTAAATGATTGTGGGCTCGCCTTAAAATCGAAACCGTCCCGCAACTAAACAAATTCACTAAACGCTTTAATAAGATACAAATAAAAACGCCCGAGTAAACCGCCTACCGGGCTCCTGGCTCTGATTCGGCTTATTCTGGGTCGGGCTTAGATCTGGTCGCGACACTTTTGAAAAATAAAACATAATAAAATGTAAAATAAAAGAATTAAACTAAGGTGTCCTACTGGTTTTGGTACCGATTCGCTTAATCGGGTCGAGCCTGCTTGAGGTCGCTACACTTTAGTGGTATCGAGCTAGTTTAGGCGTTTCTCGAAAAAGGCCCTAAACGCATTTTGAAAAGGATTTTTAAAATGGTACTACATATCAGATTTGCATTTAAAGGATGATATGACTCGACGCCGGATCTTTGGTTTGTATTCTAATAGGTAAAACATGGATAGTTCAGTACCCAAAGGGTCGACAGACTGTGAAATCGTCCCGATACCCCGCTTAGTGTGATGTGTGGACAAGCATCTCATGCCCCACCAATGAGTGAACCAACAAGCAGCAGGAGGGGTACTTATGGAGTCCTCCAAATAGCTAATGCTTTGCAAAGAGTCAAAACTCAATGCAAATGTTCAAATGACGCCATTGAGAGAATGGCAAGGTACCGACCGATGTTTTCGGTTAAAAGAAGATGAGCCCCTCTTTAAATCTGGCAGAATTGGCTCGAGAGATCTGTGTTTCAATGCTTCAGACAAATGCATTGCAATACCTGAAGAGAAGCCGATGTGCAACCTCATTACACAGATGGTGAAGCATCGCTGGTGGGTTTCTGGACCAGACCGCACTTCACCGCAGAGAGTTACATGGAGGTTCTTCGATGCGAGTTCAAGAAGAGCATGCTGTGGGCCGCATCTTATTTTTAAAACAAGATAGCGCGAGAGTTTCATAATCTGAAACAGAGGCAATCAAGTGTAACCGAATATGTGAGAGAATTCACACGGTTGAGCAAGTATGCTCCCGAGATGTTAGTAAGTGAAGAAGAGAAGTGCCGTAAGTTTGAAGACGGCCTAAGTGACCACATTCGGGCCCATGTCACAGGATTTTGCCATGATGATTTCTCCAAAATCACAAATACGCGCCTAAATGTGGAACGAGTAAAGAAAGAGGAAAATGAAAGAAAGATAGAAGACGTGAAAGAAAATCCCTGCACAAGTGCTCATCACAGAGAAGAGATTCGTGGGACCACAGATCCCCAAGCAGCCTCACACTGTGCCACCCAGATGCTATTCTCGTCTAAGGCCAAGCTACCGCAAGTGCACAAGGAGGTGCCTCTGGGGAGGACAAGACGTACCCCTCGTTGTTCCCATTGTGGAAGAAAGCACAAGTAAGATTGTTGAAAGTGACCGGTGCTTGCTTGGGTTGTGGATCCATGGAGCACAAAATACGAGAGTGTAATAGGGCACGTCCCTTCATAGCACCCCAAACTGGGGGCAATGTTTCATCGGTTCAGAGAAGCAGCAAAAGTGTTGCATCACCAAGTGTTCCGAGACAAGGGACAATGTAATTTACTATTAGGGCAAGATGGTCGTAAGTTCTGCCTAGAGTGAGGCGCGATGAAAGCAAATAAGATACCAATGCCCTGATGTGATAACGGTAATTTTAACGGTTTTATACTATCGTGATGCATTGATACCCGGTCAACCTACACTCATATGTGTGTACTAACCTACCCAACTTGGGAAAATTTTACCGAGGAGTGACACCGAGTCTGACATCTTGGTGACGAAACCGCCTTCTAGACATAAAGGTTATTGTGAACAAAGTGTATAGAGATTGTCCCATCAAAATATGAAAGTATGAATTCGGGAGATTTGATCGAAGTATCCTTCAGTGGAATTTGATGATATCGGGAGTATGGTAGAAAAACCAAGTCGGTGTAAAAGGATGATGGATCCTTGTTTTATAAGGATAGGGTTTGTGTACCCAATGATTATGAATTAAAGAAAGCCATTTTGGAAGATATGTTAAAAGGTTGTGTGATCAACTATGAGGGTAGTTGGGATAGACACATCCCTTTTGTTAAAATTGTTTACAACAATAGTTTCCAATCAATAATTGGAATGGCGCCTTACGAGGCTTTATAGGGGAGGAAATGTAGAACACTATTGTGTTGGACGAAATTTAGTGAAAAGAAAGTGAGTGGCCCCGATTTGGTACAAGAGACTGAAGAGAAAGTGAAAATGATTAGATAAAGATTGAAAATGACCACCGATAGATAGAAATCATATACCGACATGGTTAAGAGCCCCAGAGATTTTGGCTCGCGAAGTGAAAGAATTACGAAACAAGAAGATCTCCCGCTAGTGTCAGGAGAGACCACAAGACCGACAAGCCACTGGGAAAGTGAAGAAACGATGCCAAAAGAGTATCCTGAATCGCTTGAATAAGGTACTCGAGGACGGAATTTTAGTGGGGAGAGTTGTAATGCCTCAAAAATACCCTGAATTTTATAATAAAAATTTATTATATTTGGCATAATCAGCCGCCTTGGGTATTTTTCCGGGAATTGTTAGGACAATATTGATTAAATGATTATCGACCGAAATAAACCCAAGTGAAAAAGAGAAAATATGGAAATTGAAAATGGGACCTAAGGGTCAATTGTAAATAAGTTTATATGTCTATGAAAAATAAGAGACTTAAATGAAAAATAATAGAGAAACGGAGGGACCTAAATATAAAAAGAAATAAAGAAAAAGAAGAAAATCAAGGAGTGGCGTGTGGTATGTAGGAAAGTGAGGAAGTTTCCTCCTTTTAAAATACAATTTAGGAGTTTATCCATAAGAAAAGGAAAAGAGAAAAATTGAGGTATTTGGGAGTGAGAAGCCTTACTTCTCTCTAGATTTCAACGATCGCCATAGGTCCCGTGCGCAAGCAAGAGGGAAAGTCCTTCCTCGTGGACAAGAGCCGCAAGTAGAGACCGAATCGGTGACTTTCAACAAACTCCATGAGGTAGGCCTTCCTTACTTGGTCGCCTTCTACCCTACATCGCTGATGGTTATCCGGCCTGGGAATGTATGGTTGCATTTTAAACCACGAAGCTGCCACATTGTGGCAGCGAGCGCAGCTAGCCGAACCTTAGAGCTGATTTTTAAGCAAAAAGTGAAGGGAATTTGGTAGTGCGTCCTTCTCGTAAATTGTAGCCACATCAATTAACTTGATGTTAGGCTTTTGAATTTTCGATTTGGACTAGACTAAGTTATAGTCCTTTATCGAGGTCAGCCCAAATGCAACTGTCGGGTCGGGCTTCGCTAATTCAAATAACTAAATTCTGACATTAGAATGGGTTTTTGGGTCGGAAATAAAAGAGAATTTAGCAGTAAGTCCTTCAGGAAATTGTATCCACATCAATGAACTTGATGTTAGGCTTTTGAATTTCAATTCGACTCGTAGAGACCAAGTTATGGTCTTTTTACTCTGGAACACTAAATGGGTGCTAGCTCAGCCATGCAGGTCGCCCTGTGAGGTCGCCGCGCCCCGTAGGCGCTGGTCGGGATCCCGCAGGTCGTCGTGCTGGACCACGATGACTCCAACTTAAGGTCATATCTCCTTCGTTTGAACTCCGATTGGGTGTCTCGACTCTACGGAAAGCCCATTGAGTCAAGAATCCATCCATATGCCCGAGGAGATTATTAGATGTCAGACCGAAGTGTTAGACTGAGCGCCACTTCGCGTACTGCCGGGTCAGTCACCGTCAGTATTGATCACGCATGACCTCCAACTTCTCGAAGGTCATATCTTCTTCGCTTTGAACCTCGATGAAAGTTCTTGGACCCTATGGAGTCACTGAGTCAAAGAATCCATCCATATGCCTGAGGAGACACAGATGTCAGACCAGTTTGAATGAGCTCGTCACTTCAGTGCGTGCTCGTTACCAGGCTCAGTTTCGTCGTGAGTTGACTTTCACGCATGACCTCCAACTTCGGCGTCATATTCCTTCTCGTTTGAACTCCGGGATGGTGTTCTTGGACTCTATGGAAAGCCCATTGAGTCAAGAATACATTGATATGCCTGAGGAGGATAGCAGATGTCATATCGAGGTGTTAGACTGAGCTCGTCACTTCCCCTGCAGCCCGTCGCTCAGCCGCCCGTCGTGCTGACTAAGATGACCCTCCAACTTCTAAGGTCATATCTCCTTCGTTTGAACTTTGATTTGGGTGTTCTTGGACTCTATGGAAAGCCCATTGAGTCAAGAATACATTGATATGCCTGAGGAGGATTAGCGTATGTCATACCGAGGTGTTGGACTGAGCTTGCTCTCCACTTCGCAGCTCGTCGGGCTCAGTCGCCTGTCGTGCTGGATCAGCGATGACCTCCAACTTCTGAAGGTCATATCTCCTTCGCTTGAACTCCGATTCTCGGTGTTCTCGACTCTGCGGAAAGCCCATTGAGTCAAGCATACATTCATATGCCTGAGGAGGATAGAAGATGTTTGACCGAGGTGATAGGACGAGTCGTCCAGGTCAGGTCAGCTCAGTCGCCGTATTTGACTGCGGTATGACCTCCAACTTCTAAGGTCATAACTCCTTCGTCCGAACTCTGATTCGGGTGTTCTTGGACTCTATGGAAAACCCATTGAGTCAAGAATCCATCTATATATATGTATATATTGTTAAGAATTGGAACTCATATTAAACTCCGAAAATCAATCCTAACCAAAACTACTAGTACACACGAATAATATTGTTCTTTAATGGTTTTTAATGTGGATCGACTTGCTATGAAAACAACCGGTATTGAGATTCCAAAGATTGGAATCAAAGTGCCAAGATTTTGGCTTGTTCTACTGAATCCTATTCTGATTCAAGTTTTTGCATGTTCGTTTCCTTCCGACTTATTCTAATGTCAAGTATTTTGGGTAGTTTCTTATCACATATGAAATGAGTGCATGAATGAGTATATGAAATGAGTATGTGAATGTGTATATGAAATGATTACATAGATTGAGTATATCCTTGAAACGAGAATACTAAAGTGAATATGGAATTGAACTGTGATATTTGAAAACCGAATGAATGTTATTGATAAATTGAAATGTAAATGAATCGGACAATTCTTGACATCTTGAATTGCATCGATATACCGAATGAACCGCCTGACGGGATGCACCAATCGGCATCCGTCACGAAGGCACCCCGAAATTGTCCACGTCCCACTCGCTGACGCACCAACTCCAAGATCCGTCATGATGGCGCATGGCATCAAGAAATGTCCCACTCGAGGATGCACCAATCGGCATCCGCCATGATGGCATATGGCATTTGGGCGATACCACATGTCGGGTGCACCAAACGCATCCGCCATGACGGAGACCAATTGTTAAATGTAAGCACATTACCGAATAATAATAAGGGCGGGATTCATCAAACGGTATCCGTCAGAAGTGTGAATTGAATAGTCAAGTGAAATAGCCAACATTGAGGAGTGTAAATGAGATTTTTTTTATGTATATGCTTAAATCTCATAAAGTAAATTCTCAGAAATGAATTGTTGCATTGAAATTGTACGATGTGATTTGGTAAATATTTAGAAATTGAAAGCATGAAAAATAAATAGCATGAGGATTTGTTGAATTAATAAAGTATGGTTTAATGTTAATTCATGCCGAGTTACATTGAATATTGGAATAGAACCCATAGAACCACTAAGCATGAAAATGCTTAGCGATAGTTTTATCTTTATGCCAGTTTCGAGTAGACAAGTAGGGAGACAAGATCGTGCCGCAGAGTCATAGAGAGAGTGCACTTCTGGCATAAGTGTATAATTCAGCCATTTGCATATCATCTCTTGTCACTGTATTTATTTTTTTAAAAACAAAAGGGTTAAACCCCGAATCTTGATTTGAATATCATTTGAAAGGCATGAATGCCTCTTTGTAAATGTATTTGTAAATGTTTAAGGGCTCACCGCGCTTGAAATTTGTAAATGATCGTGGGCTCGCCCAAAACTGAAACCGCTTCCGCAACTAAACAAATTAATTAAACGTTTTAATAAGATAAATAAAAACGTCGGAGTAAACCGGGCTCCGGTTCGGATCCGCCATTCGAGTCGGGCCAGGGATTCGGGTCGCAACACTTTTGAAAAATAAAACTTAATAAAATGTAAAATAAAAGAATTAAACGGGCGTCCCATGGGTTTCGGTACGGATCCGCCAATCGGGTCGAGCCGGGCTTGGAGGTCGCTACAGGTACACTTTCATTTCTGGTCGTTTTTGGCCAACTTGTACCGGTACATGTTAGACATGTACCGGTACAACCCTATTCTCGTTTTCCGCTTTGACTAGCTTTATTTTGGCCATAACTCGCTTCATTTCTTATCCGAATTCAATGATTCAAGTAGCCAATTAAAATAGACTTCAAGGAAAACCATCCATATAGAAATAGACATCGCCAACAATTATGACTCTAAGTGGCCCAAAATTCACCTCAAAGTGGGACTCATGTGCAAACCAAATTCTGGTTTCAGTTGTTGAACATAGAGTAGTCCGGGTTGTTCGACGTAATCCTGAGTTTCTGCTCGAATCGGGTGATTCCAGTTGAATAGAACCCTTAGCACCTTAGCTTTAAATGATTATAAGGACATAGTGTCAAAATATGTTAAGACCCCGGAAAATTGAGTGATGTACGGCTAATCTGTCACTAGAAAATCAGAATGACTAGTCGGTACATGAAATGCCATAACTTTAGCTCAGATCCGATCGATTGATTCCAATTCCTAAGTAAAATAGATTCACAGAGGAATAAGAAAATATGAATGAGGTGTGATTCATAGGACATCATACTTCATAAGTATATGAAGTGCTATATGTAATAGCCATGAAACAAGAAAATATAGAAAATGCAATATGTATGATATGTTCATAAAACATGAATAAGGATATTAATATAGGATATGTCAAAAGATATGATAGGTATAAGTCATAAGATATGATAAGATATGATAGGATATGTCATAAGATACGATAGTCTAAAAGTACACAAGTGATAGGCACATATGAATATAAGATTAGATGTTGTGAACATATGATTTTCATACATAAACGAATATAACACGATAAATATGTAAAGATACGAAGAGATAAAGACATGACAGAATATGTAAATGATAGAATATATGATAGACATACCGGTAATAACAAGATTTAACATGCTAGGAACACATGGTAAAAAGGCATAAATGATAAGAACAATGGAGATAAGTAAAAGATGACAAAGCATAGGAATGAGAACAATTGCATAAATGATAGGTACATATATGAAAATGTGAATGAGTGAAAGCCTGGCATAGGAATATAGAAAGTACGAGGATAGCTAAATCATGATAGAAAAATGTATTAATGATATAAAGAGATATGATTTATGAAAGCTATATATGAATATATGATTACAAGAGTGCATAGATGCATTCATGAAATATGATAGACAAAATTAAATGATAGAAAAAGATATGAATATATGTATTATATATATATATATATATAGCGAGAACCGAATGTATCCACAGCTATGAGAACTAATACGTAGTAAAGTAACGATAGTATATGCATAAGCAAATATGATAACAATAGTTATTCATGCTTATGAGATATGTACGTAAAAATGTAATAAAGTCGATTGTCTCACAGACCGGGTGTAGGATGATAGGCATGCCTATAGTGAAGATACAGCCAAGCGCAAAGATATTCATAGACGATATTGAGGCCCCAAGCTGGTCGATGATATGATCCCGCTTGATCGTGGCCCCGCAAAGCGGTCACCACACACAGACGTAGATCACCGCCTCGCATACGCTGATAGTACCTTCGTACCGATAGCATATGACATAGGTCACCGGTCTTCGTACGCTGATGGCTACCTTCGTATTACCAGTATTGCAGATCACGGCCTCAGACAAAGGATAGTACCTTCGTACACATAGTTTCCTCGTATCCGCTTCTAAGGTATTTGCAGACATGAAACCAAAAAGGAAATGATATGTATAGAAGATATGACCTGATATGAGAAGCATAAAGATCAAGTATGCAATGAAAGTGCTGCATAATTACAAGAACAAGTAGTACAGTATAAATTGATATGAAAATAAGTATATGAACACAAGAAAAGTAATAAAAGTATACAAAAGCACAAAGTATAGGATAGATAGAATAAGAACGTACAAATGTATATGAAGTATAGGAATAGTACAGGATAACAGGATATGAAAAGTACAAGATGAACACATATAATAGGAAAGTATACAATAGTACAAGTATGAGCGAAGAATGCAATAAATCATAGAACTTAAAGATGAAAAAGACAGACTAGAGACATGCTATAACTGACAAAGAATAGAACATTGAAATATAACAAAGTTTAAAGATGAACACTGTGACAAGTATATAGAATATGTAAGTACTCAAATAGGAATACAGTAAAAAGTATAACAAAGGGAGAGATGCTAAAAACATAGAACGTGTAATAGAAAAAGATTGACATGCACAGAATATCGATGATAAGGAATTATGTTATAGAAAATGTTTAGCTATATAATGCATATGTATGCTTTCAGATACGCTTATTGGTGGTTGTCCATATGCTTATGTCCCACTCAGCGTAGGCTTTTAGCACTCCGATGTTCAATCCAAGTGTAGGTACGTATCGAAGACAAGGATAGAAGACAGATATTCCACATCAAGAAAGGTGTCGACTCGTAGATAGGTGCTCAATCTCGCTACGCTCGCAACTTCGATGTTTTGTAATAGAAATCGTACATGTATAAGTAGATGGGACTCAGATATGTGTATAGATCAGACTGACACCACTCCGGTGGTAGTTCTTTGTATATGTACAAATGATTTTTGTTATTACCGAATTGTTTGTGCACCAATAGGTACAAGTACAAACTGAGAAAGAACAAATAAAAGTCGAGAGTCCCAAAGACAAGAGAGTATAGTAGATAGTATAGATGGCATCACGCCCGACTCGTTCGGATCCGCCTAACTGGTCGGGCTCTGATTCCGGGCGTGACAAATTTACTCTTGACTCTTGGATTAATCCCAGCTTTACCATTTTTCACTCTTAGCACTTAAATTCCGAAAAATACAAATTTTACTTTTCTTATACTACAAAACTGTAATAAAACTACTAGGGTCTAACTCGGGGTGTTACAACTCTCATGCTTAAAAAAGAAGGACCAAACTCTCCTAGAAAAATCATCAATGATAATCAACATATAATTTGCACCTCCGTTAGAGGGCACTCTGGATGGTTCCCAAATATCAAAGTGTAAGTAGTCAAGAGTTCCTTTAGTGTTGTGAATACCATTAAAGAACTTGACTTGTCTTTGCTTTCTAAAGACGCAATGCTCACAAAATTTCAAATTGCTAGTACTCTGATTATCAAGAAGTCCTCTTTTACCCAATTCAGTCATACCATTATCTCTCAAATGCCTAAGGCGCATATGCCACAGTCTAGTAACATCATCATCTACCATAGACTTAAAGACAACAACAGCATCACCTGTAACTGTAGTACCCTACAAAATATATAAGTTTGCAGTTCTTTTTTGTCATTTCATCATAACAAACACACCTTTGCTAACCTTCAATGCTCCACCTTCACTAGTGTACTTGTACCCCTTTGAATCAAAAGTACTCAACGAGATGAGATTCCTCTTCAAATCTAGGACGTACTTCACATCCGCTAACATTCTAACAATTTCATCAAACATCTTGATTCTGACTATACCAACACTTGCAATCTTGTAGGATGCATCATTACCCATCAAAACTACGCCTTTTGACATATTTTCATATGTTAAAAACTGCCCCTGCTAGTGGCCGGTAACGAGCCGAGCCGAAATGGCGCCCAACATTTCGAGCCAGCCATAATTTATGAGGGAGCTCGAGCCCGAGCCGAGCTTTTGAACGAGCATAAAATTAGGCTCAAGCTTGGCTTGATTTAAAAAAAAAAAGCTTGGCTTGAGCTCATTAAGCCCGTTTTCCATATGAACGAGCTCGAGCTTAACCTCGAGCTCAAGCCCAATCCCGAGCCTAAATAGAAGGACCAAAAAAAGAAGATAATGATATGGATGTTTTAAAAAATAAAAACAACCATCCATGCAATAGTGGATTTATTTCAGCAAGACTTGCTTACATCCATTGGGGTGGGGTGGGAAGAACCACTATCAATGATGGAAAAAAATAGAAAAATGTGTGCCACTAGTAAGGTTTTTTGGCTTCCAAAACCACGTGTGAGAACACTGCCACAGAAGAGGGAAAACCCTATACAAAATTATCAAAACTAACCCCAATAAATTCACCAGTCACCCTACCCTTGACCTCCCATATGCAGTCAGGTCCAGTCCACCAAGCCAGGCACTTTGGGCCTAAAAGGCTAGTAACATGAGAATGCAATACAGTTCACAATTTTCTTACTAGGGACTTACTAACATTGACCACCGAATCTATTCAATCAAACAAACCAGAAAACTCCTATTACCATTCAACACAACACTCTGATTCCATATAACCAACACATCACCCAGCACGTGGATCAAATTGCATGAATGCTAAAAAGACAAGAATATCACCAAGCTGTCAAATAGCATGAACACAAGTGTAGAAAACAAGCTGCCAAATAGCATGAACACTTAAAAGGAAGAATATAGCAAGCTGCAAAGACCTAGGATGAATAAAAAATGAGGCACCTACATGATATAGAGATGTAGGAACCAAAGTCTCGTATGGCTCATTTAGTGTGACCACTCCACCAACACCAAGCTCCTTTAGGCACAAAACATCAGACAAAAATGGAACAGCACCTAGCAGTACAAACTGAAAATCAATGTGTTAGAACTAAAAAGAAGTAAGTTCTACCTTCATACACTAAACCCATGTGTGAAGCTTGAAATCAAAGAATAGGATTGTGAATAGGGTTGTGAATCCCATTGCCCTTCTATGTAGAATAATAAGAGATGAATATTTTTTCCAGATAAGTATCCAGATCAGAAAAATAACAAATGCATTGTTTTAGCCATCTCGATTTATCTCGACATGCTTATATGTTACATGATCTCTTTTGTTCAGTTCTGTTAAAAATGTTATTGCTTGAAAATTATTAAAGAAAAAAATCATATCAGTGGATCCAACCATACGTAGTGTATGACAATTCACAATTCACTAACACTTAAAAAATCTAAACAAAGGGACTCAATAAAGATCGAATACAGAAACTGCACCAATGATTGGGTCTTCAAAATTTTATGCCTAGACAACATTATTTCACTTAACAAATGTTTCTCTTCTCTCTATTTTCTAGCTTAAAATCTTCAATACTATCAGCTCAATCCTAAAATTTCCTTGCACTTCAAAAATAAGAAGTTTTCCTTTTTGTGTACAAATTGAAAATCCACGTGGTCATAATTGATTACAAGAAGAAAAACCCACATAGACTTAAACAAAAAACCAAATAAACTATCCAAGACAAACAAAAACGAAAACATAAGAAAGACAGTAGCATAAGTAACATAGACTTTACCTCATCAACCCTATCCTACCCTACCGAACTCTTGCCTGAACCTTATTCCTGAGAACATTATACAGCAAAGTCGGATAGAACAGTGCCTGAGCCCAGCTCCGACCAAAGCTCTTCTCGCATCCTCTGCAACAAAACCAACACGAAAAGCACCACTACTAGATAACTGTTCTTCCTCCTTCCCACAGTCAACTCCTCCTCCCTTTAATTCTTCAATATACATATCCCCGATTCAAATCCAACAACCAGAATAACCACCACACCTCCAAATGACACCTGAAAATGACCACCCAAACAAACTATAGACAATGGATTAACACATATGACCACGAATTTCACATCCGTTCAATTCCCCACATAAATACCAAAAACCCACCGATCCTTCCTAGTTTCCCCAGAATCCGATATAATCAGGCAATAACAACAACTTTATCTAAAACAATCGGAAATTCCATGGATCAGGAAAGTCATGATGAGGAAACTTCCATGCTTTGATTAACAGCATATTTCGTCGGAAATGAATCGATCGGACGGAAAGAAGGAGACGAATACAGCGAAAACAGAGTAGAATCGGGCGGTTGGAGAAGATTGAGAGATCTGAAAACCCTAATGCTAACCCTAGGTTTTGGCAAGAAAGGGTTTTTAACTTTTTATTTTGGGTTAAGGCAGATAATAAAAACGACGTCGTTTTTTAATGTCCAAATGGCTGATCGAGTTTCGCCGTGCTCTACGTTGCCTAAATTTATCGTTTAATTAGTATTCAAGTTTCTGGCCATGAATTAACGAGCCGAGCCCGGAAGCCGAAGCTCGAGCCGAGCCCGAGTAGCTTGGCTCGTTACCAGCCCTAGTCCCGGTTGGGACACATATGAAACGTGCAACCAGAATCACGAACCCATTCCTCATAAGGGTTGGAATTGCCATTTGAAACAGCGAGGAGTTCACCATCACAATGATCATCTTTTACAACACCGACTTGGCCGATGCACCCGCCGCAGTCTTTCCTGACGTCCAGCAAATGCCTTTATCCATACAGATTTAGTCATACGTAGTCCCACAATAATATCCATCCTTTCTGTAAACCCGTTATAGTTTTGACTTTTATCTACCACAATTATTCTCGTAACCTTTTCTCCCGAACCTTTACTTAACAACAAGACCTTCAGCCTTTGCCTCAGATCCATTAACAAGTTGCTTCATGGTTTCTTTCGAACGTAGAAATTCATAAACCTCTTCCAAAGTGAGAGTATCACGACTATACAAAATAGTATCTCTAAAAGTCAAATACGAGGAGGGCAATGAACATAACAAAATCAACCTTAAATCCTCTTCATCATATTTGAGCACCATGGTTTCCAAATCAACAACAATTTCTTTAAAGTGAACATGATTAATCCACGGGGCATTGCATAGTTAAATGATGAGAAGTAGAAATGGATTTATTTAAGATGCAGAAGGCCACACTAAGCGAACTCTTAAAATCAGCACACAATTGCTCAACTTCAACCAGTGCTGACGATAGCTTTCTCATTAAAGACATCTTGAAAAATGTCATTTGACAAATGAAGGTGAATCTAAGTCATAACTTTATTATCCTTTTTCTTTTTCTCTTCTTTTATCCAAGAAGACGTTGTTTTGTCAGAACCTAATAACGCCTCTTCCAAATCCATACAACGTGGAAGCAGCTGCATCTTGACTGGTGGATAAGCCAAATTCAAGGATAAGAACCACTTAGTTTATGGAAAATAAATCGGAAAAACCACTTGTTGGAGGAGTTATAAACCCACTATATCAAAGATGGTACAAGAAGAAGAGAAGGGAATAAGAAGAAAAAAGAGTTACAATGTTCTCAGCCTCTCTAAATCTCACTCTCTCAATGAAACCCGGAAAATATAACATATTTATGTATTTATAAGAATACTGGCAATAAAAAACAAGTCGGGAAGAAAACTGACAAAACGCATCAGCACATTAGCAGCCAAGACAATAGAGAGCAGCACGATAAAGGGCTTGCTTATTGCAACAAGCTAATGATTATTGTAACAAGTCGGTATAGGTCAAAAACTGAAAAGGTCACTTGTCGCGATAAGCACATGTGCACACGGCAATTCGATGGAGTGTGCGACAAGTCCCTGTTTTTGAATGCATATTTTTCCATGTATCTTGACTTAGGTGGTCCACCACGCACTAATAGAGGGTTGCCGCGTTGCGTGCAGAACACGACAAAGGGTTTAGTCTATCTTCACCATGAGTGTCTAGAAAGGGTTATCCATTGTGAGGTCAAGCTTGGAAATATACTTCTAAATAGTGGGTTTGAGCCAAAAATAGCATATTTTGGACTTTAACAAGTTGTCTTAGAAGAGTCTAGTTTAAAGCCCCACTCGGATTCAGGGGACTAAAGGTTACATGGCTCCAGAGTGGGCTATGAATCTTCCGATTATGGCAATGGTTGATGTTTATATCTATGAAGTAGTGGTTCTAGAGATGGTAAAGGGAATTTGCCTTTCGAACTAGGTGGTAGGTGTATTGGAATTAAATTTAATTAGGTCATAGAACCTAGCATCATCCTTATTACAATTTTAATTGCCTCAGTACTGCATGTTAAGTATAAACCATTTATGGGATGGTTTAATATTAACTAACTAAGCTCATTGGACCAAAGCCCAATTGTTCCCTTGTTCTCTCTCTCTCTCTCTCTCTATATATATATATATATATATATATATATATATATATAAGTAAATAGAGCCCTAGAATTTCATAAGGATTTTGTAGAACACACTTGGGGAGAATGAAAGAGTCATCTTCAATCCTATATTTTCTTTGATCTCATCCTTTGCAGAGACAAATGTTAACAACTGATCTGGATCTATTTCACTTCAAGTGTTTTTCTACATACTAATTGAAGTATGCTTCATGTTTCAATAAAAGTTACTCATTTGCCAATGTATACATTAAGGTCATTTGATTGTTGATCAATTGTTTTTTGGCTCAATAAATACTCTTGATTTTACGAAATAATTCAACAATTTGTATCATAACCACTTTTTGGCATTGAAGCTGTCAAATTTGGTTCTTTTATATTTATGGGTCTTATTCGTTTTTTTTTTTCTCTATCTGTTTCTATGTATTTTCATGTTTGTCCTTCCTGGGTTTTGTCTCTGAAGTTCCTGGGTTTTTTTGTCTCTGGATTGATTATGATTGTGATTGTATTTGGGCATCACAAGTTTGATCTTTCAATTTTGGTTGATTTGAATCTGGACACGACATTGTTGATCGTGTTGAAATTTGAGTTATTATTAATATTATTTTTTGTGGTCAAGTTATGTCAATAATAATAATAATAATAATAATTAATATAAGATCCTTTGGAATACGAGTTTAAGGGCATGATAAAATGTGCACAATGCACGTTTCCCCATGAATCACATCATAATGTTGACTTCTTAAGACATATTTTGTTTTTTTTTTATATGTTATAAGTTATAGAAAAGAAACAAAAGTTTTTTTTTTTTTTTTAGGAATTGGTTTTTCACAATTTCTAATAATGTCATGATAATCAATTACTGTGGAAGTAAATAAAAATAAAAAATAAAAACATTTTTTTTTCTTGTATATGTTTTCTCAACAAATTTAATGAGATAGATTGAATTATATTTTATTTTTGTTTTTTGATTTATTCCTTTATTCCATTGATTGTTGGGATATGAATTAGTGGTTTTATTTGTTTTTCAATATTTTCCTGATAATCAAACAAAGTGTGAATTAAAATATTACGTTTATTGCTTTCATGTTTCTCTTTGGGATTTTTCATGGGGCATTTTTCGAGCCAGATTTTATGTTTTTTCCCATATTTTTAGTTTTCTATCCCATTAAGTATTAAATTTGTTTTCGGAATTTTTTGTTTTACCCAAATTTGCAATAATTTAACTGTTTTTTCCACATGTTTGCTTTTGCAATTTATGTTTATTTAGGATTATTTATAGCATCATGTTGTGAATAAAATTATTTTCTTGTATTTGGATAAAATTAAGAAATATTGAATGTTTAAAAACTTGTCTCTCATGAGTTTGAGCATATAAGATATTTTCTAGAATTGATGCTGCAACTGTAATTCTTCCATCGTGTGCATCAATTTTGCTTAGATTCATACAAATAATGAAGTTGTCATGTCGATTGCCAGTTGGCTTTGAGTATGATCACTGGATTTGGTGAAAGATTTTCTTAAGTGTCATGAACCGCATAATTTTACTACCTTATATGGTGGAAATTTTCCAATTTAGTTTATGCTTCTTCTGGGTAGTGCTCTTACGGTGTATAGAGTCTTTTTTTGTATTTTTTAGACTTTAGCAATTGGTGACCACTTTTGTGGGTCATTTGGTAAACCAAAAAATGGAGCAATTTGCATGTATATGTTTTACATGTATTTTTTACATTGCTCTTTTGTTTATCCTTCATCTTTAAGCTTTCCTTAGTTCTCTGCCATCATGAAACTTAATGGGACTAATTACAAGGAATGAATTAAATCTCTCATGATGAATTTGACAATTATGAAACTAAATTTGACCTTAAAAGTTGAAATATCTTCAAAACTATTCTTGGGGTTCTACAAATGAGAAAAAGTTATGTGAAATTTAAGAGTATTAGTTGTTGTTTAGATGATTATGGAGAATCATATGGAGGAATATTTAATACAAGCATTCCCAAGATTAAGAAATTAAAGAAAGGTTTCTTGGATGCTATGAGCAAAAATATGAAGTTTTCAAAGAATGAGAAAAATAGAAAATTATCGATGTCGTTGAGTGAATGTTTAAACTTTAGATGTATCATTGATGTGATAATAATACTTTGGGTAGTTAGATAGTGGTACTACCTTTCACACTTGCAATTTTGGTATAAGTGTGATAAACCAAAAAAGTCGACTAAATGACGATACATGCTTATAAGTCGGGTTGATTTGTGGGAGTTGTTGGGTGCAACAATGAGAAAATATTTTGGATTTGCAAGATGGCGATACATACCTCGTTAGGAGGAATTTGATATCAAATTACTTCTTTGGATAGACTTTGATCTCATTTCTTGCTTGGATCTAGAAAAGTTAAATTGTGCAAGATTCTTTATTCATTGTATTGAAATACTTTGTAGAGCTTTATAGATTCTGAAATTGTCTACACTTTGCCTTCCCTTTATTGTATCTTGCTATAGTAGCTCAAGCGTTTAATAATGAATGAAAGTCTTCTACTCTTTAGCATAAAACAGGTCATATTTCTAGACAAGAATAAAGAGATTAATTAAAGGATAGATTCTTTACAATCTTGATTTCTCATCTGTTTTGATACTTGTGTGATTGCATCGGGTAAACTAACCTTCAAGGTTAGGAATACCAGGTTGATAGATGCAGGGTAAAGCAGGGTTATTCATATAGATGTTTGTGCGTTGGGTCCTTGTATTCACTCCGCCCTACTTTGATTAATTTCTGAGTATTTAAATAAGTATTCGTGATGATTATTTACAGTATAGTTTTCAAAGCTCATTAGTGAGAAGTCCAACTCTTTGGAGGCTTTCAAAGCTTTCAAAGTAAAATTTGAGCTCCAACAAGGGAAGAAGATCAAAGTGGTTTATTTTGATAGAGGTGGTAAGTATTATGATATATATGATGAGATGGGACGCAACCCTGGACCATTTGAGAAGTACCTTCATGAATGTGGCATTGATACTCAATATACAATGCATGGTACTCCTCAACATAATGGGATTGCACTTCTTGATAATGGCGATATGCTGCAATTCCTTACTACACGAGCTCTTGTGGAAATTTAGATCTTTAGCTACTGACTTTGCTGTTTTTGAACGGTACCTAAGTAAGTTTGGTTCTAGACTCCATATGACTATGGCCCTGAAGAAACCTATTCTTCGTCACTTTATCAACACCCAGTCTTTGTGGAAATTTGAAGTGAGACCGTACAACACTTAATCAAGGAAAACTTGATCAAAGACCATCGGTGGAATACTTTATTGGTTATTGGTATTGGGATCAAGTTCTAGGTTTTATTGCCCGTCACACACCACTAGAGTGATTGAGTCAGTTAAGGCTATCTATTTGAGGATGATACTAGTACAAGCCAAGGGCTAAGAGAAATTGTGTTCAAAGAACACCTAGTTTTTATTCCTGTGCTTATTGCTTATGCTCCGATCTCTAGCCATGTTGTTGACTAACATCTAGTAGCCACTCCCGATAATGAACCAATTGAGAATGTAGATCCAGTAGGCCAAAATGTAGACCAAGTATCCCTAGATGTAGTCATGGATATACCCTTGAGGAGGTCAAAGAGGGTGCATGACATGAATTTTAGATGAGCTATATTGTCTGCGGGAGAATGGGTATAGTGTGGGTGATGTATCAGGATCAGATAACCGAAGCCATTATTGGTACTCAATCTAACCGGAATCCATGTCACATAATAAAATTATTGGAGCTTGTTTGAGGTTATTCGGATGGTTGTAAACTATTTGGTGCAAATGAGTGTTTTACCAACACAAGAAAGCGCTTGATACCAAGGGATGGGTAAGAGATATAAAGCCGAAATTAGTGGCTAAGGTTACAATCAGCAGAAGAGTGTGATTTCAATGAAACCTTCTCTCCCGTGTCCATTAAACAATCTCTATGCATTATTATGGCTATAGTGACTCATTTTGATTTGGAGTTGCATAAGATGGATGTGAGAACACCTTTCTTGAATGGAGACTTAGTTGAGGATGTTTATATATGCCCAACCTACGGTTTAGGAAGTTGGTAGGAACACATGGTGTGTAAACTAAAATCCATTTATGGTCTAAAGCGAGTTTCTAGAGCGTGTATCTAAGTTGATGAAGTTATCATCAATAGTTTTTAGGAGGGCATCTGAATGATCAGTACATATATATGAAGGTCGATTGGGATCAAATGTATTCCATAGTTTTCTCATGTTGATGATATTGCGCTCATGACCCAATTATCTTGCAGCCTATTGGTTGAGACAAAGTAAGTTATTATTTAGCCATTTGATATGAATGATCTTGGAAACATCATATATGTCTTTGGGCATCTGGATGTGCCAGCGTGTCAGAACTAGTAGCGATACAGGGAATTTAATCTCGACAAATGTACATTCTGACGCATTTAAATGTTCACAGTATGAATTATGTTCTTACAGTGGGGCACCAATTGTAAGGGTGACATAATACCAAGGCTAATGTCTGAATGATGTGAGAAAGATCATATGAAAGCGATTCTTTATTCATGATTGGGTATTTGGCACGATGTACATGCACTAAGGTATGCACTTTACCTGCTGATATTTCTTTTGTTGTTGACCTGTTGGGTAGGTATTTGAGTGATCTTGGTCAAAGCCACTAGAAAGCGGCTAAGAAAGTTTTGAGGTATTTTCAGGGTACCAAGGATCTCATGTTGGCATATCGGCTTACCGACACTCTTGAGGTGGTTGGGTTTAGTGATTCTGATTATGCAAGCTATGTGGATAATAAAAAGTCCACTTTTGGTTATTTCTTTATGATGGTTGAAGGAGCTATTTCGTGGAAGAATTATTAAAATAGACACCCACAAGCTTCTTCTATCATGAAGCGGTATGTGATGTGTTGCAGGGATATTTACATAAATGCATTGATATGAGTTTGGAACTTCATTTCGACTTTAGGGTGATTCCTCCATTTTAGACCATTTGAAATTGTTTTCATAATAAATCTGTGTTGTATATTTCTCTATGAACACTATGAGCCTTACAAAGCCGAGCACGTGATGTAAGTTCTTTATAAAGAAAAGTTTTGGAGACCCTCATTTTAGATTTAAGCCAGCGGCCTATGACTAGCATGTTGGTAGACCCATTAACCAAATACTTACCTATTTGTGTGTTTTAAGAATACATCACCCGCATGGGATTGTTAGGAGCCTAGACTTTTTATTTTAGTGGGAGTTTTGTCTTTTTATGTATTTTGTAAGGAAAACTCATGTTTTTTCATTATTATATGCACATTTTGAGGATACAGTCAACCCAAGATTGAAGGGAAAGTTTAGCAGGAGGCAACGTTGGCCGAAATAGGTATTTCTTATGTGGAGGAAGATAGAAGTAAAAGACCAACAATGGCAGGAATGTGAAGATGAAACCCAAGTCCAAACCTAGACTTAGGGTAAATGTTTTCTTTCTTTTTTTATTCACTTTCTATACTACATATTACATTGTACTGTTCTCTTAGATCAAGAGCCTGGAATCTAGATTCTTCATCATACATCTTTACCACTTGAATCGGGTGGGCAATGAAGATATCACTATTTTTTTATCATAATATAATAATGATATTTATTTGATAACATAATTAGAGACATGTTATGACTAAAACTACCTATATTAATACTATTATCTTTTTATCATTATTTATTTTGAAAGAAGATATCGGTATTAAAAAAACTTTATAGTCCTTGAAACTTGGCTCAAGTGGTAAAAGGGTGGGATAGAAACGGGAGGTTCCAAGTAGGGATAGCGATGAAACGGATTTTTTCGGGTTCACACCTCACCCCGCCCCTAATGGGATGGGTATGGGATTTGTATAATTGGGTTTTTGACAAATTTGAGATTTATATAATCGAGTTTTTTATGGGACGGGGTGGGTTCAAGTATTGCTTTGTCTCACCCTACCCCGATTAGATATTTAAAAATATTTTATTTTATTTTTATTTTACATTTTAATATATATCATATTAATATATTTTTATAAAAAAAATATAATATCTCATTTATTTATAAAATATATTAATTTTAATATAATAATAAATAAATAAATAGCTAAACATAATATGTATGATAATTTCTCATTTCCACCTAGCCTCGTTTAATATTTTAAGTGGGATGGGTATAAAAAACAATTTAACTTAATAAGACGAGTTTGGGATGAGGTCGCCCTACTCTCTGGCCATTCCTAGTTATAGATTTGAATCATTATAAGAACAAATTATTACGTGATATGAGAAGTGAATAGTTATAAAATAAAAAATAAAAAAAACCTTCATTCAATACTCTAGATTAATTATAATAATAAAATTAATTGAAGATTTTATTTTAAAAGAAACTCACATTTTAATAGAATTTAAATCAACTGTTTTTTTTATAATGCTTTTCATCTTAATTAATATGACTTAATTATTATAATAAATAACTTTATGATTATGAATTCTAGTCATCATAAAATTTTCTAATGTATAAGCTTTGTACCGAGTCATTGTGTTAGTGTTATTAACCTAAGTATTGTGTCATCCTTTAATGTTTTTAGTTAATTTGATTTTGTGTCTCAATCAGATGTATTGCTAGTTTGAATCAATAAAATTTCTATTTAAAAAAAATCGAATTTGATTATGTGTCTCAATAAGATGTATTAGTTTCAATCAATCAAATTTCTAGTTAAAAAAAAAAAAACAGATCATGCACGGTGCATGTCAGCACCTATCAAATAAATTTTCCATAAAAAATTTACAATTTCATTAAAAAAAAAAAAAAAAAAACCTAGTATGTCATGGAAAGATTTTTGCTTTGCATTTGAAAATCCGTTATGTGAAATGGTCTTCCAGAAGGACAAAAAATAATAGACATCTAAGAGACTAAGACTTCCAAATTGGACCTAGAACAAAAAAAAAGGGTAGATGAAGACCTGTTTACTAAAGAAGAGTTAGGCCAAAATATTTATGCCAAGTCCTGAGTAGATCAGAATGAATGATGGTCCCATGAGTATAAAGACCAAAACTGTTAGGCATACAATGGCAGGCGTGGCTCATATCTCCTATGAGCTATGGCAATAATGCATTTTCTAGCCTTGAATTATTTTGAAAAAATTCACATCTAGCTTCCCACTTGTTAATCGAAGCGCGTATTTAAAATTTCACACCTAGCGGATCCTTGTCTTTTTAAGAGTTTCAACCCAAATTCTCTAATAAGATAAGGGGCCCACAGTCACGCCCGACCTCCGCCCTAGGCGGATGAAGGGAATGCAAGCTATCTTGAGACTAACACTTGTTTTTAGACATTGTAGGTGGGTTCAGGTCATACCATAGCTAGAATCGAGAATATCGTATCTGAGAAATCTGAGAATAAAGCCACCATCGTAGTGATGTTTACAGTGTCAATACATATAGTCATGAGTCTCATTTATATATACATATACAAAAACTGTACATTTACATTTACATAATCAGAGCGTAAAACCTACTGTGATGGACTCTTACTAGTTTGTTGGCCCAACAGTATCCGAAAGATTGCAGACGTCCTCCTATGTACCTACACGAATTAAAACTTGTGTTAAGCTTAACATTTAGTGGAAAACATATAACTTATACATATACACATGCATTAATACTATTTTACAATAAGCATATAACAGTAACATATATACAGTAGAAGATATCATTTTTCATAAATTTATATAATAAACTTATACACATACTTGTACTTATAGTAGACTTATACTTACATTTAGGATCTCCGTGGGAACTGAGCTTATACTTGTAGTGAATTTTCATTAGGTACTATAGACTTACAACGATCTGGGTACCCTTGGGTATTGAGCAGGAGCATAATGTATATTACTTTACTTTTACATTAGTTATTCAAGCTACAATCAATATAGCTGTTTACATTCACCACAGGCTGGGTAATAAGAAATAAGTAGGATATGGCCATAATAAGTACGGAGTGCAGTGCAAATCTTGAGTGTCGTAGCACAAGCGGGAGTGTCGAAGCATTGGCTAGGAGAGTGTCGTTGCTAATCGGAGTCTAGAAATTACTATACGTGCACGCCCATGTAACAAATGTATCGATTGTCATTGTCCTCAATCTTAAGCGGAGTCCTACTATATGTTCGGGAACTTACTATATTTATCATAGAGGCATTAAGTTTGCCAACATCAAACTTCATGGGGAAGCGAGATGCGGTGTGTTTTTCACTTAGTTTAAATTCTTATTTGAACACAAGTAGTCATTTATTAGGGTTCCTATACCTGCTATCAATATAAATTTGGGGCTTAACAATGCACAGGGTACAAAAATCGGGGTTCTTTGGAAACATCTGGTCACCCAGTACCACTTTGATCGGTATCGGTACCACTTTGCCTTTGTCCAATGGGTACTGGTACCCACTTTCGAGTCTGGTAACAATGTGCGGGTTACGCCGAAATGGCGAGATTGCCATTTCTCACCTACAAAAACTCAAATAACTTCATCATAACTCATGTATCTTATAATCCACCATGGAATCCTACCCAAACCACTCCAATAATAGGTTAGAATTAATAAAAACCTCTTTTTTCCCAAGTTAGAGCTTTTCCCCAAAATCAAAATCAAAAAAATGGAAAGTCAAGGTTTTGTTTTCTTACCTTAGCCTCTTCAAATCTTTACTTCTAAGTTGCTTGATCATAAAGGAGTAAGAAAATGGGAAGAAACCCAATAAAACGATGCTTGAAGCCTAGCTCTTCTCATACTACCTCTCTTTCTCTCTCAAAAACGGGATTTGTTCAAGAATAAGCTTTCTAGACCAAAATTTAGTCTTTAAACTCCATTTAAGTGTAAGGCCATATTTGGCCTTCTACACTTAGTCTCATTTCTCATTTGTGGCATTTAAGCCTCCTATCACTCTCATTTAACATACCACTTAACATTTAAATCACTTTAGCATTTAAGCTTATTTTCATTTGACCTTTAGGTCCTTATTTCACAAATTCCAAATTTGCCCATTTTTCACTTGAGTTAATTTCTAGATTTCGAAATTTTCTCACTTAGCAAAATAATAATCATAAAAAATTTCAAAATACACTTATAATATACCCGAATTATATTTTAAAATGACTAAGGTGTATTTCGGGGTGTTATAGCCCCTCCTTCGCTTGTTAATTGGGATCTCTTTCAATGGGGTATGGTCCTATAAGATTAAAATAATTGGTGGTGGCTCTTTCAAAAAAAATAAATAAATAATTGGTGGTGGTGCCCAATTAAAAGACTTACAGACTGGAACGTCAAAGATGGCTAACAAACTTTCCACGACCCATTGGATATTGCTTAAATAATTAATATAATTCTTGTCTGCTATGTATGTATATAGGCCCAACTTGCATCTTTAAAATTTAAAATATTAAAATTTAGCAAGTGGAATGGCTAATATCGAGTATGGGGCATCCGCAAAAACAGTGTTTGAGGTCCATTCCTAATCGTGAAACCTCTTTTTCGCTGGTAAGTTCATTTCAAAGCTCAAATCCCTGTTACCAAGTATGTCTTCTCAGCGAAACAACCAAGCATTTTCAGAGAAAATGCTCAAGCTAGCGGACAGTGAACTTTCAGAAAAAAGACGAAGATGGTGGATACTTTATTAGTAGAATGCCTTCCCATCCTTTCCTATTAGAAATTATCATTTTCTTAACCAGCCAAAGATGGTACATCTCTGAATAAAACTTCGAAATATGGGAAACCTTAGTCATGCATCTCGAAAGTTTCCTTCCATTCTTCTCATCCTTCTTATCCCTTTACTCTTCTCGTTTACAACCTGCAAAACCCGCAACTTTTTGCAAAGAGGCTCCTCTTTGTCTGTGGAAGATGATTCAGACTACATCACCTCCCCAGATGGATCATTCACTTGCGGTTTCTATGGGTCAGGGGAAAATGCTTATTGGTTTTCAATATGGTTCACAGATTCCAAGGAACGAACTGTGGTTTGGATGGCCAATCGAGACAAACCCGTCAATCGTCGGGGCTCCCGGATTTCACTGCACCGAGATGGCACCATGAACCTCAGGGATGTTGATGGTTCGGCCGTTTGGCAGACTGACACTACCCCCACCGATGCTGATCGAGCAGAGCTTTTGGACAATGGAAACCTTGTTCTGAAGAACCCACAAGGTAATATTCTATGGCAAAGCTTTGATTTCCCTACTGATACTCTTCTGCCAAACCAAATCCTTACCAAGAAAACAAAGTTGAACTCTATACTCAGAAAAGGGGATTTTTCATCTGGTTACTATTTCTTGTACTTTGATAATGACAATATCTTGAGAATGATGTATGATGGGCCAAATATATCAAGCTTGTACTGGCCTAATCCAGATAATGGTATTCTCCCGAATAAGAGAAGAAACTCTAACAGTAGCAGAATTGCTGTTCTAGATGAAATGGGGAGGTTTCTTTCGAGTGATAGCACGTTTTTCAAAGCTTCTGATATGGGTTTGGGAGTCAAAAGGAGGCTGACAATTGACTACGACGGAAACCTGAGACTCTATAGCTTGAATCATTCGACGGGATTATGGACGATCACATGGATGGCATTTGGAGAACGGTGTAGAATTCATGGTGTATGTGGTAGAAATGGGCTTTGTATTTATACACCAGAACCCAAATGTTCATGTCCACCGGGTTATGAGGTAAGCGATCCAAGTGACTGGAGCAAAGGTTGCAAGGCTAAGTTCAAGCGAAGCTGCTCCCAACCACAGAGGGTAAAATTTCTGAAGCTTCCTCATACGGATTTCTATGGGTCTGATCTTACTCATCTCACATCAGTTTCATTAGAGACCTGCATGAAATCCTGTTTGGAGAATTGCCTTTGTGAGGCATTCACCTATCGGCTAGTAGGAAATGGGCTCTGTTTCACCAAAAGTGCCCTTTTCAATGGCTTCATGTCTTCCAGTTTCGAAGGGATTATATATCTAAAACTGCCGGTGGATGTCAAAACATCAGCATTCACCTCTCTTAATGTTTCTGATCCTGTATGCAACTCCAAGGAAGTTGAGATTGTGCAGAGTTCCCGTACGTATGACAACGACGGTAAAGGGACAAGATGGGTTTATCTCTACTCGTTTGCTGGTGCCCTTGGTGCCTTGGATGTTCTGTTTATTGTAACAGGTTGGTGGTTTCTCTTCAGGGTACCTAATGTGTCGTCTTCAGTTGAAGATGGATATGGCCCGATATCAAGCCAGTTCAGGAGATTTAGCTACACCGAACTCAAGAAGGCGACAAACAATTTCAAACTAGAGCTCGGAAGAGGAGGGTTTGGGTCTGTTTATAAGGGTGTTTTGGAGGATGAAAGGGTAGTAGCTGTGAAGAAATTGGGGAATGTCATTCAAGGGGAAGAGGAGTTTTGGGCTGAAGTAAGCACAATCAGGAAAATTTATCATATGAACCTAGTCAGAATTTGGGGATTCTGTTCAGAGGGTAGACACAGACTTGTAGTCTATGAGCATGTAGAAAATCTGTCACTGGATAAGCATCTCTTCAGCACTACGTTTCTGAAATGGAAAGAGAGGTTTAAAGTTGCATTGGGTACAGCAAGGGGTTTAGCCTACCTTCACCATGAGTGTCTAGAATGGGTTATCCATTGTGACGTCAAGCCTGAAAATATACTTCTAGACAATGAGTTTGAACCAAAGATTGCAGATTTTGGGCTAGCGAAGCTGTGTCAGAGAGGTGGCCCTGGTTCGAGAGAGCTCTCTCGGATTCGGGGGACTAAAGGTTACTTGGCTCCGGAATGGGCTATGAATCTTCCGGTTACAGCAAAAGTTGATGTTTATAGCTATGGGGTTGTTGTTTTAGAGATGGTGAGAGGAATTCGGCTTTCAAATTGGGTGGTAGAAGATGGCCAGGAGCAGGAAGCAGAGCTGACGAGGTTTGTGAAGATAGTGAAACAGAAAATTCAATCTGGAGAAGACGATTGGATAGAGGATACAGTGGACCGGAGATTGAAGGGAAAGTTTAGCAGGCTTCAGGCAGCGAAGCTGATCGAGATAGGTATTTCTTGTGTGGAGGAGGATAGAAGCAAAAGACCAACCATGGCTACCGTTGTCCAAGTTCTACTGGAAGGTGAATATGAAGCCCAACTCCAAATCCAGGAGTTAGAGTAAATGTTCCATTTTTATTTGCTGGTTTAGTTACGGGGTTTGTATCTCCTAATCAAATTACCAACTCGTCATTGGTTTTTTCCTTTTTTTTTTCTTTTTTTTTTTTTTTTTTTTTTTTGGTTGTTTTTTCTCCATAGCCACTACTTTTTCCAAGCTAGCGTCTGTCTTTAGATACAATTTTCTGCGCAGCATCAAATAACCTTCTCACTATGCCATGTTGGAGTAAAATCGAATATATGGGCTGATATATTAAATAAATGTAAATTATAGGCTATTAAATAAAGTTAGGCTAATTAAAGTGATTAATTTAAGTTTTAAGGTCTTAATTAATATATTATAAAGTGTGGGTATCAATGTGTAAAGACAAGCATAATTTATATTTTTATGATGGGTTAAAATAGAAATTACGAGCGATACGTATTTGTTCATATCTGGTACAATTGGTTATAAATAGGGGTCATGGTCCACTGAATCATTCAGATTTTCTTTCTTCTGATTCCCATTGTCAGAGAGAAATATTAGACAGAAAACTAATGAGATCTGGAAGATCATAAAGCGCCAATTGATTCGTCGGAAGATCGCCAAAGTCACCGAGCTTCAGTTGGTCGAAAGATCATAAAGTTTGGTCGATTCAAATATCTCAATATTTTGTTATGGATTCAGGTACGCTTCCGCAAATCCTATATTTTGATTCTTGATGATTCAATATGAATGTTCATGTTTGTGTGATGATTTTCACATAATTTTTTTTTAAATCTCTCATTTGGTATCAAAGCGGTTTCATGTTGAATTGTTGAAAATACGTTAGAAAATGATTTTTCATTTATTATTATTATTATTATTATTTTCCCTTGATCCCGGCTGTAAATGCTCTAACCCGGATTCTTGTTCCTAAGAGACAATTAGCAAATTAATTTAAACTACGCCTGAAGCGTGGGAGACTTATTGGCTCAAAAGATGTTCCTTTCCAGAAGAGGAGAACCTGAATGAGCGTTAGTGCGAGAGAGGTCTGAGAAATGCGGCAGAGCGTGGGAGACCTATTGGTTCAAATGATGTTACTCAGGAAGGAAACTATGAGTAGTATTAGTACCCACAAGGGTACATGATACAAAAAAAATAAAAAAATAAAAAATAAAAAATGGTTGATTTAGTTGGTTATTTAAATATAAATATGTTATTGTTATAGTGTATTCTGACAATTTACATTCCAAATATAGGTGTTTATATATATATATATATATATATATATATATATATATATATATATATATATATATATATATATATATATATATATATATATTACGAATAAGTTAATTAACACAATATGTCACCAAAGTGACCACTTTTGTGCAAATTAATTTATTTCAAATATAATAAGATTATGTGCTGTAATTTATGTGAATATTAATGGCCCCAAGGGAAGTGTATTTAACGAGTGCATGTACACTGTGGTAATAAACGTGATGATTATTTGGTTTTACATATGAATAATAAATTGACTAAAAGGAAGATTTATCATTCGATATGTTCTTATTATCGATGTTGATTACTAGGAATATCACTTACAAGTTAATATTTTTTTATCCAAAAAAGATAAAATATTAATAGAGTATCGATATCTTGAGATGGGGTTTGCCTTTATTTGAATTTAATTTTGGTTTTGCATCTTATGTGAGTTTGTTTTGCTTGTTGTGTTCACGATTCGGCTACTAGTTACGCTTCTAACACTCTTGCCGACATTAATTATTCCTATGCTAAATGGAGTACGAACTTCAAGACATGGCATGAGAACCTCGAGAATAGTTACCGATGTCGCCAGATACGAGCATGCGTTAAGGGTTTCTTCTCCTGCACCTCTTATACTTTGGTGAAAGTTCCTCACGATGAAAGGGATATTTAAAGGTGGGATAAGTCAAATCATATGTGTTTGATGATCATTAAGAAGCCCATTCCAGAAGCATTCAGGGACACAATATCCGAAACAATAAAGACAACCAAAGAGTTCTTAGAAGAAATTAAGAATAGATTCGCCAAGAATGAAAAGTCTAAAACAAGTACACTTTTGGCAAATCTCATCTCAATGAGATATAAAGGTAATGGGAACATTAGGGAGTACATTATGGAAATGTCTCATCTTGCTTCAAAGTTAAGAGCACATAAACTTGATCTACTGCAGGGGATTTCTTTGTGCATTTGGTTTGATATCTCTTCCCACAATTGATCAATTTAAGGTGAGCTACAAGCGCGAAAAGAGCTTGGTCTCTTAATGAGCTCATCTCACATTGTGTGCAAAAAGAGGAAAGGTTGAAGCAAGAAAAGATAGAAAATGCTCATTTGACTGGAACTTCCAAGGATAAAGGGAAAAAAATAAAGAAGGATAAAGAAGCTGCAGAGGTTCCATATCAAAAGAAACAACATAAAGAAAAAAGGGTTAATGGTTGTTTTTCTTACGTGAGCAATGGGACATAAGAAGAAGCAATGTACCAACTATCATGCTTGGGCGTGCAAAGAAGGTACACTTCTTAATCTAGTTTGTCTGAGGTTAATTTGACTTCGGTACCTAAACACTTGGTGGATAGATTACAGTGCAACCCTCACATCGGTGTGTCCATGCGAGGATTTACTGAGTTGCGAAAGTTAAATGATGGTGAAAGATACATCTTTGTAGGCGATGGCAAGAAGGTCGAAGTTGAGGCAATTAGGACATTTAGGTTATTCTTAAAATCTGGTACTTATTTGGATTTGAATGAGACATATGTTGTACCGTCCTTTTGATGGAATTTGGTTTCTATTTCCATATTGGACAAATTTGGTTATACTTATTCTTTTGGAAATAATAAATTTAGTCTTTTTCAAAATTCAAATTTGGTTGGTACTGGTTCTTTATCTTATGTAGATAACCTTTATATGCTTGATACAGTTCCTTCATATCATAAAACCTTGCAATTAAGCACTCAAGGTTAAAGAAAATTAATGATGAATTCCTCATCATTATGGCATAAGAGATTAGGTCACATCTCCAAAGAAGGAGAATTGAAAGGCTTGTGTCATATGGGATTCTAGATTCCCTTGATTTTGCGAGATTTTGAAATTTACTACGTCATTATAAAGAAACGAACAAACACAAGAGATTTGGTGCAACGGGGCCTACGGATGTCTTACAAGCGATACATACGAGATATTTGTGGGTCATTTCTTATGGTTTCATGGAATGGCCAACAATATTTTATCATGTTTATAGACGATTTTTCACGTTATGACTACCTTTATCTCATTCATGAAAAGTCCCAATCACTGGAAGTGTTCAAATCGTTCAAAGTTGAAGTTGAAAATCAACTCAATAAAAGTTAAGCGTCCGGATCGGCAGGTAGTGAGTGGTCTATGGAAAGTATGACGGTTCAGGTTCTCCATGAGTACACCATTTGCTAAATTCCTAGAGGAGTGCGGTATTGTCCCACAGTACACCATGCGAAGTTCTCCAACCATGAATGATGTTGCTGAAAGGCGAAACAGAACGCTCAAAGACATGGTAAGAAGTATGATTAGTCATTATAACTTGCCAATATCACTCTGGGGTGAAGCATTAAAGACTGCAGCATATATCCTTAACAGAGTACCAACTAAAGCAACTGCTAAAACCCTTATGAACTTTAGGTGGCAAGAAGACTAATTAAAAGCCACTTTGTTGGGGATGTCAGTGAAGCAAGGCCTTACAGGCCACATGAAAAGAAATTGGATTCAAGAATGGTTAGTTGCTATTTTATTGGATACTCTGAAAGATCCAAGGGTTACAATTCTATGATCCTACTACTAAATCAATTTTTGAGAGGGGAAATGCTCGGTTCTTTGATGATGTTGAGTTTGATGGGGGAGATAAAGATAGAGATTTTTCTTTTGAAGAGGAATACGTTGATATTCCCACAACTGTCATTGCCATTGAGCAGGCTCCTATACCTAACATTGTTCAAGAAGCAGATCCAAATCAAAACAATATCCAAGAACCTCCCGTTCCAGAAGAACAAACTCTACCTCCCCAGGGCCTCGCCATTAAAGTCCAGAAAGGAAAGTGCATTGCGGATGATTACATTGTATTTCTTGAGAATATGAGTTTGACATTGGTGCGGTGAAAGATGATCAATCAGCTTCCTTGACCTGGAAAGTTCTAAATCTCAAGAGTGGATTGATACCCTTAGATGAAGAGATCAAGTCCATGAAGGACAATGACGTTTGGGATCTTGTCCCATTGCTTGAAGGTGTGAAACCCATTGGTTGTAAATGGATATTTAAAACCAAGAGGGATTCGAAAGGTGACGTGGAGAGATACAAAGCTCGTCTTGTCGCTAAAGGTTATACACAAAATGAAGGCATCGATTATAAAGAGACTTTCTCTCCGGTTTCATCGAAAGACTCTTTTAGGACAATAATGGCACTTAATCAGTGCCACTTTGACCTTGAGCTTCATCGGATGGATGTGAAATTTTGCATTTCTCAATGGTGGCATTGATGAAACAATCTATATGGTGCAACCAGAAAATTTTGTGTCGGGAGATACAAAGAGGATGGTTTGCAAGTTAAATAAATCTATCTATGGGCTTAAGCAAGCTTCTTGTCAATGGTATTACAAGTTTCATCAAGTTATCATTTCGTCTAGTTTTGAGATGAATATGGTTGATGACTGTATATACCATAAGTGCAGCGGGAGTAAGCATATTTACTTGGTTTTATATGTTGATGACATATTGCTTTACCATAACGATATAGGCATGTTGCATGAAACCAAGAGATTTCTATCAAAGAAATTTGAGATGAAAGATCTTGGTGATGCTTCTTTTACAATGTTAGGTACACAGTACAGGGATCGATCTCGGGAATACTTGGTTTATCCTGAAAGAGCTATATTGAGAAAATTCTTAAAAGGTTTAGCATGCATGATTGCAAACCGGGTGACACCACTACAATGGCTGGGAGAGCAAATTTAGTCTCAGTCAATGCCCCAAGAATAATTTTGAGATTCAGGAGATGCAACAGATTCCTTATGCGTCAGCAATAGGAAGTCTAATGTATGCTCAAGTATATATGCGTCAGGATATTGCGTTCATTGTTGGCATGTTAGATCGATATTTAAGCAATCCTAAAAAGGATCATTGGATAGCGACGAGCGTGTCATGAGATTGCCACGAGAGAACAAAAGACTACATGCTCACTTATCGAAAGTTAGATCAGTTAGAAATCATTGGATATTCTGACTCCGATTTTGCTAGATGTCGAGATAGCATGAAATCTACTTCATGCTATATCTACTTGCTAACTGAGTGCTATATCTTGGAAGAGTGTTAAGCGGTTTATTGTGGCTTATTCCGCCCATGGCGGTGAGTTTGTAGCTTGTTATGAGGCATCCAATCGTGGAATATGGTTGCGAACTTTTGTCAAGGGCTTGCATATTATGGATGGCATTGAAAGACCACTTAAGTTATTTTATGACAATGTCCAGCGGTACTATGTCCAACAACAATAAGGATTCGCAGTCAAGATTTATAGACATCAAATTCAGTTGTCAAAGAAAGGGTTAGTGGACATATATCTATAGAGCACATTGGGACCGAACTCCATGATTGCGAATCCAGCGACTAAGGATTACCACGAGTCTTTCATGAGCACCTTGCTCATATGAGTGTGGTTTCTCTTGAGGATGTGTCGTTTAGTGGGAGTTTGTATTTTAGATGTCTTTTAGATACTTTTGTTATGGATATTATGGATTTTAAGGTTATTTACTGTAGTAAAGTATTCAGTTTTCATTCACTTTGATTTTGTATGGTTTGATCTCACTAAGGTTTAAGGAGGACCAATTGGAAATAGGCATATTGAGATCACATTGCATGAAATTTTCATGCTACACATCCACACTTGATCTTTGTCATTAGTTACATTGATATATGTGATCATTGATGGAGTCTGATTCTGAAATATGCTTGACGATGGCTTTGGTTCTACTATATTGGTGTGGTTAATGGACAAGATTGTTAATATATATAAAGTTTGATAGCAAAACTCGTAGGCTCATAAAGAATATAATTCGCGTTTATAAAGTTACATTATATAGCCCAGTGGGAGATTGTTGGAGTAAATGAATATATGGGCGTGTAATATAAATGTGAATTATAGGCTATCAAATAAAGTTCGTAATTAAAGTGATTAATTTAAGTTTGGACCTTAATTAATATATTATAAAAAGTGTGGGCATCGTGTGTAGAGACAAGCATAATTTCTATTTTTATGATGGGTTAAATTAGAAATTACAATTAATCGTATTTGTTCGTATCTGAACACAGTGGTTATAAATATGGGTCATGGTCCCCCCGGATCGCACGAGTTTTCTTCTTGATTCCCATTATCGGAGAGAAATATTGACGAAAAATTAGTGTAGATCAGGAAGATTATAAGCCTCGGTTGGGTCTGGGTCTGGAAGATCGCCAAAGCGCCGGACTCGGTCGGATCTGGAAGATCGTAAAGTTTGTTCGATTCAAATATCTTAATATTTTATTATATGAATTCGGTCTGAAACTAAAGTAAATCACTGTATTTTGATTCTTGATTATTGATATAGATATTCTTGTTTATTAGCGTGGTTTTCACATAATTTTTTTTTAAATCTCTCATGCCAATCTACATTCAATCTGGAAATTTGAAATAAAGAAATATTGTGCTAGTAGAAGCTTTAATACAAATAATATTAATTTAAGAATATAAACTTAAAGTAATCTATGCAAAAATGCACAAGCTTTCTAACGTGTCTTGGCCAATTATAATGAGAGAATATTACAGAGGGAGAATCCTTTTCACCATATGATAAAGAATATTACAGAGATAAAACTACGTATTGGATTTCCGAGACATCCATATTTCTCATTCCTTATATTTATAACCTAAACAACTCGCTTTATCTGGTATCCCATTTTTCTTCAAATCTCTGTACACTCCACATTATCTTTGTTAGCCAACTCCAACTTCTCTTACATCTCAAATAATGGTTAATGGTTTTAATTTCTCCCTTTTACAACTTTTCTCAAATTTTTCACCTTACTGTAGCCTAATTGCTCTTGAGCTAGTTTCTGCTTCCTCGCTCGCCCTTAGCCATCCATTCCAAGATTTTTATTCTATGAAAGACCCAACGCATCCACAACCACCCATTGCAAGATCCTCACTCCAGCTTCCTTCCAAGAAAGAACGCTTCCTATGCTCATCAAAATTTACCGCCATCTAGATGAACTGATTTTGAGCTCTTCTCTCACTCTCTTTTTTTAACTCTCTCTGTTATAGTAACTAATCAGAAAATCCAATCAATTTATTCCGTTATTGATATTATTGTTGGAAACCAAAGAAAGTATGAATAGATCTCTGGTTTGTGATATGATTTTGTATGGATTTGAAAGACAGCCGTATCTACATATGTGGCTTTGACTCATTTGAGTAAAATAGACATATATCAGTAATTCGTCGGAAATAGCACAGTATATATTTGACATCATTCCAATGTTTTCGAATTGGAGCGAAAGTATACATGACTAATAAATTGACAAGAAAAACAATATCTGCAAAACACAAATAGCAAAATACACAAGTACATCAATAGCACTAAGATATAAAGTAAATTTTTTTACTCAGACAAAATGGGTCATTTTTCACATCAAGTGGTTTGACAACCATTGGGAAGCTTAATTGATATACTTTAAAAAATTTCAAGGTTTCCTTAGTACATGTTGATTGATGAATCGACACTCTAATTGGAAAATGTTCGATCTATAGATCGAGAAAAAAATATTTCCAAAATCTTTCATTTAAAATTCCTTCTTCAAATATTTTGTAGTTTCTTAGCTATTCGGGAGTTCCAATAAGGTTTAAATCATCAACATATTCAATAATAATCTCAAATTCGGTCTGTGATTTCTTAATAAAAATACACGAGCATATAGGGTTGTTCACATACCCTTCCTTTAATAAATATGCACTAAAGTTGTAACACATTTGTATGGATTGCTTCAATCCCCATGAAGATCATTATAACTTGATAAAATACATGCTACTAGGTTTTGTACTATTTGCTCTAAGCAACTTAAATCCTTCAAGGATTGTCATGTATATATCATTATTAATGAATCCATATAAATATGTTTTGACAACATCAATGAGATACACATCCATTCCTTCAAAGATTGTTACGGCGCTTTCACACAAATGCTCATTTGCATTCAACATGCTTTATACTTTAAGGCATTTGGAATATAGGTCCAAGACTTCTCATTTTATTAATAAGTGCAATTCTGCCTACATAGCCTTTTTTCATTTTGGTTGATCCTTTTTTTTTTTTTTTGAGATTCTTCGACATTTTTGTGAATCGGGATCTTCACCATTTTATATGATGTCTAAGGCCACTTTAAAAATAGTATAAAAAACAACATTATTTCAACCCTATTTTTCATCTTTATGCACATAACTTATTGAGATCTTATTATTTTCAGGTACCTATACCTCTTCAGGGGCTTTTTGTGCATTTCCTACGTCTTCAAGAGTTTTTTGTTTATTATATACCTCTATAAGAGCTTGTTGTTTATCATGTGCCTATATTGGGGCATTTTGTTTATTATATGTCTCTATAAGGGTCTTTTGTTTATTATGTACCTCTATAGGGGCTTGTTGTTCATCATGTACCTCTATTGAGTCTTTTGTTTATTATGTACCTGATGGGTATTAAATATACTCATTTCATCCCTATGTTTTTATGTTATTTTTGTAGTTTTTAGTTATAAATTAGTGTTCTAATGTTCTAAATGATTATCTTTTTTGTGTAAGTCATCCCTTGGGAGAAATGGAAGAAAGCAAGACAAGAATCAAGTAATTTGGATAAGGAACAGAGTTATGCAAGTTGCAATTTATGGAGTGCGATGAGTAGAAATTCCCATGGTCTCGATTCTTGAACTTTCAAGTCGAGACCACAGGGGAATTTATGGTCATGATTGCAAATTATGGTCCCTAACCTTTGTTTTATGATCACGGCTAGTAGAAATCCATGGTCGTGACCACAACGCCATGGTCGTGACCACAAATCACTAGCGACCAACGTAATGATTCGGAACATGCAGTGTGGTGTAATACTACACATTACATTGTAATTATGGCCCTTTGGCGATTCTGGCCCACAGTTTTAGCCCATTTTCGACCAATTCTTGGGAGGCCTATAAAAAAGAACACGGTCTATGGTTTAAAGGGTTGCCTTCTTGGTGGAAACACGTCTTTGGAAATGGAAGGATGAAATAGGGCTTTCACTCCAAATTGTTTATTCTCTCCAACTATCTCTGTTTTTCTCTCTTTTCATGATTGTAATTCCTTTTTCAATCATGTTTTAGTTAGTTTTCTTAGGGCTTAGATATAATCAAGACTTGTTTATATAAATCTCTCTTAATTTCGGGTGATTGATGTTTTGTTTTCATACATGTGTTGAGTAGTTCATTTTGTTCTTAATTCATGTGGGTGATTGGCCAATACTTGCATGATGTGTGGTTCAATTCGAGACCTAAGAAGTGAAAATTGAATTAGACCATGGATGAATTACGATTTAAATGTCATAAGATAGAGATATAAGTGAGATTAGGTGTGGTATTCGGGTTTCTTGAGTGTGTTGCATTCCTGGGGTTTTAGGGTTGATTAGAGATGCAAAATACCTAAATCCTAGGAGTACGTAGGTTGTGAGTTATTGAGAGAGATTCACAATTACATTAGTGAAATCGCCATCAACTTAATGAAATGAACATTAATTGATTGGGTTAAGAGGTTCATATAGGCTTGGAATTGTGAAATCTATGTCCTAAGGTTTTTAGTCTTGAGTATTTGTTAATTTAGGATTCTTGCGTGCTAGTTTAGTATAGATTGAGTCTTTCACAAATTTTCCATCATCCAAATAGAACCTAAGCTAGATTAGAATGATACTTAATAGTCAATCATCGTGGGACGATACTCTTACTTACTTTCTACATTACTTGAGGTGACGTGTGCACTTGTGCACAAAGACATATTTTTTTACATACACACATTCGCGTCTGTTAATACCTTTACAGGGGCATGTTGTTCACCATGTGCCTCTTCTAGGGCCTTTTGTTTATTTTGTGCCTCTACAAAGGCTTCTCATTTACTATGTAACTCTACAAGGACTTTCTGTTTACTATGTGCCTCTATGAGGGCTTCCCATTTACTATGTGCCTCTATAGAGGTTTCTTGTTTACTATGAACCTCTATAGGGACTTTTCGTTTACTATGTGCCTCTATAGAGACTTTTTGTTTATTATGTGTCTCTATAAGTATCTTTTGTCTTATTTGTTCTTCTTCAAGAGCACCTAGTTTTGTTTGCATTATCCTCTTTTGAGGAATTATGTCTTAGATTCATTTATTAATTGTCTTACAAGGACATTAATCCGTGCTAGAATATTTAAATTTTGGATATGTGACTTTGTCACTTTCTTTATTAATAAATGCATTTGGCAATCAGTTTGCAAGTTTTTGCAATGATCCTTTAAACTTTTAGTTCTCATTGGTTTATATGAGAATCAAGATGAGACATTATAGATGTATTCCAAATAATTTATTGTCATTTTTCTAGAATTGACCTTTTTTCCCTTAATAGTAGAACCATAATCTCATTAAAGTAATAATTCATAAAGCCAAAAGGCAGCACATGAGTGTTTATTGGGCAAAAGAATCTTTTGGTTCTTTAATGGATGCCTGAGTTAGTGTTTTATGGTTCGACGTATGATTTGATATCCAAATTGACTTAGCCTACCTGCCATACCAAAAAATATAAAAAAATTGGGTTATTGAACTTCTGATTCACAACAAAATATGACTTAATAAGCTTTATGTTTTCTCTTCCACAGCCTTTAGTTAAATTTGAAATATCATAGATGGTACTTACACGGTCGCTTGTTAGTGTCAAATTGAAAAATATTTTATCTTGAAGAATAGTGTGAGTAGTTGCACAATCAGTAATACTTATATCACCATCATTCATCTTAAAACTTAAAAAGCACATAAATTTGGATAAAAACATAAATATGAATGACAAGATGATATTCTTATTAACTCAAAAGAAAATACATAACCTTATTCAATATTAATGTTTTGAAAAGGTCGATCAAATGTTTAGGCATACTACAAGTATGCAACTAATGCCCTTACATACAACATCTATAATAATTATTCTCATCATTCTTGGAAGGTTTATCTCATATACACCTTCGATTTTACCTCAACAATAATCCACTTATAGTGGTTAGGCTTTTCATTTCCTAAGGATTTGAAGGATTATAAATATGACATCTTTTTCATGATTGTGATCATGATCAATCATTATCTATGTTCACGAAAATTTAGGATGATATTGCATTCACTTCAGGGAATCAATTCAAACCCAATCAGACTAAATTGATGATTTTTCATCACATTTTCAATAGTTTATTTAGCATCAAAGTTGCAAGGTAGACAATTAATTTTCCAATATCAAATGTCATTTCGAATTTTGTGAGATTTGACATAAGGGACAAAACTTTTGGTATATGACAAACTAATGTGAGTAAAGTATATGATAAATTGATAAAAATAATAAATATTTTGGCTTACAGCCATAATCAAATAATTTTCTTCTGGTTTTTGATAATATATCATTATAAAATCAAAATCAATATAAAAATATAAAATTTAAATAATCTTAAGATTATATTATTACCTTTACTATAGAGCAATTTGTGTTGATAACGTGTTGTAAATCAAGGAAAGTATTAAGAAAAAATATGGAGGAGAGTGAGAGAATGAAGTCTTATTCCCTTTACTTTAATATATTAAACACAAATATGAGAAGACTATTTATAAGTGTTTGGGAAACCCAAATTGTAACACCCAAACTTTGGACCAAGGGTGTTACTATCCATTCACATATAAGGCTCTAAAATCTCACATGTAAATGACACATTCAAAATTTCTACGTATGAATCTTGTTTGTCTTGAATATGCTCACAAGAAAAATTAAACTAATTTCGTAAAATCCAAATCTCCTAATGACAAAACCTTACAAAGTATAACAAAATGTCATTAAACCAACCTCTTCCAATAAGATAAAATTTTCAAAACTAATTTCCTCAAAACATAACATTTTAGCAACATAAAATCTTTTAAATGAAAGTTTGCAAACATTCAATCCCAGAGCATCAAAGTAGTTCAACAATCTTAAGTCTTTCCAACAAACACCAACTTAAAATAATTCTCAACTTTCATCCATGTCTACCCAAAATCACTCATTGCTAAGGTCTAAGGTACCTGAAAATGATCAACAATAAGGAATGAGCTAAAAGTCAAATAAAAAATATTAATACAGTTTCAATTATCAAATATTTTAAATTCACAAAATTGGAGATAAAACATATTTTTCTTTTCTTCATAAATTTTGTAAAATCCTTGAGTACCAATAAATAAGATATAATTATATTTCAAACCGATGTTCATCATATTTTTCTGTTTATCAAACAATTTCATATCATAATCAAATCCACAAATATTTTAAAACACATACTTATGGTTTTCAAAATATTTGTTTAAAATAAAATGTCAACTATTCTAACTCGTTGACGAGGGCCATTTCAAATGTTTATGCGCTTGGTTCTCAAAACATATTTGTTTCAAATAGAATGTTAACTATTCTAACCCGTTAACAAGAGTAATTTCAAAATGTTTTTGCACTTGGTTCTCAAAACATATTTGTTTCAAATAGAATGTCAACTATTCTAACTCGTTAACAAGGGTCATTTCAAAACACTTATTTACTTGGTTCTCAAAACATATTCGTTTCAAATAGAATGTCAATTATTCTAACCCATTGACAAAGGCTATTTCAAAATACTTATACTCTTGATTCTCAAAGCAAATTTGCTTCAAATAGAATGTCAACTATTTTAACTCATTGACAAGGGTCATTTTTAAAGTTTATATTCTTGGTTCTCAAAACATATTTATTTAAAATAGAATGTCAACTATTATAACCCGTTGACAAAAGTCATTTCAAAACGTTTATATTTTTGGTTCTCAAAATATATTTGTTTCAAATAGAATATCAACTATTATATCCCGTTGACAATGACCATTTTTGATGCAATGACGGGACTGTGATGAATGATCTAATGGTTTGGGTAAGTTAAGGATGAGTTTGTTATAATTTAGGGGTATATGATGTACCTTTAAAGGATAAGGGTTAAGTCTGCTTTCAAAGGTTATATGGCTTATTTGAGTTTTATATATGATGAAATAGAGGTTTAGAATGAGGGGTTTTAGGTTTGGAAAGGTTTGAGTTCGATTTAATGCAAAACAACATTGTTTTGAGCTAGTTTGTAGTTTTCAAGTTTTTCTAATGTAAACTAGGACTATGTACGAATTTTAGGCTTCTCAAATGTTAGGGATGATGGTATTTATGGTTTTTAGGATAAAATAAAGTATATGGAAAGGGTTAAGAGAAGATTATGAGATGAGTAGAAGTTATAAAATGATAAATACTTACTTCGCCACTCAAGGAATCCTCAAAGAGATAAGAAGCTACGAACTCGCCATTCAAGGGAATCCACTCAAAAAATAAAATAACAAGAGCGAACTCTTAAAAAGAGAAATTTGAAAATATTATTAAATTTTAACTGATTATCAAAGACCACATTAAGGACTATATATAGGCCCCATATTTTCTAAATCAAATAAAGAAACTCATCTTTGACTTTGAAAATAAGACTTTCTAATTGAATAAAACAACTTCTAAAATCAAATATTTCTAAAAGGAAATAACAACTTTTACTTTGACTAGGAAAACAAACTTTTTAAATTAAATAAAGAAACTACTACTTAGACTTAGAGAACAAATATTTCTATAATAAAATAACTCCAAATCAAAATAGTAGCAAGACTCACAATACTTGGATTTAGAAATAGATTTGGTGTCTCCAAGGTTTCACATTCTCTCGAATCCAAATTTTCCATAATGAATATAGAATTCTCAATGTTTATTGTAGAAGTTCTTGCATCAATTTTTGTCAACTATTATAACCTATTGACTATGACCATATTTGTCAATCACTATAACTCATTGATGGAGGATGTATTTGTCAAGTTTATACCCATTGACCAAGGTCATATATGCCAAGTTTATATCTATTGATTGGATCCGTATTTGTTATGTTTATAACCATTGACATGGACCATATTTGTCAACTATTATAACCTGTTGGCGGGGCCGTATAAACCAAAGTCAAATATTTCCTTTATGTTTCCAATTTCACAAAAGTACAAAATTATATCTTCATAACTTTCAATCTTTATCATAAACATTCTCAAATCCATTTTCTATACAAAACATGTATTTGATTTATGCATATGATTTAAATAAACAGAAATTTCCAAAACTCATAATCACATATAATAGCAAGATATTTTGTTTATATAGGAAAAACTGCATTAATCTTCCTTACTTGGTATTCCAAGATATTTTCAAAATCAAGAAGCCTCGAAAGAGTCACAAATCACCTTAATAATATGAACAATATCCTATTAGATAAAAAAAATATTTTTTTTCCCACTTATAGGTTTTATATCTCATATTTTTCCTTTCTAAGAACCCAAAATATTTAAACCTAAAATCTCAAAGACTTATTAGCTTGATAATTTCAAATAAATTAAGGCATTTTCCCAA
The DNA here is from genome assembly GCA_016808115.1 of Tetrastigma voinierianum. NCBI lineage: Eukaryota > Viridiplantae > Streptophyta > Magnoliopsida > Vitales > Vitaceae > Tetrastigma > Tetrastigma voinierianum. The sequence goes on from JAEQBH010000731.1 coordinate 1,120,175, forward strand.
AAGCCTTAACATCACAAATTTTCCAATTCTATAAATTCCTTAAATCCAAAAAATTATGGATTTTATCATAAAACATGATTTTTGGTTGAAATCTCAAAATCTTTTATGAACAAATGGTTCTTTGTAACTTGTAGGGAATCTTTAGGATGTCAAATCTAAAGATTGGTAGACCAATAATTATCAAAACACATCAAATACTAATTCCTAAACAAATTTCTCAATACTATGTCTTTCTTACATTTCTAGGGTTTCATATTTGAAAGTTTAGGAAACCTTAAATTTCCAAATCTAAGATTCAAAGAGTGAGAAATTACTCAAAATATATTAAACATTAAACCTGATGGGGGTATAGAATTGGACCAAGTATCCCACTGGCCAAATTCAATAGAGCAATGGGGGGGTCGTGGGTCTCGCCCCATGTCCTTCCATAGCGTACTTCAAACAGAGGTCCGCCTATTAGGCTCCAACATGATTTGGAAAACAGGAGGCCCACGTTTCACCAAATAACCCAAATCCTTCCAATAACAGGAGATAGAATATTCCCTAAAAGATAACCTATTCGTCCAATCAAGTCCTATTATAAAGGAAGGAAAAGCAATAGAAGACCGTTAGATGGGAATCCCCAATAAAGAAGGAGGATTATCCCAAATAAACTCCCTTGACTAATCCGCAACTCCATACATCATATGAGGGAAACATCCTCTAATGGGAAGGGACTCTAGTCATCAGCCCAAATCCGGATGAATATCCACTATAAATACGCTCACTCCACCAACTGGAAGGTATGCCAATACTAAGCATTCTAAGCATTCACTCTTTTCTCTCAAGGACGAACCTGACTTAGGCATCGGAGCGGCTACGGGCAAAGCCCTCGCCGACCCTCCTTCCTCCTTGGTTTTTGCAGGGAAGCACTTCATCGGAGCCCGCAAGCCCACATTGCAGCCATCCTCAGGCACGTGAAGTGTCTAGCATCCTCCAGTTCCACCCGCTCAGCCTTAGTCGCGCCCAACGACCACACGCCCAGCCCGCCCGCTGAAAACGAGGCATCACCGGGCCGCGCCGTCTCATGGAACGATCGTTTACACAAACATCCAATCGATTTCTCGCCATTGATGGTATCAAGAACTAGGAACACGAGTAACGCTAATCCTGCTGGGCGACAAACCTACCAGGAGATGCACAGCAGCCACCAGTGGCTGCCAGGCTTATCCGGGCCAACACAAACGAAGTGGAAGCACTCCGCCTCGTCAACCAGCGCTTGATAGAGGAGATAGAACAACTCACCAGACAAATACAACACCCCCGAGAAGAGCGACAGACTCAGGAAGGTCACAATGTTCCTCCACACGAGGGACAACACGGCTATGGTATTCCCCGAAATACCGAAGCAGAGGCGGAATCTAGTCAAGCCAGGGGGCACGGCTCACAACTAGCCCCTGTAGGGGAAGAGAACCGAAGCAAGATAATGTGAGGACGCATGAGAACGAGAACCACAACATCCCTCACCGATCACAAGAGAGCAGACATGGGAGCAAAGGTTCAGGGACCTCCAACAAGAGCTCAGCCATGTGAAGGAGGTAGTTAAAGGGCTCACCCCAGACACTATGGATACCCTGGTGCAACAAACAGAATCACCTTTCACCCCTGAGGTGCTAAACTACCCGCTCCCGGCCAAATTCAGGATGCCTCAAGTAGAAGCTGCCGATGGCGCCAAGGATCCGGGGTGACCATCTCAATACTTATAAGAACCAGATGGAGCTGCATGGGTATCCGTACTCCCCGTCCTGAGGCGTCGCCACCACCTTAAAAGCGTCTGCAGGCCATGGCCTCGGTTCAATGTAACTCTTCAACAATTCCCTTCATTCGGGAGTTATCAATCGCGCTCGTCTCCCACTCATCGGCTAGGGACATCAGAAGCCGAAGTACCATCTGTTAACCATCAAACAGGGAACACAGGAAAATTTGAAGTCATACGTGCAACGGTTTAATGCCGAGTCCTTGAAGATAGATGTACGACTTAAAAGTTCATTGCCACGCCTTTCATTGCGGGTCAGTAAAATTGAAGACCTCGATGTTCTCTATCTCAAAGAACCCTCAAGCTAACATGGCCGAGGTTCCCCGCTAAAGCCGAAAAATACATAAACGGAGAGGAGCCTCCCCGTCAAAGAAGGAGAGCCTTCCCGCCAGCAAGGACAAAAAGACGACAAGAGAAGCGACGGGGACTGAGTCCCAAGAGGCAAGGCACTCGCAGGAAATCTCCTAAGTGAGGCAGAGCGATCCCCTAAAGACGAGGGACCTTAGGGATCGCCTGCCTCGCCATGTACCGAAAGACGACGACGTTTATTCGCCGCCGCTTCACTCCCTAATGCAAACTTCGTCTCGTTCTACATGAAGTACGAACGAGCGCCCTAAGATGGCTAGCGCAGAGCGAAGTCAAATCTCCGCTACCGAGATAACACTGGGCACCGCGAGTTCCTACAGGACTATGGACATCGCACCCGATAACTGTGATACAGCTGAGAAGAGATAGAGTATCTCGATACAGCGGATATTCACGCGCTTTTTATATCTCCCGAATCGCTCAAGGCCGACCCGTAACCGTAACCAAAGCCCCGGCCAAATGCACTACCACCGCCAAACGACGACCAAAGACGCTGAACCCCGGGGAAATCCACTTTGATCTCGTGGAGGATTTGCTGGAGGAGGAGAATCTAGTTCGGCTCGGAAGGCCCACTTGCGCAGGATAAGATCGCGTACATGGGAGGTGCGCCGCATTCAAATGCCGCGAGTCGACACTACTATCACATTCTCCGACTCGGGACTTGGAAGGTGTCAAAGACTCCCATGACGACCACCGTAATCCTACAAGAATTGCAGCAAATACAACGGTCCATCGGGTCCTAGTAGACAACGGGAGCTCGGTCGACATCATTTTTGCGTCGGCCTTCTACAAAATGGGAATTGGAAGAGAAAAGCTAGAACCTGTCAACACTCATCTCCGTGGGTTTTCAGGAGAAAAGGTGTTACCATTGGGATCGATCCAACTGGTGCTAACTGGGAGCCCTTACCAAGCAACGACTACGCCAGTTGCTTCAGTGGACGCCCGCCGCCTCATAACATGCTTGTCAAGGAGTCTCTCAACACGATAAAAGCCATCCCCTCAGCATACCACCTAGTAATCAAATTCTGACAAGAACGGTGTTTGACGGTTCGAGGAGATCAATGAGGCACGAATGCCACAATCGCTCTATGAAACAAAAACGGTCAACAATGTGAGCATGGGGTGAGCTTGATATGCGTGATGAAGTGTCTCACTCACCAGCCCCTAAGAGTTTCGAACCAAAGAACATCGATGACGCACCCAGCATCTTGCCTATATCGGCTCCAATTGCCAGAAGGCCTCAAAGGCCTCTCACGCCAAGACAACATGGACATCTTCGCATGGAAGCAGTCGGACATGAGTGGCAGCATTGACCCCAGTCATCACTATAAACAAACACCAACCCATCTCTCAAGCCTAAGTATAAAACGTTAAGTTTCTGCACTGCAGAGACAAAAGGCCATCAACGAAGAGGTCTAAGAAGCCCTCCAAGGTGGCAATCGGAGGCAGAATACCCGTGAGTGGTTGGCCAATGTTGTGCCTGCCAAGAAAAGCAAAATGGCAAATGGCTAGCCTGCGATTGATTTCACCGATATAAACAAAGCATGCCCAAAGGATACTTCCCTACCCGTGGATCGATCTTACTCGATGCCACAAAGAGCCACTGCTCCTTAGCTTCATGGATGTTCTCCTGCTATAACCAGATAAGCATGGACCCCGGGCGACCAGAGAAGACGCCCGGTCACCGCACAGGGACCCATCGTTATCGGGTAATGCCATTCGGCTCAAGAATTTGTGGCAACCTACCAAAGCAGAACCGGATGTTTTTAAATGCATAGGTGCAACGATGGAGGTATACGAGACGACATGTCAAAGTCCGCTACAACCGGTATCCACATCGCTCACCTCTCCGAGACGTTCCAGATCCTGAGGGATTATAACATGAAGTCAACCGCGAAACAGCTCTGCTGCGTCGGGGCCGAAAATTTCGGGCTTCAGTCAACCATGTGGGAATTGAAGCAAATCCGATAAAATAAAGCACACACATGCCATCACCATCGGGGATAAAGGAAGTACAACGGTTAACAGGGAGGATCGCAGCTCTAAGTCGATTCGTGTCCAGGGCAAGGGTGACAAATGCCAACCTTTCTTCCAAGTTTTCGAGGAAAGCCTCAATGGGATAAGAAATGTGAAGAAGCCGTTTGTAACCTGAAAACATACTCAGCTCGCCACCCATTCTAGTGAGCCGATAGAAGGAGAACTCCTCACATTGTATTTGGCAAGATCGCATTTTTCAACTAGCGGTGCTCCGCCGAGACAGCGCACAAAGACCCGGCCTACTATCGCAAATGCAGCCCCCGAGGGAGCTCGAGAGAGGTGGTCCGAAAAATGGAAAATTAATAGCTCCGCATCGCAAATGGAATCCGTCCTTATTTCCGTGCTCACACCATAGAAGTCCCTAACTCGAACACCCTATGAAGCAGGCAAAGCAGCATAAACCGAGGTCTCCGGAGGTCGATGAAATGGCCATAGAGTCGAGCGACCCGACATCCGATACAAGCCAAAAACAACCATAAAGGATGTGCCCTAGCGTATTTCTCACATGGAATTCGCCAGAGCTTGCCGAGCCCACTAATCAAGGGACCACTTCCATATGGAAGCTCTGTGACGGAGCCTCAATGCGCAAGGAAGCGGAGCGGTGCTTAATCCCGACTCACTAGAGGGTATAGACGCTGAGTATGCACCCTGTGCCTCGTTCCACGCTCCAACAACGAGGCCGAATACGAGGCCTCAATCTCGCTCATTCATTAGAGGTCGATCAGTTAGAGGTCCATAGCGACTCCCAACTGGTGGTCAGACAGATTGAAGACACATACGAGGCCAAAGGTGAGAAGATGATTCTATATCTTCGCAAAGTCCGTGATTTATTAAAAAAGTTTGTATCGGGCCGTATCAAGTACTTCTTTAACTGAGAATTCCCGTGCCGATCACGCTGGCAAACCATACGGCCTTGCAGGAAGACATTGGGGAATCAACGCCCGTCGAATACCTCGCAGAGCCCTCCATTGACCCTTACGGCATAGTAGTCGCCCCAATAGGGTCCGTACCAAACTGGATGGACCCTATTTGGGATTATATTAATGACGGAACCTTACCAGACGACCCAAAGGAAGCGGCTAAGATAAGAGTGAGATCCTCCAGGTTTACCAATCACAAGGGAAGCCTCTACAAACGAGGATTCTTCACGCCTTTCCTAAAATGCATCGCAGGAGAAGACACTGAATACGTGCTAAGAGAAGTGCACGAAGGCATATGCGGGAACCATATCGGAGCTCGAACATTGGCCGGGAAAGTTTTGAGGCAGGGATACTATTGGCCCACAATGCTCAAAGATGCAACCAACCTGGTCAAAAGATGCAGAATCTGCCAGGAACACGCTAAAATATCACGCCTCCCAGCAGAGCCTCTGACATCAATCACCAGCCCCTGGCCCTTCCAGCAGTGGGGTTGACATATCAGTTCTACCCATCGGGCAAAGGCCAATGTAAATTTATAATCGTGGCGGTAGATTATTTCACCAAGTGGGCTGAGGCCGAGCCCTTAGCCACAATCACAGAGCAGAAGATACGCAACTTCGTATGGCGAGCGATCATATGCAGATTTGGTGTCCCGAGAGCCTTGGTCTCAGATAACGGAAAACAGTTTGATAACGCAAAATTTAGGGACTTTTGTGCCGAGCTCGGGATTAAAAATTACTATTCTTCGCCAGCTCACCCACAATCAAATGGACAAGCCGGGTCACCATCGTAACCCCTCAAGGCCGCCTTCCTTGAAAACCAAGCCGGAAGGTCCGAAGGGGAGTCATCGAATACCTCCCCTCAAGTACTACGGGCCCATAGGATCTAATACGTGTCAAGAACCCGAGACTCCATTTACCCTAAATTTTGGCACAGGCAAGAGCCCCCGTTAGTTAGGAGTAAAGTCCCCGTAGTCCTGAGAACAAAACGATGAGGCCCTACAACCAACTTAGAGCTCCTACACGTAAAAGCGTGAGCAAAAGTTCAATTAGCCGCACGCAGGAATAAAGGAAGACCGCTAGGCACTACAACAAGAAAGTCGCCTAGAAGTTGTTTCTTGCTCTGTGGGATTTGGTCTTGAAAAGCCATCGTCAAGGAAAATCCAAAGACATGGGAAGCTAGGCCCTAATTGGGAGGGCCCTTATATTATATCTCGGGTCGTCAGACCGGGCAATTATGAGCTCCAAACAGAGGAAGGAAAATCTTACAGCATACATGGAATGCGGAGCATCTTAAGCGCTTTTATCAAGAGGCACTGGTCGCACAAGGCCTTATGATTCCCTAGTGACAAGTAGGCGAGCACTGTTGTTTATTCGATGTCTCAAACCTGCTCATGTAAAAAATATATATATATACAATGAAAATTCATAGAAATAAAAGTACATCTTTATTTCAAGTCATGGTTGATACAATCAATGGTGTCCGACACATCATAAAGCATACAAAGACAAGCAATTCCCTCACGACGCAATACAAACAGTTCCCGATGCACTCGCACAAGCAATACCTCGAAAGAAAAAGGGGGAAGGAGACAAAGGAGAAAGACATAATGAAAAGAAGACAAGAAGGAGGAGAAAAAGAGAAAAAAGATGGGGGTCGTGAGGAGAGAGAAAGAAAGAGAAGCAGATGAGAAAGCAGTGGAGATAGAAAGAAGAAAAGAAAAGAAAAGAGGAGAGGTATAGCAGAGAGAGAGGAAGGAAGAAAAGAGAACGAGGAGTGAGGTGCAAGGGATGCACCATCCCCCCACCCTTAGGACGCATTCCCTAGCCAAGAGCTAGGGAATAACATAACTCCCATAAAGGGGAAACTAGGGAAAAACACAACTCCCACGCGGAGAAATTCAGAAAAGCCGGTCCAGAGGCGTCAGAGGAACCCCAACGAAGGCAGCTGAACGTCAAGCATCCATCTTCTACAACCAATCTTTACTTTAGGGAAGCAAAAATCTTCAAAAGCGTAAGGCACAGAGGCACGTGAATCTTGGTCATAGAGAAAGCAATTCGGCGGCATACAATAAACTTCCAAATTTCAACACCAAGATATGCTTGCCGTCACACTGGTGACACACGAAACGGCTCTCATAAAGCGCCTTCACGGCTGCCTCTCCCCACAAGAAGGATTCTCACACGAAACGGTCTTTCACGGTCGCCCGCCACAAATGGCCATAAGCCCTTGTTCACTCCGGGACGAGCTCTCCTTTCATCACGTGCGCACGAGCTCCACATTGATCGTGACCCAGCCCTCTTCTGCACTTCAAACAATACCCCTCCCTACAAATCTCATCGACGGAAGCCTCTCACACTGTGCACGAGCTCCTTACTATTTGTCGTGACAGCCCTTCTCTCGCACTCTGCAACAGAGAGCAGCCCTCCCTACAAATCTCACGAGCTCTCCTTCAATGCCAGCAGACAGAGCTCCTACTATCCGTCAGTACTGCCTTCTCTCGCACTTCAACAAACCAGCCCCTCCAGCACCCCATCACGAGTTTCTTCGCAACACAGCACGAGCTCCAATATTTATCGACGGCCTTCTCCATCTTCAAACAGACGCTCCCACAAATCTCATCGACGAAGCCTCCCTTCGATACAAAGGGTATTATTTCCCATTATCACAGACGAGCCTCCTCCTGTGACCTCTCAAATTGCATGTGCCTCCCTGCGAATCATCGACGAGCTCTCCTCTTCAACACAGCACAGCTCCACATTCCCACAGGATCTAGCCCTTCTCTCAGACTTTAAACAAAGGGCCCTCCCAGCAACCCATCGACGAGCCTTCCTTCAACAGCGCACGAGCCCGCCATCTGACATCAGACTGTTCCTCTCCGTATCAAACAGACGCCCTCCCTACAAAACCTACCGACGAGCCTCCTTCAACACAGCAGACGAGCTCCTGGGATTGACTGGCCAGATCTAGCCCTTCTCCAGGATTCAAACAGACGGCTCCTCCCTACAAATCTCATCGACGAAAGCCCTCCTTCAAACACAGGCAGACGTCCTACTATTTGATCGTAGATCTAGCCCTCTCTCAGACTTCAAAACAAACGGCCCTCTCTACAACCTACTGACGCCTCCTTCAACACACAAAGGACAAGCTCCTACTATCTCCGCGCCGTGTGATCAGCCCTCTCCATTCTCTCGCACCGCACCTGCCCTCCCTACAAACTCATCGACGACTTCCTTCAAAGACAGCAGACGAAATTTATCAGACGATCGAGCCCTCACACCGTGATTTCAAATCACGGGCTCCCGTAACCATTGACTAAGTTCTCCTTCAGCACAGTGGTGTGACGAGCTCCCTACTATCTATGAAGGATCTAGCCTTCTACCCTACTCAAACACCGCCCTCCTTACCATTCCTATCGACGAGCTCTTGAGACACTCTTTCGACACATGGTTCCAAGTCTAATCGACACATACACCGGCAACCCTAGCCTCGACGAACTCAACAGGTAAGGTGAATGAAAAAAAGATGCAGTGCCTGGGCACACCTCTACAGTCAGATACTTGAGGCCACAGCCCAAACCAACAAAGTTCCATCTCGCACCAACGATAGCCGGGGAAACTACGCACTGGTCGGGACTTAACGATCTAAAGTTTAAGATTTGATGCAACCGACTTCTATGATCCGATCGTAAGTGCTTAACTAGAAGAAGTAAATAATAGCAAAATTCGTGGAGCCAGTATCCATTAAAAGAAGGTTAATACGTAGTAGGCCCTGTGTCTAATAATAATAAAAAAGAAGAGAAGGAAAAGCATAATAAAATTGTTTTATATGCCCCTGATGCCGGGCATCGACACGGCTAACAGGCGCCTCGCATGGCACTAGCTCCTGGGATCGCCGTATCAGAAGATTCCTTCCGCTCTCCATCGCTGGGAGGTCAAAGTCGAAATCCAGATCGTGGCACGAAGGCTTAAAAGCAAAGCCATCCAGGTCATCGAAAATTTGCACCGGTCCCAATCGCTTGAATATCCCCGCCTCCCAACGAACTATATCATCGCTGCTAATGTTCGCAAAGTGATCCGACACTCGCTTAATGCCTCGCGAAATCCAGCACAGGACTCAGCGCGCTCGCGCCTCCGCCACTTGCCGTTCCCGCAACTTCACGACGAGCCATTTAAGCCAAAGTTCATTTTCACCAATCACTGCCATCGCACCCATTTTTCAGGATCCCGCTGTCGCCCCGGAAATGACAGTTCTCCAACCACACCGCTCACTCGCGTATCGTTCTCACGCCGAGCCTCAACCAAATCATCTCTGCACAGACCGGTTCATCTCGAACCTCTCCGGTTTCTCCCCGCGAGCCGTCATCTTCTGACCGCTTCCTACTTCTTTTTACCGGACCACTGTTCACATTAAGTGTGCTTCGATTCACGACGAGTTCTTCATTTTCTGATAACGTGTATCAGCTCGCAGCCGCCCGCCGGTCAGTAGTCACTTTCGCCTTATAAATACCGCGATCCATAAGCCACCGCCGCTTTTACCAAACCTCTAAACGCGGCAATCTGAAACAAACACATGGAAGAAATTTTACGTGTTTAGAGAGTTAAGTAATTATGTTACCGGCAACTTCAAAGAAGATGTCAAACCTCAACAACCAGAACTCCTTGACCTCTCAATATCGTAATCTGAGATGGATGAAACTACACCCGCTTCAAAGTTCAGCATCAGATAGCAAAGCACCTTACTAAATCAACCTTCGCTTGTTTTCTTCGACTCTACCACCTTCCCAGAGATGGCTTCGACTGTGGTCTCAAGGGGAGCGTTCCCTATAGTTATGGGCAACCGCTAACGGCCGATCGCCTCGCCAGGATTCCCACTTCGCGCGATGCGCGGTCTGCAGGTGCCAACGAAAGAACTGGTGACCCGCCCAATCTGGGACATGATCCATTCAGCCTCGGGGATGAGGGGACTCCGAGGGCGCTTCGACCCCCAAACTAGGTCGCAGACTGGTCGATCCCCCCTCGAGAACTGCCCTCCTTCACCCGAGGTTTTCAGACATCCCTCCATGGCCAAGATCTCCCTGGGCAGTGGAGCTGAAAACACACAAAGGCTCCAAAGAGAAAACCCTGGGAGGCTGGTTAACCAAAACTAAGATCGCCCATAGACTCTTGACCCACAGTCAGGATGTCCGAACTTATCACTCCAAGAGGAACCAAGGTAGCATTCTACCAAAGCAAGAGTGACAACAGATCTTCAAAGGCCGCACCACACTGGGAGCATCCGAAAATATAAGGAAACCTACAATGAGTTGGTTCAACCGACTTTATGAATTGGGTAAAACCGTGGGGCTAAGGATGATGATGCCTGCATAGCACACGCGGCGCTCCACGTCTCGGCGCTAGGGTGCCCCCCGCTGCTCAGCAGTTTGGCTCCCATCAGGAGCTACCCAGACAGCAAAAATATCATGAACTTTCCATGTCCCATGAGAAGTTAAGGAACCGAAACACGGCGGCTCCAGAGGGTGGAAACCCCATGCAGAGTGCCTGAGCTAAAAAGATGCAGAGCAAAGCCACATTAGTGGGGCCGCCACAAAGGCAGGCAAAATGTCAAGAAACCCAGCCGGCTAGGTGAGCACTGAGGCCAAGTATCGTAAAATGCATTCTCAAAACATACCATTCTTCTAAAATTATAGGTAACGCAATTCCAGTCAAAAATCGTGAGACCATATACGAATACCTGCAGCGAGTCGTGTCACCAACAAAATCGACTCAGATGAAGTGTCAACCTATCACCCATTTTCATGATGACTTAATCGATACTTTTTGAGAAATCCAACTTTAGATATTTTGATCGTGTTTATTTCTCGGTTTCCTCACCCAAAGGAGAGGTTCATAGGAGTAATTCCGGATTAACGACGATCAATGATCGTAATTTCCGGCGTTAGATCGCGTGAACGGAGCACGCCAGAAGGACTAGTACGGATACGCGCAGGCATAAGAGTTTATCTTGGGAAAGCCCATCGCAAAGCGTATTACAAGATAAACAAGAAACACCCTACAAACCCAGACCCAACTTAGATTCAGCAGAAGCTTAAGACAAAACGCCTAAATAAATAGAAGGTTAAGAGACCGGTGAACGCAAACCAGTGAGGTCAATAAACAGAAGGTGACATGTGCGCGACACCCAAAGGCTGTCATTTATTGGATCCCACTATCACGATCAGGCTAATCACGACACTTAGAAATGCACCCTAATGCGAACACTGATGTACTTCTCGCTCACACAACATAAGATTATGGTCAGCAACTGACAGTAAAGACTGACCTGGCATCCACCACACTAATGAGAATGGGCCGTGTCTACCAAAATCTTCCATAGTTCCCCAAACAGGTCCTAATTCAGGCCCAAACATATAGACTGGAAAATGTGGAGGCCCATAAGCTCAACAAAAACAACCCAAATCCTTCCAATAACAAAAAGAGAGATAGAATATCCTTAAAAGATAAACTATTTGTCCAACTGACCTATTATAAAGGGAAGGAAAAGCAATGAAGACCTGCTAGATAACCCCAATAAAAGAAGTAGAGGATTACTGATCCAAACAACCCTCTATCAATGTCCACAATCATGCCAATTATGCAAGATAAAGATAACCTGAATGGAAGAAACTTGTCATCACCGTAAACTAACACATCCACAAATGATGCGTTAATTCCACCAACTGAAGGCGCTAATACTAAGATTTGTAAAGATTCACTTTTCTCAAGGATCAACTCACTAGTCAGAGTTTAGCCACGCAGCCAAAGTTCCCCGGACCTCCTCCTGGTTTGCAGTGGAAGTGATCACCGTGAGCCCTCAGCAGAGTTCACATTGTACCTATCCTACTAGAAAGGGTTCAAGATCTTTCCACTACCACCATTATTTTGGTCAGTCACTCCTCACACGCCTGTACTCTAGCTCTAAGAAACGAGATCAAAAACCCAAACCACAGTTCATGGCGTATTTCAATAATTTCTATAGTTTAAATTTAAACCTGAAAAGCCACGTTTCTAAAAATTCAATCTTTAAAACCCTAACCGCTAAAAAATCAAAAAGGAAAAATATCACTTATTCGGTATCAAGTTTCGAGACTTGATATCTCACACTATATTTTGAAAAACTAGATCTCATCTCTCTTCATTTTTAGAAAAATGAATGGAGATTTAATCAATGTTTAAACTCTTTTATATTATAATCTCTCTATTTCACTTAAAGCCTTTATTTTAAAATTAAAATTTAACCCTTCTACCTTTCAAAAATTGCAAACTATCCCTCTTCGTTCATTTCTTTTTTTAAAATTAGAGGTGGCTACACACAACTGCATTTAACTTCATTGTTTAAAACAACAAAATTATTTGCCAAAACACATATCGATGTAATTGGGAATATAGAAATAAAATAATAAATGAAATATTTGAAAGATAAAAAAGTAAGCAGCATAACACATAGTAAAACACAGTGGGTGGTATTAACGATCTTTGGTATAGTAAAACACCTCTTGTTATTACATAAAGGGCTTATATTTGGTCAGGATTTGTAGAAATGTTTTTAGACCTTCCAAAACATTTGGGCGTTATAATTTTTTTTTTTTTTTTTTTTTTTTTTTTTAAAAGACGTTTGGTAATATTTTCAAAAACACTTTTGAAAGTTTAAAAAAACACTTGGAATGTTTTTTTTAGAAACACTCTACAAGGTATTTTTTTTTTAAAAACACAAGTTTTAGGATATTCCTGAAATACCTACTTGTTTATCTTTAAATATCTATTTATTTTTCTTTAAAACCTTTATTTATTTTATTTTTAAACGAAAATATCATATATGCCTCAAAATTTCAAATACTCCATCTTTTTGTAAATATTTAAAAAAAAAATTCTATGATCATAAAAAATATTTTATAAATGTAATTATTTTAATTTTTTATTAATACAAAATTTTGTATATGTTTATTAATTAATTAAAATATTTTTATAATTGTAAAAATAATTATTTTAGGTTTTTATTAATACAAATATTTATGTATGTTTAGTCATTAATTCACTTATTTCTATAAATATTTTTTATAATCATAAAAATAATGGATTTAGGTTTTATTAATATAAATTTTTATATGTATTTATATACTTTTGTAATAAAAAAATTTATTTATTATGACATCCTATTTTTAAAATTAAATATTAAATATTATTTTTGGTAATTTTAATGATATAAAAATGTTTTTATATATATACCACATGTTATAAAAAACTTTTATATAATCATTTTATGATAAAAGAGCTAAACGTTACTTAAAACAAAAGTGAGCCGCTGGCAAACTTCAGACAGATTTATAACGTAAATTTATTTACACTCCTGCACTCCCTCTATACACCCCATATCACACACAACTCATTTTTTACACCCCATCCTTTAATGCTGGACAGGAGAAAGAACTGACGCGCGACACTTACATTAACTACACCATCATAGTATTTTGTTTTCCATTTCCATTCGAGGCAAAGTTTAAGTGCTCAAACCCTAGAGATCTCGTCACGTGCTAATATTATTGGGCCACGTGCGAAGGCCAGGAATTATATGGTAGCTAACTTGGCGCCACGCCCACCGGGCCACAGCCATCTCCTTCAGGCTCCAGCGCAGGCAAAAAGCACAGAAGACTCTGTCTCGCTTGCTCTCATCCCTGTTTTTTATACGCCATTTCTGGCCATCCTTTTCACATTTCACCTTTTCTTTTCCTTTCCCCCGTTCCAAACAAACTGTTCTTCGTTTATAAATATATTTTTTTCTTTATTTTCGGTCTTCATTTACAGCTATTTCCCTATTTTCCCGGTGACTTTGAAAAACAAAGAGTTGTTTCGGTGATGTGAGCGGCTTTTCTAATTTATGTGTTTGATTTGCTCCAAATCTTGATCGTTTCCAACCTATACTTCAGTTGATTAGTTGGTTTCTTTGCTTTTCCTTCGAAATCTCACTTTTTATCTATCAACGTCTCCGAGGTTGTATTGTTAGCAAAATGGCGGCTTGTTCATCGAATATTGGATTGTCTCGCTCCGGGAGCTTACGAAAGGAGGTCGTTTCGGGGATGATTTTGAGTCATAATCTGATTATTGAGAACGCTAGGTTGGGATATTTCGTGAAGGAAGTGGCATTGCCAGTTTTGTATAGGAACAGTGGAAGTAGACATTCATACAAGAAGAAAAAACAGAGGCGTGGAGCGATAAGCATGTTGGAGCCACAGGCTGAGCCGCAATCTAGTGTTGCTGAAACTTCGGTTACAAAAGATGTGATTGATACTTCCGTTAGAAATGATATTAGGGTTTTGGAGACTGTGCCTGCATTAAAGATTGATAGTGAAGATGGTGGTGAGGTTGTGCTTGATGGCAATGGTGGTAACGGAAAATTTCCGAATGGTAGGTGGGGTGGCGGCGGCGGCGGCGATGGGGGAAATGGGGGCGATAAGAAGGACGACGGGGATGACCACGAAGAAAAGGAGTTTGGACCCATGTTGAACTTCGAGGAGGTGATGAGAGAGACGCAGGCCCGAGGGGCCAGCCTTCCTTCCGATATGCTGACTGCTGCCAAGAGTGTTGGTATTCGGAAAATACTTCTCCTGAGATATATAGATTTGCAGGTATAACTTTACTAAATATGGATACAATTTTTTCGTTGTATTACTTTAGATTTGCAGATATTTAGATATTTAGATTTCCCCTTTGTATTACTTTTTCGTTGCGGGGAATCGAAGGAAAAAAAAGGGTGATATGGATCCCAACTTTATAATTGGTTTGCTCCTTGGATTGAAGTTTAATGATGAGCTCAAGAAAACTGTGAACAATTACTTGAAGTGGGTAAGTTTTTGGAAGAGATAGCAGATGGGCAACTTCCATGGTTTCTCATGGTTCTTGCTTGCATCTATACAAAGCCATGGTTTTTTATACAATTAGAAATTCAGATATTTTCCTTGTGCAAGCCTTCCATTTTACTTATTCATTTTGTCTTTTAATAACTGGTATTTATGATGTTCTATTGCAGGGGTCAGTCTGGCCTCTAGGTTTTGCTATGAGGTCATGCTCTATGCTTCGCAATCGAATGTTGGCTGATCCATCTTTTCTTTTTAAAATTGGAACAGAGGTTTGTTTAGCCTTCTATGATATAGTCTTAGCACTTTTCCACAACTGTAGATTATGTTCAATATATCCAGAACTTCAGTGATTGAAAATAGTGGCTAGTTAAATAAATCATCCTTCATCTAAACAATAATGAGAGGAATAAATTTGTACTTTTAGATTGAATATCTACTGTGGGTCTACATAGTTTACTGGAGAGCACTGCCAATAAAGAGGTGCTTATATTGTCAAGATATAGGTTATCCTGATTGATTAATTGTGATGCAGATAGTCATTGATTCTTGTTGTGCGACATTTGCGGAAGTCCAAAAGAGAGGCGAAGACTTCTGGGCAGAATTTGAGTTGTACACTGCAGATCTTTTGGTTGGGGTGGTTGTTAACGTTGCTTTAGTTGGTATGTTAGCACCCTATGCTCGCATTGGGCAGCCATCCATATCTAAGGGGTTCCTTGGACGCCTACAACATGCTTATGGGGCTCTTCCTAGCAGGTTGTTAGTTTATGCAAGGACAGATGTTAACTTGTTTTCCTTATAAGAAGATTTTGATTGATGTTTTTAACTTGCTTGAATTCAGATGTGTTTGATGTGCTTAGCCTTCACTTGTGAGTTCAGCCTGTTCATTATTTTTTATGCTTTCTGCAGTGTATTTGAAGCTGAAAGACCAGGGTGTAGATTTTCTGTAAAGCAGAGGATTGCTACATACTTCTTTAAGGTGCAATAATTTAAATCTATTAAGCATCAGTTTTTTATTGTACTTTTAGTAGTTCTGTTACACATACTTCAGTTTTCCATAACAGTATTTAGTTTTTATGGTTGAACATGGTTATTTCTTGTTTAACTGGATTCCAGTAGGTCTTTTCCATTTTTTTTATTCTGTAAGTTATGGCTAATGCTCACATTCCCTTTCCAGGGTGTTCTATATGGATCAGTTGGGTTTGCCTGTGGTCTTATTGGCCAAGGCATCGCAAATATGATCATGACTGCCAAAAGGTATGCATCTATCTAGAATATATGCCAATTTTGACCTTACCTACTTGGTTTATTTATAAAAAAAAAAAAAATGATCTCACCTACTTTTCTTTTATTTTCTTTTTTTTGTACATCAACATATAAGTACATTCTGCAGATCTTGAAGAATCGGTACTTGAGAGATTTGATTAACTTTTTAATCGCTTTTATCTGCTTCAAGTTTTAGTAACCGTATCTGTGTTTTCTTATTATTATTTTGGATGATAGTTTTGGATCATTTCCTAGTTATTCCTTGGCAACTGGTTTGCTATTATATGTTTTTGGGTTATTATTAAGTTGTGATAATGTTTTATTAGAGTTATGATTATTAAAATTATTTTCTCACTAGAATTAGGATCATCTATCTATATGTACACCTAGTTATGTTAAATACTTCAGATTCTGCTTAATGATGTTCATAATTCTTTGGAATTCTCTCTTCTACTTCTATTTCTATCCTCTATATTGTCTTCTTCTCTACTGCCCTAGATATGATTAACAGTTGGTTTTGTGCAAGAAGGTCCATTTTGTAAGCTATTTCCTTATGTGGTTGATGGAAAGGCCTAGAGGGAAGAGAGAGGATGTCCCTACGGTGTTCATAAAGTTCAAAAGAAGTGTTAGGGGTACTTGTGGAGATTATGGCAGCTTTTCTGAAAATGAGCGTCAATTAGATGTATTGATTTAATGAAAGATATGTGGAATGGAGTTGTAACTAGCATGAGAGCAAATTGGAAACTAGACGCATAAAAATAATCAGATACCATAGGGTTACATCGGTTGATATTGCATTTTGGCTAAGCCTTGACCATCCTAGCCCCAAAGACCTGATTATGCTTGTTCCTCTTCTGCTTAAGCCAGGCTTGGATCTCATCAAGACCTATAACCCACACAATCCTCCATCCTTTTCCCTAGTTTCATGTATGTATCATATACAAGCAACAAAATGTGCACGTGAAGGAAATTGTGATACTCTAGACGTAGTGGCTAGGGGCACCATAGGTTATTGCACATATTAAAGTGAAACCATAACTTATATATATATATATATATATATATATATATATATACACACACACATTTTAAAGCAATTTCTAATCGGAATAGCCTTCCTGTCTCCATATCCTCATATATATATATATATATATATATATATATATATATATATATATATATATACACATTTTTTAAAGCAGCTTTCTAATCTAATAAGCCTTCCTGCCTCATCTCTCCTCATAGATGTTATCCTAAAAGTGGAATAATGAAGAAAGGTAAGTTTGAAAACTTAGTAAAGAAACAACACTTTAATAAGAAGGATTGAGAATAGTATGAGATTAAATTATACACATTTTAAAGCAGTTTCTAATCGGAATAGCCTTCCTGTCCCCATCTCTCTCCTCATAGATGTCAGTTGGTCCTAAAAAGTGGAATAATGAAGAAAGGTAAGTTTGAAAACTTAGTAAAGAAGCAACACTTTAATAAGAAGGATTGAGTTGTATAGATTTAAATGATACATTTTAAAGCGCTTCTAATCTAATAGCCTCCATCCCTACACTCTCCTCATAGATGCCGGGCTGTCCTGTAAGTGAATAATGAAGAAAGGTAAGTTTGAAACTTAGTAAAGAAACAACACTTTAATGAGAAGGATTGAGAATAGTATGAGATTAAATTATGGGAGATATCACTTTCTTATAAAATTATCAGCATGAAAGCTAGTCACATTTCATATCAATTTTCTGCAAATTCAAAATTTTAGATTTAAAGATAGAATCAAATGATACAATTTGCATAATCAGTTCATGTTCAAAAGAATGTCGCAAATACACATTTTACTTTGGTCCTTTCTTTTACTTATAAAAAAAAACATTTTACTTAGGTCCACTAACAGTGTGCCCAAATATTAGGGCTTGCATTAGGTGGCTAGCTTCAAAATGTTCATCTTGCTGGTGGATGAGTAATCAGTAGATCCTCTTGTGCCAGGATGGACCAATTTGTAATTCTGTTAGTGCCAAAGGCAATAACACTCTTATCGGGTTTTGCTGCATTGAACCACAATTTCGAGGGTACGACGCGAAACTTGTTCTCTATTGAATACCATCGACGTTGAACCTCCAACATCATTATATTGAATTAAACGATAAAATTCACTTTTATAACAATAAACAAATCATGTAATGTTCCCAATTTATTTAATAAAGAATAAATAATAACATATTTCAAAAAATTTATTAGTTCCACTTTAGAAAATTCAAACATTTTGATACTTCTAAAAATAGATAGATTATAAACTAACTCATACCTCAAAGAAATTGCTCAATCCTGAAGGACTTGATCACATAATACTAAAACATTATTTTTCTTAGTTATTAAATCGATTATAATTAATAGGATGGATACAACCATTTGTCCATGGTGAGCATAATAACCTTCATGATTATATGGGATGAGGACACTCCTGACAAAAGATAGCATCATGAGGAACAGTATTAGTTGGTTTGACCAATAGCTTGACTTGAAATGGCCTGCTGTTTCTGTTGTTGTAGTTTTTATTGCTTTTTCCTTTAACACAATCGGTCGGAGCCTCATGAGGCTTCATGGAGGTAATTTCACAAAGAGAATGGCAAGAAAAGGATATGAAAATGTGGTATTGAGTTAAAATATAGGGATAACTGTTTAAAAGGGACAAATCCCAAACAAAATTTAAAAAATAACCTCTTTCATTGAATTCAAACAAGAACAAAGACATTTTCTGATAAAATTCTTGAGATTTATCTATAATGTGGGGGGATAATAAAATGACCCTTGGGATTTAGTTATCATATGTGAATTTATTCTACACTTTCAAGGGCATTTTTGTCCAAAATAGGACATTTTCAAGGTTTCTTTTGCAAGAGGTTAGTTTTGTAAATACTTTTGAAATTTTCTCATAGAAACCGCTTCTCTAAAAAAAAAATAAATACTGCTTCATTGTTTATTCGTGTTTGTCTCTGCTTATTATTGCCACCATATTCTTCTGAGATCTATATATTTGATAAAGAAATCAGAAGAGGACATACCCGTGCCACCTCTTGTGAAGAGTGCAGCTCTTTGGGGTATGCCTTTGTTTTACTAGATCTTGCATTATTTGTTAAGTTTATTGCCCCAATATAATCTTGAAATGAGTTTTGGTATCTAATCATACAAACATTGTCTTAGATGTGTGATAAACCCCCAGCCATGCTCACATATTCCAGGCGCAAACATCTCAAGACCCTAAAGGCTGACGTGGCAATCACACAATAGAATAATAGAATATTCCCTTGTTTGTGGTAAGATTGGTTGGGTAGCAAGGGCAAGAGGTCGAGAATTTCAGGCAGAGATTGACAGAGAGGGAGCCTCTCAATAGCCTTCCATGAGTTTTCTTTAACAACTGTTAGAAAAACCCTAAGTTCAGGTTCTATCATTCGCATCGAGCGCTTTTGTTTCTTGGGAGGTGTTATGGCAACAAAAAAAAATGAAGAAGGTAGATAATAAGAACAAATAATAACTATATAAATTACTCATATGGGGAATTCTGCAAAATGAACTAATTAGAAATTAAGGTGGATTCGATGCTTACGAAGCTTGTGTTGGAGAGAACAGATGATGCACAAATGGGAAAACCCAGAAAAAATAGCAATCTCGAGGCAGGGAAGAGAATGATGAACTAGGTCAGAATGTCATCTCTAGACTAAGAAGGCTCAAGAGAGGTCCACAAGAAGCTGGTCAATGTGGAGTTCCGCAGCTCGAGCTATTCCGACGAAGATCCTCCACTGCCTGCATAACCACAATCAAATGGGACAATCAAGACAACTGTGAGGTAGAGATGTTAATCAAAGGTTTGAACCATATGGTAGATTTTTGTGGAGAGGTTCTTCACCGGGTCATCAATATGATTTAGGAGAAGATGATCGCACAACCCACATCGAATGGAGGGTTCGGTATGGTTTAGTGGAGGATGTCAAAACCACAGAGATTGGTGAGAATCCAAAACACGCCTAGATTCAAGCTACCACGTTTCAAGAGGGGAACCTTCAGGAATAATTCCTATCCCTAAACAAGAAGACTGCCGCACTCATCTTCAGAGCCTTTAAGAACTATTAGCGCCACTCGGGACTTAGTGCCGATGAGCATATACATTCATCATCGATTCAAGCTCAACATTCGAAAGTGTAGGTTATTGTTAGTTTCACTGAGCTGATTTGTAATAATGGTTCAAGATCGGTGTGGAGCGGAATGTTGTGGCAATGGAGGGAAAACCAACACTCTGGTCACTCGAATGTTGTTTCAAAGCCCAAATCCCAAATATTAGTTCGCCCTATGTCAACCCAACTCCTAAAGCTCGTATTTTTGGCGAACCAAATCTCATCCTTCGCAAATAGCCCATCACTATAATCCCATCCACTTCACACCCAAGTGCTTCTTTTTCCCACAATCCAAACTTCACTTCATCTCCTCATGACCAAATGCTCCCTTCAATCCCTAACACTTCTAATATAGAACATCCAACTCGGGCACAAGTGTTCCTCTCCTATAAGTTCAATGATGTGCCAAGGCAAATATTAAAAGGCTTATGCTCGCCACGACGCTAAGTTCTTCCAGGTCATCTGCCAATGATTAATGCCGCACAAGTCCTTTCCAACACGATCATGCCGGTTGAACGATGGTCGGGAGATCCTGGTTCAACAGATTCATGAGGTGGAACGGCATGTGAGTTATCTTGAACCCGCCAGATTTATCTACCTCAAGATAACAAATTAGCAAAATCATCAAGAGTGTATCCATTTATCGATTGCGGGGGCAACCTATTATACCATTCCAATAAGGTGTGGTTTGTAGTAGTCGACCGCCGTTAGATGCCGCCACGATAAGATTTGTGCTTTATTGTATCTGATACAACAAGAGAAACAGGTGTGTAGAGGTTACCTTCCATAATATCAAATTGAAGATTTGTCTGATTCATAAAACAATAGCTATTAACTCTGAGAATGCAATATTAACTGAAAAATGTTCATTATTGAGGTTGATGTCAGGGAGGATCTTAATTTTGGCAGTGGAGACCCAGCCTCTATTCATCCTCAAAATATCAAAACTCTATGGAATGCTTTAAGAAACCAAGGGGAAGGAATCCTAGTCAGCCGTCAAATCGAGTAACAGACTCTCCGTCGATCTCGACATTCCGCCTTCAAGAACAATATCGATAAATTTCATCGGGTCGTTCAACCAATCTTCCTGCTTTCCATCTGTCCATGATCACCCATTATTCTCAGCACCTTAATCGCTTCCAATCAACGCTACACCCATACCAAGTAATACCATATTTAGAAGGCTGAGATGAGCGATCGGGTGAAGGAGATGTCAAGGTGTGATTTCATCCAATCTAAATATCACTTCTTCTTGAGCCTACTCCTGTCCTGGTTGAATCACATAAGATTTGATCACAGGTCCAATAAAGCAACTTTTCCTAACAAATTTCCTGTCTGCTGATAGATGAGTTGTTAGATGAGCTACTTGGGGCCTCCATTTTCTCCAAGTTATAGGAATTGCACATCAACAGAGTTCAACAAGTGGACATCTCGAAAACAGCATTTCGAACGCATGAAGGCCACTATGAATTCTTAGTCATGCCATTTGGCTTAACCAACACCCCTGCAACCTTTTTCGGTCAAGAATGAATATTAAAGATTATTACAAGTTGGTTTTAGTACCTGACGACATTTTGGTCTTTAGTGGTTCTCTGGAAGAGCATCAACAACACCCTCCACTTATATTCTAATCTTTGTACAATAACATCAGCAGCCCGCTGTAATTTAGTGAAATGCAGATTCAGACAGTCTATGTCTAGACTACTGGGGACACATTATCTCTAGCTGTAAAGAATCCACCCCCTATGTTCAGGTGAGTTGAGACTGGCTCCTTCACTTCCTTTGAAAGGAATGATGGATTCTAGGTTAATTTGCATTATCACAGAGCAATATGGTACCATCGTCATTTAATAAAACTTAAGGATAATTTTGTATGGGGACTTGCTGCTACAGCAACATTCCAGTCTCAAAACTGCTACATCTAATATCCGATTCTAGTCTTCCGCATCTTCTCCAACAGTTGACAGAGACATGACGGTCTGATATAAGATTGGTGTTGGCGCTTTAAGAGGCAAAGACTCTCGGCTAACCAAGCATTACCTCCTACTGCAAAACATAAATCAGTATATGAACGAGAAATCATGGTAGTAGTTTGAGCCATCCAAAGTGGCGCTATCATTCTTAGATATGGTTATCACCAGATCACAAGATCCCAATTTCATAACGATGGTTTGGTCCAGATTATCACTACTCTCCATTTCAGTTCCACGTGTTCTACAATTAAAAGAATTGGACAGGGAAGTAGCCAATGACCCGACATTGTCTCAGCTTTGGCAGGCTATATCGCAAGTGCACCCTCCCAAACACGGCTACTTCCTCATCCAAGACCGACTGTACTACAACAACAGACCGGTGCTATCGCCTACCTCCAGCTTTTTCCCATTAATTTTACATGAGTGCCATGACAGCCCAACTGGGTGACATTCAGGAGTGCTTAAGACCCTCAAACATGCTTCAGCTTCTCTACACTGGTCGGGCATGAAGCACCAAATTCAGTCTTATGTGGCAGCCTGCATAACTTGTCAGCAAAACAAATACTCTACATTATCCCCAATTGGACTGTTGCAGCCTTTACCCATAACCTAGCAAGTCTAGGAGGATCTTTCCCTGGATTTCATTGAAGGGTTACAAAAATCAGAGGGATGGGACGCTATTCTAGTAGTTGTGGACACCCTGAGCAAATACGCTCATTTTATTGGCCTCAAACACCCTTTCATTGCAGTGACAGTGGCTGCAATTTTTGTGAAGGAAGTGATTCGTCTCCATGGAGTTCCACGTTCCATAGTCTATGACCGCGACAAACTTTTGCTTAGCAAAATTTGGATTGAAATCTTCCTCTTGCAAGACACGGTCCTTCAATTCAGCACCGCCTACCACCCCCAATCCAATGGGCAAACAGAGTTACTCAATAGAAGTCTTGAAACTTATTTACGTTGCTTTGCCACTCATAAACGAAAATCTTGGGCTCATTTCCTTCCTTGGGCGGAGTATTGGTATAACACCTCCCTTCACACAGCAGCCTAAACTACTCCATTCAGAATTGTGTATGGCCGTGATCCTCCATCTCTCTTATCCTATAAAGAAGGGTCTTCTATTTTTCAGCAAGTGGACCAACAGCTGGTCAACAGGGATGCAGCCCTGGCTCTTCTTTGCGAAAACCTCCACAGGGCACAACAGTGCATGAAGGCCCAAGCTGACAACAGACGCCGCGACATCACCTTTGAGATTGGGGACATGGTCCTCTTGAAGCTCAGACCTTATCGCCATCACTCTCTTGCATCAAAATCGATTCAGAAACTCTCTCCCCGTTTTTATGGGCCTTTCAAAATCCTAGCCAAGATTGGATCTGTGGCTTATCGCCTCCAACTTCCAGCTGATGCCAAAATTCATCCAGTATTCCATGTTTCTCAACTGAAAAGGGCACAAAGTATTTTTTCTTCCACTTCTCCCTTACCATCTCAGCTGGATGATGCCCTGGAATTCCACCTTGAGCTGGAAGAGGTTTTAGACAGCCGCCCTAGTCCTGCACCCAACACTAATGCTCCTGGAGTCCTCATCAAATGGAAATACCTTCCCACCCATGAAGCATCGTAGGAACCACTTGCTTTCATTCAGAAACAATTCCCAGCATTTCACCTTGCAGATAAGGTGTCTCTCCACCCCGGGGGCATTGATAAACCCCCAGTCATGCTCACATATTCTAGGCGCAAACATCCCAAGATTCCAAAGGCTGACGTGTCAATCACACAATAGAATAATAGAATATTCCCCTGTTTGTAGCAGTATTTGTTTGGGGTAGTGGGGTGGGCAGTAATCAGAGAATTAGTGGAGAGTATTTGTACGGGGAGAGTGGAGCCTCTCGAATAGCTCCTCTGTTTGTTTTCTTTTAATCAAATTCCTATTCAGAAAAACCCCAAGTCTTCTCGGGTTCTATCAATGTGCTACAGTAGCTTTCACCTAAAGGATCCATTAACTCTTGTTAGTAGGTATAGGCTTTACCCCTCCAACTATATACGACTGATCATGATCTGAATTTTTTGGCCTAGTATGTCCTTTTTCCTTATGTGTTATTCTTCTGATTTGTGGTCTTGTGTGATTTGGCTGTGAGGCCATGGGTTCAATCTGAGGGCTGTTTTGGTGCCATTTCTTTTAGCAAGTTGGTTCTTTCAAGAGATTTGATGTAAATTACTTAACATGTGAAAAGATTTTAAATTCTTGAACCTCTTCCTGATAACTTTTGTGCACAAGCATCTAACCTCCCGCTTTAACAAAAGCCCGCTGTGATTTTTAAGTGTTTTTTGGCATAGAACACCATAGTCTGAAGCCCTTATCTGCCAGAAAGCTTTTAAGCAATAGAACATTGTGCCAAACAGATCCCAAATCTTCTAACTTGCTGGAATACCACTTGTGGAAGACCCCTATTCCATAATATGTGTTGGAAGCTCACCAGCAATCCATGAAATACCCAGGCTATGCTTGTGGAATTGCTCTCCGGGAGCTGGCTGAACTGATTTCTTGGTTATCATAATTAACCAAACATGAGAAATTGAAAGATTTAGGAACTATGTTGCATGGTCTTGGGTATCAATATTGAGAACAAGCATGTGTCTAGATGGTTGATTCTTCATGTCAAATTTTAGAATACAGATATTCAGCTAAAGAGGATCCAAAAAAAGGGCATGGGTGTTGGGATATGATATGATAAAGGAAAGTCAATTAAAAATAAATTAGAAGCAAAGATATTCCTTTTAGAAGTTTTCATATTTTTCTCTGTAATCCATTTTTTTCCTTGTATCCCTGAATATTCTTACAAAAATTCAGTTGTAGCTAACTCTTCTTTCTCTTTAGTGTGATTATTATTAAGGAAGTTAAAAGAATGAAAAAGGATATCAATGAAAAAATCAAATAGCCACACTCAAAGTAAAATATGAGTATCTAACAAGAACCTTGTACCCACTGTGTCATGTTGTGGCCACATGGATACATTGGGTGAAATTGAAAGATCCATATCATTGTTTAGGAAACGTCTAGTGCCTATACATAGATAATGTTACATTCTAATGCTCAACCCATTTTTGATATGGTAATACATGTCTTCTCAACGGAATTTCTATTGTACTTATTTGGATTTCTTGCCTCTAGAATAATCATGGTATTGTCCAGCATACTTCATACATGTAAAACTATGAAGATCTCTACAAATTGTGTGATCACAAATAGTGATGTGAGATTCATCAACTGCATTCAGTTACAAGAACTGCACTGGGTCGCTTTAAAATGATAGAACAACAAAACAAATTCATTGCAGGGAATTTGAAAGAGTCTAAAAGCATGTAGTGCCCATTTGGGGTAGCTTTTAGTTTTTGGACTGAGCCGTAGAAAAAGCAGAACTGGAAGTCAATGCATTTTTTTGTATTTGAAAACTGTGTTTTAAAAGTGCTTTTCTGAAAAATAAGTGCTTTAAAATGGTAACTTCTTCCATAGGAAATACTGAACCGTATAAAAAGAGTGAAAAGGAAAAAAAGAGGAAATATTCTTAAAAATAGATTCTAATACTGCTGAACTATTAAAAGAAATAATTTGGCACATGCTATAGGGTCATGTCCATGGTGTGACGAACTCCTGATGTCCAATCCTTTCAACTGTCCTAGTTTAAGCATATTCATGCGGGTATCTACTCAGAGTATGACAGAACAGAACAGGTAAATTACCAAATTGTGGTGGATTTGTGCGGGATGTTTTTGCAGTTTGAGTATTTCCTGTTTCTGCAAAGGTATTAGATTCCATCATGGGTGTTGCTTTTGCCTTTGGCTTGTACTCTTTTGTTCTTTATTGAAGTTGAATATTTAAGCAGTCTACCATTTGCATCTCATAGACTAGTTTCTGCATCCTACCACAAATCTGTCTCAGTAAAACTCATTTTCCGAGAGCATTGAATAGGATACCTGAATAAGTCTGCCACCCATCTTCTAGTTCCCGCTAATGGGTTTGTTTCTCCTCCAACTTGCAGGTGTTTTTCTTGCAGTTTCTTCCAACACCCGCTATCAGATTATAAATGGCCTGGAACGGGTGGTAGAAGCATCACCTCTGGCAAAGAATGTTCCCCCGGTTGCAATGGCCTTCACAGTTGGCGTGCGATTTGCCAACAACATTTATGGCGGGATGCAATTCGTTGACTGGGCCAGATGGAGCGGGGTGCAGTAATTATAGGTCTGTGTCTTCATTTTAAATGGAGGTGTCCACTTCTAGGTTCTAAGCCCATGTGACTAGTGAGTAGGGGAAGACAGGAAAACTATGGTGTGATACTAATCCTTCGAGAACTCTCATTCTACCTTGAAAAGTTTTTGTTTCAACAAACCAGAAGTATTGCCCACTTTAGTTGGAAGCAGTTGTCTCTTCAGAATCTCAGAAGGGCTTTTATTTATTTTAAACTTTGACCTATGACAGACAACTACAATAATGTTTGGCTATATATTAGGAAGCTTAACCTATTGTTCTCTTTCACCCATATGAAAACATTTTACCTCAAATGATGCTCCTTTATCTTTTGAAACAAAAGAAGCAAACAAGATTGTACTTGAAAGTCTATCAGGGAGTCTGTAGGTTGATATAATCATGTAAATGGCATGGTTTCTATGCCGGAGTGGAGATGTCCAGACAATTGATTGGGCATTGTAACCAAGGTGAACTCCAGCACAATTGTTTCCTCTCCTTTTCCCATATCCAAGGGAGCACTAGGAAAAAAAGGATCTTCTGAGTTTGTCCTTTTACTTTGTATCCCTGTTCCCACTGTGAGGGAATATTCTGAACGGAGCATGATTTATAATTTTGTATTATTAAAAAAAAAAAAATAATAATAATAGTAAAAATTTTGCCACCCTTTTTTTGTACTCAAATCCAATTTTAATGTGGTCAATTAAATTTCGGGTTTGGCATCCAGTCACAAAAGAGCAGACCAGATGGGGAAAAAATAGTCTGTTTCTCCATTTTTCTTCTTCCCCTTTGCTCTCACCACTGTTTTCTTTGAAAAAAAAAAATCAAAATTCAAAGAATAAACTTTTAAAAACCAACTAAAGAAAATGAAAAGTAAAATAAAATAAAATAATGCTCTGAACTTATTATTTGACAATAATTTAGCAGCAAAATTGGAAGAAAGCTATATTGAAATAATATTACATATGTTATTCAAAGTAACATAATTATTAACAAGCAAACAATGGAAATCCAATCATTCTAAAACATACAGTCAATTGTAACAAGTATAAACATGTGATTCTGTTTATATCATTAAAATAGAAAGAGATTAGGAGTTTGAATGAAAGACAATGGATGGTAAAATGATCATAAAAAAGAAAGAAACTTGGGTTTTTTTTTGGGTCAGAGTTGGGTATTTAAAGAATGGACAATACGCCTTAAATATTTTAAAGCAGGGTTAAGCTGTCAATTAGTGGTTGAGCCATGATCGAATCGATGATATCGTAAATATAATTTATATTTTATTCGATTATAAAATAATTTTATAATTAAAAATATTCACTATTATTTACATTATTTATTAAATATATTGAGATTTTGAATTTTATTAAACAAATAATAAACAATGTTTACATATTAAATTATATTAAAGTGGAAGAAAAGAGAATAGTAATAACATGGATATATAATAAAACCAATTATCTCAACCAAAAAGCGAGTAGTGACCGCTCATGATAATGTTTGAGGTTAGGGGTTCGATTTCCCCCATTTTCATTTTTGAAGTTGTAAATTTCAAAAACTCAAATTTAATATCCCACATCGACAAATGATAAAAATAGTTACGGTTTTAAATTCCTTTATGTGAGTGACGACCATTCCATTTAAAAAGATGGCCCTACAGGAGAGATTAAAGGATTTAATATATTTTGGGCTAGTAGAGGTGAGCTAAAGGTTTTTGGGCTCTAAAATGAGAAGACTTTGAACCGTTCGATTCAGCCCAAACTGGCCAGTTTATGTGATTCAACGGTTTGAGCGATTCGTGGACGGTTTGTTGGCATTCCAGCTTAGATAGGTGAATCGGATCGGAAACCTTGCTAGTAGTTCGATTCGATTTTTAAAACAATGATCATCCATGCTAAGAAATATACAATAAATGATTAAGCATATTATATATAGATTCTCTATAGTCTTGCTATGAGGGAAACAACAATCAATATAGTCAATGACAATAATCAATTGTGCTAATCTATAACTTGTCCTATGAAATCAATGAATGATGAATCAAGTTTGAGTAAAAAAATATTTGATTTTGCATATCAGCTGTAATTATCTTGAAGTACCTACCAACCTTACACTTGATTGACAATCATTTATGAATTGATTTCATTTCAATTTTACAAATAATTGAAGAAGTTGAATCATCATAATAGTTTTTGTCAGCTCAAAAATTTGAGACAATGTATCCTTCTCAAGTATTGGTGTCATCAGTCCGGAAGGCAAGCGCTCATATCTTAAGTGTGGGGTTGATTATAGACGATTGTATATCCTTACTCCACAGTTTTGGTGATTGCTCTTTTGTCAATGTATTGTTTAGCAAATGTAGATGTTTCTAGCTCTTTTGTCCACTAAATGAATTGAGGGATTCCCCCATTCCTTCCTCTATAATGTATTGGCAAGTAATTTGAATAATTGAAAATCTTGGATTATTGTGAAAAAAAATAAAATATTATTATCAAAATATAAAATCTGTCAATTGATATTAATAAACAATACACATAATAACTTAACATCTCAAAAACAATATCATAATACAATTACACTAATGGATGTCATGTCATGCTTCTTATATCTAAAAAGATTTTTATTTTTATTTTTTTGGCAATTAAACACTTTATTACAATATAGTAAATTATTTCCATTAGGACTCGAACCTTGGACCCATCGTCTCTTTGGATATCCCAAAAAGAATTAATATTTCATATCTTGAAGTTATTACAAA
Organism: Tetrastigma voinierianum; assembly: GCA_016808115.1. Lineage (NCBI taxonomy): Eukaryota > Viridiplantae > Streptophyta > Magnoliopsida > Vitales > Vitaceae > Tetrastigma > Tetrastigma voinierianum. The sequence continues at coordinate 1,149,591 of JAEQBH010000731.1, forward strand.
ACATTATTTGTCAAAATATAAAACAATCTTCTTCTTTCCTTAACGTATCGAACTTCTATTTTCTACATGTGATAAAATAATCACCCAATTCCCCATCCTACCTTTTTACCCTTCGAGCCATACCTCAAAACTGATATATAAGTTAAAATATTATTTTATGAAATTATTAGAAATTATATCCAATAAAATGATATTTTAAGCTATCATATCTATTAAGATATATTAAAAATATATTCAATTTATAAAATAAATAAAAAGAAAAAGATATTATCTTTCAACATTTGATATTTATTTGAAATAAAAATTATATTGCATTTCAACATTACTAAGAAAGATAAAATTTATGTTATGTTCATTGATATTGAGGTACTTTTCAATAATTTAAATATTACATAATTTTACAATATATTTTCAACTATAATTTTAATATTTTTAATCAAAATTACTTAAAAAAAGAAGAAGAAGAAAGAAACATGAAATATACGTTATTAATGAAAGTGAAAAAAAAAAGTTTTTTTTATTCATTTCTTTTTTATATTAGCTATTGAAACATATCTTAAAAGATTTTTTTTTCTTTTAAACCTATTTTCTTAACCAAGTTAAATAGATACCTAAAATATGTTTACAAACTAAAAAAAAAATGATTAGAGATAAAAAAAAGAAGACAATAATAAAACTATCGATCCACGTAAATTTCTCCAAAGAAAACAAATGAGCATATCAGTGACACATTAACTCTAGTAATATGTGTCAAATATGTGCCAATAAGAAATAGCTTAAGTGATTAAGAAATGTTTTCAACTAATATTAGTAACTTAAGCCCTAATTGTCCCTCCCTCTATTCTCCCTTTCAAGCCCTTCTTCGTTAAATATAAGTGGTGATTTTTTGGTTATTCTTGGCTTGAAATCACTCATTCCATCATTTTTTCTCCAAATTTGGGTCTTCTTTTCTTATAAAGTGGTCTCTTCCACATCGATATGAGTTTGTCTTTGTTTTTATTTCGTGTTTTTATCGTCGGCCTGTTGCGGCAAGTTTTATAGCCAACTTGTTGTGACTGGTAGTTGTATTGTTAACGGTTAGCTTCTTCATGGACTTTCGCGTTAGCAGTTCAGATGACAAAGTTCGATCTGCAACAGTCATCAGATCAAATCATGTTCGTCAGTATGCTGCAAATTTTGAATCTCAGGTATTCTAAGCATTTTTGAATTATCAATAGTATAAGCCTTGATCCAATCATTTTTGTTGTTAACTTGAATATTGTGTCATTTTCTAAAGTTTTTTTTAACACTTTTGATTATGTTTTTTGATCGATTGTATTGCTAACTTGAATAAATAAATTTATCTCTTAAAAAAAAATGGTTAAGAACTCAGAGCAACATAAGAAAGGGAGGGATCTAGGTTCGAATTCCAGTAAGAACAAATTTATGAGGAACATCATAGTATGATGTTCCTCACAAAGTGAATATATGTCAAAAAAACTCCATTCATATGTGAAAAGATCAAGAGTGGTTAAGGGCTATCCATAAATTGAGATAAGGTGAAAAAAAAACCTCCCTAGTTTTTTCCATCTCATTTGCACTTTAAATTTTTTTTCGAGGCGAGCAAGGGGGAGGGGGTTGCAGCTATGGAGGGGATTTAATAGTCAAAAGTCTCATTTAACAACCATAAGATTTTTATATAGGGGTTTACAACGGGTAGGGCCGAGCAGCACGACTCGGAGAAATGAGGCCCACAGCCTGATTCAGGCCGCGCTTATAACCCATTGACCAGGCAATAGGCCGGACCGGGCCGAACTTTGTATTTTTTTTTTTAAAGGTATGTGGCATAGCCTAAGGGCTTGAACTAAGCGGGCTTGGCGGGCCTAGGGCGGGTGTTGCGATCGCAAGTGCACGAGTCATACAAGTAATACAGTGGACTAACAAATCCAAATATCGATCTCATAGGGAAGGTATGGTTTTGGTGTGGACTAAGTACCCTGGCTATTCAAGAATTTCACTATTTGAGCGAAAGGGTGATTTGAAATGTTGATTATATAAAATAAAACTAAACTAAAAAAAAAAAAAAATCTAAAATTGATTTTCAAAGATTCAAAAGTAAATGGGTGATTTTAAAGAAAAGCTCTAGGTAAGGATACTAGGGCTGATTGTCTCCATTGATGCAATTATGATTTATACTCATTAAGTGTTGATTGGGTGAAAATACTCTTGTGCTTGCCCAAGGAAATTGATATAAGGTTTACATTTTCGTGTCTCCCTTCAATTTCTCACACCCACTTCCTATTCTCCTTTCGATCCATCTAGGTCATGAGGTATGATATTGTTATAAGGAAACCATTTCCTTGAGAATTCAATTGGTCAACTTTTGGTCCATACGATAAGATTACTTGGGCTATGCTTGAATTGATCAACTCTCGATTCATACGATCCTCACATAATGTTAGTTGATGTTCCTCTTTAAAAAATTCATCTAGTACTAGACATTCCTAATTCCCTAGACTTCTTTGATTAGGTTAAATTGATTTCATCAATTGCAAGTCATTAGAAGGTGTAGGTTAAGGCCTAAGGGTATACTTACAACTGTCACTCTAGAAACCCTTTGAGCTCTAGGTCTCAATCTTCTAAACATATAACAATTAGATAAAGTCATAGTAATCCCAATAACTATTGGGACTTTGATCTTCGAATCCCCCGAGCGTCAAGTTGTAGGGATCTTGATAGTCAGTTTCCCTAAGCATCAATAGCTCAATGTGAACTTGCAAAAAATGGGGCTCTAGTAGTAGTGGGTAGTGGGTCAGCTGTCTCTTCAATGATTAAGTTAGCAAAATTATGGAGAGGGAGAAGAGAATAGGCGGAGTTGGAAGTGCATACCCTTCCTAGTGGGTGGTCTTTCCAACTTATAGGGTCCGATTCACGAAATCCCCTCATTCCTTCTCGGGGTTTGATTCTATCTCCTCCTAGTTTAAGGGAGGAAATCTTCTTTTCCTTATTGATGACTAGTTCTTCCGTATTGGGGATTGCTTTCCCCTTTTCCAGGATTATCTCTCTGAGGAGTGAGGGATTCGAAAGCTGGTAAATTCGCTGATAAGATCGTTTTTGCGGATTTCCCGCTTCTATGTGTTTATTCGAAACATACTTCCCATATGGGATAGAATTCCCATATGGGGTAGAATAGTCGGCTGGTGGACTTGAAGTCCCCCACGAGCCTCCTCGAGCAAACAATGAAAGAGTTTATCCCAGCTTTCCTGGGCGGCCTCTAGAGAGGATTCTTTCGTCTGAGTAGTGTCCGCTTAGTCTTGATGAGATGAGTGGGATCAGATCGCTTCTCCAGTCGGGCCACTTCTCTAGTCAGGCCGCTTCACCCCATAGGCCCAACGGGCCCTGGGCCCATCGAGTAACGGATCTCAAAGATCATGGTACTCACAATAACCACATAAACACAAGATTAAATTCAAAAAATCATTCTAGAAAATATATAAACCAAACATCAATGTTAACAACCAACCATAGAGGTAAGTTTAACCACTCATTACAACTACAAAACCCAACAAAATCATGTTTATAACAAGCATAACGCTGAAAGATTAAGAGAGAGAGAAGAGTTTAGAGATACAAAACAAATACAATGTGAAATTCCTCTAAAACTTTGCTCTAAGGCTGTAGGAGATCCTTTAGCAGCTGGTTCCTCAAGATCAGCTCCAAAAACAAAGTAAAACTAAAGAAAATCAAAAACCCTAAAATGGTTCAAGAACAATAGAGGAGAAACCTTAAGGAGGGTGTTCTCCTTCAAAGTCGAAACCCTAATCATGTCTAAAGAACATGTATTTATAAGCCTTGGAAAATGGGCCAATGATGGGCTCAAAAATCTAAGTTTGATGCTCAGACCCGCCTACCTTCATTGCGACAAAGGCCTATTCTCCATGGAGAACCCGAGGGTGGCCTTTCCATAATATTTTTGTTCGCCACGACGAACCTTGACCTTTGTCATGGTGAACCTCTTCACCATGGCGAGCAATAGCCTTGGCCGTGGCGAACCCGAGGCTAAAGTATTTCTTGACTTGGGCTTCGCCGTGGCGAACATCTTCGCCTTGGCAAACCGGTATGTATCATCAAATCAACAACTTCCTCTTAACTTGATTTCTTCCATCACTTTGCTTGGTTTTCCTTCTAAACCTGTAAAACATAAGCAAATAAGGGATTAGAGCTTTCTTAAGAGATATTGGTGTGAATATAGCATTTAAGTTATATAAAACACATGAAATCATACTAAAAATGCTAACAAGATTCACACTTATCACACACCTCCAAACTTAACATTTTGCTTGTCCTCAAGCAAAGAAACAACTCATTTTCCTTATTCAAAACTAACAAACATGTTGAACATGAAATTGAGATAATGAATGATAAATTGCCTCCAGGGTCTTGCCTTCATACAACATAAAGAAAACTTTGAGATAGCCTTTTTAAAAAATAATAGATTGACCATGAGTTGAACAACCTAAACCAAAGTTCTCAAGTGTGTGTTTGTAGTCTTCCCCTCTTTAGTCAATTGCAGTTTGGATGGACTTAGATGAGCATGAGTGGAATGAAGATCTTTTACTCATATAATGAGTGTGTAAGACTCTATAGGCTTATTGGGATATCACTATTCACTAATGTAGGCAATGCACAACACTTAGGATCAATTAGGTCTTTATATAGCTTGTAATGTATGAATTAGGTAAGGGTAGTTAAGTAAGTCATTTAGGCTTTAGTTTACCCAAAACATACATATTCTCCTTTTTCTCCACTTATTTGTTCATCATTTAGCATATTGCATTCCTTTTCAATTGAATCTCTTAAGCTTCCCCCCAAACTTAGCTTATTGCATCTTTTTCATCACAAAGCTCCCCCAAACTTGCATGATTTTCACCATCTTCACAAGAACATTAAGAGCTTTATTTTTCATGGATTGCAAGGCACAGAGTAGGTTAATGTTCATCATCTTTTAGCTTTCTATCTACCCTATGTAACGAGCTTTAGGTTAGTAACTTTCAAACTAGTTGGCCTTAAGGTACTAGGTGTAGAACACTTCTAAGAACTTACTTGCTCAAGGCAGAAAGACTACAAGGTCAAACATACTTCTCCTTGATTTATTCTTTCTTTTTCTACCTTTTCTATTTTTTTCTTCCTTTTTCTATTTTTTTTCTTCTTTTTCTACCCCAAACTTCCTTTTATTCCATTCAAAGCACACCCATTTCAACCAAACTCCTAATTCACAAGATATAATATTGAAGGCAACATGTTAGGGTAAACAGAGGCTTTTTGACTAAAGGGTATTCAACAACAAGGGATAAGGGGCTCATTCTTGGCTTTTCTAGAAAGAAAATAGCTAATATGGCTCAAATTTGATGACTATGGATATATGCACAAAAAGGTTAGCTAGAAAGGCCTAACCAGTCAAAGGATGACCTATATCATTTCCTAATTGTCATGTTGCCTAGGATTTCATCTTGAGCGATAACTGAACAATCAAAATATGAAATGATCACCTAATTCTTCTCTAAACCAAGCAAAATTGACCAAAATGGTACATGATTTGTGCTAAAGATACTAAGAACAAGTGGTTAGGTCTACAACTACGTGGTCAAACCATTATGCTTTATGTTCAAATATCTCTCATTTTCTTCAAGTGAAAGAAAGTTTAATCATTATTCATCATAGACATCACAAATTATCTCGTCAGCTCAACTGAAAACAAAAACAACTAAAATGAAAAAATTCACCTAAAAATGAAAAAAAAAAACACAAGCGAAAACATTTAAAAGCAACTAAAACACACAAGCAACAAACAAAAAACACTAAAAACAGGATATTTGAAGCTGGAAAATTTATGGAAAATTTAAAAACAAAGGAACACCCCAAACTTAAAGTATACATTGTCCTCAATGTATGAAATATGAAGGATTAGAACAGAGGACTCCCTTAGATGATCAAGTGTGATCATTGGGCTCGGGTGTGGTGGGTCTTGACAAAACTCCCTTAATAAGATTAAGTTTCAATGTCTTGAAAAACACAAACAAAAACCAAAAAACACTAAAAAAAAAATCAAAATGCAACATATGCTAAAAATAACTAACTAAAACAAATAAAGAAGTAAATGGATAAAAATCCTTATTTTCCTTTACTTGGGTTGCCTCCTAAGAAGCTGTTCCGTTTTTAGACTCCATCTAGACTCATTGGGGAAGTTCGAGAGCTTTGCTTTGACCCTTCATCCATCGTGGCCAATACTTCCTCTTCATCCTCGTCATTTGTGAGGATGAGGTCCTCTACCTTCAGAATAGGCGATGTAAGCTCAAATTCCAACTCTTTGATGGGAAAAAAGTTGATCTTTAATATATATCCTTAAAGAGTTTTCTCTTGAAGGATTGTAGGTGCAAGCTCATCAAAAGGTCGAAGTGAACTCTCTATCCGCGTGCAACATTTCTTTTTTTCATCTATAAGTTATATGTTTTGGTGGAGGTTGAACTTCACTTTTTCTTTACCAACAAGTAAGGTTATCTCTCCATGTTCTACATCAATCCATGCTTGACTTGTGGCATTGGAAGGTCTTCCTATAGATGAGGCTTGTTGGTCCTCTTCCATACCTAAAGTCACAAAGGCAATGGGGAAATTGAACTTGTCAATCCCAACGAAAACATTTTCAATTGTTTTCTGCATATGTTGCTCTTCAACTTGCCTCTCTTCCACTAATAGCTCTTCCTCATTAGCAAGTTCATTCTTTTTCTCCTTAACCAATATCGGGTCTTGGATTTCCTCCTCAACTCTCAAAGGCACAAAGTTACATTCTCTTATGTCCTCATCCTTTATGTCACTTAGGAGTGTCCTAGAATATTTCTCCTCTAGTGCTTAAATTAATTACCTAATTGGTTTCTAAGTTTGTCCACTTAAAAGCTTCTTCATTGTTGGCCCCATCTTTTCATTTGGCTTCCCATGCAGCATTGCCCTTCTTCATCTCATCTAATAAGGCATAAAATTGCTCTTCATAAGAAGGTTGTAGGGTTTGTTCTTGATAATTGTAACTTGAGCCTCCTTGACTTTGAAAATTTGGTCTTCCATAGGAGAAATCCTTATATGTCCTCCAACCCGAATGATAGTACCTTGGTAGAATGTTGTGGGTTAAAATTAATGACCTCCATTGTAGTTGAGATAATGAGGTGCTCTTTGAGTTTGTTGGTTAATGAGGTTTGAGAGAGCGTCAATTTTTTTTCTCAAGTGCGGATACGTGCTCATCTATCGATTCGTTGCTTATTTACGCTAAGCACCTAAAAGAAAAATACAAAAAAAAAAGAAAAAAAAAAAGAAGTATACAAAATACAAATTAGAAACAAAAGAAAATAGGAAAATAAAATTTTTGCTCAAATTAGCAAACTTCTCTTTTGCCAAAATATCAATCCAAACACCAAACCGTACCTTCCCCCAGCAATGGAGACAAAAACTTGTTATGTCATTGGCAACATCACCGAAGACTTGTCAATCCCCGGAGCAACGATCAACTTAGTGTGTATTATGGTGCATCTGAGACTCCATTCTGGGATCTCGAAATGTATGCCTCTTGCTTTAACTACAACCCATTTGTTATAATGTGTTGTTAAGAAATCTGATATGACCATGAGTGGTGTGGACCCAGGTGTTTGATACCGACTACCAAGAGTTTCCCCTATTTGAGCGGAAGGGTGATTTGGAATGTTGATTATCTAAAATAAAACTAAACTAAAAAAAAAAAAAAATCTAAAATTGATTTTCAAAGATTCACAAGTAAATGGGTGCTTTTAAAAAAAGCTCTAGGGCTGATTTCTCCATTGATGCAATTATGATTTATACTCATTAAGTGCCGATTGAGTGAAAATACTCTTGTGTTTGCCCAAGGAAATTGATATGAGGTTTACACTTTCGTGTTTCCCTTCAATTTATCACACCCACTTCCTATTCTCCTTTCGGTCCATCTAAGTCATGAGGTATGATACTGTTATAAGACAACCATTTCCTTGGGAATCCTATTGGTTACCTTTTGGTCCATACGATAGGATTACTTGGGCTATGCTCGAATCGATCACCTCTCAGTCCATACGATCCTCACATAATGTTAGCTAATGTTCCTCCTAAAAAAATTCATTTAGTACTAGGCATTCCTAATTTCTTAGACTTCTTTGACTCGGTTAAATTGATTTCATCAATTGCAAGACATTAGAAAGTGTAGGTCAAGGACTAAGGGTATACTTCCAACTGTTACTCTGAAAACCCTTTGAGCTCTAGGTCTCAATCTCACTTCTCAACATACAACAATTAGATAAAGTCATAGTAATCCCAATAACCACATCAACAAACATCAACACAAGATTAAATTCACAAAATCATTCTAGAAAATATATAAACCAAACATCAATGTTGGTAAGTTTAACTACTCATTGCAGCCACAAAACCCAACAAAATCATGTTTATAACAAACATAATGCTGAAAGATTAAGAGAGAGAGAAGAGTTTAGAGATACAAAACAAATATAATGTGAAATTCCTCTAAAACTCTGCTCTAAGGCTGTAGGAGATCCCCTAGCAGCTGGTTCCTTAAGATCGGCTCCAAAAAAAAAAGTAAAACTAAAGAAAATAAAAAACCCTAAAATAGTTCAAGAACAATAGAGGAGAAACCCTAAGGAGGGTGTTCTCCCTCAAAGTCGGAACCCTAATATAAGCATTGGAAAATAGGCCAACGGTGGGCTCAAAAATCGAAGTTTGCTGCTCAGGCTTGTCAACCTTCACCTTGGTGAACCCTAGGGTGGCCTTTCCATAATCTTTCTCTTCGCCGTAGCAAGCCTTGACCTTTGCTGTGGCGAACCTCTTTATCGTGACGAGCAATAGCCTTCGTCGTGGCGAACCTGAGGCTACTGTATTTCTTGACTTGAGCTTCGCCGTGGAAAAACACTCCTTCGCAGTGGTAAATATTTTCGTCATCGAAAAAAACTCCTTCGTCTTGGCGAACTAGTATGTATCAGCAAATCAGAAACTTCCTCTTAACTTGATTTCTTCCATCACTTTGCTTGGTTTTCCTTCTAAACCTACAAAACATAAGCAAATGGGGGATTAGAGCTTTCTTAAGAGATATTGGTGTGAATCTAGCATTTAAGTTACATAAAACACACGAAAATCATACAAAAAATGCTAACAAGATTCAAACTTATCAGCGGGTGGGCTTGACAAGACCAGGGAAGGCGTGACAAGCCCAATAATTAAAACCATATATATATTTTTTAATTTTAACCCCCTTCTTTTTGCTTAAAATTTAATACACCAACTAAATTTTACTTATATTTGACTTATATAATAAAATTTTAACAAAATACATATTATAAATAGAGTTAAATAATGTATTTTAAAAAAATAACATAAGAGTAGGGGGGTGGGCCTATCAAGACGGGCCTAAAGAGCGGGTTTATGGGTGGGCCTAAGGACGGGCTTATGGGCAGGCATGAAAGCATATGGGTTGGGCCTAAAATGAAGCTCGTGGCACAACCTATCGGGCCGGGCTAGGCTTGGAGCAGACCTCAAACCCCGAACTTTTTTAAGACCCCTACTTTTATATGACGGGAGGGATTTAAGTGAGCTATAACGGTAAACATGAAGAAGGACCTCTTTAAACAAAAAAGAAGAAGGTTAGAGTGCAAATGGGATATTTGGGTGAAGATCATGGTTTTTTTTTTTTTTTTGCACCCCATTCCTCCATACATTTAATTTATAATCTGAACTTTTTTTCCCATTAAAAATTAAAAATAACAAGTAGAGACAAAAAAAACTAAGAACATTAATTAGGCACACCTTGCTTGGTTGAGCTGTTTGGGATAATTATCAGAAGCTGATAGTTTATTCATCCCAATTGTTGTCTCTTAGATTCTCAAAGTCTCCGAATCGTCGGGGCATCAATCTAGCGGCAAGGACCTACAAAAAAAACATGGAACCGGGGGCGATGTGCCGACCGCCTCTCCGATGCTTAAGTCAGATAGAGAAATAGAGAAAGTAAACACATCCGTTTTTCAGTAGTGTATGTCCCTTGCCTGTTGTGATTCCTTCCTTATTTATGAAGAAGGATGATGACCCACTCCTTTATGAAAAGGTGATCGTCGGCGAAACGGAAAGGGGGGAGGGGGCACTTTATTTGCGTGTAAGGGCCTGTTCTTCCTTTTGGATAACCAAGTTATTCGAATCTTCCGCCTCAAGAATCGTTTGATCATCCTAAGGGCGGTTATGTACGTGATTCGTGGGAGGACAAGTGCTGTGCAATGAGGATGTTTCGAAATTATCGATCGCCATCTTCTGTAGACGGCGCCCTGGCCAGAGAGAATGTGTCCGGGCACAACCCGTGAGGCCTCACTATGATCGAATAGTTTACGAGCTAGGATTCGGGTCATGGTTCGGATCCGTGTTCGTGTGAGGATACTTGGGCCTGGCATGTAGGCAAGGATACTTGGTCATGAAGTTTCGCGCGGCCTCCTGTGGGCTCTGGAGCATGTCCGCCTCACAGGGGTGTCAGCTTCAAAATCCATGGTACCCACAAGACCCACGCCCTTTTTTCCGACCGGGGAGACTGGGCCTTCCCGGTTGGAAAAATAATGTATTCTTGACTTGCTTGTCGTTGGGAATGGGGGACCGTTAATGCTTGTGTGTTCCAACAAGCGCATTACCTGGGGGTTTTCTATTTTTGGTAACACATTTAATGAGCTTTTTAGGGTTTCCTACAAGTTCGAAACCCCTTTAAAAGGCTGTAGGGTAATGGATTCTTTTGTGCTATTGGTTGGTTTTGATTTTTCGGTTGGTATGTATGGCTAGATGCTGCCGGGCGTTGCCGGTACCGTGCTTTTCCGATTGCTCCTGAGCTGAATGTGATGTTGACAGAGGTTGGTCAGAGGCTACAAGGAACACGTTGGAGAGCGCTAATTTGCTTTTGGAGGGATATTTTTGAGCCTTATATGCCCCTTTATATGCCCCCTTCGCTTTGGCATCGTTGAAAGGCTCTGGAGTGCGCTAATTGGAAATCCATAGTCAGCTTTTCTTTTTTTTCATATCTTCTTGGGATCTCCTTTTCTTTTTCTTTAATTTTCTCTTAGGCTATATTTTTCCAAGATTCGCCTCATAGCTATGAATCACAAGATGATCGCTTATTGTAAGCTGCTATGTAATTATGAACGCCTTTTCGTGTAATTAATGCAATTATGTTTCTTGGAATTTTTGCATTTTTGCTCACCTTATTTTTCTCGTGCTCGGTTAACCGGTCAGCAACGTGGACTAACTCTTTAGGACAAAGGTTGTGACGTTTGATGAATTCTAGAATGGATCGGCCCTTATGATTCCTAACTGGACTTAGCTTGGTTCTTCACTAAGTCATTCCATCGGGGAGGCACAAGGGCTCCTAGCCTCAAATCTCCACGAACTCGCTCACACCGCATCGTGGCCCCAATGAAGCGGCCGCGCATTCAAATCTTTTGGAGAGGCGATGAGTCAGTGGTGCATTTAATGCACTTGCAGACACTAGACGCCTGATACTTAGGGAGTCATAATTGGATCCCATCGGTTCCCATCGCGTTTACCCCATTTTCTTGCTTCCTTTCTGCTCAAGAGCTTCTACTGATAATCTCGCTATAACTCGCTATTTTGGCATTGCCTTTCAGCGCGAGCCTCATCTCCGTGTAAGCCTTGTTTTTGTTCTAGGTATGTTAGATTCCAGTTGCCGGTATGTTTCCGGTGACAGGATCGTAGGAGGGTGTTTTCAAGACAACCTAGAACTGGGGGTGTTTTTCCCGGGTCTGGTAGGTACGTGTGTGTTCTCGCCCTTTTACCAGTTTGGTATTATGGCATGGAACTGATTCCCCTTTCCTCTGCCCTTTTGTTGTTGTCTGCTTGCAGTTTGGCGAGAGGTCAAGAAGAGACTTCCACTAGTCAAGCTGGGTGCGTATGAGGCCTAGCTGGATATGCCTTCTCGTAGGCGTACCCCATGTCCTCTGGCCCATGGAGGAGTTGAGGTCTTATTGTCAAATTCCTAACAATATCGATTTTGAGTTGCTGGACGGTCCGACTGAATCCACTATTGATGAGGAAGACAATGTAGTGGATTACTTTGGGAACACTTCACCAAGCCGCTTCACCATTTCATCTCCGGGTAGCGCTCTACACTTCTCTGTAGCGCCCCGCTCTTATCCATTCGAATGTCATTCTGATTCGACTAGTGCAATATGGTAAACCTCTTAATTAACCTGGACATTTCCTTGGTAGATGTTTGCTTTATTTATACCTTGAAGTTGGGACACGGAGGCCGACTATCCATGTCGGTCCAGAGCCCCCGGCTGTAATTTGTTACGGACTTCCCACCACCTTAAGATCGGTGCAAAGGCGTGATTCGTTGGGAGGACCTCGTATGAGACCTCGGGGCCCTCGACCTCGCTTTTTTAACCAATCAATGTCAATCCTAGGTGTGTTCAAGTTGTGGGATCTGCATGTCGGTGCATTTTTACACGTCTATCCTTTACGTTTGCGTATTTTATTATTATATATTTTTTTGTGTAGGGAAAAACCGGAGGAGTAAACTGGTAAACTGGGTGGAGAAAGCTAGCTTTAAGAAAATTCAGAGGTTGCTAGAGATTTCTAAGCGGGAACATCATCATGAAATTCTCTTAACTTGCGAAGAATCCTCATGAGTTGAGTCGCAGTCCATCTCCCTACATCATTCCGCCATTCACGCTCTCTTCCCGTAGGAAATAGTGAGGAGGCAACATTACAAGTTATTAGTTGATCTCTCAAATTTAGCCTCTGGCCAAATGCCTGCCTGCAAATTTTGAGACCGAGGTAGTTGGTCGAGAACTGGTGATTAGTACCAAGTCCGGGCAACCTTCTTTGGCTAGGGAGGATTACGGCCTTATCCCCCAGGCATCTAAGAAGGACGATAGGGGTAGCCGTATCGAGCGTCTCCCTTTTGCTAAAAAGGGTTCTCGTCCTGCCCCCCAAGCATCTAAGAAGGGAAGGCGAGTGCCCGAACATCTAAAGACACTTGGAGCTGTCGTGGAAGATTTTGTTCCTTAGGTTTGTAACTCCCCGAAATATACCCTAGTTGTTTTCAACATGTTTAGGGTATTTTGTAAGCATAATTGAATTTTTCTTAAATTTAATTCGAAGGTATGGAAAGTTAGAAATCCGAAAATTTTATACAAGTGAAGGACAAAAGGGTAATTTGTAAAAAGGGGCTATAAAATTTATAAGTTGTTAAGATTTAAGGTCAAAGAGAACAATCAAAATTGAAACAAATTCTAGAGTTTGAGGACTAAAAGTCAATAAAAACCTTCACTATAATATGAGGAGACCAAAATGACATTATTTTAAATCTCCAAACAAGGCTAAGGAATATGAAGAGGGAAGGAGAAGAAGAGAAGAAAGGGGGGGAAATCAAGCCAAGGTAGGATTCTCAGAGTGGATACATCACTTGGTATGACTTTGTAAATGAATTACTGTATGATCATGGTGTTTCTCAAGATTAAATCTGCCTTTCTGTGGTTTTGTTAGGAAGACATCTAACTCTAGATTTAAGGGAAGGTTGTTGAAAATCCCTAGTTGAAATGTTTAGATATGGAACTTCATACTCCAAGGTTTTGTGAATTGGGTGAACTCTGCATGAATCCTTGATTCTTTGATTAATTAAAAGTACTGTGAGGGATTTCATGTTGATTTTGATGAGGAGGAAATAGAAGTGAATTGAGGGAAGAAAAGGGCATGAAAAATGGTGAAATCACCATTTCTGGCAAATTCGAACCTCGACGGCATAATCTTGAACCTCGCACGCAAGAGACCTTGAACCTGTGATCAAGATGTGATGCAGCTGTTAACCCATACCATGATGTTCTCAGACCACTCTAGCACAACCTTCCGTAATCGAACATGTACCAAGACAAAATGAGTCAGAGACCCAGATAGGTGGTCCCGCAGCCTCTCGTTTTATTTAGATTTTATGTAATTAAGCTAAAATACGCATTCCGAAGTATAGGAATGGATAAATTAAGTGAGAAATGATTGCACTCCTCGCTACGCATGAGTTCGATGGGAGCAAAGTTCATGCCCCGAGCACAAGATAGTTTCCACAACACATACAATCGTAGAATGCATAAGACTATGACATTAAATGAAACGACACTTCCCCGTCACGACGTGCAAAGTAAGTCCTGATTAGTACTTCCTAAGACTCCCGATTAGTGCTCCAACACCCCGATTAGCAATTTCCAGATTCATTAGTACCAAGACTCTCGGACAAGGTCTCCAAGACTCGATTATTACTCGGCAATTTCCGCTTAGTGCTACGACACTCGGGCTCTGTTAGTGCTACGGCACTCGTCCCGTTAGTGCTACGACACTCGCCTTGCTAGTGCTACGCACACCCCCGGGTCTCCGACAGTGCTACGACACTCTGTCTGCAGACTCCAAATAATCCCCGCAGATACGACACTCTGCATCAGATAGTATCTTTCTGGATACTTTTGTACGTGGTCTTACACTTTTATTAGCACCGGTCTAGGTATTCTATGTTCTATGATAATAACCTGATAATGAATAAGAGGAAACAAATGTGTATCGTTCTTCCTGATTTTAATACCTTCGCATTTCTCAATTGGCCAATAAGCTCAGAATTCCTACTGAGACCAAATAAACATAAGTCCGTTATAAGTATAAGTTCTGAATAAGAATAAGCTCTGGGACTCCTACGAGAGATCCGAATAAGTATAAGCCTGTTATAAGCATAAGTACTTATATACGTCCATGATATGAATGCCTGAAATTTCTGATATCTGTTATTGTTATATGCTGAACATAAATGTGTACATGCATATTTCATATGTTTCCCACTAAGCGTAAAGCTTAGCACGGGTTTTTAATCTTTGTAGGTACAGGAGAAGACGTCCGAGAGCTTCCGCATTCTGCAGGGCCAACACACGAGTAGGGGTTCATCATTGTAGGTTCCGCACTCTAATCAACAACAAATGTAAATGGCGTAGCTTCTCAATATGTAAATGGGACTCAAGATCGTATATATGATATCAGAAACACTACCACGGTGGTAGTTTGTTTTGACTTTGTATATGATATGCTGATATATTTTAAGACTTGATATACTAACAAGTCCGATTAAGTAGGTAAAGAGTCCCAAGATATGTCTCGCACTTAACCTCGGTTCTGATCCGCCTAATCGGTCGGATCGAATCGGGCGTGACAAGGTTTCCCCCTAATATATAGCGCCCTCATAGGGAAGAGGAAGTTGAATATGAGGACGATAATCGATCTGCTCACAACTTCGGCGCACGAAAGCGCAAACGAGGTGCCAACTTTAAGCGGGTAACTAGTGCTACCCCCAAGGTGGCCGGTGAGGCGAGTCATCAACCATCCGACGAGAGTTCGGATGTGCAGGCGATAATCGTTTTGGATTCGCCTGAGATGGGATTTCATGGCCACCTGGCCGAGATCGCTCTCTGGAGGATTTAGGAGAGGCCTCCTAACTCGCGGCGTTCCAGAGGACATTCCCTTGGAGCAAATTGCCGTCTACCGAAAATGCTATCTACCCAGTCAAAAGTGTGAGGCCATTGTCGTTGAATTCTTATATTCCTCCACAGTACGCCCCCACGAGGAAGCACGCCTCGGGCCGGGCGTGCCTAGAGATTATCAATCGTTAGAGGCCGCTAACTACAGAATCCCCGCCTCATATGTACCAACCCGTATCCATCAATTCGTATGCCCAGAAGCAGGTGGCGAGGGGAGGGGGCGAAGAATATACGCCTCAGTACTCTTACCTATGATTGTAAGGACGAACCTGCCAAGTGGCTGGAAGACTAATGCTAATACAGAATCAGAACTTCGCTCTAGTCGACCGAGCTAGCATGTTTACAATCGCTTATGCACCGCTCTAGTATTATTTCCGAAGATACCTTATTTTAATGCTTCTTTGCAGCCATTACGGCTTATCCGGGAATATGACTTTACCAAAGATCGAGAATCTGGGGCCTCGACGAGGGATGCGAGAGGCTACGACTTACACTCAATCGACCGCTTCTCGACCATTGGGGATACTGAAGTGCTTCTTTAGCTAAAGCGGAGTCGAGATCCCAACACTGGGAGAAGGAGGCTAAAGAAGGCGTTGAGAAGGTGGCTTGAGCAAAGGCAGAGAGAGATGTTGCTCGCCATTTAGCTCCTCATGTCCCATGGATGTCGACAAGGCGGAGTACTGTGGCGAAAGTGGAGTCCGAGTCACTGTGGTCCAAAATGCCCTGGCGGTTTCAGAGGAGGCAAGGCGGAAGACGGAAGACGAGGCTAGCCATTTGGCCTTCGAGCGAGTCTCTTTCCTTCTAGAGCTCGGGACTAGTAAAGATGAAGTGTCCGCTCTCCAAGCACATGCCCTTAAGGAGAAAAAGGCCCTGGAGGAGGCTTATGAGGAGGGCTTTGACGTGATTTTCAACTATGGTTATGGATGTTGTGCTTTCGCACAAAATATTTATGAAAGTCAACCCGTGGTTCCAGACGAGATGCCAAACACGTCTAAGCCGTTATCCCTAGAGTTCTTTATCAACCCTCGATGCCCCCGAAAGGCCGTCTCTCGCTGCCGCGACCATCGATGCTCGGCTTCTGTGAAGCGATGATTAAGGCTGAGATGGAGGTTCCCGCTGCGGTCCTTGAGGCGGATATTACTTAGGCAGTAAGCATCTCTCTCACGCCGCAGGTCACTGGTAATGAGCCCATTCTTCCATCAGAGGCACTGGGAAAGTGGCGACCTGATACCTCCGCGTAGAGCTGCGGGTTGTATTTTTCCATTGCTCGTTGAGCCTGGTTCCTACACCCATGTTTTGTATCCCCGGTTTTTTTTATTCTGTAACCAAACTCCATAATAAAGCATGTGTTGTTTGCGAATATGATGTTGTTGCTTTCTCTTTGTTGAATAACGTAATTCAGTTCATTTAACCGGGTAGGTAAAGATGTACCTTGAGTAGGACATAGATTAGGTCCGGATGAACACTCCAGTAGACAAGGTTCATTTGCCCCCTTTCTAGCGCCTCCTTACCCGGGCTTTGTAATGAACCAGTTAGGCATCAACCATATTGGGCCGGTAGGACATCAACTTTACCCGGGCTTTGTAATGAACCAGTTGGGCATCAACCATACTAGGCCGGTAGAACATCAACCTTACCCGGACTTTGTAATGAACCAGCTGGGCATCAACCATACTGGGCCGGTAAGACATCAATCTTACCCGGGGGCTTTGTAATGAAAAATTGAGATGGGAACATGGTTAGAGATTGAATCATTCTTTATTGATAGAACCTTTTAAGGTGCATAATATTCCACATTCTAGGTACAGGTGTCCCGTCTAGTTTGTCTAATGCATATGATCCGATTTTCCTGACGCGGCTACGATATACCTGGCCCCCCGCCTGGCCGAACATTCGGTTTCACACGACTATACTGCGGTTACTTGCCCTACCACCAATTGAGAATCACTTTGGATTAGAAGCTTGTCAACTGACACTGTAGCTGCCAATTCAATTTCGGCTAGGATGGCCTCATACTCTAATTCAATTGGCATTGAGGCGTCGCTTCAAACTACCGGGCCTGGCCACCTTTTCTCCCACGAGATTTAAGTTGCAAACCGATGCTAGCTCCGGTTTGCCGAGATTCCCTGTTTACATTAAGGGTCCACCAATTCAAGTTGTCCAGGCTCATTCTAGACTGGGGAATCTCCGCTAGAAAATTTGCCAGAACCTGTCATTTTTTAGCCAATCTTGGCTTATAGTGAATATTGAATTCGCCACCCACTCGCTGTCTATTGAGCCATCCTCTGATGCTGTTTCTGTGAATGTTTTGAAAAGGGAGGTCCGTTAGCACAACAATGGGGTGTGCTTGAAAGTATGGGCGGAGCTTCTTAGTTGCTACCCGGAGGGCTAATGCCGCCGTCGAGGTGATCAGACGTTTCTATGTTTCCGCAAGGACTTGCCGACAAACAATACCGGGCTCTCGCTCTATTCTCATCTTCCTTGAATGGTGGTAGCACTCCACTCGAGAGATATGAAATTGCCAAGATATTTGAAAGTGTTTCACGCATTTTCGGCCACAGTGCGGACCGGTCTCTGCAAGATACTGTTTGATCGCTATGAGGGCTTTATCACATTCCTCATTCTATCCGGCCTGGTTGAAATGCAACATGTGATCATACGGATCGGAGGGGCCATCATACATGGCAAAGGACGGTATGACAAAGCCATGGGGCGGATCATAGCTCAAGATGTGTTGGCCCAACTACGAGATCACGCCTTCAAAGCCCCTGACAAAGGGTAGATGTGGGGCATGCAAGGCCGTGCAGCCCCCAAGGTAAGATACATGAACGGAAATGGTGGTGCTACGCCCCTGTGCCATGTGGGCACATTTTCGAGGGTATGCTCCGATTGTTGTCACTCTCTACTGATTTCTCTTTGTACTCGGCGATGCATGCCACTCACGGAGCGGTTGGAACGGCGCAGGGGCCTTTTTCTTGATTCAACCTTCAAGTTGTTCTTTAGGGGTGAAAGATCAGGTAGCGGAGAGCTACCAGAGGATAACTCATCCTCCGCTGCTGCATCATTGTCGCTTGGCAGGAGGGGCTCCTTGCCTCTATTTTGTTTAACTGGAGGTGTAGGATGGCTGCTCCCTCGTGCATTTTCACCCCGATCCTCTTCCAAATGAGCCCGTAGTGATCGTCGCTCACGCAGACGGTCAAAGACGCTTCCACAATTCCGCCCATCCGGCTCAGTCACCTGCTTTGTTTCCATATCCTGACGCCAGTGAAGAAA
This sequence comes from Tetrastigma voinierianum, assembly GCA_016808115.1. NCBI lineage: Eukaryota > Viridiplantae > Streptophyta > Magnoliopsida > Vitales > Vitaceae > Tetrastigma > Tetrastigma voinierianum. Next base: position 1,168,460 of record JAEQBH010000731.1, read on the forward strand.
CTAGTCCTCAAGGGACTGATTTGCTGGGTTACTGGCCATAACAATAGGATCCGACGAACCGGATGAGTAAGCTGAACTATCAAGCCGGGGTGAGGATTACTTGATACCGACGAGTGCTTCCTCGCACATCGCCAATAAGATTTTTTGCTTGGTCGTTTCCATAGACACCAATCAAGGTTCTCGAGTTCCCATCGTCAGTGGCATCAACTTAGCTAAGAACCCGCAAACAAACAAGGAACCGATATTATGTGCCGACCGCCTCTCCAATGCTTAAGTCAGACAGAGAAATGGAGAAAGTAAATATGTCTGTTCTTCAGTAGTGTATCTCCCTTACCTATTGTGATTCCTTCCTTGTTTATGAAGGAGGAGGATGATCCACTTTTTATGGAAAGTGGGTGATTGGTTTGCGAAATGGAAAGTGGGCGCTTTATTTGCGCGTTAAGGCCTGTTCTTCATTTTGGATAGCCAAATTATCCGAATATTCAGCCTCAAGAATCGTTTGATCATCGTAAGGGCGGTTACGATGATTCGCGGGAGGCGATTTTGTGTCATGAGGGATCAACTAGGAATTATTACCGGGCCATCTTCTGATGACAAACGCTAGAGAGGATGCAGGTCCAAGTAATAAATCTCGCAGCTCACTGCGGATCGATGGGGCCCACTTGTTTTATTCGCCATGGTTCGATCTGCTCGTGTGAGGATACTTGATTTAAATTCAGAAAATGATACTGGGCCTCGCCTCAGCCCGACTCCGTGCTTTGATATGTCTGGGCCTTTTGAATAGGGGTGCTGAGCCAAAATCCATGGTACCCACAATACCCACACCAATCAACTCTTGTAGAGTGCTTGGTGAAGACACATAATCAGTTCCTAATAGATTATTAGGGTTAATCAGAAGCTGATGGGAAGAAACTACAAATCGTAGCTTTTTCTGAAACGTTCATATAAAATTATCCAACTTCCCTTTTTATCCTTGTCTCCCTATTTATATGGGAATGTCTTTTTATCCTTCTCTCCCTATTTAAATGAGATTTCACTTAATTTTATTTTTATTTTTAAATGTTATTATGGTACTGGTAAAGTATTGGCCTTTATAATATATATAATTTCATAAAATTAATTCTATTAATATAGATAAACAGAGTTTCACAGATCGCAGATATTGTTATCAGGCAAAATCCATTTTTCTACAAAATATCAAGCTATTATTCATCTATGAGATAGTACAGTAACCTATAATCTAAGTTGAGAAAAATCAGGAAAATCAAACGTCAAAATATAGAATTTATCAATTTAAATTTCAAGATTTTATCTCACGTATGATAAAAAGGTAACTTAAAATATCGATAAATATCGGTAAATATTGGAGATATATCGGTAAATATAAGCTATTTTGACTTAAATCAAATTTAACGGTTAGAATTAAATCACAATGGTTTTTTGACAATCTAATGACTATTTTGAATCCAAAAAATTCTATAAATACCCTTAAAATCATACATTTTCTTTACAAACTCATTCATAAACACTGGGCTACCCATTTTAACTCTCAATTTTTTTCGCGATGACCAATATATCAAGATTCAGCATGTAATATCATTTCATCAGCATTTGGCATATCTTCATCAAATAATGTAATGGAACCACATCGGTCTTCATTTTGGTTTTAAATGACTATTGTAATGTAATTTCTCAATAATTATAATGAATATTGTTTCAATAAGTGTATATTTGTTTATTTATGTTTTTTTTTATAGTTAAACAAAGTATTTCTATGAATTTTAAAGTATTTTTGTTAATTTTCGCTTTACCAATATTTTTATCAAAATATCCATCGATATTTACCGATATTTCCGATATATCTGTAAAATCAAAGTATCGATATATCCGTAATTACCGATATTTTGTTCCTTGATTGTTACATAGAGAAATGTAATAGGGATAAAATGTTGAAGAAAATAAAATTTGAGAAAAAAAAAGAAATAAACTTGGTTTATATTTGGTTAATAAGAATTTTGGGGGAAATGTGAAAGAAAGAAAAGAAAGGGAAGAAGAAAAATGAAAAATAAATAAATTATTTTTATTTGTTAATTCTAATTTATTTTATGATTATAACTCCTTTATATAAAGATTAAATCATTTAAAGATATATAATATAGTAATTAATTGTAGTAATGTTTTATTTTCTTTGCTATTTCTATTGTTCAATTAAATATGTTAAAAAATCCTTTATATTCATAATTTTTATTTAAATTTTGAGTTTAATGAATATTAAAGATTATGAAATATTTTATGTTTTATTATGGTAATTAAAAATTAAAATTTTTATTATTAATTAAAATCCTAATACAAATATTTTTATTTTTTATTTTATCATAAATAGATTTTTTTACTGATTTATAGTGATGAATAAAATAAAATAGATATTAGGATATTCATGTAAATATCATATTGAAAATATTTATTGGTGCAATAATTTTTTTTTATATTTGTAATAAATATTATTTTAATAAATGTTATAAGGGAAAAATATTGAGAATATAGAAAATACTAAATTTAGATAATAAAAACAATTATAAAAGAACACAAAAATAGTATTTTCTATGTTTTTAAAATATTATTTTTAAGAATAGTTTTTAAAGATACAAATCAAACAGGGCCCTCAATCGTACCTATATAGGTAATTAACCTTCCATTAACTACTTCTAATTAACTATTTGACCTCAGATCAGTTTCCAGCTATCAACAGTAACTATCATGGATCAAATGGAAGAGTGGGAAGTGAAGATTGGGGGAGGGAATATTTTTATTTTTAGGTTTGACTAGAAAGTGAATAATATTAAAGAATTGTACTTGAAGTTGGCAAATATGAGTGCTGAACCGACCGTACGTAAAGTGAATTTGAAAGGAGGTGGGGGAAGGAAGGCGTTTTCCTTTATTACATGTGTCAACCTGAATCCCATGTCACCCCCTTCACCTTTTTCTGCCCAACGATTTCAAAGAAAAACGACGAGTTAGAACGTTGAAGCTCAACTCCTCCATTGCCGACTCAAATCCTTTTCTTCAACTTCAATCCAGCCCATTTTCTTCTTTTTGTTCCACACCCATCAAGAAACCATGACCAAGATCGACGTTCTCTGTCGATGCATCCTCCCTTGCTTCTCCTCCGCCGCCGCCACCGATTCTTCCACCACCGGCATTGGCACCACCACCAAGAAACGCCTCAGCACCTCGCTAAGAGACGACATCCAAGACGACCACCTCCGAGACCTCCCAGAAAATGACGAAGATTCAACCACCACCGACGAAAGCATTGCCGGCCCCGGCCACCCCCACCAGGCCCCGCCTCGCCCATCCAAGACGATGGTCATCGGGACCATCTTCGGCCACCGCCTCGGCCACGTCTGGTTCTGCATCCAACACGACCGCCTCAACACCAAACCCTCTCTCCTCCTTGAACTCTCCATCCCCACCCAACAACTCGTCAAAGAAATGCGGTGCGGCCTCGTTCGCATCGCCCTCGAATGCGACCGCTCCGACCTTGGCTCCTGCCCTCTTCACTCCGTCCCCGTTTGGACCATGTACTGTAACGGACGCAAGCTTGGGTTCGCCATTCGGAGAAAACCCAATGAAAATAACCGGGTGATGCTCAAGATCATGCAGTCGATGACGGTCGGCGCCGGAGTGATTCCGGCGGGGTTGGGATCCGCCGATGGAGACGGCGAGCTCATGTACATGAGAGCCAACTACGAATGCGTGGTGGGAAGTTGTGATTCGGAGTCGTTTCATCTCATCAATCCGGACGACTGCCCCGGTCAAGAACTCAGTGTCTTCTTGCTAAGGACTAGGTAAAATATGTGATTCCTCACTGAAGCCAGGGGCATTTTGGGCCAAACATTTAATTGTATTGGTTTCTTTGCTGTCCTCCCTCTTTACATTACGGGGGACAAGAAGTCACAGGAGGTTTTGGGTTTTCTTCTCCAAGGGGCTCGCAACTTAGTGTTTTCTTGCTGTAGCAAATCGTTTTGGAGTTCCCTGGGAGGGTTTTACAGATTCACATTAATATAATTTCATTTGAATTTGCCATTTTTTGTTTTAGTCCAAGGAGGGTTTTTAGGTAGTGTAATTCTTCTTGTAGAGGTGATGACATTTTTTAAATGTTGATTCCATTAGAATTGTATTGGACATATCAAATTAGATTTCATGATTCTCATCTGTTATCCATTCAAAGTTTGATTCTCTGTGTTGGGCAATACTTGGAAATTTCACCCCTCTGCTATCAGGATTTCATTTCCCTTTATTTCCCTGCTGCCATTAATTTATACCTTAAAATAATAATACAGATTCCATCTCGTAAAAGAGTAGAAGGAAAAAAGAAAAGGCATATTTTCTTTTCCGGCCTAACTTTATTTGGATTCTGATATTTAATCTGATTAGTCTTTTCACTGTAAGAATCAATTTGTGGGTCTGAAGAGAATGGATTTGCAGGGATTTTGGATTAAAATTCAAGATATGTTTATGGATTCTTTCTGAACTTAGTAAGGATTGTAGAAGAATGTGACATTGTACTTTCGCTTATGGTTTATTTATTTATTTTTATTTTAAGGAAAAAAAGGATCTTTCTTGTTATTCTCTGAGCCAAGTCTTGGATTTGCACGGTCTCCCCATAGCAAACTGTAGATCAGGGAAGGCTGTGAACCATAATCCATCAGATTCAGAGGTTAATCAAATGAGTGGTCAAGAAGTTTCAGCATTTGAAGTAAGAAACTATTGACCAATTTGTGTTTAAGAAGGATTAACTTATGGGAGAGCATCATGGGATGGGATAGGATAGGATATTCAAGGTATCAAAAAGGTCCACCATTTACCCAATGTCTGCATTATTCCTGAAAAATGGAGAAAATAGTACACCAGGAGGAGTATTACGGCCTGCCCTGTGATAAGTTACTGTCTCCTATGCAGATGGCAAGATGGTTTCCTCATTATTTCCTTAGTTATTGTTTCTTTTCATGATATTTCTTCTAGTAGTACTCTGTTGTTTTTTTTTTTGGCCCTCTTAACTCTTGTAATCACTGCTATAATGAACTGGGCTGCACTTATTTTTTTCCTAACTTCTCAAATGAATTCTTTAGAAATGAAGAATAAGTTGACAGTCTGGTCTGGTGGGTCCAAGTCTTCGCTTTTGGAGGAGAGAATATTCTCCTTCATTTCTTAGGTTGTTTGTGTTTCTGAGTGTGGCCAGAAGATATTGAGCCACTGAGATATTCAGATGTTTGCTGCTCAGGTTAGAACTGTACCAGAATGGTTATCATCAACTATTTTTGATTGATATTATATCATAAACAGTGGAGCTTCGCCATCAAGGCATCAACTTGTATGCTGGCTCTGTTTCGGTTCCTTGAGTGGTCTAGTTTCTGAAATGTTACCATCCACAGAGTCTTTAGATGCTGAAACTTGCTAGCCAGTTATTTTTTAGGTTTTGAATAGACTTTTTGTCCACCTTCTTTATGGTTCATAGCTTTGTAACCATGGACCACTTGCAATGAAGCAACATCACACAATAAAGAGGCATAGATCACGTGGAGCTACCACCTCTCTGCAACTTTTTTATGGTTATGGATAGAAGCTTCTCACAAGGACTATTTACCCACTGCTTTATCTGAGTGTCACAGAAGTCCCTGATTTTTCTAGCATACTTGACTGGGATTAGTAACTATGGGGTTTACTTTCAAATGTTAATGTTTTGATTTCAATCGACTATAGGGTATTCCATTAAGTTCTTTTGCAGGAAAAATGCCAAATTTTCCTTGACTCAAAAACATAAATATCAGCATCCTGCCTTCAGCCTCCACCACAAAATTTTCCTCACTTGAATATCAATCTTTGTCCTGCACTATATATCTGATTTCTTACCAGATTTTCCAGTGAATCAGGCACTGCAAGAAGAAAACTGATTATTCTTCTAATTGCTTATTGAGATGCTTGAGGGAAAGGCAGTGGTGATTGAGACAGACATGTCCGAGGCACTGCAGAGCCGTTGCTTGGAGTTAGCTTACCAAGCTCTCGATCTGCATGAAGTTAGTGACTGTCAAGCCATTGCTCAATTCATTAAACAGGTTTATCTTAAACCCTTTGCATTCGTTTTTGTCTATGTAGTGGAAATGATGTATTTATGTGCTACTCTTTTTGATTGAAAGTAAATACATCTTCATTCAGTTTGCTCATTGCTTTGATGATTGTGACTTGTCAATTGTAATCATAGAACCAGGCATATGATGTCTGCAGCCCAAAAGGCTAGACGGGTATGTAGACGTTTGATTTCTTGTCCTAGGAAGTACCGCAACCTTCATTTTTGCAACTGAAAGTGGTTTCATGAGAAAAGAAAACCAAGTCACTCCAAAAGGTAAACAGCTGTGTCCAATTTCTTTAAGAAAAATTTCCCATGGTCCCTTTGACCAACCCATGACCAGGTCATGATTAGGGAAAGATTCTAATATGAATCAGATTTTGGCGGCCATCTGATAGGCTTATTTAGTATATTTAAAGAGGAAGCGACTGTTGAATTGATCAATAATATTCCTTTTCCAGTTATCTCTTTTACCACAGAAAAAGTTGCATATTCTCACATCCTTTCTTTTAACTGAATGAGTTGTGTGGACTGAGCAATCTTTCAGTCCGCAACAATAAGGTCATATTTGATAATTGCTTGTCCAATCAGGTATGTATACACCTTCAACCTTTTTCTCTGGAAAATATGTACAAACTATTTTATAGGCTACGAAAGAAAATATACCATTCAACAGAACTTACCTCTAGAAGTTGCCTCACAGGAAAATATGATCTGCATCTTTGCATTAATGGGTTGTATAAGCTGCACGGTAGTAAACAAGGATCTACATAACCAGTTGCAAATCATCTTTTAACAATCATGTGACTGGTGAAGGAACTGCCATTGACCAATTTGACCACCAAAATGCAAATAAGAAATATTATGTTCAGAATTCATGCAGCAACCCAGTTGGTCATGGGAAGTTGTACTCGTTTTTCAGTATCAATAGATCCTGCAACCTTCCTGCAAGTCCTTGAGTGGTAGGTCAGAACTGTTGATTACCTCGGAAGAAAATACTACATATTTGTAGGCAGTACAAAAATGTAAGCAAAGAACTTAGAAAAATCCTCTTCAAGACATATGCATGTAGTCATAGAGAACAATAGCACTAATACTATGTGTATTCTAGTACGATGGTCAACCAAGGTTTTGCTGAAGTCTAGGCTTTCTAAGTTAATAAATTAATACTTGCTTTTTGATATGAAACAGAAATTCGATGAAGCTTATGGTTCAGCTTGGCACTGTGTAGTTGGCTTAGACTTCGGGTCTTGCATTACACATCTATGCGGAAATTTCATCTTTTTCAGAGTGGAGACTGTGGAATTCCTTGTCTTCAAGGACGGCAAAGAATTGACTGAAAGCAAGGAGGAGGCAATTGGAGTACTGCAAAAAGATGGAAAAGTTGATTCCTGATATCCATGTCCAAGCATAAAACACCAAATCATCAGAGGTTATTTATTTTTGCAAAATAACATGAGGATGCTGCTTTCTTTTAGCAGTGAAGTTGATTACAAAAATCTCCCCACAAATATCTGCAGTCTTCCTAGTTCAATCCATATTTGTTATGCTTCCTTTCTAGAGTAATAGCTTGTGTTGAAACCTGGGCTCCAAGTGATCCACAACAAGTGGTCCTTTACAATAAAGCTTACCATATTTATGCAGTATAGATTACATGTATGCTATATTTATGATTTCAGACTTGTGATCACCTGACCTTCAGAACTTCAGATAATAAGGGAGCGGCTAAGAGGGTAGATGCTACAATAAAATAGATTATATACAAGAAAAGTGAAGCTTACCATCCCGTAACAGATAGATTCATTTGGCTTGAATAGGAGATTGCATTGGCAGTGAGGAAGAAGTAATCTGCAACCAGAGGACTAGCTGCAATGGAAATATTACCTATCTAGACCTCAGGATGCAGATTACCTGATCCTGACCCAATATTGCTACAATGTTAAGGAGATAAAATTGCAAGAAAGAAAGAAGATGAGAGCAATAAAGATCAGTAGAAGTTTGTAAGAAGAGAAGAGTGATGGTTTGTATGCATGATACGGGAGGAATTTATAATGTTTCTAAAGTTGATATAATATATTCTCCAAGTAGAGGTTGGTATGGTATGCAAAAAGAGATGCATATAGTATAATGCCATGATAAGGTTCTCTAGACGGATCATCGTTGGTTCTGTTCTTTCCCAACCAATAATAGGGCATGGCGGTCCCTTTCCATAGATAATGATGTTTCTGTCTTGACCGCTTTCTGGACAAAAAGAAAAAGATCTTTGCCTAGCTACTAACAAGAAGTTTCTCTCGACCCTTTTGACAGAAAAAACCCTCTAGAAAAAAAAGAACAAAAAGAGCAGTGTAGACCCGTGGACAGGCAGACACGCAGACAGATGTGCATAATGGGGATGATTAGTCTGCTTGAAGCTTGGTGCTGTAGTGAAGAATCTAAAGCTTTATGAACTCATCTGCTCATGTGTGATTCTCTAGCTCTCTCTCAAAGTGATGAGCTAGAAAAAGAAAGAATGCCACATTTTACATGTTGAGTCAGGTTTTGATGGCCTCCATCAGCCTTTTTTCTACAGTGTCATATTCTATTCCCTTGGTAACTGATAGGAACCTTATTTGTCCCCACAGCTTATGATAGACATGCTTGGATGATTGGAAAAAGCTAGAATTCTGTAGATTATTAATCCTCCTATTGCTATTCTATGCCAATTAAATTTTGCAACCAAGGCCTTGGCAGTGACCTTAATATATACTCGGGGAAACAGGGGATCAGAAACTCCCTACTTTTCCTTTCTGAAACCAAGATCAATGCTCATCCTAATCACCAATGGCACAAAATCATCTATGGTTATGTCACTAAGATTCTCCCATTCTTGGCATGAAGCACTAATTTTGTCACAATGAGGTGGTATTGAATAGAAACTTGGAATCAGAATGCCAAATTGCACAGCCGGTGTTGGCTCACCACGTCTGCCCCACCACCATCACACCATTGCAGCCTCGTTGTCAAGCGGGGCAGGGTCGCCTATTTGCTGGTTTCCTTCAAAAGCCGAGAAAAGTAATTTGTACCGGAATCCCATTCTTGAAGTGAATAGTAGATGACAAAGACTTTCAGAAGATAATAGCAGAATTTTTTGTGTGCAGTTATGGCAAATGCATGCACGCAAAACAGGATATGCCAGATGAAGTAATTCTTCAGCTTCTAGTTTCAAGGTTGCTTGTCATTTCCAGTTTCATGGTTATGTCAAAACACTAGTTTCAAGTAGCATGTATGTATGTATTTACTTAGAGACTCTAGTGATAATCTCCGCTAGATATGAAAATGCTGATCAATTAGCAAGCCCATCCACCTCCACCTTTAAGCCACAAGGAAGAAGACAGGCAATAATGAAAATGGAATTAGAGCATCAGCAAGTTATGTTATGATGGCTGAGAGAGTTGAAACTCTAAAGAAGTAAACCCTGAATGGGTAGCTGCAGGATTAAACAATAATTTATGTCATATCCTTAGGGAAAAATTGTTAAATGAATGCAGGCAGGCAGATGCCCTGATAGGCTTGAACAAAAAGTAGGGGAACTCCAGCAAAGATGGACCACATTTAGAGAAAAGCGGAAGTAAATCAGATCTTTGCCAGAATAAATTTAGTTCTGCAATTTGCAGCAAGGGAATTTGTGCTTTGATACATAATCTTATCTTAATATATATATATTATATATATATATATATATATATATATATATATATTTTTATATATATATATACGACTGATCAGTTAACCAGAGTGCCTATAAATGCCTGCAAGCAGGCGAATCCCTACATCCAAGCCATTTTTCCAATACAGCAAGATAATCAATCAGTCGATCTCCTTCGCATACCTATACATGCTAAAATTGAAAATGTTAGCAAGAAACATGGCATAGTCCAAACTTTTCATATCAGCGAAGTGGCATGCATACGGACTTATAACATAGTATGTATATAAATACAGAGGTGATCAAACATTATAATCTTACAACTGATGACAAAAAAATATTTAAGATAAACGGGTTTTAATCTTAGTTTGAAATCTGGTCACGATGAAGCATCCTATCTATCTGCAACACTAGCATAGACATTCGTACCAACAGCTCCTGATATTGATTTTACAAAGTGATGACCATTCTTACTGGAACAGTATTCTACCATCTAGTATGATAAATCCATTCCACCATCAATATCCCGGGGAAAAAACCTGTTTTCATCTAGGAATGTTCAGAATCAATCGTACACTTTCTCCGTCCTACTATCCAAAGATTTAGTAATCCTGGTGTAATTATAAAAATCATCCAATCGTACACTTTCTCCGCCCTACTATCCAAAGATTTAGTAATCCTGGTGTAATTATAAAAATCATCCAAATACTTCACCGAGATCACACAAATATTATACTTTTTCGTCCTCACTGCTGTTCGTCAATACTGTACTATGCTTTCTTGACAATAAGAAAACAAAAGCATCACCTACAAGATATGAGAATGATTTCAATTTTTTGTTCTTCATCCCCCAGTAAATTTCCATGCATGGTAATAAGATTGTTACTTTTTTCATGATGGAATAAGTTCTCCAAATCAAAAATTGGAAGCTCCCAACGGAAAACAAGTGAGAAATAACCAGAATAAATTGCTGGTAATGGCAAACCGTCAAAGCAAACAACTCTTGTGATGTCATTATCATCAAAAATCCTAATGCCTCTGAAGTACAAAGAACTAAATTTACTCAACTAGGATACATTTGGTGACTCGATAACCACTATACACCAAAAAAATATGGCTTAATGGAGGCAAGCACAAAATTGACCACCACACGGTTCTCAGCAATACCACAGAAAGAACTCTTCTAGCCAGCAACTAATCATTATTTTCCTCTTTTTTATGTCACAGAACAGAGTGTGTATGAACCTAATGGAAAGAACTGATGGCGGAAACTGGAGTATCTTGTTGCAACTACAATTCAGCAAAATTGTGTGACAAAACCCTCTTCAATGTTTCATAAGTCATGAAAGCAATGCCCACACCAGGAACAACCTTGTAGTATTCTGGCAGAATCCCACGATAAAGACCTCGCAGGCCTTCAGAACGGATGATGTGCCCAAATGTCCCAAACAAACCTGTTTTATAGACACGAGCTCGCCCAGCAACCCCTTCCAACTGCATTCTTCGTCTTACCAGATCAATAGGGAATGTTGCTGCAAATTGTCAGGAAAGCAGAAGAATATGAATAGAGAGATCTCATAAGGTGAGATAGTACAGAATATCAAGCAGATAAAAAATAATCTGCTTGCCATCGTCAAATTTGTCCCTTCAAGACCCTTTATTTTAAAATGTTGATATCAATGAGTATAAGTTGGACTCAAACACAAGAAACAACTACAAGCCTATGAGACAATACTGATTGTTGAGAACCAATTAATGGTGAGAATATTTACGATAATAAAGTTCACTTTTTGTTTAGATATTTGAAAAACATCCTAGATGCTCCCCATGTGTTTAACCTATGTCTACTGTAGAATGCACCGTGGAAAGTTGATAATACTAAAGATGAGACTCATGCCCATTGTACTGAAATGGACTCAAGTTGTCTAAAACGCATAGATGAGGAAAAATGTTTCTAAGTTACTAAACCCACCAGGCAAGATTGATTATTTTTTATAGGTAATTTTTTTTCTTTTAGTAATTTACCACATTGGGACTTGAACTGGAACCTCCCATAACCCCAGCCCAGCCCTTTACCATTTGAGCTAGGCCTCACCAGGCAAGATTGATTTGTCACTTGCTCAACCAACTTATTCCCCAGAGTAGTAGTAATGCCTAAAAGAGTTTAATATAATTCAAGCAGTCACAGCACAGATTTGTGTGGTAACCACCACAACACAAAGAAAATACTTAAAAATTACAGCTATTTATTGATCAACCTGGAGCAGTGCCTAACTACATAGATCCCATCAAGGTTCAGTGTTAATGCCTCAAGCAAGTCCAAGAGGACAAACCTTACATACCTCAATGGAACCAAATGCCAACCAGCAATGGAACCAAATGTATTACTTGCAAAAGTTAGAAAACATTTCAATGAGTAAAACCAAAAGCGCATTGTATAAAAGCATGAAGTTTCTAGGAAATCTTATTCGTGCAGGTTATTTATCTTGTAAAGATCGAAGTTCCAAGATTACTTGAATGCAGGTTGTAAAGCACTCACCTGTAGATGATGCAATGCCTGAAAGGCTGCCACAAGCAAGACTGACCATTACAGTGGAATCATCAGGCCTGCATCACGATGGTTAAAAATTAAACATCATGACCAACCACACAAAGCAGGAGAAATAGATATAAATTAGCATACAAATAACACCCATGTTTTTAAATAGGAAGATACTTCACTGATTTATTCATTCAAGTCACAGGATCTTCACCTTTGAGTGCGCCAAGAAGATCTCAATGCCTCATAAACAGTAAAACTTATTGCTATACTCGGTCCAACCCCCTGCATCATACCAAGTATCACTGTGGCAATTAGACCCCAAAAAGATGCTGTAACAAAGAGTGAGACAGTAAAAGCATACCAACAATGTTGCCCCAAGTCCTTTATACAAGCCCAAAAAACCTTCCTCCCTGCAAATCGTATGCAACGCATGCCGAATACCTCTATAGTAGATTGTATTTCGCTACAAAATTTACCAATGAGTTATTAAAAAATTTATACCTGAAAACACACTTTCACAAACCCACCTGCGATCCAATTCAATTCGCTAAACAACTTTAAAGTGGCAAGTCACCCAACCTTTTTTCACAAGGTGGTTGGTTACTTTTCATTCTGAATTTCTTTTGCTTGCATGGCATGCATTGGAAACCAAATGATAGTTAGATTGCACAACTAAGCTAAAGAGAAATGGTGGTGGCAAAAAAAATATATTAGGGGCAATGACCTTAAACTTTAACAATTTTGAGTATAGATCCTCCATACTTGTGACAGCCTCCAAATTCTCTGCTCTCTAGCATATAGATTGGCTGCCCCCGGAAGAGCACTTCTAAAATTGTTATTATTCATCTTCCAGTCTCTCACTATGTGTCTGTACATGCCTCAATTATTCTTTAGGATGGACTTTATGATATTAACTAGATGCACTATCACTTGCATGTTTATTTATTAATCACCAGAGAACCATACCCTCTTAACTGTTGTCCAGTTACCAAATTGTGTACATGACTATTACATTTATTATTTGATTGGTCAGTGAGAAATTGTATAAAAGTGAAGGAAATGCCAAAAATGACGCCCTAAAGTGTACATGAAGTACACACAAATCATGCAAAAACTCACTCAACTGAGAGAGGAAAAAAGATAAAAAACATCACCGCCCTTAGAACCTGACAATTATATCATTACTGAAAATCAGTTAAACACTGCAGACTTAAAACTTCTTTTTTTATATTTATAAGCAATATTTGGCTCTCTTTTGTTTTTCTTTCGGGTAATAATTGGGGTGTTCATGTTCAACCAAAGTTATGCTTTTTTGTTTGGGAAGCGTCTTGGGAAAAAAATCCCGACCCTTGCTTTTTTTTTTTTTTTTGATAGGCAAAATAGAATTAAAGCAAGTGGTTAAAATCCTGACCCTTGATCAACTCAAAAGAAGAAGGTTTTCACTTGGTAATAGATGCTTTCTATGCCATGAAGATGAGGAAACGACAAATCACCTTTTCCTTCATTACGTTGCAACTCGAGTGCTTTGGGATCTATTCTTTTTGGAATCCCTTGGGTTACTCCTCTTTCAGTGCGGGACACCCTTCTGGAGTGGCGGGGATTCGCTGTTAGAAAAGCTTGGAGATTGGTGTGGAAAGCGGGTCCCTAATGCATCTTTTGGTCGCTTTGGAAGGCTAGGAACGGCGTTATTTTTAGGGATGATGTTTTGTCTATACTTAAGTTTTCTTTTGTAAATCTCCTGTGGTCGAAGACCAAATTGTTTATAGAGGATGGTCCACAGACCTTGGTCCAATTCTTTGATTGGGTGGGTGTTACTTGAGGGGAGCTTTTTGTACCTTCTCCTTTTTGTTTTTTGTAAAGGGGTAAGGTATTGTCTCTTTGTTCCTTTAGAGCCGCTACTTTAGCGTCTCTCCCTTGATATGCTTCTCTTTTTACCGATAAAATAATAATAATAATAATAATAATAATAATAATAATTTATAGATACAACTACAAAGCAGGGCATAGTCGTTGGCTTATGATCTTGTAAATTTTTTATTGACAATTTGAACTTTAATCAGCAAAATGTTGCAAACTGAACAGCCATTTGCAATAATCAAATGGAGCAGACTATTGCTATTTTCCCAAAATTATGTTTTTTTTCTTGGTGATTCCAAAATTGTGATCAGATGATTTGAATCTACAACAGAATGTATGAAGCAGGCAAAAAAAAAACAGAAAAGAGAAAACAATAATGAAGCCTTGTAAAAATACAAGGCTTCAAAACACACCAAATAGACTTTTAAGAATATATTACCAAGGAAAGGAGATAATTAAATAAAAAATAACAATATACGCTTCTGCAGTCCTATCTCAATAGAGCACTGCATTACCTGTGCAGCAAGGCGTGTCCTGACAAGGTCCAAAGGATATGTAGTAGAGGCAGCTGTTATGCCAGCCAATCCACCACTTACAAAATGCACAGACACATCCGCACTCACATTTCCCTTATGACTTTCTATGCCACAAACAGATTGTAGAAACTGTGAAACATAAGATGAAAAAGTGATATTTTAATAAGCAACAACCAAGCTGCTGGAGTGGTAAATCAACACAACAAGAATTATGATGATTCACATAACAACTAGAATTATGATGATTCACATAATTTGCACTCACACTCTTGTAGCGTTCATAAGTATAGAAATTAACTGAAGAATACGGAAGCCGGTGAACAATCGTAACCAGGTTTCCTTTCCAAAATGCCCTGAACCCTTCTTCATGAACAATACGTGATGCTTCACACCATATGCTTGCTTTACTCAACATGGCAACATCAGACTGCATACCTTGAACCTAAAACAATACAATATTAATCAACAAAATAACCAACTAAAGGAAAAGTAATTATCGCAAAACCAAATGAGTATATGGTAAGTATAACAACATAAGCACACAGATACACCCGAACAGACTGAGAAAGACAATTCCCCAACAGAGTACATAATGGGCACAACCCTACAGACCAAAACCTAAACCCTCCAAAGAACACCAAAGGAGGCTATATTTTGTTCAGGTTAACTCTGAGCATCAGTGCAGGCAAGCGTGTGTCTCCAGATGAATCCATGGATCAACAAAATGGCCATATAAACGACATGAGATTTGTCAGTCACTGGGCAATGAAGATTCAAATAACATAAAATAACAAAATATCATCTCATAACCAACCACTTTTGGTAGGTCAAACTAATTTTCTTCTGAGATTCAGCTCAATCCAGGGTCTTATCCTTGTCTATCACAAGGCATGATTCCTATTATTGATGTGCACACAAGATTTGAGTTTTAATTCAGTACTTGTAACACCCCCAACTTGAATAAAATCATTCCTCACAGGTGCATAACGTGACATTTGAACAAACCATCTTCAAATCATTTCTCCCATCTTGTCCCCGACAGAGCCCGGCGCTACCTCATCTTAGATACATCCATTTCTTCAATATCTATTAAACATCACAAGTTTCTTGAAATCCTTGAAGCACCTGACTGAAGAAAGATATTATCCGGGAATTTAACATGTCAGGCAAAAGTGCCTCCAGGTGCATTCCAACAATCCTGACTCTAATACTCCATTGAGCTGTCGGTGGTTAATGTTCTGTTGTAAATTGGAGCTATAACCAGCCCATAACAAAATTTCAATCATCCATCATTGCATAAATTTGAAATCTTTTAACCGTTTTCATTAACCAAATAAGCACATTCACCTTTTTCAACAAAGCACAGGACATAGCTAAAACAAACCCAAAATTATTCTACACGCATGTTACCTAAATTAGAACAACATAAACCCTCACCAAAATGACAATTCCACCTGACTTAAATTGTTTCTTCAAATCGGAACTTCCATAATTCCACTCTAACCCAAAATTCTAGAATCCCATCCCCTATTCGAACCTACAAAATAAGACAATCCGCAAAATACTAAACCCCAAAGCCCGGAAATTAAAAAAAGAAAAGAAAAGAAAAGAAATTAACATAGCCCATGTCTTTATAACAAAACAAGACACCGAAAATATTTTCTTTCTATGGGTTCCATTCCACCATATAGTCAATTTCCACCGCGAAATTTCGCAAAAAGCAAACCGAACAGAGAGCAAGTGAGAAACCAACCTGAAAGAGAATGGTAAGGCGAGCAAGAGGAGCCGTGCAGGTCTTGCTAAAGGCGCCGGCGATGCCCCCGGCCAGAAGCTGGTGCACAGTCCCGATTTGCGACTGCTGCTGCAGAAACTTCCGGGTGGCAGCACCATCAACCACCCCGCCGTGGCCAGAATTCAAAGCTCTCTGCCCTCCCTCAACAACAACTCTAGCTTCCATTTGAGTAGCCTACAAGCGCTGCACCTTACCGTACCTCGTGCTGAGACTAGATAGGTAGGGAGCTAGGAAGAAGAATCATAGAAACCCTAGAAAAAAGAAAACGAAGAAATGATGGTGGTGCACAGAGAGAAACCCTGAAAAAACCCTAATGGAGTCACACAAAAAAAAGAATTAAGGGTTTATATTATTCCTAGTGCTTAAAAACTGGATTTTCGGCCACTCCTAGACACGCTTGGAATCTGCGTGCCTTGGACGGTGAGTGTGGATCTTGTTCCACTTTCTTTGTATTTTGAATTTTCTCTCTCATTTCATTTTCTATTCCCCGTTACCTGTTTTTTCCCTTTCTGCTATTTTATTTACTTCTCCTACAAGTAAAAATCTACAATTCCATTTTATACACACCTGACACTTCTCATCTCAGTGATCTCACTATATTTTTATTTTCATTCCACTAATATCTCATTCACCAACCCAATTAATTGCACCTGCACTAGCGTAAAGCTATGGAATTGGGTATCTAAAGGTTACAGGTTCGATTCTTTTTAAGGATATGGGGGTATTTGTTTGACTATTCACTCCAAAGCCCGTAAAATTAATTAAGATGCACATAAACTGATTCGAATATCCATGATTATCAAAAAAAAAAACAATACACTATTAAAAACCTGAATTTAAAATCTTCTCTGAATTCCAATTAAATAACGGTAAGCTTGTAATTAAATAAAACGTGGAATAAGCTAAAAAAGGAAATGACATATTCATTTTATGAAATAAATATTAAATGAGGACATCATATCTTATAATTTCATATCAAACAAAATATGGTATTTTATGAAACACATATTTTAACCAAAAATAATCTTACTCCTTAGGATAAATATTTTTTTGACTTTTCGGATAAAAGATTTGTTAGAAAATAATTTAAAGAACGAGTACAAACATATTCAAGGAACTTAATATTTGAATAAAATGTAAGTTTCTCAAAATTAGTAATTGTTTGTACCCAAATTTAATTTGGTTTAATCCAATGTTTATTCAAGCCTCAAACCAAGTCCAAGGTAAAAATCAAAGTGAAATAAGTCTAAACCCAGTTAAAAAACCCATATAAAAAGCTCACGGTTTTTTTTTTTTTTTTTGAAAGTTTAAATTTTTTTAAAGATTGGCTAGTAGAGGATTATGAGACTTTTTCTCAAAATCAAAAATGGCAAAAGAATGTGGGTAGTTATTTGAGTTAGTGGAAAAAACTTGGGAAATAAGTCTCCTTAATGGAGGCATGGACGATTACTGGGGATGGGAAAAGTGGAGAAAATACAGGACTTTAGTAGTTATTCAAGGACTCATATAAAAGAATGAGAGCTCTCACAATCAAAAGGAATTATCAATCAATCAACTCAATAAGTAGCAATGACAATCTACTTCAACATTTCTTAACTTTCTAATTAACTTTCGTCAATTTTCAACATTCTATTTTTCAAGTCTCAGTCAAGTTTCTTTCGATTCTTCAACATTGTATCGTTTTATTCATTTATGATGCAATTTAACATTTTTTTTTAGCTTTTATTCATGCAATCTTTACATTTTTTATGGCATTACCTGCTTAGATTCTAGGGAACTGTTAAGCGAACCAAGGAACCTGCTTTGTCTGATTAAAAAGTTTGATTTCTAGGCGCAGTCTTAATTTGGAAACACTTTAATTTTTTGACAAGTTCGCAACCGCATGCTTTTATTTTGTATGTTAGAGTGAAAATTACAAAAAATCACTAAATATATTTTTGGCACGTCTGATGGGACCTATATTTGTTGAAGATATCACCAAAGTAGAGAAGTAAAATCCTTTTGGAGTCTCAAGGCTCAGGATCTGATGCTGCAAAAGCATCACAAGAGGGATTAGTTCTAGCCATCGTAGAACAATTAGAGAAAATGCAGCAAGTTTTCTCCAAGAGGAGCATGCATTAAACAGCTCAACTGGGCAATAAGGGACAACAGACATAGGTAATGTAGATGTACTTATTCATTTCCCTAACACTATTGAGAAATTTCAGGCTTTGATTGAGGAATTGAAGAACCAAAACCACGTTCTTTCCCTTTTCCAATACAATTGGCAACATAAATACTTCTTGGGAAAAATTTAAGGCCTATGGTAAACCTGGCAAGTCATGACCAAGGGCTTCAGATGAATGGGTAGCATGGGTTGCTAGGTTGTCTCCTCACTTTAGAGGACACTGACATCTTTAGGGATAGAGAAATTTATTGAGCTTTTCACTGTGAACACCTCTTTGGACTTGGAATTGATGAGTGTTGTATTAAGGTTTTGGTCTAAGGGTATCAACTCTTTCCTTCTCCCTCTCGGTCCTGTTTCCATAACTTTGAGGGATGTTACCATTCTCATGGGATTGCCTATTCGAGGTGCTGATGTGTTGTGTCTATTTGATGCATAAGATCCATCCCTCCCATCTATTAAGGTTCCCTCTACCACTAAGACTTCCTACTCTTCCACTATTTGGAAATGGCATGACGACTAGGACTCCCTCCATTGCCAAGCATGTTGAGTTTTTGTGGGTTCTTTTTTGTAGATATGTATTTTTTCCCCCTTTGGAAAATTAGCAATTGAGTATCTTCCTTTGGCAAAAGTACTTGCTCTTGGTTGGTCATATGCATTAAGTACCATACTGTTGGCCTCAATTTATCAAGCCATGAGCAAATATGTGTATGATGAGCCTTACCATCGAGTTGGTAGTGCCTTATGGTTTGTATAGATGTGGTTATTTGCATATTTTCCAGAACATTTCAGCCATGACCCAACCTCCTTCAAGACTTTAGGGTTAAATGCAATGCATTCTCTATGCACCATGCCATCTAATGATCTAATGTCCTTTTTCTTAGGTTTAGATGTGGTTATTTGCATATTTTCCAGAACATTTCAGTCATGACCCAACCTCCTTCAAGACTTTAGGGTTACGTGTAATGTGTTCTCTACGCACCATGCCATCTAATGATCTAAGGTCCTTTTTCTTAGGTTTAGATGTGGTTATTTGCATATTTTCCAGAACATTTCAGCCATGACCCAACCTCCTTCAAGACTTTAGGGTTACATGCAATGCGTTCTCTATGCACCATGCCATCTAATGATCTAATGTCCTTTTTCTTAGGTTTGGCAGATCGAGCACCATTGCACTTGTTCTTGAAACCTGATTTTGTACCTCTTTTACCTTGGAATCAGACCTTAGCTTCTCCTCAATCATACTTGCATGACTTTGAGAGTTTCATTGCCTTTACTAGTACCACTTGTAGGGTACTCATATTTGGAGGTTGCTTTGCCTTTTCCACTTCATTGTCTACATCTCCAACTGGTCTATAACCATATCTCCCTTATCTCTAGGCCTACCAATTAGGTTTTCAACAGTTTACTCAAGTTTTACCCTCCTTGCCTTTTATCCAACCAGATTTGGAGTTTGTACAAAAACTGGTTAAGGAGTATCAAACTCCTTCTCATTCTATTAGGACTATTTCTTTGTCAGAAGCCTAATCTTTCTCCTCTTGGTGGACTGCCATATTTGACGAGCTGCTTGATTCTTTCTTGCCTTTTATAGGTAAAAGAGTTATATTTTTGCACTTACATTCATCGCTTTCTTTTATGCTTTTAATGATCTTCATTTTTACCTACAGGATTGGCTTCTTCTTCCAATAAGTCTACTAGGAAACTCAAGGTGGATAAGGATACAAATACATTCTCCACTAGTCAATCTAAGGAGCCCAAGCTCAGTGGGATTATGAAAATTCTTTCCAACCTATGGT
Organism: Tetrastigma voinierianum; assembly: GCA_016808115.1. NCBI lineage: Eukaryota > Viridiplantae > Streptophyta > Magnoliopsida > Vitales > Vitaceae > Tetrastigma > Tetrastigma voinierianum. The sequence continues at coordinate 1,188,959 of JAEQBH010000731.1, forward strand.
GTTCCTGGTGCCAGATGGTTCATTGACTTGAATTCTCCAATACTACTAATGATCCCATTGAAGTTGAGAAAATAGGAAATCCCTCTGAGAGCAATAAACAAGGGTTGGCCTTTGAAGAAAATGCCTAAAGTAAGGAAGACAATGAAAGAAACAGAGATTCCAATGATTTTAGAGATATCAACACTGCACTTGGCTTAGGGACAGTAAAAGACTCTTTGAATGAAAGGACCATAACCATTGGGGAAGGCTAATATGAACATACTCTTCAGCCTTTTTTCTCTCTCCCTTTGGTTTGTTCTTTTTTTTTTTTTTTTTTACACACTTTGATCTTCATATATCTTATCCTTTCCCTTTCTCTAGGCTTCACCTCGGCCAGTCTTCAAGTAGAAGCGGAGATGGACATCTACTTGAACTTGTTTTTGTTGGACCAGACTACTCTTGCCCTCAACTCCTTGGTGCGTTCCCCCAGTGACTAAAATGTGGTTGTTGCTCATTCTACTATGAGCCATTTTCTTAGTTTAGAATTGCTTTCCCTATCCTCCAGCCAAAAGGATGCTTTTTATGTAGCTTTGGCAGTGCTGGAATCGACTTCCCAAGTGCCTGAGTCCAAGGTATTTATCTCAGAAGCCTTAGCTGAAACATCGTCTATTTTCTCCTCCATGGATTGTGCTGTAAAGTCTACTTTGGAAATCATCTTCAAATTGGATGCATTAAAGGGAAAAAAGATGCAATTCGATCATTCTCTACTTTCTAAGAAACAAACTACCCAGATATTGAGCGAGCTAGGAGTTGAGTATGATGCTTTGAAATAGTGCATCAAATTGTTGACTAAAGAATTGAAGAGGGAGAAAGCTAAGCTAGCCTCTTTGATGGAGCAAGGTAAAACCATAAAGGCTTAGTGGCTTGAGCATCAACAAAGGGCCAACTCCTTAGGTCAATTCTTAGCTTGCCAATGTGAAGAGGCAGTAGGACTAACTTCATAATTGCAAAGAGTAGACGTATCTCGTCGACATTGCCTTGGCTATTGGGATTCTCTACGCTCTTTAGATTTCTCCAAGATTTGACTATTCTTTTGTTCTTGTGGACAATCAAAGCCTATAGTAGAACTTTGACTGGGGAACTTTGTAGCCATTTGTTTGGCATTTCAGTTGTAAAGCTTTTTTTTTTTTTCTGCACATTTTTCTTTGTCCTATATCCTTTTGTGCTTTTATACACCATAGCTTATGATGACAACCGATTATCCTGAGGCTAATTTGATCCCTTTCCAACCCTTGTTAGGTGGCCCCTAGCTTACCATTTTTTCTTGGTGGAAGGAGGAAATTTGGGGTGTGTTCTTGAGATATTTATTTGTCCCACAAATGGCTTGAATTGTTGTTAAAAACTCACTAAACACTGCATAAGTGCACTTCCATCCATAACATCGCATTAGTAGACCAAGGTGGCACCAGGCTTACCTTTAGATGTGTGTTGAATGTTGTGGAAGACTTATGAGAACTCACTAAACACTAGCAGACGTACACTTATAGCCATGACATTGCGTTAGTGGACCAAAGTAGCACTAGGATTACCTTTGGACATGTGTTGATGTTGTGAAGTAATGATGTGTTGTACTGTTTTTTTAATTAAAGTGGTCCTTGAATCTACTTCATTTATTTTGAGAATGTATGATAATAGGTACCTCTTTGAAGAAATTGAGAAAACAATGGCTAAAAATGTCTACTTCTTGATTCTGAATATATATTGAATATGTACTATGCTGGAGAAAACTAAATGCTTGAGAAAACAATGGCTGTAAAAGCCTACTTCTTGACTCTAAACATAAAATAGAACCATTTCCCTAACATTATCCCATTAAAGGCCATAAGATCGACCTAATTATTTTGGGAAGTTTCTACAATTTCCCACATGGTAAGAAAATACTTCTTAAGGTATTTCCCATTATTGAACCTCTTGTGAGGGCCTCTTTGTAGGCTTGCTAACCAATAGGCATTTCCAGGTAGTACTTGATGCACTTTAAAAGGTCCCTCCATGTTGGGAGACCATTTGCCCAATTCTCTATCTTTGGAATCAATTGTAATATAATATTCCAAACAAGATCTCCTTCTTCAAAGATCTTTCTCTTTACTCGCTTGTTACAGGACTGAGCTACTTTATTTTTCTGAACCAACATATGGTTGAAAGCTTGTATTCTTCTATCATCTGCAGATTTGAGTTCTATCATCACGACCTCACTGTACTCTTTAGAAGTAAGGTCATTTTGCCTAGAAACTCTTAGAGAAGGCATTATTACTTCCATTGGGAGTACTACATCTTGTCCATAAGTTAGAAAGAAAGGACTTACCCTTATAGAAATCCTTTTAGAATTCCTTTAAGCCCACAATGTTTATGATAAAATCCTGTGCCAGTCTCTAGGATTCTCTTCTAGCATTTTCTCCAAGATTCCTATCAACACTTTGTTGGATGTCTCTACTTGTCCATTAGCTTGAGCATATAAAGGAGTTGATCTAATGGGTTGTATTCTCTAATCTACATCAAAGTAATTCATCTCTTCTCCAGTGAACATTGTTCCTTGATCGGTAATGTGAACTAAGAATTCCAAACTGTATGGTACAGCCTCAGACAAGATTGAATCACGTCCTTCTACTCTGCTTTCTTCAATGGTACCACTTCCACCCACTTAGTGAAGTAATGTATTTGGAGATGAAACTGTCTTTTGATGATCTTGGAATAAGTTACAATCAAGTCCATGGCCTATCCTTTGAAAGGCCATGGCTTTACTATTGAATGTAATTCAATAGCAGGGATCCTTTTTCTACTTCCTAATTTATGGCATTATTGACAACCTTTAGAATAGGTGATGCAATATTTTAGAATGGTTAGCAAAAAATAGTCGTATCTTTTAATTAACCAACACATCTTTACTCTAGATTGATGGGCTCCACAAACCCCTTCATGAACTTGTTTCATAACTTCCATGTTATTTGGAAAAGATAAGCATTTGAGTAACAAACCATCAATCCCCTTTTTGTATATTTCTCCTTCCAATAGGACAAAACACTAAGCTTGATCCATCTTTCAAAGATTGAAGGGTGATACTTCTTCTCTATCATGATGAGTTTATGGGTTAATGCGTCACCCATTTTCACACCAAAGGCTATTTGAGCAAGTTCATCAACCTCCCAATTTGATTCCCCAGGCACATGTTCAAACTCCACATTATCAAAGGAGTTTAACAATTGAATGACAATAGTAAATTGTCGAAGTATCAATTGAGAATCTCTAATGATTCGAATGTCTTTTGCCCCAAGCTCCAATAGGATTTCTAAGCCAATTGCCAAAGCTTTGTACTCAACCTGATTATTGGTGTATTTAAAGGCTAGATTGAAAGATAATGTAGTCTTTACTCCCTTAATGGAAATAATCACTATTCTTGCACTGATTGAATTCTCTATGCTTGAACCATCAAATTTAAGGATCCAAGGTTCCTTTTATGCTCCATAAATTCATAGCTCCACACTTTGCTCTGCCTCAATCTCTAAGGAAGAATAATCAGCTAAGAAGTTTTCCAATGCTTGTCCCTTGATTGATTTCTATGGAAACTAAATCAAGGTGAATTATGATAAAGTAAGGGATCATTTGCCAATCCTCCTTGTGATTATTGGCGGTTAAGCATATACTTCATTAGGTCTATATGAGAACTACATAAACCCGAGATTTGATTAAGTAATGTCTCAGTTTGGTACATGCAAAATACAAGGTCAAACATAATTTTTCAATTGGGGTATATCTAGTTTATGCTGGATTTAAGATCCCTCTCAAATAATACATAGCCTGCTCATGGCCTTTATAATTGTTTTGTGCCAAAAGACAACTCATTTGTTTATGATAAATATAATTTAAGTGTGTGGCCTTGTATAGGTGACATTAAAACAAGAGGTTTAGAGAGATACTCTTTGATTTTGTCAAAGGCTGCTTGATGTCTTCCTCTCACCTAAACTCTTCTACATCTTTTAGCTTTACCAAGTCATAGAATTCCTTAGTTTTTCCTGTCAGGTTAGAGATAAACCTTCTTAAATAATTTACTTGACCCAAGAAATTTTGGAGTTCTTTCTTGTTTTTTGGAGCTTTGGATGAAGTAATAGCTTTTGCTTTGTTATGATCCACTTCCATCCCTCTTTGATGAACTAGGAATCCAAGAAAATTCTCAGCACGAACTCCAAATGCCCATTTGAGTGGGTTAAGCTTCAACTGATGATGTTTCATCATTTCAAAACTTTTCCTTAGGTGGTCCACATGCTTATTGACTCTTTTAGATTTAAAGACAATATCATCAATGTATACCTCCATGTGGTGGCCTAGCATGTCATGGAAAATGACATTCATCGCCCTTTGGTAAGTTGCACCTGTATTGTCAAGACCAAAAGGCATGATCAGCCATTCAAATGTCCCTATGGAGCTAGGACATTTAAAGGTGGTCTTAGGTATATCTTCTACTGCTATTCAAATATGATTATAACAGAAAAACCATCCATAAAGGACAACAATTCATTATTAGTAGTAGAATCAACTAACATATCTGTAATAGGCATCACATACATGTCCTTAGGGGTAGTGGCATTTAAGTCTCTAAAATCTATACATACTCAAAGTTTTCCATTTTTCTTCATTACAAGAACAATATTTGCTAACCATTATACATACCTTGTAGGCTTGATGAATTTGGCTTTCAAGAGGTTCTCAATTTCTTCCTTTACCTTTAACTCTACTTCCTTGGACATCCTTCTAGGTGGTTGTTGGAATGGGTGGAACTCGAGCTTGATGGGAAGGCAATGTTCCACAAGGCTCTTGTCCAATCATGGTTTTTCATCATAATTCTAAGCGAAGCAATCTTTAAATTCATGGAATATTGGAATGATCTTTTCCTTCAAGTCTGGGGGGGTAATGGAGAATTAATGTAAGTAATCCTTGGCTCCTCCATAGTGCCGAGGTTGACTTCTTCCATAGGATCATGTACTTGAAGTTTGTTGTCTTCCATTTTGGGAGGCGCTTGCTCCAAATCTTTCATATGAATTTCTTCATCATCTTCATTTGATTCTTCTTCATAAATTACTTCAGCTCCACAAATTCCTTACAATTTCTCTTATGCAATTTTTTCAATAATTTGTTGTATTTGCATTTTGAAGGCCGCAGCTACAACGACCACATTCTCTTCATGAGAATAATTAGTCATCGATCTCCTCAATGATCATTTATCGGTCTGAAAGACATGAAAGCAATTATCTTCAGAAGTTTGGCAGCTTAGTCTTGGATTTCACCAGCATCTCTTGACTCCATGTATATTTTCCTTAGAGCGTCATCCTTCTTCTTGCCTTTAAATTTTATTAGACGAACCTCTTGATCATAGTAACTAGCCTCAACTAAATCTGAAGTTGCAATGAAAGGTTGTATGTCTTCCCATATTACTTCTACTTTATCACCTTTCCAAAAAAAGAAAAAATTGGTGAATGAAGGACAACAATCACCAATTGGTGAGAATTCAGTCTCTGCCTAGCAAAGCATTATAAGTAACAGTAGAATTAATCCATAAAGAAAGTTGATAAGGAGGTCTTACTACCCATAGTGATGTCAATAAGGAATACGACCAAAGTCTTTGAGATTTCCCCAATGAAAGCTGATACAGATACTACTGTTTCAATTAGGTCACCAATGTTCCTTCAAAATGCTCTCAACATCCTTAATGGCATCACATTGACTGCTGACCCGTTATCAACCAATACTTTGGAAACTAGTTTGCCATTAAAGTGTGCTCTCACATAGAAAGGCCTTATGTACTTTGTCATTTCCTCAGTAGGTTTTTCAAGTATCACTTTCTAGGCCCTGTTTCATTCAAAGGAATCAATGGTAATTACCCTCTGACTATCTATTGGAGATTGCTTTTTTTTTTTTTTTCTTTCACTTCTACTAGGCTTTCCTCTATCTCCTTTGACTTGAAGAAATCTAGCAAAGTTAGAGAAATTGTAGAACATTTCAAAGAAATAGGGATTGTACCCCACAAAATAGTTAAGCAATCCATTTCTTCAAAAGAGATTCAGAGCTAGATTCACTATCTTCTATAGCTTTTCTTCCAAATTTGGCTTTCTTAGAAATGCATCCCCTCTCTTTCGACTGCTTTTTCGCTTCCATAGCATTTCTTTGCAGCTGCCTTCTCCATAGCGTCTCGTTCAGATCCTTCTTTGGGTTATGGTGCGCCGTTGAGGAAATTTTCTATGTGTTTCACCACATGCCGTTTTGTCCAATTCTCCACCCCGAGACAGAAGAGGATTGAGTAAACCTTGGAGGTATTTGCCTCAAGGATCATTGATGCCTTTTTTCCTCGGAGAAGCATGTCTCTCTTTTAGAAAGGCATCATTTCCCTTTGAGAATTTATTCTTTTTGATTTCCTTTCTTATCCCGACATTGGTGAAAATCTCTCACCCTTCTTTACATTTAGCAATGCCCTCAAATCAGTAGCAGCTATGTTGATTAAAGCTAGTAGTGAAATCGATCCTTATCAATCACCATGGCTTCCTTTTTCTCAAAGAACTTTAGTATTCCTTTATTGATCATGTCTTTGACAATATTCCTAAAACTTCAAATGTAAGGCTACATGATTCTAGAGTTGTGATTCTTACCGCATTAATCTTTCCTCTTAGTTCATCTTGCTGTGGAGTCATGATCTTGAGAAAATGTGATGAATTTATCCTTTAATAGGAAATAAAAAAGATTTCATCAATCTTTGCCACATCAAATGTATACTGGACTTATGTATTAGAGGCCTATGACTTCTTCCATAAATAAGGTGTTTTCACTCAAGAGAGTAATAAATGAATGAACTTGTACTTAGAGATTCACACATCGCTACTTCTTTAGAATTCAATTCCTGTGGCAATAAGTTCTATGTAGGTCTTTCTCCGTTGATTTTCTTTCTTCCGAGTAGTTATCTAAGTATTTTGTTACCTTAGCAAAGAAGTTCAAAGAAGTCTCTAAACTCCATACCTTGGAAATTTCTTCCTGTACCAATATCAAGTCCCCTTGGGCCATCTTTTGTAATTTGCAGCTGGGAGATGAATTTAGCATCTATTCGACATTCTTTTGAAATGAGCAATGAATGAATTTGATGATTCTCTCTCCCTTGGGGTTACCCTTGATAGTTATGTTATGCAAATCTCAGGTTCAAATTTGAAGAATTGTGTGCGAAACTGTCTTTCCATTTCATGCGAACTCATGATAGAATTCCTTGGCAATGTTGCATACCAAGTAAAAGCAACTCCTATTAATTAATGAGTTAGGAAATAACATGAGTTTGAAGTAGGGTAAATTCTCATAGTTGGTCAATTCTCCACACTGCACTGTGAACCTAGCCACATGCTCCAAAGTGGATTGCCCATCTTTTCTAGAGAATAAAGAGAATTTAGGAATTCTATATAGCCTTGGGTAAGGATGTTCTCTATCTATTGCCTTTAGGTGTGGCTTGTAAATTTATGGGTGGCCAATTTGTCTAAGGTCTGACTTATATAGCTCTTATATCGCCTCCCTTATTGCCTCCAACTCCAGTGATGGAGGTGGTTGCATAAAAGGCTAGGGAATTTGCCGCGCTCTATTAATACCTACCCCCAAGGGTGGTTGAATAGTGGCCCCCATGCCTCTAGCAAAAGAAAGTGGTTCATTACCAGATTGTGTAATTAGGTTGGTGTTAGCAAATAACCTTTGAGGAACCATTGTTCTAACAAGATTAGAACGTTCACCATTGACATTCGCAGAAGTTCCATTTTCTCTTCCATGGGGAGGAAGATAACGATTTTCAACCTGTGTAGGTGAGCGGTGAGATTCGCCTGCCTCATGAAAATTCCTAGGGTGTTGCCCCTTGAGCTCACCAGATAGTTGTCTTGTAAATCTAAAAACTACTTCTTGTCTCTTTTGTCAAACAACTCTTGAGATCGCTTACCAAGATCTTCTCTCAAGGAATGTGAGATTGCTGTTTTACTCTTTCCACTGGTCAGCCTCGCCCGGCCGATTGTTTTTTTTCGCATGTCTCCATCACGACTAGCCATCAAACATGGATTTGGCTTTTTTAGCCATAGCTTGACTCTGGTCAAACTATCGCCTTGGTTTGTTGTCTGCCTTTTCTATATAGACTAAAACCCTCTTTCAAACTACAGTAGTTACAAGAACTACACTCTCTTGCATCCATGTCACTGATAAACGTTTACTAAATAGATCTTTTTTGATTGTTTAGGATTTTAAAATTGGGTTTAGTGTATGACACTGCAAGTGCACAAGTCATACAAGTAGTAAAATCTGAATGTAAGTCCAAGTATCATTCCTACAGAGATTGACAAAAATTAAATAAAATCAATTACTCCAACTACTAAAGTTCTATGCTATTTGGACTAAAGAGAATGATAATGAAAGTTTGATCTAGAAAGAATAATAGATCTTAGACTATTAGCTAAAAATAGAAATTGGAATAACATGAAATAACCAAAATGAAAGTATAGCATAAAATACTCGATCTAACTGCTCCCCGTGAGAAACTAAAACTATCAAAGGAATTACAAATGAAAACAACCAATTCCTACACCGAAAAATACATTGCTATATTGTAACATGGATCTCGGATTTGTCCAAGATTGCCTAAATGTTGCAACTGATTTCTCCACATTCTTCGGGTTAGGCTCTTGCTTCTCTCAAGTCAAGATCGAACCAAGCATTGTATTTATGCTTTTCTTTGCAAGATCTCAGTATTTTTCTTTCTCAAAACTTCTTCACACCCATTTTCTTGATGACTGTAGATCTTGCTTCTTTCTCGTGATTTTTGCAAAAGTTCTACCACTTAATTAAGTGCTCATCCTTCTCGTATCTATTGGTTCGCCCTTTCCTTTAATTAGATCTTACTAACACAAATGGTCGTGAACTTCCCCTTTAGATTATGAACTCTTTGATTATTTATATTGTTAAATGCCCTCTCCAACTTCACTATGAGAATAGGCATTTATCAAATGAACTTTCGTATTCAAAGGCCATCAACGGTAACATACCCATAAGAGAATGCTCTACACTCGTGAATCTCCATCTCTGTGTCACTCATAGGGCATCCTGGAAATCAGAGCAAGATATCCTGGAAATCAGAGTAAGATACACTCCTTAAACTGGTATTCAGTACTACTATTGGGAACTTATCGATTTAAAAACGACACCAAGTAAGTAAATCCCAACCCAAATAATTTTCTCCAGATTTTTGCAGAAAAGACTGTAACTAACTCTAATTCAAATCTCAAAGAGAAATAGTGGTTCCAATTCATCGTGATTACGATTAAAGAAATGGAGTACTGATCACATACATCCACTATAATTGCAATGAAACTGAGAAGAAATGAATTCTATAAATTTGTCTAGATTTCATAAATTTTCAAGCAGTAATTTTAAGAAGAAAAATAACATAAATAGAAACTGGTACCCACTCGCTTCTCGCACAAATATAGATTCAGATCCAAAAAAGAATTCAAGAACAAGAAAAAAAAAAAAAAAAACTAAAATTCTACTCTAGACTATACATTGAGTTCCTCTCCGTTCCCTTTTCCGGGTAAGCGAAGACTAAGCTACTTTACTATTCTAACACTGTTTATTTATAACTTTTCTAAAAGAAATCAAGCCTAATGCAAAAACCTCTGAAATCTCCCAAAAGAAAGCCTGGGCTGATCCTAGGTCGCGACCTTCGCCGTGTCACACCGATTTTCCGTTTGCTCTTGTTCGCCTGCGACCTCGCATTCGTCAAGTGTAATTTGCATTCCTCATGTACCGCTTGATAAATAGTCGCTACATCGCTTATGGTCACGAGAATCTGCTTGGCTCAAGTATTTCTCAAGAATTAATGTCAAAGAACCACGGCTTTCACGTCGCGAATTCTCGTTTGTCTTCTTCCCTTCTTCTTCCGCATTCCTCGGGAGTCACGACCCCGCCAGCGAGTCGTGACTCCTCTTCCTCGTTGTGTCATGACGTCGCGACCTCAATCTTAGGTTGTAACTATATTTCTATTTCAACTACCTAAGTTCTAGGTTGTGACTTTTCCTTGTCACACCCTTTGATGCTCATTATCTTCCTTTCCTCGGGGTCGCAACCCCACCTCGTTGCAAACCAGCTCTCCTTCCAACCTTATTCCATGCCGCGACCTCAAGGTGATGTCGCGACCTCATGTTATGCTCTTTCAGTCGCATGTAGTCCCAATTAAGGAAAAGTAGTTATACCGGATTTCTTCTACTCAGCTTTTCGTGTCACAATTCGAATAGGAGGGTCGCGACATCGCTTTCAGGGTCCTTGATTAATAAATGGTCGCGAATCCTCGCTGCAAGTGACTCGCTTGGCTTCGGGCCAAAGCTGCGACCCTCCCTTTGTTCTTCAACCTTAATTTGGTTGCAACTTTAATCTTCTCGTTGAGACCTACCCCGTTTTCACAATGCGAATTCCCAAATGGAGTCCTTCATTTAAAACTAGTTGCAACTTCATTTTCTCAGAGACCTCCTCAGGGCTTCATTGACTCGATCCATGTCGCGACCTCGCTTATATTCATTAATCGGCTGGCCGCGACATCGTGAGTGGTGTCGCGACCGAAGATTCTACTTTGAATATTTCCTTTAGTCTCAACCACACTTCCTTTGCCGCAACCTCTTTCACTTGTCGCTTGTAATTCCGTCGCAAGCTCCACTCAAGTCACGACTTCGCTGCTAAGGTCTTCATTTCTTCCTCAAGATCGGATCTTGGTGATGTCGTGGATTCTTGGAAATGACTAACAAATGAGCTCTTGTTATGACCATTTTCGCCACTTCATTTCGCTTGTAGGCCGACCCTTTCCTCGTTTTACGGGATTTTCGCTTCGTACTCTTTTCGCAAACAATTTGGAGCTTAAATTTTCACTGTGTTTCAGATATGAATCAACAATTAACTTGTAATAAACTAAAATGGATTAAAAATCAAATGAGTTTTAGACTCATCAAATTCCCCTAAAC